>JASDDO010000010.1:64341976-65558031 GCA_030015575.1 Agapanthus africanus
GATATTGTATGGTTGGTTTCGTATCGGTCTCAGTTGGTTTCGCATCGGTCTCTACCGAAACCGATACGAAACCACCAGGTATCGATTGTTTCGGCCGAAACCTCGAACCTTGGTTGGAGATGCTAGGCATTTGGAACTATATCTTAGAGCTGAATTTCTAGCTTCACTAAACCATGTATCTGTTAACAAATTGGATTTTATTCGCATGCATTATGTTTATCGTTTAAATTGGAAAAAAGATCTCAACAACAATTCTTTTTCCCCCCATATAATGCAGGATTCAATAACAGGGCGAAGAGAATCAGCCGCCACAAGATCCGGGCCAGCTTTCTCTCAATCGGCAGGCCCAGCCTATCCCTCATCGTCTCTTCCAACACAAACTTATGGTAGTTCTGACCTTGAAACTTTTGGTGAGCGCCGGTCATCAGGACTAGGAAGCTTCAGAGACTACAGGTTTTAAAGGCGTAATTGTTTCATAGCTCCTATGGATGCTAGGAGTAACAAATGCTTCATTTCCAAGTGTTATTAATGGGTGTTGCAGCTTCGACTTCAGCGTATGCATGTCGTTGCTCCACCTTTTTGTTTTGGTGTTTCAATGGGTGTTGCAGCATCAATTTTAGCATATGCATGTTGTTGCTCCACCCATTGTAAGATGTGTTTTTACCGACAGTAGCAGTCGTCGGCTATCAAATGGGGTCCTTCTTTGTATTATCAACAAAATCCTTGACAATAGAGTTTATTGCTTTCAAAAGTTGAGCGCTTTATTTGGGGATGGAATTGCATTCCGCTTCGATGGTTATTGTGAGAGCTGCTCTTGATTGTTTTTTTAAGTTCTTATTGCACCCCCCTTGGTGACGTGCAAGTTTCTTCAATGATGTTTTTTGAGAAGTAATTGCAAGAATCAGCAAAGCTAGCTAGGCCTTGTTTGGCGACAGGGTACCCTGTTTTTGAAATCATAATTTCATAGTTTTTCAAGGCTAATTTTTGTAACCGAGGCATGTTTTTTACAACCAAAATAGAGTTTTCCAAACCGCGGTATTGAAAAGTTTGAACCTGTCTTTTTATACTCAGAAAAGACCGGAGTTTAGCAAATTTCCAGGCCTTGCTTTTTTGAACCGTGTAAATGAAATCTAAACTATGGTACCAAGCGATGTGAAACCTCTTTCTTACAAGGCCGTAGTTTTGGAAACCTTGGATGTCAAAACCTGGTTGCTCTTGAGAACAATGTTTGTTGGCGAAAAAAGAAATGAGTTATACAACTGTCAAGTTAAAAACATCGCCCCCACTCCAATGCATTTTTCGTTCAGCAGCAGCATTACATGTTTAAGAAATGGTTTTTTTTTTTGAAATATTTATATTTTAAAAATTAATTTATTAAAATAGGAGGGAATGTTTTAAAATCACCAAAATAGGGCGGTTTACCTCCCAACCCCCACCCCAGAATAGGGGGTGGGTTCCAAGAACCCGTCCCTTTTTTTTTAATTATTAATTATTAATTATATAATTATAATTATAAATATAATTTTAATTATGATTATAAATATAATTTTAATTATGATTATAATTATAATTATTTTAAATTTTTTTAAAAATAAATAAACGTAAAAAAAATTTGGAAAAAAAATAAAATTTCATTATATCAATGTTTTTTACAGAATGAATCCGTCAAATTTACAATATAAAAAAATCCTATCTATTTGTAAAATATAAATTCTATATCGACGGTCAAATTTATAATAACAAAATGGATCTGTCAAATTTATAATACAAAAAAATCTGAGTGCACTTGTCACGATCCTGAAGGTCCCGCCCCTGATGACTGTCCTGGACATCTGGTCCTATAATGACCTGGTTGTTTGCATAGGCTATATCTGGCTTGCCTTTGCTGAGGATCAGCATCCATTGTCGTTCGATCTCGACGCATCTTAGGTCTTCCGGGCCATATATTTTTTTTCCGGCGGTAATACAGTTGGTGTTTGTCTGTTGGCAGTATAATTGTGCCAATAGCGACTGTCCGGTATAGGATGAAATTTTGGATCGTATGCGCCTTGGTAATTGGAAACTGTATAGTAATGGGAAGCAAAATTGTAATGTGAGTTAAGCATACTGCTCGCAGCAACAATTGCGTGGGCACAAGGTAAATATTGTTGCTGGAAAAGACCGCATGTACACGAAGAGAGCCCTTCATCTCTAAAGTTCACGGTATATTGATTCCCATTACCGCCCGTTACCTGAAACTCCGCCGTGTCAAACCTTTCGGATCTGTAGTATTGTGCTCGGCGCTCTCTTTTCCGAAAGATATCTTCGTAATACGCGGTGAGCGGAGTCTCCATCGCCAAGGATTTTTCTCTTCTGTGCACAAAATAAGTATTCATCCGGAAAAAGGTTCGAACAATCAATCCCTGTATCGGTAAGCCTCTAACCCCTTTAAGGACCCCGTTGAAACTTTCAGACATATTAGTCGTCATTAGTAGATATCTGCACCCATCATCATGTGCTTGTGACCACATGCCTACTGGATACTCATCTAACCACGCTTTCGCGGCTTGACTCATCTCCCCAATTTTCGTCATGTATATGTCGTGAACATTAGGGTCAGACGTTTCACCGGCTCTGTACATAAGCTTATGTAGATCCGAATTTTTAAATTTTCGATCAAAATTTTGCCTGAAGTGCCGTAGACAAAACCTATGTGGGGTCGTCGGAAATACAGATCTCATTGCAGCTAGTATTCCCAGATGTCTATCAGATATGATACATAAATCTGTTCTATGAAGAACAGATGGGATATTTTTGAGTTGACGGAAAAACCATGACCAGGATGATGTATTTTCACCATCGACAATAGAAAATCCCAACGGAAATATACCGTTATTAGCATCAACACCTGTAGCAATTAACATGCAGCCTCTGTACTTACCGTATAGATACGTACCATCAACGCACAATATCGGTCGACAGTGTGTGAAACCAGCTGCACATGGACCAAAGCATCAGAAAATTCTTTGAAACCAGACAGAGCCTTCGACGTCTTTTTCTGTGGTTTTTAACCGGTATACGGTCCCCGGATTTGATGCTTTCATGGCTTCCATAAAAGGGACTAGTGAGTTGTACGAGCTTTCCCAGTCCCCAAATATTTTGCATAAAGCCTTTCTACGAGCATCCCATGCCTTCACATACGAAATCTGAATTTTATGCTCTCCGCTAACCAAGAGCCGTATCTCTCGGGGAGTCATCGCCACATCTGTACGGATTGGTGGCATGATTAGCGAGCAAATGTAAGATGAAGTGCAATTCCGGTGATCTTGTAACATAATAGAATTGATGCAAGTATGTTCTTGGTTGTATTTCGTGACCTTCCAAGCTTTAGCTCTTTTGGAACAACATGCATGCAATCTCCACTGACATTCAGGAGTTTTCGTACAGACCACCGTATAGTACGTCTTATTTGACTCTTCGGTTTTAAATGTAACGTTTTGCTGAATAGACCACGACTTCAGCTTACAAATAAGATCTCCTTTTTCCTGAAACAAATCCCCGACACTGATGCAATCTTCGCTTGCTGCTGTCGCGTCCAAATAGGGTGCCGTATTTACTTCTGCCACGGCTAAGTCTACCCAACCATCATCTTCCAGCGGATCGAGGCCGGGATCTTCTAGTTCGACAAAATCGTTATTCGCAACCATACCATCAAAGAATGCTATCTCATTCAATCCAGCGGCATATTCCACGCTATCCTCCCCCTGATGACCTTCACCGATTTCATCATCATCACTGCCACACATATCAATATCACCTGTAGCAACATAAGACTCGGGTGCAATATATGATGGTTGTGGTCGGTGTAATGTGGATGATTCGGGATGAGAAGACCGGAAAGATGTGGACGGACATGCTTGGAATGCGCTACTTGGATCGTGTTGGAATGATGCGGAGGTGTGGGGAAATCTGCGTTTAATATATAAATTGTTGTTATAATATTATTCCTTAATATTTTCATAACTAAATCATCACTTGTTTCAGATTTATTTACCTGTGGAAGGTTGTGTATGGTAATCCTTGTTGTTCTTCTGGGGTGCATGTAACTGCAGCAGTCGACTGGGAGAACCTGGATTTATGGATTTTATTAAATGTTTGAATATTAGTATCTTGGTATTACTAAAATGTTTAAATATGAGTTTATAAAATGTTTACCCATGAGTTTGAAGGTTTGAATAATGTTGTGTATAGTCATATCCACCGACACTGACGGTATCATCGTTGACCATTGTGACCGTACCCCCAGGAACTATCTCCAGCATTACCATCAAAATTACCCGTTGGAGGGGCATCTGATACTTCCAATTGCTCCTTCTGAACCAAAAGTTCAAAAGAATGCTGGGTGTTTGAGAGACCGAAATCTATCATCGAAGATATTGATGCATCGTCTATAATTTCAACCAATGCATTTCCACTGAACATAGGCCATATACAACTTAACTTAACCCTACTTTCACGGGGATCGTATTTTGTAATTTTGAACACTTTATTCTCTAGTTCATCATAAGTCGTTGATACTTCTAATCGCATGATTCTTGCGGACCCCGCCCATATACCCGGGACCTTGTGCACTTGTGATAACCCGGCCATCGTATTTACATACAACAAATAAACTTGAAGAGGCCATAATCTGCATCAAACAATATCAAGCCAACAATAAAAAAAGCGTTAACTTCATACAATCACAGTCAAACCATGCACAATCATACCTAGAGCTATGGTCTTCAAAGTCCACTAGACTGCTCCTAACTGTTCCAAAGTGACAAGTTGTGAGATAACCCTCAAATCGCCTCTTCACTGCCAATTGTGGCCAGGTAAGCACAAATGAGGAAAGGAGGGATCCGCTCACGAATCACCGTGAGACGGGCCTTTTAAAGTTACCTTTCTCACTTGCCTAGCCTAGGCACCACAAAGTCAAGTTTAGATAAACGATCGAATGCCCACAACCTTCCTCTGTCCTACTGAGCACGAGAGTCCTTAGTTGGCTGAGTCTAGATATTTTTTAATTATACTCGAGGGTAATGCGTATGCTGTTAATGATTTTTGGGGTCTTAGGAAGGGTGATGAAATCCCCACCCAATCTGAATTGGTGTTATAGCCCCTTAAAGTCCGTATTATTTATGCAAAACAGTAACAAACATAAATTGAAAACACTTGCAAACAACTTATTTGGCGGCGGCGCAAAGAATCCTGCACAAAAACAGTTATATTGGAGAGAGAAAGAAAGTTCGCGCAAAGAATCCTGCACAAAAACAGTTATACTTTTATGCCAAAATTGCCATTTATTCCTCTGTATTGTTTTAGATCCAATCATTTCTAGCAGGAGTGCCATTTATTGTCGTTGGGTTCATGTAAAATTTCTATTAAACATGCACTCTTTCATTTTCATGGATTATGTTGCTTTGTTAAAATTGGAAATCACGCTATTCTCTTTGTTATACCAGAGTGTACATTTGCTTAAAGCAGAGATATTCATAACTAGAGCATTTCCTCCCTATGCGTTGTATGAGGTAGTTACATTCCCTACAACAAATAACATGCTATTTGTAAAATGATTATCATGTAGTTAATGGTTTTCAAATTACACAAAAATTATTGGCAAGTCTGAAATTTAATTTGGTTGAGTTGCACAAAAAAAAAATCATTACTATTACAGTTAATTTATCTGTAAAAAAGTAAACTCATAGAAGTGTAATTAAATATTTTTATTTTAAATTATTAATTCCTACACTTAACAGTTTGATAATCTTGTATAATTTTTTTTAAAGTTTTTTTTATTAATAATGTTGAGCATTGGGCGTACCTTTTTTTATTAATTGTTCCGTCTACAAAAGATTGCTTACTTCCAATACTTTGTGAATTGTTCCGTCTTGATCCTATCCAGCAGCTCCTCCTTCCAGACTATGGTACTGAACTTGACTTTCTTCTTAAACTCCACACTTACACAAAATTGATAGCGGAGAAAAACTGATAGAGTGTAAATGGATAGTGAATTGTACAGAAGAAAAATTGATAGAGATGAAATGGGTAGTGAAATGTATAGCGGAGAGCTATTTATAGGATATGAGGGCCGGCTAATTATTGAAGAGGGCGGGTTCTAATAACCCGCCCTCTTACTTCTGCACAGCGCCTGACACACAGACACGATAGGACAACACTGACACAACACACAGTGTACGATGGGACAAGTGACACAAATAATTATTGAAAAGGGCGGGTTTTAATAACCCGCCTTCTTCCTTCTGATGCCCTTCTGACAATGAACAAAAAAAAACTGATGTGACCATTCATATAATTATTAAAGAGGGCGGGATCTAATAACCCGCCCTCTTTAATAACACAACAGACACACATTTTAAAAAAAATATACAAAAGGAAACTGATTTGACACTACTCCTTTAAAAAAATATATAAAAAATAAAACCATTGAAGAGGGCGGGTTATTAGAACCCGCCCTCTTCCTTTGTGAACAGGAAAAACCAAACTGATTTGACATAATTCATATAATTATTGAAGAGGGCGGGTTCCTGGAACCCGCCCTTTTCAACTGATTTGACAACCAATACTGTATCGTTAAACAGGGCGGGTTCCTAGAACCCGTCCACCCTTCACTATAAAACTCACCCCCCTCCAGTGCATTTCATCGAACAAAATTAACTCTTCATCCAATCTCTGCTCCAGTGCATTTCAATGGAGAATCAACCACTCGACAAATCTCTGCTCGTTCATCAAAACGAACACAGATCGTTTAATATATTACACGGAGAGGAAATATTCTAAACTTAGTAATTTTTTTTAATTACCCCTTTCTTTTAATTCTAATAGTTGAAAATAACATTATTTAATTTTGCAGGATGAAAATAATCTCACCGTCGTCACCTATAGCTCAGACAAATGGATAGTTAGCGACCAACGAATAACCCAGCGGCTTCGACGGGCCGGATTTTATGAAGCTTCATTGATTCGTCATATCTAAATCGACCACGCCCTCGTTACCTCTCTGGTTGAGCGCTGGAAAAAAGAGACCCACACTTTTCATCTAAGATGGGGTGAGGCCACTATCACACTCCAGGATATTGGCCTCTTACTCGGTTTACGGGTCAATGGGCTTGGGTTGGTCGGAGGAAAAATTGTTGGTCCAGATACCGACCACCCATACTGGGATACATATGTCGAGTCTGTTCTCGGACAGGTAAAAAATTTCATTCTGATTCCCCTCTTTAGTGTACCTATTGCATGTTGTACATTATTTCTAACTTTAATATTTCACAAAAAATGCTAATATCAGGCACCAGGAGGCTTTAGTAAGGGGTATAAGATCAGTTTAAACTGGCTAAAAGATACATTTAGTAATATCCCTGATGAAGCCGCCGATGAAGTTTTGGATAGACATGTACGTGCCTACATTCTGTACATGATCGGTTCTTGGTTGATGCCGGATGTCCATCCGTTATACCTTGGCTTCCTAACGGATTTTGATGTGTGTGGCCAATATGCTTGGGGAGCAGGGGTCCTGGCCTTTCTTTATAAGGAACTCGATAAGGCATGTGCTCCTACGAAGAATAAAATTTGTGGATGCATTACATTACTTCAGGTAAATTCCTTATTTTTCACAGCTAGAAATTTGCAAAATTGTAATATTGGTTTTCTCTCTTATAATCTGAAACTTTATTTATAGATCTGGTCATGGGAGCATATGTATATAGGAAGACCGGCGAATGTTAAAATAACTGGCTTGGATACCCCTGGAAAGCCGCTCGGCTGTTGGTGGAATGGGAAGAAAGCGTATAATGCTCCTCGTCGAGTACTTAAGTACTATAGATATGAGTTGGATCGCATGGAGACGACTCAGGTAACCATAACTTAGGTAATTGAGTTTGTTTTACAATTTTGAAACACAATCATCACAATTTTTGTACTATGTTATTTGCGCAGTTCCTGTGGACGCCTTATACAGCAGAGCGTCTGCAAAGCTTACCCGGCATCTGTATCGAAGGAGAGCCGGTTTGGCGGGCTCGATGCCCACTCCTCTGCATTAATGTCGTTGTCATGCACCTCTCGGACCGGGTGTTGCGACAGTTTGATAGATCGCAACATATTCTTCTCCCGCCGCCTTCGCCTATGACAATAGAGGGAGACATGCGAGGAGGAAAGACGGAGCGTGATTGGAGGGAGCATCATCATCAATATTTGCTGAGATGGGAGGATAGGCAGCGTAATATTGCCTTACAGCAAATAGGTGACCAAACAGCCACCGACGCTACCAAAGCATATCTACAGTGGTATAAACGTGTCATCATAAGATATCTTTGTGCTCCCCCCAAAAACTTCCCAAACATCTCGCGGTACGAGCCTAGAGGCCACATGGAACGAGATTTGGTAAGTTGAATTCTTTATATTATATTACTTTTTAACATCCGGCGGTATGAGTCAATACTTATTTCTTATTTCTAATGTAACGACAGGCTCGTGGGTTGCATCTCGTAAAAACAATGGTGCAGGAACTATACCCGACTGATGCTGGTCCGGCAACTCAGGCTCGATTTTCAAATGTAGACCAATTAATTGGTGGTGTATTCGGTTCATATAATATTTCTCAATATTTATCGCCGGCACCAGAGCAGCAGTATCAGCCGGCACCGGAGCCGCAGTATGAACCGGCACCAAAGCAGCACCATGATCCGGCACCAGAGCCGCAGCATTACGGAGATCCAGCTCAGCAGGATCAATGGTTTGGATCACCATACCGTCAGCAGCAACCCTGGCATACCGGCCAAGCGCAACAACACCAGTCTTGGGGGTCAGGTTTTGCAGAACAGTCGTCTTGGGGGTCAGGTTTTGCGCAACAACAGCAACCTTGGGGGTCAGGATTTGCGCAGCCATGAGGCCAAGGTTTTGTGCAACATCAGCCGCATGAAACCGGGACAGGCTCTTCGCTACAACTGCCCAGTTGTGACACGGATTTATCGTCCTACATGCAGTTGTTGGGAGGTAGCACATATCTGACACCTGTCCCACATTCAGGTTCAGGATTTGCGAATCAACAGCCTGTCTAAGACGCTGCTGAAGCCGAACCCGAAGCAGAAGAGCAGACGCCGCCGCCATCTACCCAAGAAATAGGTGGGTCCTCCAGTCATCCCAGGAGGCATAGGCTTATGTCAAGCCTTCTCGGATTTCATAAGGGAAAGGGAAAAGGAAAACGATAGAATTTACATTTTACAAACAGATAGGATTTTTTTATATTGTAAATTTGACAGATTCATTTTGATATTATAAATTTGACCGTAGAAATAGAAATCAGATAGGATTTTTTTGTATTGTAAATTTTGATGGATTCATTCTGTCAAAAACATTGATATAATGAAATTTTATTATTTTTTTCAAATATTTTTTTACGTTTATTTATTTTTAAATTTTTTTAAAAATAATTATAATTATAATTATATAATTATAATCATAATTAAAATTATATTTATAATTATAATTATATAATTAAAATTAAAAATTAAATTAAAAAAAGAAAAGGGGACGGGTTCTGGGAACCCGCCCCCTATACAGTAGTATAGAGGGTGGGTTATTCGGGATGGAAGGATAGGGAGGCAAACCACCCTATTCTTATAATTTTAATTTTAACCCACCTATTTTAATAATTAATTTTTAAATTATAAATATTTCAAAAAAAAAACCTTAAGAAATCAGACCACCTATGGATAATTTAGACCATTCTCATTGCCTCGAGGAAGAAAATGAGCATATCACAGTCATACACTAAATTAGCACTGATGACCCATCTAAGTCCTCAGCAATAGGTTTCGCCAACAACAATAAATAAAGACCCTACAAATATAAATATACACCTCGAACAATCATACAGAAACACCACGCATACACAATATATCCTAGAACCATATACATCAGGTTGCAACCAGAGAATGAAATCAGAAACTAGGGCTTTAAAATACAAAGGTACACCAAACATATAACCATGGAATTATTCAGTTTCTAAGTTATAGCATTGTTGCAGCACCAGAGAACAGAGACAAACAAACTAAAAAAAAGGTATACGTTTTGTTTTTACATGCTAAGTTCAAGCCCAAGGCACACTATGATGTAACGAACACACCAGATTTCAGAACGTCCTAACAAAGCAAGGAACAATTGAAGAAAAAGGGGGAAAAGTTCTCAGCTGTTCTTTTTCCCTCATGGAAGAAGGGGTATTTCAATCAAAGCAGGTGTCGCAGGCTTAGGATCTCTTCTTCCTCTTATTCTCCTCGGATTTCTGCGACGAATTCTTCAACTGCAGCAGAATTTTTTCACAAGTCAAATTAATAACCTACCCAGTCCCAAAAAAAAGAAAGCAATTTTTTTAAAGATAATTATAGCATTAATTCACGTACCATGATGATGATAATCCTCACCAGGACCCCAATGAAGTCGGTGAACAGTGTCAGAGCATGCATAATATAGTCAAGATCCCCAAGGTGGGCCCTCTCGATGATCTCTTGGGTGTCGAACACCATGTACCCCAGGAATATGAGAAGGCCAAAGTAAAGCTCGACGTTGAACACGGCAGCGGAGGGACCGAAGAGGGAAGAGGCCAGGTGGAGCCAAAAGAGGATGGAGATGCCTGAAGAGAGGAGGCCTCCCAAGTAGAGGAACTCCCTCCGCTTGGCCACGACGGCCGCCGCCGAGAAACACCCAAAAGCTATAGCAGTTCCCACAAATGCGGATACTAGTATGCTGCAGTTACACAGGATCACATGGATTTAGACATCTCTTTGCATTTTAGACGCTGAACTTGCAGCAATTTGGTAATGTCAGAAATCTAAACAGTTTCAATGCGCCATAAAGCAAGCAATGTGACCAATTTAGATTCAAGGCTCTTGAAAAAGGTTTTAACAATAATTAGGTAGTTCAAGGTATACTGTATATACTGAATCCGGCTGCAACTGTGTGTAATAGAAAACTACCCACATGCTAAATTCTTGTTTTCAGTTACCGCTGTAAATGTACAATTTATGTTTTCCTATCCTTCTCTTACGCATGATCCAATTCACGAATCATGACAGTTTTAAAGTTATATTATGATCTCTATTTATGTTGGGCATCCTGCTGATGACAATCCATGTTTACTGTAGATATAAACTCAGTTTTAACTTTCTTGCAGATCATAAAATTAAGAATACCTACATTCTGTATTCTGCACTACTTCCCTAATCATGATCCCTAGAAACGATTGTACAGAAGCCGACAAGGATTAATATTTAGGTATGAACTGAATAAACCTCTAAAAGGATTCTATTTAAATGGATTAAGCAATAACAAGATTCCAGCAAAGTAGAAGTACAATTTACAAACGCATGTAAACTATTGGCACAGCCAATGCATAACAGAGCTAGACGTATAATTGCATGTGTGTCATCGTATGTAAACTTCTCAAAATTTCTGCATACCTCTTACCAAGAAAACAGGTATCACCTCCTATGTTAGAGCACTTATTATGAAGTCGAATGTCAACAGTAGACTATGGTTTGATTGGTGTACTGCTCATATGAAGCATCGATCCCATAACAGAAGTTACAAGATGAAAAGGGGGGAAAACACGGACAAATAGTGTAAAAAAGGAGAGGTTGCTGCTCTCCATAAAAACATGAAAGGAGAAACCACATGAACACGGTGCTACATAAATGCTCGACTTAAAATCAAGTGCTAATGAGTTTTAAGCATTAAACCGACAATTACCTTGGATCGATATCAATAGCAAGCTTTACCAGTGGACCCACCGAGGCCCCATTCATAAGGGCAGTACCCATCAATATACCAAACCGCTTCCTCTGTTCAGAAGGAATCAAAACAATGTTTAGTAAACCATACATTGAAGGAATAACAAGCTACAGCTGGTGCATATACAAGGAAGAAAGATGTTTACCTCATGAAGAGGAGGAGTACTCAGTAACCACATGATGCCCCCAAGACATCCAAGAAAGGTCAAAGTACCACCAATGTTCATTAAGATGTGCAGATAAGCACCCACAGCAGATGCTCCAAGGGCACAGCATAATGTCAAGTAAACCTATACGATAAATGCGAGGAAAAAAAGGTCACGTGGTTTCCTGAAATTTATTGCAAAAAGATATTTGAAAACAGACCTAGAAAGGGTTAATTCTCCATTAAATAAAAACGATGAATTAATCTCCCCCCCCCCCCCCCCCCCCCTTCTTTCCCCCCTTTAATAATAAGCGGAATTCAAACCCAGACTTCTTGCAAGCCTCTAGGCCATAGTGGCACATCTTACAATGAATTTGTTGGTTCCATTATATGAGAATTTTTCTTCAATTAACATCAACACCAACAACAATCCTTTATCCTAAACTTTTTAGGAATCCAAAAAACTTGTCAAGAAAATGATACAAAGTTACGAACCAATACTTTCACATATTCCGACATTTAAACCAGACAAAAAAATGTATTATACTCTATTCCTGAACTATACTGATCTCACATCTATTATATTATCTGAAGCATTTCAAATGCTTCAACAGATATCACAACTCTAAAACATGCAATATATTCAACAGATTTCACAACTCCAACTATACATGTGAATATCATTATACTCATCCTTCAAGAAACATTCACATATATTATCTTTACACATTTCAAATTCTTCAACAGGTTTCACAACTCTAAAACATGCAATACACGATCGATCATTCTAGATACATTAAAGCGAAAATAGACGATCACATAAACAGCTTCCAATCATCGACAACATCATAATTAGCAGATTAAAAGAAGAAAGAAATCGCACGATGCAACCTTCAGAATCTCTACAAAACTGATCTAAAGCCTAAATTGAGAAATTAGGGTTTCGTTTGAACTAAACTATGACCTAAGTCCACCATCAGAACCTAAAATCTATCACCAAATCTCACCGATTTGAGACGATTCTAGACCGTCGGCGATCAAACGATCGTCTCCTAAAGATCGATTCAAGAAGTCAAACGATCAAAGGATATCATCAAACAGAGCAAAACCCTAAAATCTTTCACAATTTCGATCGAACTAAACAAAAACATAACTCTAACAAGAAAGAAAACCTAAATCGACCAAAAAAAATCAAATGATAGGGAAATTAGGGTTTCGGATCGGGAAAACTCACCAATTTGAGGTGATTCTGAACCGCCGGCGAGATCTGGCGGAAATTCTTCAGCGATTCGTAGCTCCACGAGCTTCGAGACGCCGATTGCCCTCCAAAAAACGAGTCCATTCTTGAAAAAAGATCAAATTTGGAAATCTCGCGAAAACTTAGAGCCAAAGCAAAGGACAAATTTCTTTTTCCTTGTTAGAAATATGAATCAAGAAAAAGAAAGCGGTGGGTATTTATAGGGAGCAAGGGTCGTTGGGAAATCAACGGCTTTATTTACGTTTTTGCCCCTGAGGAAGTTTCGAAGCGAGGGTGGAGATCACTAGAAAGGTCCATGGTGTGGTGCCTCGCGGGGCGTTTTAAGTCCTGGGTGTGACGTGGCTGAGAGATCTTGACCGTTGGTTTGGTGAGATGAGGGGTGGAGATTTGGGGACTTTTGGATGGGTTTTGGTGTGCCGCGAGGCTGTGGAATCTAGATATCTTAAGTCAAGTTGATTACCAAGTCTCAATGGAATGGATATTTTGATAAATTAATAGCTAGAAGGTCTTTTTCTTTTTTAACGGAAGGGTAGCTAGATATATAGTTTAAGATATATTTAACTCTATATAAAAACGAGTAATACATTGGCAATTTTCGGGTTTAAATTTAGGTTTAGTTTGGTAACCAGATTTCAGTTATCGTTTAAATTAAAATGAAACCACAGTTTCGTATATATGCCAACCACAGTTCCGTAAGAAATGAGGTTTCACAAAGGTTAGATGATGAGGCTCATAAACGGGAACACCCCAGATTGCGACACGTGGGAGATGACGTATCGTCAGCGCATACCCTCTAGACCTCTGGGAGCTATGACGGGGAATCAGGATGACACATTACGAGTCTTCCTCGGGACCCCGTGACGAGTTGGTATCCGACCTTTTGGAAAAGCCTCCTCGGAGTACCCCCCCATATGCGCTGAGGCAGCCGAGACTCCTCGGCCACCTCGCTCGACTCCGAGCTATCTATCTAGCTGAGACTCCTCGGCCTCCTCGCTCGACTCCGAGCTATCTACCGAGCTGAGAATCCTCGGTCTCCCTGTCAAACCCGGGGCACGGAGCCCAAGCACCCCTGTAACGGCTCTGCGTATCCCGCCAGAACGAGATTCCCGTTGCTCCACGTCTTGCATCCCACGCTGGCACTTTTTTCCATTAACAAGCGTATCTTGCCATTAATGAGCATACCCCGCCATCAACGCGAACGTGTCATAAGGGCGTAACGGACGGCGGAAACCTCGCGCCGGATCTCTCCCACACGACCGCTATATAAACCCCCTCTTCCAGACGATCCAGGTAAGTCAAAATCGATTCAAATACGCCGCTACACCGCCTTTATACCTCGGTACTTACTTGATCGTCGGAGGGTCCTACAGTGGTCACCTACCCCAGGACTTTAATTGCAGGTAGCTCGGCGTCAATAGCAACCTATTAAGATCCACACGTCCAATTTTCACTCTCAATCTCAACCGTTCAGGAACGCTTGCAGCAAGATCGACGGGGGACAACATCTGAGAGAGATTTCAACATCCAGCAGTTGGCGCCGTCTGTTGGAACGAAAGACTTTTCCACCAAAAAAGTTGATCTCCCGCCTTCAATTCAATAGCAAGCGATGACCGTGACAATCCCAGCACGAGCCGCCCCGCCCCCCATAACTTAGGCGGGAGCGGTCCTACTCCCCCTTTTAACGTTATCAACGCCTTATCCGCTAGGATCGACAGGCTCACGGCGATGGTGGACGCGCTCGCCCGCGTTCAAGCAGCCGGCCACTCCCACTAAACAACAGTTCCCGTTCCCCAGGATGGGAACGCACGCATGATGGCGGGAACACACACTCAGGTCCTTGACCTCAATCGTACTCACCCTGATGTTAACGAACGCAGCCGCGCCGATTCCGGCAATTACAACCTATATGCGGGGAATGATTCAATGACCCGATGGACGCCGGACAGTTCAACACCTCGATCTCAGGGGAGACCAGGCCGTCGTTCCGACGCTCGTCGCGCGCTCTCACCCCCTGAGGTGGTGTCGGTCAGTTCGCCTGCTTTCAGGCACGACTGACGCCCCCACTCCCGTCGAGGTCGCGCAAACGGCGAACGTTGGGACTACTCAAGAAGGGCCTCACCCGAGGATTTAAGAAATGTGATAGAGTGAAACCGAAGCCACACCGTCGTGCAAACCCGGAGCAGAGATAGACGACGCTCTGACTGTGGAGAATCCTCGGGGTACAACCAACGGATTGAGGCCCTCGAAAAGAAAATTGAGGACATACGTCAGGACGACCACACGGCCGGCGAAGGGGCGAAGTACTCCGCTGATTCACTCATAAGACCGTTTACTGAGTGGCTCCTAACTGAACGTGTCTTGTCCAGGAACAAACCGCCAAAAGTGCCCTTTTTTGACGGAAAGTCCGACCCGAAGGACCATTTGGACGCGTTCACGGCCGCTATGAGCTTCCAAGACAACTCGGATGCGGCTCAATGCAGGGCCTTCCCCACCACCCTCATCCGAGTTGGTCGGGATTGTTGGGTTATGCTAGCACCCTGGCCATCTACCGTGACAATTTGCAGAACAAAAATTTTCAAAACTGGCGCTAGAACAACCCGATAACCCGGATCTACCATAAACCTAAAGCTAGCAAACTATAAAGGAGTTTAGAATGGTTATACCAAATGATCCGAGTCGTTCGGTCTTCTACCATCTTCCTAAGCTCCTAGAGGCCACCATGATCAAGCTTGATCATGGTGGCCCTCCATCGATGATGATCCACCTGAGGAGTTGTAGTTCGAGCTCCAACCTCATAGCCGAGATAACTAGGGTACCTAGTTCGCTAAACTAGATAGTCTAGAGGATGTATAATCTAATGATGGATTAATTTGTCTCCAAATACCCTAGGTTTCTCAACACATGAGACTTTTAGGGTGGAGGTAGAAGAAGAAGTTTGAGGATGAGAGTGTGAAGTATGAAGCAACCAAAGAAAAAATGGCTAAGTGTTGTGAACCAAGAAGCATAGCAATAATATTTAACAACATAAAAATATCAAGCATGCCACAATAGTTACTCATGAGTCACCCCATGAGTCACTAAATGAGCCATGCTTCCATATAAAGCCAAAGAACACCTCATCCCTCCACCTCATTAACCATTTAACAAAATGGTTAAAACAAACAAATAAGGTGGCATCTTCTAGAAGTATCTTGTAATGAATTACAAGAATACCCCTCATCCGTATATACATACCCGTATCCGTATTCCGAAAAATACGAATACAAAAAGACGAAAATAATCTAATAATATAATACTAGAACCCGGCTTAAACCAAAGCCCACTAGTATTATCCATCCGAATCATGATACGTGCACAAGTGCACGTATATGATCGAACCCTGCCGTAAAACCATACGGCCTCTACACCGTTTCGCCCGAAGCAGGGAAACCCTCTGTGTGGGACTCTAAAGACTCGTCAATACGTTGGCAGTTGGTTTAACCACAAGCACGTCAGCGGCACTAGCTGTTCGTAACTGCTACCCAGGTATTGAGCGAAAGGAAGGTCGATGAGCAAACTCATCCGAACCCCTACTGAGCCTATCCGTGACAAACTCCGTACAGTCCGGTCTGTTTGTCTAAGAGTATCGCATATCGAGTCTAGGGGGTGGATAAAGTCAAACCCCTAATAACGCGATATTTTGTGTCGATATGAAGCCCATCACCAACTGAGAAACTACTGAATAAAATCAGTAATTTTCGACTACCTTGGCCAAGGATTTCTGGTGATGGCCACCCGTGCACCTCGCGACATCATCCCCTAATACCAGGAGAGATGAATCCCCGACGATCCGCTCACTGCCTCCATGTGGCTCGTGACTGTACCCAACTAAAACCAGTTTGCACGACTCCTTTGAGCCGTGGTAGGGCAGTAATCAAAGCACACTGGGAACTCACACGAGACAAATGACGATCTCAGGTCGACAGACTAACCTGTACACATGTCACCTGGAAACTGCTATCAGACAATAGGTATAATACTAACTAGCATGTTCCCGGTGAGTCCGTCCAGCGTACTCATAACCCAATGAGCACCTGTATACTATCTTAGGTGACTAACTGACACCAATGGCTTGTGAGTCCGGCCACGGAACCTCGTCGGGGTCTCGATAAGTACACACTAGTCTACTCTGGAGTATCAATGCCCAGTCTCGATACTTCCTCGACTAGGGACATTTAAGGATGTGCTTATAGACCACCCAGTTCCTACGTATATGATCGTCTTCATAATGCTGGTAGTCAAGCAAGAATTATATGGGCTCTATCAACATGTAATAGTGATCTGTAATACCACATAATGCATGTACATGATGATAAAGACAAAACGGATAGCATACTATCATTTTGAGTAAGACTGTTATACCCGTATAGGTCCTCCCTCAATCATCATAATCACCTGCCTGCGATTACAGTAATTGCCTTGAGAGCTCTATATCCAACAATCTTCCACTTGCACTTAAGGCTAATTATTGCGGTGTCGCATGCTCACAGTTCGTGTGATACCGAACACCCAACTTCTCTACTAATCAGTCTCACAAAGCTCGTTTATGAAACTATTGCGTTCGAGAAATAGCCTCAGTGAGTGGATCCGCTCTAGTGTTTCTATCTTTATCTCTCTCTATATCTCAACTTCGCGGAGAAATACTATCTCCCGAAATGAGCAATACTTGTCTTAGAATTTGTCTAGATATCTAATAGGACCCAGTTCACAAATGAACTCCAAATCCAATAAACTTCTTAGACTGTATCATCCACTGAATTTAATCAGTATCCTGCGCCATGCCTTCCACAGTATCCACTTGGACCACCTGTCCAACATATTGCCCTTCAAAAAGGGGAAAACAATAACTCTGACAACCACTCTGTCATCCAGGTCACCTTGGAAGCCTGAAATGATAACCGCCTCCCGAAGGAGGCTTCCGTTACCATTTACCAAGAACATCCACTTATGTTCGTAACTGCTGCTTCCCAATGTTTCTCCAGAATTGGATTAATAAATACTTATTGCAGCCTGTGCAAAATCAATATCTGGTGTTGTACTTGATATCTCATGATTGACTCAATTGCCTAAGCAAGTGATATGCAAATCATGCAAATCACTCTCCTCATCAGTCTAAAAGACATCTCTTTAGAGAGGGTGACTCCATCACCTGCGGGTACACCACCACGCCAGGAGTCATCCATTATAAAACACTTTAGAATAATCTCAAAGTACCCGAATTGGGACACTTCCCAAATCTAGATCTAAAACCATAGATCTAGTCACCAGAATCCCTGATATTATATCCATATCCTATGTGGAGAAACCACGTTATGACAACCACACTATAACTGATCGTAGTATAAGAAGATGTCTTCCTATCAAGTACATGTCATCCAAATACCAGGACATCACTCCCTACTACCTCTTACCAGATCTATCTCTTATTCTGATGAAGTCAAACTCTATGACTGTCATATCAAAAATAGATGATCTATCTCCGCTATACCTGTTTCATTTTATAAATAGACATAAGCTACTTGCCTACTATGCTTTCGCTGCTCCCACTGACTACAACAACCCTCTGGCAGAGTCATATACACGTACACTTCTAAAGCTAATTTAGAACGACGTTATACTCATCTTCCTGCCAGATCTCATTGTCTAGAACAGCAGTAGTGGCAAGTTTGGGTAATCATAAACCTCCATGTCACCGTCTCTGAGGAGACCGAAGTACCTCTCGGGTGCCTGAGGTTACCCACCAAATCTGCGGAGTGGCTAATGGATCGTTGAAACCATTTGAATCTTTAGGTTCTACTGAATTTTTAGTAATTGTTTGTGGTTCTGAAATCACTTCCAGTTCTACCATACTCCTAACAATATTTTCTGAAAAGAATCCATTTTACTAAAACTTGTGGCGAGTCAAGAACAATATAACTATTGTTCTTCCAGATGGTAGAATGTTAACCCTCGTCAAAGCCCGGGATAACCCACAAACTGCCAATACTGAAACGTGCCTTGAGTTTGTCCAGATTTTGGTTTTAAGCATCAGTCGGACAGCTCCATATACCTTAACATCGTTAAGATATGAATTCATTCTATATATCCAATATAGAAACAAAGACACTAATTCAATTGGAATCAGATTCAAAAATCATGCAGCCGTTTCCAGTGCATATCAGCCAAATGGAAGAAGGTCATACATCATTACTCATCCAGGAATACATCCACCTATGAGTAACCTGAAAGAGAAGCAATTTCTCAAAACTATTACTTACAACGGAATACCTAACACAAGTATCTACATCTTCGATCACCTTGAAGAATCCTGATACTTGCAACATATGGTTCTCTACCTTATTCTTATACCTTTAACTTCTCAATATCTGGACCTTATATTTCAACGAAATACTTATCTAGAACTGGATAAGTCATGAGTAAACAGAATATAGTGCGAGTACCAACCCTTTTGTCCAAACGGACATTGGACAACATACAATACTTTGTATAAGTCCACTGAGTTTAACAACTCATACCCTATGCGTCGAAGGTTGAAAACTGTACTATGGTTAACAAGAATTACACCGTTGTTGAATGTACCTTACCTAACCATCAACTGATATAGGTAAATTTCATAGATATAATTTCAAAAAGTTATATCTCACTTTATAAATAAACATACAGATATATCAGTTTGAAATTGGTGCATAACGACGGATATTCAAAACCAAATATTTGCCGTTAGGCAAAACCTAGGTGATTTCCTTAAATATCACCAATTACAAAGAATTCCGATATATAGAGGATCTAATCACCCAATTCCTAATATCTTACTCCCACTCACCATGTGTAACGCCATATAGATGTGAGAATCAAATCTGGTAAATATATATCCTGGAGTTAGATTCTAATTGGGAAAACAATTTTCAATTAACACCGCACTTTTAAAATGAAACATGAAAATGTTTCGAAGGGGTGGCCAGGTATTCCTAGTAATGTTTCTTCCACTATTCAGATTCATGACTGTAACCGTATATTTCTTTGCCATCACTCCAATCCCTTTATATGTCTTTACTTATTACCTTCTGTACACCACACTTAGGCTAATTGATTTTCTTCCTTTCCTACCCTTCGGCACCAGCCTAAGGTTTGGAAGAAGACTATCCAATAAACGCAATAGGTGTACTCTCCTAATACTATGAGCTCTCGCAACCTGAGAGAAGGTAAAGGGAATAGACAACCGAATAATCCTATTCTATTTCTCCAGAACCAGAGACCATCCTCGAACTGAAACAAGTTCCTTCGAGTTCGTATGTAACTATACGATAGCATACCCAAGCAATATGGATCTTCGTAGTGATACGGAGTGTTCTGGAGAAATGCAAAGGTGATATAGGAGTGGCAGGGGTATACGCCGTTTCGTCGTGAATGATAGCAGTCGCAATTTCCTTTACCCTTTATCTAATCCCTTTATATGTCTTTACTTATTACCTTATGTACACCAGAGTTAGGCTAATTGGTTTTCTTCCTTCCCTACCTTTCGACACCTGCTTATGGTTTGGAAGAAGACTATCCAATAAGCGCAATAGGTGTACTCTCCTAATATCAGGAGTCCTCGAATCCTGAGAGAAGGTAAAGATAAAAGATAACCAAATAATCCTATTCAATTTCTCCAGAACCGGAATCCATACTCGAACTGGAACAAGTTTCTTCGAGTTTGTATGTAACTATACGATGGCATATCCAATCAATATGGATCTTCGTAGTGATACGGATTGTTCTGGAGAAATTTAAAGGGATGTAGGAGAGGCAATGATATATGCGACTCTGTGACAATCCAAAAGCCAAAGTATTTTTAAGAAGGTTCGGTTAACTTGGTTCATGAGTTTTTAAGGTCAGGCTATGGTCGCTGCCAAAGAGAGAGAGAAAAGAAACACTCAGCGTGCACTCTAACCTAGATTAGATTGGTTAATCACTTAATCTAATCAGGACGGCTCCCATTGTTTCCTCGAATTCTCCTTCAAACCCTAAAAATAGAATTAGTCAGGATCATCTAAAATCACTCGAGGAGTAACACCTATTCATCAGTGGGAATCGGGATCCAACTATCATCGCATGATAACTTGATGGAAGCCACTCAAGTCACCACACTCCAGAAGGTATGCGCATGCCTGGCAAGTTTCCTGTATGTTTGAAACTCCTGATATGGTTTTTACCCTAGAACCCAAGTGACCTTGACTGAGCCAACATATCAAAGGATCCTAGTCAAGTTTAACCCGTCATTATCTTGATTGCATCAGACCGACCCGCACGAGTCCTTGACTGAGCCAAAATGACCGTACAACTATCCTGACCAATCACATTATCATGCAACAGAAAAGCACTACATAGCTACCGAACCCTACGCCTCGGCTGAGCACGACATACGTAGCATGAATACTAAGCAATACTAATATGAAATGACGGAGGGCTACGGCTGGTTTTTGGCGAAAAACCTTTAACGTAAAGAACTTGATATCATTGAAGGAACCGAGTGGTTTTACAAATATATAGTGGCACAAACTTTTACTAAAGAGGTCACTCCATGTGAAGGGATCTCGGCTCTTTCCTCATCGAATGAGGTGCAGGATATTCCAAACTGAATACCATGATGCAAAGCAAAAGAATCGACTATAGTGAAGTTATAACACTGATGTAAACTTTTGCCCAAGAGATCACTCCCGATGAAGTGATCTTGGCTCTTGCCTCGTCGAATGAGGTGCAGGATATTCCAAATCGAATACTACTGTGCAAGGCAAAATGAAACGTCTGTAATGTCAGTTTTCAAAAAAAATTTGGTTCCAACAACATCATATATAGATTTGTTTTCTTTGCATTAATCGGAATCAATGCAATCCCATCGATTAAACCATATCACACCAGAAAAGAACGAAAATACAATATAGTATATGCCATTCGCATTTGCCACGGGGTCCCGTCATGCACCGTTAGGTTACTTAACTAACGACAGAGCAGGGGATGGACTAGCGCGGATGCAAAACATATACAACATCTACTAGTATATATATAAATATATATAACATTCGTCCCAGGCATGATATAACAACATCACAGATACTCAGCAAGCAACAAAAAATGGTGGATAATCTTGGAGCCCAGGGTTTCATTTGAGCCACAAATGAGACCCGACGTTCCCTGTCGTGTGGATAGCCTGTGCAATGAAAACCTGAACCCCTACAAGCGCAGCAAGTTACCCGCCAATCTCAGAAGTGAGGCAACCCCAATCAACAAAGTGAATGGGCCACCCAGCACTTCACGGAATCCGGTAACTTGAGCACCCCACCGTGGGTCAACCTATACCCCCTACGAATGCGTCGAATAGCCCGCCAATTTTAGAGTAAGGCCCCCTCTGTCTCAACGCCATGAGATGTGGGCCCGTTATCCTCTAGAACCCGGCTATTTGAGCACTCTACCGCGGGGTAATTCTAGTACAAAAAGTGAAAATATATGTACAAGGGTGACATCGACCTCAACTCGGTCGTGCCCTAAACAAATAATATACAAGCTGGTGTTAGTTATATGTATGCCCTAGAGGCCATTACTGTACATAGGATGTATATTGTAGTGGATGCTGGGACATATATAGGGAGGACTTTTTTGCTCGACATGATAGTATGCTATCTGGTTACTCTTTACCTTAACGTGTACTCTGATTGTCTCTCTGTTACATGTTGGTAAAGCCCTTAGGATGTGTACTTGACTACCTGGACTATGATGCGGATCATACTAGTGGGGACATGGTAGTCCATAAGTACATCCTTGAAAGTCCCTAGTCGTGGGTGTATCGAGATGGGGCATCGATATACCAGAGTAGACTAGCGTGTACCTTCTCGACCCATACAGATGTGTAACATTTTCAAAAATATAAAATATTAATTTTGGGAATTTTTATAATTTAATATTATTTTATTGATTATTTTAATATTAAATGCAAATAAATAGGAAAAATGTTAGAAAAATTATGAAAAATTATGGAAAATTCTAAAATAGAGTAAATTAGTGAATTATGACATTTTTAAGTTTTTGTGATTAGTTTGGCACTAATTTAGTGCTAATCGCGATTAAAATCGCTAATCGGGTTTTTTGGCAATTTTGTGCAAAACTTGCACATATCACTTTTTCTACACTTGTGCATTTTTCTAGCCATGGTTTTCTTTTGGGATTACTATTGATGTGAGAAGGTTTGGATTTTAAAAGAAAAGGTAATGATGAGGATAGGTGAGAGAGAGAGGTGGACCATTGACTTATAATCCTTAGCTTTTTTCCCCTCTCATTTTCTTCCCTTCTCCCATACCTGCTGCTGCTGCCCCTTCTCCATCTTCCTCCCCTCTTCAACTCCTCAAATCATCTCTAAAAACACCCCAAAACCTCACACTCATTTCATTAAAATTGTGCAAAATCCCTAGATCTACACATGGAGCTAAAGAAGAAAGGATTTTGGCCACTAGGGGCAACTCAAGAATTTTCTTGAGTTGCTAATGGAGGTAATTACTGAACCATTAGCTTAATTATAGCCTTTCCTATAAACCCATGTTAAGATTTAATCGATATTGTGTGATATTATGGACTTGGTGATAACCTAGTTAGGGTTTGAGGGAAATTGGTGTAGTATTATGAAATTGAGCTCAGTAGAGGTCTTACCAACACCCTAGTGTTTGAATTAGAACCCAAAACCTGAAGCTTGAACCAGAATACGGATTTTAGAAACCAATATCGGGGAAAAACTGGAATCTGTCACTGTTAATTAGAATCTGCTAACACCCCGAGAACCCTAAAGTAATATTGAGTGGAAATTGAGATGTGCAGGCACCATAGAGGCAACACCCAAAACCCTAGCTCCCCACTCCACCTTGAGGCCGCCAAAATCTCCTTTCTGGCCGCAATTTACCGCCAGACCAGTGAGGAATCGCCTCGTTTTCTGTGCATAGCCCCAATTCCTCAATCCTTGGCCCTGGGTACTTCTAGTTTTGACAGATTCTTTCTAGGGTGAAATCTGGAACACATTTCATGAGTTGCTGTTTTGGACTTTAGTTTCCGTATTCCGTATTTTCATTTCTGAAATGGTGGAATGTGTTTTGCCTCGACTATTTGTCGTTTATACGACGATATAGAGGGTTTATTGATGGTTTTGAAAGCGTGCCATAGGTTCTCACCTATAGGCCCCCTTATCGTATCGTTTTGGATTTCATGCGCCGTTTTAGCTTGGATTTGGTTTAATGCGCATATACGATATTTGATGTGTAGGTACCCATGAAGACTTCGGGACGACAAGCAAATGCGTGGTGACGTCCGCAAATGATGATGCAAGGTGAGTAGATTATATCTACAGGGGGAAGTCGGGTGGATGGCGTATAGCACCCCCGCAGTCCGTAGATAGATTATTATGTAGTTTAATTGTGATAGTTGGGTGTATTATGGATAGTATAGGGTTAGAAGTGACTAGTGTAGTTCATAGTCGCGAACCCTAGGATAGAATTACACCTATACACACACCCTTGCTTATCACTTGTACTTGCACTGTGATTGATGATATGTGATGACTTTGGAGATGAGTCGATGATGTGGGCTTGGTGCCCTGGAATCGGTGATTTGATACGATTCATATGTGGGATATGACTTGTGCTTCTTGTGGGCTTGGGATATGTGTTTACCCCCGCATGCATATTTACTGATGTTACCGTTTTGTACTAGACATAGAGTAGTACTCCAGACTATATGATCTGATGATGGTGATATCTGTTATGTGATGAGACAGTGAGATGTTGACCCCTACCCAGCTATGGGGATGCCGTACGATGATTTACCGTACGAGCCGATATTGATGATAGATCCGCACTCATAACTCGAGGATATCTTATGATATGACATTGAGGCGAGATCACCGACTATATATCTTATATATATACCGACTCAGATTTAGGTGGTTTCCACACCTACCCCTCCTGATTGACCTGATACTTAGATGTAGGTGCATAGTAGATACTTCACGGTGGTGTCGACTACTAGATTTCTGCATTTTCATGCTATTCGCATTGCTGGCATATGTTCATTGCTATATTATTATCATGCTGCTAGGACACCAGCACCATTATCGATGATGCGTATGTTTCACGTACACTATTTGCCGGCTCACACACTTCATCATCGATAATTGTCATGCCACTACACTGTAGTATTGTTGCATTCATGATATGATTCTTGCTTGGCATATTGTACACTTATACCTGTACACAAACATAGATGATTCATTCTAAAGGAGCGGTTTCTCTCAACATATGCATATTACTATTCCATGTTGCATGATTTCCGATATGATTACCTTTCTTTACATGTCGCATACATCATGGATTGATTGCATAGCACATCGTATTGGATTACTTCTTGATGTGGATTTTCATGTGATTTCTGATTTTGAGGACCGTGGGATTAATTAAGAAAAGATGCCCTTTTATGAAAAACCCGGTTCCCTTGATATGATATTTGGGGCGTCGCCCCGTGTTTTCTCGGTGCTAGAGGATGTACTGAGAGAGGGCTGACCCGGAATGACGGATGCCCGATGGATTGATATAGGGCTGACCCGGAATGACGGATGCCCGATGTATTGATAGAGGGATGACCCGGACTGACGGATTCCCGATATACACTTTGAGAGAGGGCTGACCCGGAATGACGGATGCCCGATGGATTGATATAGGGCTGACCCGGAATGACGGATGCCCGATGTATTGATAGAGGGATGACCCGGACTGACGGATTCCCGATGTATACTTTGAGAGAAGGCTGACCCGGAATGACGGATGCCCGATACAGGAGGATTTACGTGTCGATGCTAGGCACGGGTTTCATGATGTTTTTCCATGCTTTGTTTATATCCTCATATTGCATACATGATGCTTATCGTCAGTGGGTGACGGGTGGACGGGTTCCACATATATACAGACATGGTTCATATACAGACTGGATTTACACTGATCAATACTTCATTTGTATATATTACAGGGTATGAGGGCGCTGTTATATATACCCTTACACCAATATTAGTGGTATGGGACGCTAATATATGTGTATTGATATCATTGATATTTCATCATGGTTACTTCATGCAGACATACCTTACACTGATGACATGTTATTACCTGAGTACCTGGCACTACATACATGATTAGATGTTACCTTGCCACCCTATTACACTCAGATGTACTCTTGTGGATTATATTATTGATCGTTGACTTAGGTTTATGTCTTGCATTCGGTTTCTGCTTGTAGATGTTTTTATTCATGAGTTGGCAACTCACCCCCGTTGTGCCACAGTTCTTGCAGGTTCTGCCGTACAGGTTATTGCGGCATTTCTGGCACACTACCTTCTTGCGGGTGATTTGCGTTTGGTAGGTGGATTCTTTCGCATCAAGAACCACCATTGTATTTATTTCATTCATTGTATCTAGAATTTTCATCAACCAAAACTTGTATATTGTTTCAGACCTAGACTTAGTGATGTATTATTCGACCTTAGAGTCGCGCTTAGTAGTATTGTGGTTTTCTTGTTGCTTTGAGCTTTCTTTTGGATTTGATCCTCGCCACTTGGCGTTGTATATTATTGTTGCATGTGTGGTTGTGACCGTCGATTGACGAAGAGCTAGCTCCCGCTTGGGGATGCCTTTATCATTGCATATATATTGTTATCCTTGTTGTACCCCATTCGGGGCCAGTTTTACAAAAGAAACTCTGCCGAAATTTTTAGAAAAGACTGTACTATTTTAAAATGCACATTCGGCTTAGTTATTTAAAAACCTTGATTTCAAACATGTTTTTCTTCACTTCTTTAAACCAGTTTCTTTACTTATTCTTAAAAATGGTTTTAGATTTCTGGGCTTTTGGCTTACTTGGGTCAGATGGAGCCCTATAGGCTTCATATGGTTCAAGGGCCAGTCACGTGCTCTTTCGGGTCGTGACAAAGTTGGTATCAGAGCGCTAGGTTGACCTTGGTTCGAGTCTGGGTTTCACTATGTGGAGCCTAGGGCGTTGTTTATTTACGGAACTTAGGCTTGACCTTACGGAACTTAGACTTGGTCGAGGGGGTATTAGACCCGAACTTTCGTCGTATTAGGATGACCCTTGGTTGATGGAATATGTGACTAAAGTAGAGTGACGTATCGTTGGTATGTTCCGCGGCATACTTACGACACGCCACTCCGCTTAAGGAACCTTAGGATGTACATACTTTCGAGATCAGTGATTCTCTTCATATCCTGGATTATACATCCATTTGAGATCCCCGATTCTATTAGTTTCATGATCATACCTTCATTGATGCTGTTCCTTCCTATGATCATGTATCCACTTTGGATCTGTTGTTTCCTTTCTTGCCATTGATGTGCTCTCTTTGATACTCGATTGAGGTTCATGTCACCATGTTTGAGCGCAGTTTGGGCTGCTGCTAGGGTTACGGCCGGTGTGAGCTCGTTTGGTACGAGGGCCGACCATTGTGTTTTCTGGTGACATGGGAACGTCTCGAGTCAGTGTTGGTGATTGTGACCTCTGGTAGAGGCGAGTGCTTGGTCTTGCACCAGATGATCGGGCCATTGTTAGAGCTGCCAGTTGAGAGAGGACTGTTGATGTACAGCATACCTCAGAGGTTGTGATGTCGCCTACCGTGCGGACAGACGGACCAGCTGTTGCTGAGATTGACAGGATGTTGCTTTCGGAGCTTACGAGCTGAGATTGACGGAGCTTTCGGGCAGATATGCGACAGACGATAGCTAGTCTAACCGATTTGAGAGACGAAGGTGATTCGTCCGATTTTTGCGCCAGAGCGGGCCCAGTTGAGTTGAAGATTTCCAGTGTGGAGAGTCTTACTCAGATCTAGAGCAGATCGACTCAGAGATGACCGCTTATGTATTGCCTTTCCTGGAGGATTGAGGCGTTGTTCGGCGTACAGGCGTATGAGCCAGTTATTGCTGCAAATGATGAGTTATCGCCCAGATGGTTGGAGCTACTGCAGCATGAGCATGTTCTTGGAGATATATTAGCGAGTCGCTAGTCACCGAGGATGAATGACTAGGACGTGTGGTGAGTTCGCTTACCCCGATGCGAGGCCACCAGGTGGATCGATTCCAGATAGAGACGATTTCACGCAGGTTCGTTGAGAGTCGATTGAGACGATCGAATGTCAGGAGCCATTTTCCAAGTTTAAAGTATACGGAAAGACATGCAGGTGATTCTATGGACCCTCTAGAAGAATGAAACCCTAACTCGACTTAATGACCGTGTGAAAGCCTTTGAACCTTCGGGTTTGCGGCGGTTCCTCGGCGCCATTAGTGAGGCTTGGGTTTGCCCTTCTACGGCTGGACCACCGACGCTGTGGCATGTACTCGATACTATTAAACTGTACCCGAGATGTGAGCTCTTGGGGGATTATGAGGATCTGACGAGTCGATCGGATGGTTCGACGTCTTTCGGATATCGTGATGGGACACTGCTTGGGAGACTCCAGATGCGAGCATAGCCGTTGGAGCACAGTACATGCAGCCATGATGAGACGAGTCCGAATCAGTCGACATTGACGCAGAGTGAAGAAAAGAGTTCGCAAGATATTTCGACGAGATGACGTCCCACTCCGCTGACATCAGAGATGTGATACGCACCCAGAGGCGTGGTTTATGGATATATCTTCCAGAAAGAAGCGCAATAAGTATGCAGCTGTTCCGGAATAAGCTTTAGCTTCAGCATTGGATGACGACTTCCGGGCATTTCGGCAAGATTGAGATTTGAGAAAGGAACCTCGACAGGACCTTTCTGGAGTACGATACGAGAAGACTTAGACCAGGAGTGGTCGTATTGCGCGCACCCAGCAAGACAGAGTTCGGCATGGTCGACGGGGTAGTCGACCAAGTTCGGATAAAGGAACTTAACCAGATGCGTTGCTAATTGATCAAGGACGGACGAGTGATGGGTATTCCTCCGATGGTTGGGACGTGTTCCCAAGGACCAGTTCGGCCGGACATCTGCTACAGGACGATAGAGCTACAGAGTACGCGATTTCGAGTCCGTGTGAGAGACTTCAGATGGACCGTGGCCGAGAACAGTGCAGTGCATCGTAGCTTGGCGTGACGTCATAGTGGACGACGATAGAGACAGTGGGAACAAGAGGTTCGTGTGAGACACTGATGAGCTGTCATTGCTTCCCGTCGAGACTAGAGACCTGATTTGCTTACAGAGACGTTGGGATGTGACCAGTTTCTGAGGAAATATTGTGCTGAGGACACAGGTGTCTTTGAGCGAGAAGAGGTTGTGCAGGAAGGCCAGCCTCTGTACAGATCGGCATAGGCATGCTTGGAAGAGACCTTGAGCAGGATTCCTTCCAGGACATTGCTGCCATGATGATTGCACCCAGGATCAGATGTGTGACGTGCTTTCAGAGAGCCAGAGGCTGACGCCAGTGATATGCTGCCTTACGAGTGGTCGTGAGGTTTGACCGAGAGGTGACCAGAGAAGTGCCAGAACGGAATCGTCCCCGTTAGCACACCTGACAGGGCCAATGAGCCGATTGACCGCGAGATAGGAAATCCGCAAAGAAGATAAGGACCCAAGGTCAGAGGACGCCAGATCGTGAGCAAGAGGCAGGTAGATATCCTGCGCCGCTAGCAGTGGATTGAACCGACTCCTTCTCGACCTCGAAGGAGGGACTACCGACGACGGTATTTATGATTTGTGATTTTGTGATTCGATTATCACGTATCCGTCATTTTGGATTTCGGTATTTTGGGCGTTCTGTTTGCATGATTTAGTTTTGATGACTGAGTTTCATGATATTGGTTTCATGCACCCACTGGATATTTATATATTTTGCGCAGAGTTATTATATTTGAGATATTGATTGAGATTTCATGCCTACCGTATGCAGTGATTTGATTTGCACTTCCAGCTTGGTTTTCATGCCCCTTTAGTGTTTTGTTATACGATTTTGGTGCACGCCAGATGCACTAAATCGGGATTCTTCGTGCATGTCACATGCACCTGATTTATTTTTCTGTCAGGCACACACGTTGCCTACGACAGGTGTTGCGTGCACACCAGTTGCACCTAGATGTTGTTTTGTACCTCTGTTGACACATTTATGGATTTTGATTCCTTGCGCACCAGACGCATAGGATATTTTTATATATGCATTTTGGGGATTGATTCTGGTAGAGCAGTACACTTTTATGATATTCTCTGTGTGTTGATGTTTTCGGAGCCCCGACAAAATGGATTATCACAGAAATTGTTTTTAGTATTGGGGGTTTAAATTTAAATTCGGGGACCGAATTTCTTTAAGGGGGGTAGATTGTAACATTTTCAAAAATATAAAATATTAATTTTGGGAATTTTTATAATTTAATATTATTTTATTGATTATTTTAATATTAAATGCAAATAAATAGGAAAAATGTTAGAAAAATTATGAAAAATTCTAAAATAGAGTAAATTAGTGAATTATGACATTTTTAAGTTTTTGTGATTAGTTTGGCACTAATTTAGTGCTAATCGCGATTAAAATCGCTAATCGGGTTTTTTGGCAATTTTGTGCAAAACTTGCACATATCACTTTTTCTACACTTGTGCATTTTTCTAGCCATGGTTTTCTTTTGGGATTACTATTGATGTGAGAAGGTTTGGATTTTAAAAGAAAAGGTAATGATGAGGGTAGGTGAGAGAGAGAGGTGGACCATTGACTTATAACCCTTAGCTTTTTCCCCCTCTCATTTTCTTCCCCTCTCCCATACTTGCTGCTGCTGCCCCTTCTCCATCTTCCTCCCCTCTTCAACTCCTCAAATCATCTCTAAAAACACCCCAAAACCTCACACTCATTTCATTAAAATTGTGCAAAATCCCTAGATCTACACATGGAGCTAAAGAAGAAAGGATTTTGGCCACTAGGGGCAACTCAAGAATTTTCTTGAGTTGCTAATGGAGGTAATTACTGAACCATTAGCTTAATTATAGCCTTTCCTATAAACCCATGTTAAGATTTAATCGATATTGTGTGATATTATGGACTTGGTGATAACCTAGTTAGGGTTTGAGGGAAATTGGTGTAGTATTATGAAATTGAGCTCAGTAGAGGTCTTACCAACACCCTAGTGTTTGAATTAGAACCCAAAACCTGAAGCTTGAACCAGAATACGGATTTTAGAAACCAATATCGGGGAAAAACTGGAATCTGTCACTGTTAATTAGAATCTGCTAACACCCCGAGAACCCTAAAGTAATATTGAGTGGAAATTGAGATGTGCAGGCACCATAGAGGCAACACCCAAAACCCTAGCTCCCCACTCCACCTTGAGGCCGCCAAAATCTCCTTTCTGGTCGCAATTTGTGGCCAGACCAGTGAGGAATCGCCTCGTTTTCTGTGCATAGCCCCAATTCCTCAATCCTTGGCCCTGGGTACTTCTAGTTTTGACAGATTCTTTCTAGGGTGAAATCTGGAACACATTTCATGAGTTGCTGTTTTGGACTTTAGTTTCCGTATTCCGTATTTTCATTTCTGAAATGGTGGAATGTGTTTTGCCTCGACTATTTGTCGTTTATACGACGATATAGAGGGTTTATTGATGGTTTTGAAAGCGTGCCATAGGTTCTCACCTATAGGCCCCCTTATCGTATCGTTTTGGATTTCATGCGCCGTTTTATCTTGGATTTGGTTTAATGCACATATACGATATTTGATGTGTAGGTACCTATGAAGACTTCGGGACGACAAGCAAATGCGTGGTGACGTCCGCAAATGATGATGCAAGGTGAGTAGATTATATCTACAGGGGGAAGTCGGGTGGATGGCGTATAGCACCCCCGCAGTCCGTAGATAGATTACTATGTAGTTTAATTGTGATAGTTGGGTGTATTATGGATAGTATAGGGTTAGAAGTGACTAGTGTAGTTCATAGTCGCGAACCCTAGGATAGAATTACACCTATACACACACCCTTGCTTATCACTTGTACTTGCACTGTGATTGATGATATGTGATGACTTTGGAGATGAGTCGATGATGTGGGCTTGGTGCCCTGGAATCGATGATTTGATACGATTCATATGTGGGATATGACTTGTGCTTCTTGCGGGCTTGGGATATGTGTTTACCCCCGCATGCATATTTACTGATGTTACCGTTTTGTACTAGACATAGAGTGGTACTCCAGACTATATGATCTGATGATGGTGATATCTGTTATGTGATGAGACAGTGAGATGTTGACCCCTACCCAGCTATAGGGATGCCGTACGATGATTTACCGTACGAGCCGATATTGATGATAGATCCGCACTCATAACTCGAGGATATCTTATGATATGACATTGAGGCGAGATCACCGACTATATATCTTATATATATACCGACTCAGATTTAGGTGGTTTCCACACCTACCCCTCCTGATTGACCTGATACTTAGATGTAGGTGCATAGTAGATACTTCACGGTGGTGTCGACTACTAGATTTCTGCATTTTCATGCTATTCGCATTGCTGGCATATGTTCATTGCTATATTATTATCATGCTGCTAGGACACCAGCACCATTATCGATGATGCGTATGTTTCACGTACACTATTTGCCGGCTCACACACTTCATCATCGATAATTGTCATGCCACTACACTGTAGTATTGTTGCATTCATGATATGATTCTTGCTTGGCATATTGTACACTTATACCTGTACACAAACATAGATGATTCATTCTAAAGGAGCGGTTTCTCTCAACATATGCACATTACTATTCCATGTTGCATGATTTCCGATATGATTACCTTTCTTTACATGTCGCATACATCATGGATTGATTGCATAGCACATCGTATTGGATTACTTCTTGATGTGGATTTTCATGTGATTTCTGATTTTGAGGACCGTGGGATTAATTAAGAAAAGATGCCCTTTTATGAAAAACCCGGTTCCCTTGATATGATATTTGGGGCGTCGCCCCGTGTTTTCTCGGTGCTAGAAGATGTACTGAGAGAGGGCTGACCCGGAATGACGGATGCCCGATGGATTGATATAGGGCTGACCCGGAATGACGGATGCCCGATGTATTGATAGAGGGATGACCCGGACTGACGGATTCCCGATATACACTTTGAGAGAGGGCTGACCCGGAATGACGGATGCCCGATGGATTGATATAGGGCTGACCCGGAATGACGGATGCCCGATGTATTGATAGAGGGATGACCCGGACTGACGGATTCCCGATGTATACTTTGAGAGAAGGCTGACCCGGAATGACGGATGCCCGATACAGGAGGATTTACGTGTCGATGCTAGGCACGGGTTTCATGATGTTTTTCCATGCTTTGTTTATATCCTCATATTGCATACATGATGCTTATCGTCAGTGGGTGACGGGTGGACGGGTTCCACATATATACAGACATGGTTCATATACAGACTGGATTTACACTGATCAATACTTCATTTGTATATATAACAGGGTATGAGGGCGCTGTTATATATACCCTTACACCAATATTAGTGGTATGGGACGCTAATATATGTGTATTGATATCATTGATATTTCATCATGGTTACTTCATGCAGACATACCTTACACTGATGACATGTTATTACCTGAGTACCTGGCACTACATACATGATTAGATGTTACCTTGCCACCCTATTACACTCAGATGTACTCTTGTGGATTATATTATTGATCGTTGACTTAGGTTTATGTCTTGCATTCGGTTTCTGCTTGTAGATGTTTCTATTCACGAGTTGGCAACTCACCCCCGTTGTGCCACAGTTCTTGCAGGTTCTGCCGTACAGGTTATTGCGGCATTTCTGGCACACTACCTTCTTGCGGGTGATTTGCGTTTGGTAGGTGGATTCTTTCGCATCAAGAACCACCATTGTATTTATTTCATTCATTGTATCTAGAATTTCCATCAACCAAAACTTGTATATTGTTTCAGACCTAGACTTAGTGATGTATTATTCGACCTTAGAGTCGCGCTTAGTAGTATTGTGGTTTTCTTGTTGCTTTGAGCTTTCTTTTGGATTTGATCCTCGCCACTTGGCGTTGTATATTATTGTTGCATGTGTGGTTGTGACCGTCGATTGACGAAGAGCTAGCTCCCGCTTGGGGATGCCTTTATCATTGCATATATATTGTTATCCTTGTTGTACCCCATTCGGGGCCAGTTTTACAAAAGAAACTCTGCCGAAATTTTTAGAAAAGACTGTACTGTTTTAAAATGCACATTCGGCTTAGTTATTTAAAAACTTTGATTTCAAACATGTTTTTCTTCACTTCTTTAAACCAGTTTCTTTACTTATTCTTAAAAATGGTTTTAGATTTCTGGGCTTTTGGCTTACTTGGGTCAGATGGAGCCCTATAGGCTTCATATGGTTCAAGGGCCAGTCACGTGCTCTTTCGGGTCGTGACAAGATGGGTGATGGATGATCCCATATCCATCGGTGTTTGACATCAGAGATGATATACGGGTGCTCAGTAGAGACTGGGTACACTGGAAGGACTCGCCGAGAACTCCCAGATGGTATTATACCTTACGTCAGATGGCAGTTCTCTGGTGACACTGGTACAGAGTAGTCTGTTGACCCGAGATCGTCATAGAGTCTTGTGTGGTTCCTACTGTGCTTTGATTTCCACCTTACCACGTCCAAGAGGGCGTGCAAAATGGTGGTTTTTGGGTACAGTCCCGAATCACATGGAGGCAATGAGCGATAGGAGGGGATTCGTCTCTCCCGGTATAGGGAGTTGATGTTGCGCTGCGTTCGATTGGCTATAACAGGAAATCCCTGGCCAGGGTTGCTGAGATATACTGGTAAGTGTTACCAGTAGTTTCTCGAATTGTTATAGACCTCATATCGACACGACTTATCGAGCTATTGGGGTCTGACGTTTACCACCCCTAGGCAAGATATGCGACATATCAGACGACGAGACCGGACTGTACGGTAGTGTTACTGGTTGGATTCACTGGAGTGTGAGCGGGCTTGCTCGTCGATCTTCTGATCGCTCAATACCCGGGTGGCCGTTACGTTTAGCAGACCGCTTGCGGCTTGTGGGTGCTTGATATGATCATCACCTGCTGCCGGCGTATTGACGAGTCTTTAGAGTCCTATACAGAGGTTTCCTGGCTCAAGCGAAACGAAATAGGAGCGCATATGAGATATGTGCGGGACCGAGAATATTGCGTGTATGTGATACCGTATTTCATTCTCGCGATGGATGTATCGAATGGTTATATTCGATATAACCTAGATATCGAATCAAGGATTGATTCGATAAGCCGATCATTGGGTACTAGTCGGTTATATGCGATATGACCGGATCGTTAAATCAAGTGTTGATTTAATGATTTAATGTATAATTATATATTTGATATATTACATTGCATTAACTAGTATTGGTTCACTTTATATGGATTTTCTCACTTGATGTGCAAGAAGTATATGTGATATACTTTTGTGCACATATTTGTATCATGTTTGATGATACTTGATCATTTTGTTAAGTGTAAAGAATTAAAACCATGGTTAAGTGTTGATTAGGGTTTTGCATATTCATTTATTTATTTATTTGAAAAGGATTATGATGAGAATGGTGGCTTTCTTTGTTTTAAGTTGAAGCTTCATGAAGCTTTGACTTTTGTAACTATTCTTGTCATCATGCTTAACCCTAACCCTCTCAAGTAACCATGGTGTATTCTCTACACTTAACCTTAGTTAGTGAATGATAAGTATTGATTTATTTTTCATTTATCAACAATACTTATCATATTCTATCTACATCTTCTTCTTCTTCTTCTTCATAAGAAGAAGCAAGACTTCATCAATGGTGACTTGATGAAATGAGTGAGAAATCCAATTCTAAAGTCTACCCACTTCCTATTTCTTCATCCTCTACCTCTTGCCAAGTAGTAGAGTGTGTTTTCTTCACAAGTTTCTAGACTTGGTGAAGTTGGAGCTTGATCTAGTGATGCCTCGACGTAGATCATCTTCGGCATCGACGTCGACGACCTAGCCCGTCCATTCTCCGATGAAGCCGACGCTAGAGCCCGGGGTTCGACTTGGACAGTGAGGAGACTTCATTGCGGAGCTATGGAGGTGGAGGACCGGATCTACAAAGGTTGTATATCCGTTCTTTTAGTTTAGCTGTAAACTAGTTTCATTTTATCGCCTAAACATCTAGCCAACGATCTAGTCTAGGGTTTCTCGGCACCGTATTTTTAGAAATTGGCATGGTTGATGCCTTGTGAGACCTCTTGAGAGTGCCTAGGAACCCTACAGTGGTATCAGAGCCAAGCTAGAGCCTTAGGCGAAGTCTAGACGAAGTTTGAAACCCGAACGAACCCGAAACCCTAACACAAACATGCTCTCTGGACTTTTTCCAAAATCTGGAGTTTTTCGATATTAAAAATATGCAGAAAAATCAGCAGGAAATTCTAAGGGTTTCTGTAAAATTCGTGTGCCTAATTCCATCATTACGTCGCGGATCCGCGGCACGAGCATGGCTCGTGCGGCGGTTCCGCGGCCGTTTTGTCTTATGTGGCATAGTATTTTACACAGTAATTCATAATATTCAGTGCTGGTTTTCCTGGGAATTTTTAATATTTTTTCATGAGTTGAATTTTCTGGGTTGTTTTGGGGATTCGAATGTTCGACCGGATTATCAAATTTTGTCTGTGTGGCTTTCCGGATAAATTTTTAGAATATGTTAAAAAGTTTCGACCGGATATAAATACCCAATTTTTCCCCTGTCGGGAAATTTCCAAGTGTTGGATTTTTCCGTGGTTTAAAGATGTTCTAAGTAGTGCAAGTAACGCGATGGACCCTCTAGAAGACAACAAACCTTAACTCGATTATGTGACCGTCTTGAACTGCCCTTTGAACCTTCGGGTTTGGGGCAGTACGGCGTGCCACATGTGAGGCGTTGGCTTGACCCTTCTACGGCTGGACCGTTGGTACTGAGGCACGAACTGAAAGTTGTTAGACTTATTTCATGTGTTGAGCTGTATCGGGAAAACTTGGGTGTTCGATTGTTCGATCGAAAAGTTTAGCATTTTCTATTTATCTGGAATGGGATACAATAATTGGAATTCACAAGAAGTTATGAGATAACTGAATGAATGTTATAAACATAGCAGTTTAGTCTCACTTGATCGGTTGCCACGGAATTTTGATGTGATCAAAAGTCCGTCGCAATCACGTAGCGTACACGGATACTCGCCGGGTAAACTTAATAGACAGCTACACCCCATAGCCCCGACCAAGTGACTGTAGGAGAACCCCGTCGCCGAAAGCATCCGTTCGGGTGCTCGCGGCAGCGGTGTTCCGCCTTGGTGCACTTCGTCGACGGTATCGGGGGTGCGGCTGCCTACTAAAGTTTGCAACGAGCATTCGATCAGGATGTCGGGAATCTTGTTGAATTGCCCGACTTGATATTGAAAAGAGTTTTCGATAATGAGACTAAAATGCGGGGTTTATAATTGTTAGGCATGCGATGTCTAAGGAATTCATTTGATTAGGCATGCGATGTCTAAAGAGGTTGCGGATTCCAACTGTTGTAGTTTTACACTTTCTTTTTTGTGACCGTAAGTGTAATATGTGATATCGCCGGTTTCGTTGCTATATGTCAACGACAATTGGGATATGCATGTTTACTTACGTTGATGACATGTGATGTTATGTGTTGCTGGATATGTTATATTGGATCGTCGTGTTTGAACAGCCGGGGGTTTTTATGTGAGATGAGTGTTTTTCATTTTCATTCATGTAAAAACTTGTATGTAATATTCTTTTATTGGGGCACTTCCAGGTTGCGGAAGTAGTCACCCTTTGTATATTATTTACTTTTCCGCACTAGGATAGACCCAAGGAGGAGGGCACAAGTAACCGGGTTCTGGAGTCCAGTGGGAGACCAACTCGAGGAGTCGAGTCCGGGTCTCCTAACTCCAGAATTGGTAGGGTTGCTTGCCGCTCTCGTAGGGGTCTAGGGGTGTGGGTTTGGCTATTCATCACGACCGTGGAATCCGTGTTTTATACTGGCTCGTATTGAAAACACGGACGTCCTAGTATATCCAATATTTCATATGATTCTTCTGCTGCGATATCTGTGATGTGATCATGTGATGTTCTGAGATAGATACAGTATATAGTATATATATGATATATTATATAGACGTTACTTATGTTTTACACCCGCGCTAGCCCTGCCCCGCTCTGCCGTTAGTTACCTAACCTAACGGTGCACGAGGGGACATCGAGGCGAATGCGGATGGCATAAGCGTACGTCGTATTTATCTGTGATGTTTAGGTACATTAAATGATGGGAATTCATTAATGTGATTAATGAAATAAAAGAAACATAAGATGTTGTAGAATCGAATTTCAAAATAAAACAGGTAGCTACAGTTCTTGCTTTGCACAGAGGTATATGTGATATATCCTGCACCTTATTCGATAAGGAAAGGACCGAGATCCCTTCACCGGGAGTGACTCCTTTAGCAATAACTGGCAGATGCTATACCCTCGGTTTGTCTTTTGATTGCTTTTAAGAGTTTTTGCTTTGCACAGTGATATATATGATATATCCCGCACCTCATTCGACGAGGAAAGGACCGACGATCCCTTCACCGGGAGTGACTCCTTTAGCAAAACTAGAAAAGCCTCAAAGACACTCCATTTCAAAATTCATTCGATCCTACAACGATATCAAGTTCATTACGCAATAGGTTTTCAGAAAAACCTGTCGTAGCCCTCCGTCATTTCAGATAAGTGGTAGTTAGTATTCGTGCTACGTTTGTTGGCCTGCGTCAAGGCGTAGTGTGCGGTAGCTAACTAGTATTTATCTGCTTATGCATATGATGCAGATTGGATTAGGGTAGTCGTGCGACTTTGTTGGCCTGCGTCAAGGGTCGTGTGGGTGGGTTTAATTCAATCAGGAAATGACGGGTTGAACTTGACTAGCGGACTATGGTTTGTTGGCCTGCGTCAAGGTCATAGGACGCTAGGGGCAAAATATTATCGGGAATTTCAAGTGTTGAAATTTGCAATGAGATTGCATACCTTCTATGAGATAGTTGGATCCCGATACCCGCTGCGAGTAATTGTTACTCCTGGAAGAGTTTTACACATTACAATTAGCCGATCAAGTAGGTGTCTAGAAAGGTGTCAACGAGGTTACGCCTCTGGGAAAACGAGGTTTACATTAATTAGGTTCGTGCGAAAGCACGGGGGACCTCCCTCAAAGTACCGACACTGGCCTGGCTAAAAGATTGGCGAACTTGTAGTGTGTAATTAATCCCGGCTAGTCTTTCTTTTTAGGGTTTGAAGGAAGATTTGATAAAAAGCAGTGGGAGCCATCCTGATTAGATAAAATAATAACCAATCTATTCTTGCTAGAGCGCACGCTGAGTGTTTTCTTCTCTCTCTCTCCTGGTAGCGACCATATCACGCCTTAATCAAGATAATAATACGGATTATTGACCGAACCCGCTTGTTATACTGAGCTGGGGAACGTTGGTCCCGCTCCAACTTATAATTGTTATAAGACAGAGCAGGAAATTGGGGAATACCAGATTTCCCGTGCCGCCCAAACGAAGAGAGTGCATGTTGATGCATCATCTTCGGGTGTGTTCATTACAAAGAACTGTTTCTCAGTATCCTCCGCATCCTGGGTATATGATACCGGATCAGGATCCCAGATATGTAATATGTTACATAGGGCTACAAAAGGGTAGAAAAACTGAGAACGGGTGATAAGTTTCATGAGGCAGAAAACGGGGCAAGTGTTGCAGCCAAGTCTGTTGGTCACTGTCACCCTGTATTGTAATACATTGATTCTGAACGAATGTTATTAGATACCGAACCTGATATACAAAATCATATCTGTCTCTTTATTAGTAAAGAAACGATAAAATTTTGTATTGTTGGATAATGTTTTGAACATTTCCTATATCAAAAGTTGATCGGTTCAGGCACGTTATCTAGAAGCATTAATGTTCTAAATCAAACTACAGTTCTTAGTATACAGAACACACACAAGAGGAAGAGTTCAGAAATGAACGAATCCTTCTTGAGGCATTGTAGACTAGGTCATATCAATGCGACCCGACTAGCTGAAGTTACATGTAGATGCATATTTAAATCAGTTTGAATTTACATCTTGTGAAACTTGCCAGTCATGTCACAAAGATAAGATGACCACAGCTCTGTTTATTGGAAACAGAGAAAGAGTTAATGAACTCTTGGGATGATACATGTTGATGTATGTAGGTCCCCTGTCTACACATGCCAGGATTGGTTCTTTATACTTCATTACGTTCTCTGATGATCTCTTTAGATTCAGACATATGTTCCTGTTGAAACACAAGTCCGAACCTTTTGAGATATTCACAGAATATAAGTTAGAAGTAGAGAACCAAAATACGGGTATAAGTATTATGTCCTATGATGAGATCAGGGAGGAGAATACTTGTGCATGGAATTACTGGACTATTCTAAAGGAGAATGAGATTCTCTCTCAGCATTACTCCTCCGTATACACCATAGCACGATGGTATATCGGGGCGGAGCAGATACACCCTATTTGATAAGGTGTGCTCTATGATGAGTACTACTGAGTTACCTATTTCCTTTTGGGAGTTATGCGCTTGAGAAGCTGCATACCTATTGAATAGGGTCCCGATCAAATCAGTAGCCTACCACTTCTTATGTGATATGGAAAGGGAAGAGCCCATCTCTTAAGTCAGTTAAGATTTGGGGTTGTCCGGCTAATGTCTAAAAGCAAAATCCGGACAAGCTCGAGGCAACGTCTGTTATGTACAACTGGAAATGTTCCAGCTATACAAACTGCAGCTGATGATTTGACAGAACCAAAGGATTCAGTAGATTCGAATGAACCTCAGCCTCTCCGTCGATCTAGTAGGGTTCCTCACCCACCTGAGAGATACTTCGGTTGCTCTATGACAGTGGGAGCGAGGATTGCATCATGAGATGATGACCCAACTAGCTTCGAGCTGGCCATCAGGAGTGAGGCTCTGTAAAAATGGCTGGATGCTTAGCAATCTGAGATGGAATCCATGTACACCAACAAAGTATGGACTTTGGTTGCTATATCTGAAGGGTTAAATCCCCATCAGGAGCAAGTATATCTTGAGAAGATTACTTGGTGTAGATGGAAAAGTTGAGACTTTCAAAGCTAGACTTGTTAAATGTTTGTATCATTGACCAGGTGTGGATAATGATGAAACCTTTTCAAGTAGCTATGCTTAAGTCCATCCAGATACTACTTGCCACGGCTACATACCATGACTACGATATCTGGCGGTTGGGTGTCATGACTGCTGTTCTAAATGATGTTTTAGAAGAGTGCGTCTATAAGTACACAGCCAGAGGGCTTCGTAGACAGTGGGAGCAGCGGAAACGCGTGCAAGATGCTTTATAGGATAAAGCAGGCATCGCGGAGTTGGAACGTCGGTTTTGATAAATTAGTCAAAGAAGTTGACATCATCAAAATGGTAGATGAACCTTGTATAAACAAAAAGGTAGTAGGGAGTATGGTGTCGATCCTCGTATAGTACGTGGATGGCATACTCTTGATAGGGAAGGAGTTTCCTATACTACGCTCAATCAATCTCCGTTTATCACAAAGATCCTCCGTGTGGGATCAAAATGATACCTCCTAAATCCTGAGTTTTGGATCTATGAGATAGATTTAATTGGATGTTAGGATTCTCACTAGTTGTAGTGAGATGATATCAAACGATTCTGGGGAGAATCACTGGAAGGGTTCCAGGGTGATAAAGACGACTGAATGTCAGTCGCAGGCATTGTCTTTACCCTCAGTAAAGGGACGGTATGTTGGAAGAGTTCCAAGCTAAATACCGTGGCATACTAGACGATAAAGGCACGATACATCGCTACTTAAGATACTACCAACGAGGATGTTTGGGTGTATATTGGTTCATGAGATGAACTACGTTCCTACCATTGTGAGACAATGGGGTTGTGGCTTATGCCAAGGAACGAAGGTCCCATCAGTGATCCAGACATATTCTAAGGCAGTATCACCTGATCATGGAGATGGTTGATCTCTAAGGGATCGAGGTTAGGAGAGTAGACTCAGAGGACAACACGGCGGATCCACTCACGAAGGCCTATTCCCAGAGAGAGACTTTTATGGGATGGTTGAGTATGAGATACTACAACCACTGCTACAGATGGCCCTAGTGCAAGTGGGAGATTGTTAGTTATATGTATGCCCTAGAGGCCATTACTGTATATAGGATGTATATTGTAGTGGATGCTGGGACATATATAGGGAGGACTTTCTTGCTCGACATGATAGTATGCTATCTGGTTACTCTTTACCTTAACGTGTACTCTGATTGTCTCTCTGTTACATGTTGGTAAAGCCCTTAGGATGTGTACTTGACTACCTGGACTATGATGCGGATCATACTAGTGGGGACATGGTAGTCCATAAGTACATCCTTGAAAGTCCCTAGTCGTGGGTGTATCGAGATGGGGCATCGATATACCAGAGTAGACTAGCGTGTACCTTCTCGACCCATACAGATGGGCGATGGATGATCCCATATCCATCGGTGTTTGACATCAGAGATGATATACGGGTGCTCAGTAGAGACTGGGTACACTAGACGGACTCGCCGAGAACTCCCAGATGGTATTATACCTTACGTCAGATGGCAGTTCTCTGGTGACACTGGTACAGAGTAGTCTGTTGACCCGAGATCGTCATAGAGTCTTGTGTGGTTCCCACTGTGCTTTGATTTCCACCTTACCACGTCCAAGAGGGCGTGCAAAACGGTGGTTTTTGGGTACAGTCCCGAATCACATGGAGGCAATGAGCGATAGGAGGGGATTCGTCTCTCCCGGTATAGGGAGTTGATGTTGCGCTGTGTTCGATTGGCTATAACAGGAAATCCCTGGCCAGGGTTGCTGAGATATACTGGTAAGTGTTACCAGTAGTTTCTCGAATTGTTATAGACCTCATATCGACACGACTTATCGAGCTATTGGGGTCTGACGTTTACCACCCCTAGGCAAGATATGCGACATATCAGACGACGAGACCGGACTGTACGGTAGTGTTACTGGTTGGATTCACTGGAGTGTGAGCGGGCTTGCTCGTCGATCTTCTGATCGCTCAATACCCGGGTGGCCGTTACGTTTAGCAGACCGCTTGCGGCCTGTGGGTGTTTGATATGATCATCATCTGCTGCCGGCGTATTATCGAGTCTTTAGAGTCCTATACAGAGGTTTCCTGGCTCAAGCGAAACGAAATAGGAGCGCATATGAGATATGTGCGGGACCGAGAATATTGCGTGTATGTGATACCGTATTTCATTCTCGCGATGGATGTATCGAATGGTTATATTCGATATAACCTAGATATCGAATCAAGGATTGATTCGATAAGCCGATACATTGGGTACTAGTCGGTTATATGCGATATGACCGGATCGTTAAATCAAGTGTTGATTTAATGATTTAATGTATAATTATATATTTGATATATTACATTGCATTAACTAGTATTGGTTCACTTTATATGGATTTTCTCACTTGATGTGCAAGAAGTATATGTGATATACTTTTGTGCACATATTTGTATCATGTTTGATGATACTTGATCATTTTGTTAAGTGTAAAGAATTAAAACCATGGTTAAGTGTTGATTAGGGTTTTGCATATTCATTTATTTATTTATTTGAAAAGGATTATGATGAGAATGGTGGCTTTCTTTGTTTTAAGTTGAAGCTTCATGAAGCTTTGACTTTTGTAACCATTCTTGTCATCATGCTTAACCCTAACCCTCTCAAGTAGCCATGGTCTATTCTCTACACTTAACCTTAGTTAGTGAATGATAAGTATTGATTTATTTTTCATTTATCAACAATACTTATCATATTCTATCTACATCTTCTTCTTCTTCTTCATAAGAAGAAGCAAGACTTCATCAATGGTGACTTGATGAAATGAGTGAGAAATCCAATTCTAAAGTCTACCCACTTCCTATTTCTTCATCCTCTACCTCTTGCCAAGTAGTATAGTGTGTTTTCTTCACAAGTTTCTAGACTTGGTGAAGTTGGAGCTTGATCTAGTGATGCCTCGACGTAGATCATCTTCGGCATCGACGTCGACGACCTAGCCCGTCCATTCTCCGATGAAGCCGACGCTAGAGCCTGGGGTTCGACTTGGACAGCGAGGAGACTTCATTGCGGAGCTATGGAGGTGGAGGACCGGATCTACAAAGGTTGTATATCCGTTCTTTTAGTTTAGCTGTAAACTAGTTTCATTTTATCGCCTAAACATCTAGCCAACGATCTAGTCTAGGGTTTCTCGGCACCGTATTTTTAGAAATTGGCATGGTTGATGCCTTGTGAGACCTCTTGAGAGTGCCTAGGAACCCTACAGCTGGCAGAGACATCAGTCCACATGTCGGACGCTCGCCCCGTAATATCAAATGTATAAATGAATCTGAACTGTACAACTATCATTGCACTACTGGCTATCCACCACGACAATCCAACCACAACCTCAGCACAACATAGAACATCAACATGAATATCATGTTCGCAAACCCGTCTAAAAGAACATATAGCAGTTAGACGAGTTATACCGCTCTAATGACATTCACGGTCGCATATAGTAATGTATATACTAAAAAATTATAAACGGTGTTATAAATAGCGACTTCGAAATACTCCGTATTGCCCCCAAACCAAAGATAACATAACATGCAATCTGGGCAAAAACAAACAATACCAAAAACCCAATATTCAAGATTCTAGAACACCCAAAAAAATTGAAGACCCAACTCCCAAAAAAAACCGGCGACGCCGGGAAAATAGCCGTTCTCACCGGCCATGGTATGGAGTTTGGGGCTCGTTTTTAAACTGTGTTCTAGTTGTCTCAAGAGTAGTTTTCTGCAATTGTTTTAAAATTTTTTTAAGACTATAAAAATTCGACAAAAACTTGAATATCGTTCTTATTGTTTCGGAGTTGTTTCGGTCTTGTTACGTTAAACATCGTTTAAACTGATAGTTTAGGGTTTATGGGTTGGCTTTGATACTATGTTGGGTTATGCTAATGCCCTGGCCATCTACCGTGACGTTTGCGGAACAAAATTTTTCAAAACTGGCGCTAGAACAACCCGATAACCCAGATCTACCATAAACCTAAAGCTAGCAAACTATAAAGGAGTTTAGAATGGTTATACTGAATGATCTGAGTCCTTCGGTCTTCTACCATCTACCTAAGCTCCTAGAGGCCACCATGATCAAGCTTGATCGCCGGTCTCCCTCCATCGATGATGATCCACCTGAGGAGTTGTAGTTCAAGCTCCAACCTCATAGCCGAGGTAACTAGGGTACCTAGTTCGCTAAACTAGATAGTCTAGAGGATGTAGAATCTAATGATGGATTAATTTGTCTCCAAACACCCTAGTTTTCTCAACACATGAGAATTTTAGGGTGGAGGTAGAAGAAGAAGCTTGAGGATGAGAGTGTGAAGTATGAAGCAACCAAAGAAAAAATGGCCAAGTGTTCTGAACCAAGAAGCATAACAATAATATCTAACAACACAAAATATCAATCATGCCACAATAGTAACTCATGAGTCACCCCATGATCACCAAGTGAGCCATGCTTCCATATAAAGCCAAAGAACACCTCATCCCTCCACCTCATTAACCATTTAACAAAATGGTTATAACAAACAAATAAGGTGGCATCTTCTAGAAGTATCTTGTAATGAATTACAAGAATACCCCTCATCCGTATATACATACCCGTATCCGTATTCCGAAAAATACGAATACAAAGAGACGAAAATAATCCAATAATATAATACTAAAACCCGGCTTAAACCAAAGCCCACCAGTATTATCCGTCCGAATCATGATACGTGCACAAGTGCATGTATATGATCGAATCCTGCCATAAAACCATACAGCCTCTACACCGTTTCGCCCGAAGCAGGGAAAGCCTCTGTGTGGGACTCTAAATACTCATCAATATGCTGGCAGTGGGTTTAACCACAAGCATGTCAGCGGCACTAGCTGTACGTAACGGCTACCCAGGTATTGAGCGAAAGGAAGGCCGACGAGCAAACTCATCCGAACCCCTACTGAGCCTATCCGTGACAAACTCTGTACAGTCCGGTCTGTTCATCTAAGAGTATCGCCTATCGAGTCTAGGGGGTGGATAAAGTCAGACCTCTAATGACGCGATATTTCGTGTCGGTATGAAGCCCATCACCAACTGAGAAACTACTGATCCAAATCAGTAATTCTCGACTATCTTGGCCAAGGATTTCTGGTGATGGTCACCCGTGCACCTCGCGACATCATTTTCCAATACCGGGAGAGACGAATCCCTGACGATCCGCTCACTGCCTCCATGTGGCTCGGGACTGTACCCAACTAAAACCTGTTTGCACGACTCCTTTGAGTCATGGTAGGGTAGTAATCAAAGCACAGTGGGAACTCACACGAGATAAATGACGATCTCTTGACGACAGACTAACCTGTATACATGTCACCTGGGAACTGCTATCTGACAATAAGTATAATACCAACTAGCATATTTCCGGCGAGTCCGTCTAGTGTACTTATAACCCATTGAGCACCTGTATACTATCTTAGGTGACTAACTGACACCAATGGCTTGTGAGACCGGCCACGGAATCTCGTCGGGGTCTCGATAAATACACACTAGTCTACTCTGGAGTATCAATGCCCAGTCTCGATACTTCCTCGACTAGGGACATTTAAGGATGTGCTTATAGACCACCTAGCTCCCACGTATATGATTGCCATTATAATGCTGGTAGTCAAGCAAGAATCCTATGGGCTCTATCAACATGTAATAGTGATCTGTAATACCACATAATGCATGTACATGATGATAAAGACAAACCAGATAGCATACTATCATTTTGAGTAAGTCTGTTCTACCCATATAGGTCAACCCCCAATCATCATAATCACCCGCTTGCGATTACAATAATTGTCTTGAGGTCACTATAGCCAACAGGGATTGGTTCCGAGGGCTTGCACCACGCTCCATCTCGATCTTTGACGAGCTAGCTACCCAATTTCTCGGTCATTTCATCAGTTACCGACGACAGAAAAAGACGATCGACTACCTGTTCACCATCAAGAGCGGAGACAAGGGATCCTTCAAGGGGTATATCACCCGCTTCTACAATGCCCTCCTGGAGTTTCTCAAGCACCGCGACGAAACGGTTATCACCGCGCTGAGGCCGGATCTTAGGCACAAAGAGTGGCTCCGCTCTTTTGCATTGGTGCAAGCTAAGACCATAGCTGAAGTGAAAGCATGGACCGAGCGAGAAATCCAACTTGAGTCAGAGGTGAACTCCAACTTGCCCAGATAAGACCAAACAAACCGGAAAATACGGGACAGGGAAGAGAAAAAGAAAGTTGATCGCCTGTTCAGTCGAAAATATTGCATTCTGTAATATATCAATTTCCTCATTATTCTAATCATCTAAGGCTGTTTACTGTAAATATAACACGGATTACAAATTTATCTGCAAAATACCAAATACCCCGTTATATATATATATATATATATATATATATATATATATATATAATCAACATTCTGGAAGGAAATTGTGTGTTTATTATTTCACGCATGATATTGTATATCTCAAAATATTTCATCGAGATGTTGTGCAGAAAATTATTCAGGTCAAAGAACCAGAATTACAAATTTGCCGACAAAATTCAGCAAGTCAAAGAATTCAAATCCGGCAGAGATTTAGAAGAGATAAAAGATTCCAGATATCAGAAGAGGACAAAAATGCCAACATCAGAACAACCCTAAAATATCATGCAGAGATTTCACTACCTGGCCGCGGAACCGCGGCCGATTTGGCCGAGTTGCCGCGGATCCGCGGCCTAGTTGGGGGCTCCGATGACGTGTTCTCTCCAGAAGCTTCATTCTAACAACCTTGCTTACTTGAGATGATCCATTATAACAGACTTCTTCTGGAAACTTCTCTGTAACAATCTTATTCTAGAAGGCTCCTTGTAACAACTTTATTCTAGAAGGCCCCTTGTAACAACCTTATTCTTGAAGGCTCCTTGTAACAATCTTATTCTAGAAGGCTCCTTGTAACAACCTAGCTTATGAGGGAAGCTTGATTTGAGATCTATAAAAAGGGATCTAGGGCTAAGGTAAAGGGTTGTTGGTTGATGGTGGTAAAATCTTAGTTACAAATCCAAATCAATTCAAGATCTAATTCCAAATCAAGATTCATTGAGAATTCATCAAGCAACTACTTCAAAGATCCTTTATCGCAACGCCGATCGTCATCAAGAGCAAGAGATCCGCGATGATCCACGTCTCACGGCGATCGAGCCACGCAAAGATCGAAGATAAATTCACTTCTTCAACGGAGCGATCGAGAGCTTAGTCTTGTACCTCGAATTGAGGAATTGTGTAAATTTGAAGAAGATTTAATAAAGGTGATCATTACTATTAGTCTTGCTTTCTTTAGATTCTTGCATTATGAAATTCTTAATTCTCGATTCTTTAATTTTCATGATGCGTGAGTGAAATCTCCGCTTGTTAAGGATTCGAGAGAATCGGTAGATCAAGTGATGATAAAATCCTAATACCAATCTTAAGTCTTATGAGATTTGTGAACTTTAGGAAAAAGAATTATCAATGACCTAATTTGGAGCGAGATCATAATTCTTGATAATTTCGTTGTAAATTAGGGATCAAATGATTGATGATTCTCATTGCTAGAGGCTAGATCCGAATGGTGATTAATGAAAAGATAAGGGATAGAGAATGAGAAACCCTAGTTTCTTCAATAAATCCATAATCTTCATTCATCACCATCGTCCTAGCTACAATTCATCAATAGATAAGATAAGTCATTGTTAGATTTATCATTGCTACTAAATCAATCGATTCCTACAAGCTATTCTTCATATTCTTGATAATTCAAATTGATATCGGACACTTTCTTGATTTCTGATTCTTGAATATATTCTTGATTTTCTTGAAATGACAACTCAATTAAATCTCGAATTAATTTCTTGAATTTTCTTTTATATTTTCTCTCAATTCATCTAAAGCAAGATCAAACAAATCCTCGCATCTCAGTGGACGATCCGTATTCATTAACGAGCTATATCGACACCGTTAATTGATTGCGGTTACAAATTCTTTGGTTGTGATTATATGTTCAAAACACGATCCGAAAATTAGATCAATCATTGCCCAAAATCTTATTCCCTAAGGTTCCAGGAGTAAACTCCTCTGAATATTTCCGTGACCGAGCTGTTAGAGGAGGCTAAAAGCGAGAGGTTCTTTAAGCTCCCGCCAGCCATCCACAGGATGGGCAAGCGGCTTTGTGGCCCGTACTGCGTCTATCTCCGGTCACAGGGTCACCTGACCGAGAGCTGCAAGCAACTCCGTGACTACATCAAGGAATTGATCCGCATTGGCCACCTGGCGAAATACCTACGAGACAAGCGACAAACGGAGCGGGAGCAAAAAGACCAAACCCCGCTCGGGGAGTTAACAATCGGGCAAATCATGGTCATTTTGACGGATTCAACTCTAGAAAGTAGAAGGGACAGCCACCTCCTGCCAGTCGGGGGCGTAAGTGATCCACCCCATAAGAAATGTAGGAAGGATGACCCGATCATCTTCACCGACGAAGACCTTCACGGCATATCACATCCTCACAATGACCCTTGATTAGTCTAAAATATTGTACTTTGAATGAATATTTTCCCCACTATTGTTAAGTACTAAAAGGTGTTTATTGTAATTATAGAACATATGAGGGTTTATGTGTAAAAAGTTTATCATCATATGTTTCTGCATTATAATTAACATAATGAGGGAAAATACAGGTATATAAATATTTATATGAAATTTTGTAATTAAAATATGCATATCATATCAAATATTTCTAATCAATATTCATAACATATAATATCATATAAAACGGTTAGGACAATATCTCAAAAATACCAAATACTACTAACACTTTGATTTGAGATATTGTGCAGATTAGCTCACGTCAGGAATCCAGGAGATCCGGGATAAATCAAGATGTCGGAATCAAATCTGCCAGAGTACTGAAGCAAATCGTAAGATCTAGCAACGACAGAGACTCAGTTCATCATTATCAGAATATAGACATCAAGAGGATCTCCAAATATCAAAACAAGACATCACAAAAAATTCCAAAACCTGATTCTCCAAGAGTGCGGAGGTTGGGCGGCCAATATAGGCTATTTGAGGCGGATCCGCGACATATTTGGAGCCGTTCGATAAGAGATTTTAGGAATTGGATCGTATCAGCATATAATCACAGATGGTATCTAGGGTTTCTAGTTTCTGTGACTATATATAGGACCGAGAGCTTCACATCAAAAAATTATCACCGAAGAGATCAAGAGGTCCAAAGCGATCCGCGCATCCGAGTGATCATCAACTAGTCATTTACTTCCAATAAGATAGAGATCTAAGAGCAACTAGGGTTCTTGTATTCTACTTTCAAAAGTTGTATGCAATAGTTGATTAACAAAGGTAGTGTTTTTATTATTCTTTTTGCAATTAATTTCCGCACTTATTTTCCGCACTTAGTTTCTGTATCTTAATCATGTTTTCATTCTTCAACCTTCTTTCTAAATTTCAAACCATGAGCGAGTAATTCCCAGCTTGATAGGGTTCGTAGGCTAGGGTAGATCAATGGATAATAAAATTATTTAACTTCTTTTATACATTTTAAAGTCTATAAACTTTAGCAAAATAAATGTTAACATCTTTATCGGGTGCGCTACCAATGTATTGCTAGTCATGACCATGATTCGAGATTGGTTTAACACTTGTTTTATTAAGGGCTAGACATGAATAGAGATCAATGCAAGAACAAGGGTTAAGAGCGGGGGACCCTAGTTTCTTCCAAAAGAACCCTAATCTACATTCATCACCATCGATCTAGTTTTAAACTATTAAAAGATAAAAGGAGTCATTTTTAATTAATCATCCATTATTACTAAGTCCTATGAACCCTACAAGCCCTCTTCTTTATAAATTCTACATCCGTATTAAAATAGATCTACAACCAATCACCCTTTTTCAATCATCTCGTCTAAAGTAAGAAAAAGGTTTATGTTTCCCTGCGGATGACCCGCACTAATTGCGGCTAGTTACTAGCGACACCGTCTTGATTGCGGTTATTTACAACACACTTTTTCTTTTTAAACAGATCAATCAAATGGCGTCGTTGCCAGGGAAACGGCTGTAATTTTTTTCCTTGTTATTCGGGTTGATTCTTATAAAACCCAGCAAACATATTTTAAACGAGAACCAAAACCGCATCTTGTATATTTAACGATTATGTGCGAGTTTTGCAAGGGAATCTGGAGTAACTAGAGCAAGGAAACAAAGATTCAGAGACTTTCAATGTAACCCAGAGGAGCATAGGGGAGAACTGAAGAAAATTTGGCAAACAATCCTTCTACCTACGGTGGAACCGCGGCGGAATAGTAGGTTTGGCGGCGGAACCACGACACGTTGGTGGGCCCCAAAATCCTCATGTAATTTCCTAATATCTTTCTCTCTCCTCTAAAGCTCCAATAATCTGATTTTGCTTGCAAGATTCTTTGCAAATATCGCCGCTCAAAAATATTTTTGCGTGTTTTGATTTCGATTTGTTTGTGCATATCTAAACCGGACATTAAGGGGTAATAACCCAAATCCAGATTAGGTGGAGATTTCATCATCCTTCCTAGGCCCCATAAATCACAAAACGAGCATACTTTCACCCTACATTAATTTAAAAATATTTAGACCAAGTCTCTAAGGACCGTCGCGCTCAATTAGGACTGAGGAAGGTCGTGGGTAATCTATCGCTTATCCGCATTTCTCTTGTGGTGTCTAGGCAAGTGTGACTAAGGAAAGTGGTTACTTAATTAGGCCCGCTATTTCGGTGATTCGTATAGTGGATACCTCCCACTTACCTGGTCACAAGAGTGATAAAGATGTGGTATATAATTGATCCTGCGACTTGTCCTTTGGAAGTCTAGGAGCGGTCTAGTGACTTGATCTAGGTGCCCTAGTTTCAGGGTTTGATTGTGCATATTGTGATTTGTTGAGTCAAGCTTCACGTCCGACTATTTTTTCAAAACAAACCTTATTAAAATCGTTCTCACATACGCTGCCACGTGCACTAAACCCGCTTAGTGCATGATCGACTGGACACGGGATTCTAGTGCCCGTCTTGTCCGCGTTTTTGCTATCGACTCCGAAGTTGGTACTTCTTCATCTTCTATTTCTCATCCATCCACCACATCTTCTGAGATGGACGAATCTCCATCAGATTTTAACAACACCACCCTGCCACTACCCGTAGGTGCGCAGAATCCACCGCGCATCTCTCTTCAAGAAAGATACTACCCATACGTGGACCCCTTTCTACTCGTCTTTCTCTTCCATCGGCCAATGGGGGTAATTTCGAAATAAAACTCCACTTCATCAACTTGTTTCCCAAATTTCATGGGCTTGAATCTGAAGACGCATACGTTTTCATAACCAAATTCGAGAACATATGTGCAATGATGAGCACAACCCAATTTTCTGTGGATGCTATGCGATTACTTCTTCTCCCTTTTACCTTGTGCGATCTAGCAGAAAAATGCTTTACAGCACTGCCGCACATTCTATCGCTAAATAGGATGAATTCGTTATAGCATTCCTTAAGAAATTTTATCCTAATCACAAAATCGCCTGTGTTCGAAGCGAGATTAACCAGTTTATCCATCTTCCCAACGAACCATTCTGGAAATGCATGAACGGTTTAAAGATCTTCTTATGTAATGCCCCCATCACGGAATTGATAGATGCCAACTTTGCCGAATTATATACGAGGGTGTTAATCCTGCCACGAAACAAATGTTTGAAACCGTTTTTCAATGCCATTTCATGTCAAAAGACGATGGCAAAGCTTGGAAATTTCTGGAGGATCTCGCCGAACAAGCCTCACAATGGGAGAGCATTAGACCAACATCATCTTCATCTAGGGAAGGTATCCATCAGCTCGACGTTTCCATCGCAATGAAAGCCGAAATGGCCGCGATGCAAAAGAAACTCGAAGCTATCGAAAACAAAGTCTCGCCAACCTCCATAAACCAAGTTACGCTTCCTAAAACCGTGTATGGTTGTTGTTTTGACCCATCACATTTAACGGAAGAATGTCCTTTGAATCCTCCGTCCCAAGGTCATGAACAAACCAATACTGCTTTTCAGCAACAACCTAGAAATGACCCTTATTCATCCACATATAATCAGGGATGGAGGAATCATCCTAATTTTGCTTGGAACCAAAACCAAATTCAAACTCAAAATTCGTTCCCAAGACAAAATAACTATCAAAGGCGTCCCACACAGCAACAGCAGCCACCGTAACAAAGCCAGCACCCCTTTCAACCGCATTCTTTTCAAAATCCGGCCAACAACTTTGCACCTTATAATAATTATTTCCTAACGGCCGGTACCGATAAAATCTCTGCACTCGAACGAAACTTAGAAACGTTCATTAAACAATCCACGCAAACGACGGCTAATTTAACGTCTTCTATCCAAACGTTAGTTCAACACACTGCATCCCACAGTGAAATCATAAAATTGATAGAAGCACAACTTGCACAGTTAAATGTCGCAATGAGTGAGAGAGAGAAAGGGAGACTTCCATTTCAACCTCTACCAAATTCCGACCACTCACAAAGCGCGAATGTCATCCTTCAAAATCATAATGTGACTGCCGTAACCACGTTGAGATCAGGAAGAGTGCTGAATAACAATGTTGGTGAACAAGTTGAAGTTAATGAAATTGATGAAACCCCGGCTACTACTTCTACTCCTATTTCGTCTAATCCAACATTGTTATTCTGAGCCTATTCGCGAATGTCATTCTTCAAAATCATAATGTGAGTGCCGTAACCACGTTGAGACCAAGAAGAGTGCTGAATAACAATGTTGGTGAATAAGTTGAAGTTAATGACATTGATGAAACCCCGGCTACTACTTCTACTCCTATTTCGTCTAATCTAACATCTTCTTCCAAGCCTATTCTTCGTTTTGTGTAAGTATACCTTAGCACCACTACTAGGTTTAAACATGCATCGAGTATACAATTTTAAAAAATCTAGTGTGCTAAAGCATGCTAACATAGAATCGAACTGGAGAATTTGGATTTATAAGCCTGTAAAAAAACTTTACACTAAGTGAAAAGGGAATACAACCTTTATAGACCGGTCTCTCACTTCTAAAGCACCAAGTAGTAGTTCCTAGAACTCTTCGTAGGCTCCACTTGGCGAAAGGAACGAGTTTGCTTAAGGATCTTCAAGGCCGAAGATGACCTACCTTGAAGAATCTCTAACTCAAGCTACCTCTTCACAAATTAAGGAATTAATGAAGGAAACAACCTATACTAAAGGGCTAGTTTGGTATAGATTGATGAAGTAGGAATTTTGCTTACTTTAGAATTCTTTTTCTCTTTATCTTTTTCACTCTAGAATTTTCAAGAGAAGGAAGAAGATGAAGCTTGTGTAGAACTAGGGTGAGGAAAATATCTCAAAGATATATATAGAGACTTAACCATGGGCTAAGGATAATGGTTAGGTTATAAAATATCTCAAGTAAAACAAAATTAGTGGAATGAGTCATGGCTTCTACATGCTTCTACAAGCATCCAAGCCATGCTCATTTTCCACTTAATTTTGGATTTACTTTAAATAATAAAATCCAACATTATCTTTGGCTTGGTGTGAGTCTCATACACCCATGTCCATTGTATCATCTAGCATGACACAATAGTATATGTAATATATATATATATATATATATATATCATATAATTATACACACACACATCAAGAGAATAAATTCTTTAGTGAGCTAATATTAGTTAATATATATTAATATATAAAATATATAATTATATATAAAATTATTAAATCAACACTTGATTCAATAATCCGGCTATATCATATATAACCGACTAATATCATTTATGTGTATATTAATTTATCGAATCAACACTTGATTCAATAACCCGGTTATATCACATATAGCCGGCCGATATTATATATTGCGAGATTAGAATACGATATCACATACACGTATTTAATCAAGCTCCCGCACATATCACATATGTGCTCTACTTCGTTTCGCTTGAGCTAGGAAACCTCTGTGTGGGACTCTAACGACTCGTCAATACGCTAGCAGTAGGTAATGATCACATCAGTTACTCACAAGCCGTCAGTGGTACTAGCTGGACGTAACGGCTACCCAGCTATTGAGCGAATAGAAGATCAACAAGCAAGTTTGTCCAAACTCCCATGAAGCCTATAAGTAACACTACCGTACAGTCCGGTCTCTTCGTCTGATATGTCGCATATCGAGTTTGGGGGTGGTAAATGTCAGACCCCAGTAACTTGATAAGTCATGCCGATGTGTGGTCTATAACGGTTCGAGAAACTATCGATAACACTTACCAGTAAATCTCATCATCCCTGGCCAGGGACTTGCTGTTATAGCCAATCGAGCATAGCGCAACATCAACTCCCAATACCGAGAGAGACAAAACCCCTTCTATCGCTCATTGCCTCCATGTGACTTGGGACTGTACCAAAAATCCACCTGTTTGCACGACTCCTTTAAGCCGTGATAGGGAGAAAATCAAAGCACAGTGGGAACCACACAAGTCTCTATGACGATTTCGGGTCTACAGACTAACTTGTACCAGTGTCACCAGAGAAATACTATCTAACGATAGGTATAGTACCATCTAGAAGTTCTCGGCGAGTCCTGTTCGGTGTACCCATTCTCTAATGAGCACCTATTTACAATCTCTGATGTCAAACACCAATGGCTATGGGATCAACCATCGCCCCATACAGGATCAAGAAATGTACACATTAGTCTACTCTGGAATATCGATGCCCTATCTCGATACTCTCTCGACTAGGAACAATTAAAGGATGTACTTGTGGACTACCCTGGCCCCACTAGTATGATCTGCATCATAGTCCTGGTAGTCAAGTATATATCCTAAGGGCTTTATCAACATGTATCAGAGAGACAATATAATAATACAAGTGTACATGTTGAGATAAAGAGTAACCAGATAGCGTACTATCATGTCGAGCAAAAAAGTCCTCTCTATATATATGTCCAAGCATCCACTATAATATACAATCATGTACAATAATGGCCTCTAGGGAATACATATGACTAACAATCTCCCACTTGAACTAAGGCCAGTTGTTGAAGTATCGCATACCTAACATCCCAAAAAGTCTCTCAAATTGTGTCTGGGGGAGGGCCTTCGTGAGTGGATCCGCCGTGTTGTTCTTCGTGTGAACTCTCCTGATCTCGATCTCCTGGCGATATATTATCTTCTGGATCAGGTGATATCGCCTAAGAATATGTCTGGATCGCTGATGGGACCGGGGTTCCTTGGCCAAAGCCACAGCTCCATTGTTATCACAATATAAAGGTATTGGATGCTCAATGGATGGAACCACACCAAGTTCAGCAATAAACTTCTTCATCCAGATAGCCTTTTTGGCGGCATCGTTGGCAACGATGTATTCATCCTACATCGTCGAGTCTGCCACGGTATCTTTCTTGGAACTCTTCCAACATATCGTCCCTCCATTGAGGGTAAAGACAAAACCCGAGACCGACTTACTGTCGTCCTTATCACTCTGGAAGCTCGAATCGGTAAATGACTCCACCTGGAGTTCTCCGTTACCATATACCAAGAACATCTCTTTAGTCCTTCTCAAGTACTTAAGAATGTTCTTCACAGCTGTCCAGTGCTTCTCTCCAGGATCTGATTGATACCTACTTACTAAACTAAGTGCGTAAGCTACATCTGGTCTGGTAAATAACATCGCATACATGATAGACTCGACTGTAGAAGCATAGGGTATGCCTTGCATGCGAGCTCTCTCCAAATCAGTCTTGGGAGACATCTTTTTGGAGAGAGTGATTCTAGAACAAGTGGGTAAATTACCACGTTTAGAATCTTCCATACTAAACCTCTTTAGTATGGTGTCAATGTACCTGGATTGGGACAATCCCAACATCCGTTTATATCTATCTCTATAGATCTTAATCCTCAGGATGTAGGAGGCATCACCCAGATCTTTCATGGAGAACTTGTGTGATAAGAAGAGCTTGACCGAGTGTAGCATAGGATCATCATTTCCTATCAAGAGTATGTTATCTACGTACAATATGAGGAAGACAACCTTACTCTCTACTACCTTCTTGTATATACAAGGTTCATATACGTTTTTGATGAAGTCAAACTCTTTGATTGCCATATCAAAACAGATGTTGTCATACCTTTTCGCTGCTTACCTTTTAGGGTGTAATTAATCCCCAGCCTAGTATAATAAGCGGGTTCGGTCAATACATCCATAGTATTATCTTGATTAAGGCATGTCATGGTCACTACCTGGAGAGAGAGAGAAGAAAAACACTTTAGCGTGCACTCTTGCAAGATTAGATTGGTTATTATCTTATCTAATCAGGATGGCTCCCACTGTTTTTATCAAATCTTCCTTCAAACCCTAAAAGGTAAGATTAGCCGGGATTAATTACACCCTACAAGTTTGCCAAAGAGAACATCCCTAAATAGTTTGTCATATCAAACTATTAAACAGTTTGCATACCTTTCCGCTGCTCCCACTGTCTATGAAGCCCTATGGCTGTATCATGTACACGCTCTCTTCTAAATCACCATTTAGAAAAGTGGTCTTGACGTCCATCTGCCAGATTTCATAGTCATGGTATGTAGCAATGGCAAGTAGGATCCTGATGGACTTAAGCATAGCTACTGGAGAAAAGGTTTCATCATAATCGACACCTGGTCATTGACGAAAACCTTTTGCTACAAGTCTTGCTTTGAAGGTCTCAACCTTTCGATCTACACCAAGTTTCTTCTTAAAGATCCATTTGCTCCCAATGGGTTTTACCCCTTCAGGAGCAACTTCCAAAGTCTATACTTTGTTGGTGTACATAGATTCCATCTCAGATCGCATAGCATCCAGCCATTTCACAGAGTCCCCACTCGTGATGGCCTGCTCGAAACTAGTTGGGTCATCATCTTCCATGATGCAATCCTCACTCCCACTGTCTATGAGAAAACCTTAGTATCTCTCAGGTGGATGATGAACCCTACTAGATCCACAGAGTGGCTGAGGTTCGTCGGGGACTATCGAATCCTCCGGTTCTACCAAATCATCAGCTATAGTTTGTGTAGATGGAAATTCATCCAGCTCTGCCTCATTACCACTAATTTCTTTTACGAGAAATTCCTTTTCTAAAATGGTAGCATATTAAGAAACAAACACCTTTTGTTCCTCAGTGTGGTAGAAGATATATCCTTGTGAATTCTTTGGATATCCCATAAACTTGCAAAGAACTAACCTTGCCTCTAGTTTTTCCGGATTTTGCTTTTTGATATAGGCCGGACAACCCCATATCTTAACTCGTTTAAAATATGGTCTCTTTCCACTCTATATCTCATATGGTGTTTTAGGCACAGATTTAGATGGAACTTGATTTAATAGGTATGCGGCTGTCTCAAACGCATAGCCCCAAAAGGAAATAGGTAACTCAGCAGTGCTCATCATAGAGCGCACCATATCTAATAGGGTGTGATTCCTCCGCTCCGATACACCGTTGTACTGAGGTGTATACGGAGGAATAAGCTGAGAGAGAATCCCATTCTCTTTTAGATAGTCACGGAATTCCGTGCTCAAGTATTATCCTCCTCGATCAGATTGAAATATTTTAATACTTTTACCCGTTTGGTTCTCGACTTCGCACTTATATTCCTTGAATTTCTCAAAAGATTCAGATTTATGTTTCATCAGGAACACATATCCGTATCTTGAGAGATCATTGGTGAATGTAATAAAGTACGAGGAACCATTCCTAACATGAGTAGACACAGGACCACATACATCACTATGTATCAGTCCCAAGAGTTCAGTAGCTCTTTCTCCGTGTCCAGTAAATGGAGTTTTGGTCATCTTGCCTTTGAGACATGACTGGCAAGTTTCATAAGATGTAAATTCGAACGAGTTCAAATATCCATCTTTATGCAACTTAGCTAGTCTTGTCGCATTGATATGACATAGTTTACAATGCCACAAGAAGGCTTCGTTCATTTCTGAAATTTTCCTCTTGTGCGTGTTATGTATATTTAGAACTGTGGTTTGATTTAGAATGTATATACCATTACATAATGTACCAAACCCAATCAACACTTGATTCAGGAAAATGTTCATAATATTTTCCTCCAATACAAAACTATATCCTTCTTTATGTAATAAAGAGACCGATATAATATTGCACATCATGTTTGGCATGTAATAACAGTCGTTCAGAATCAATATATTACCATTTGGTAATACAAGCTGATATTCGCCAGCTGCTTTGGCAGCAACAGTTGCTCCATTTCCTATTAGGATAAACTTATTATCTTTTCCCAGTTCTCTACATCTTCTTAACCCTTGTAACATATTACAAATATGTGATCTTGATCCGGTATCCAATACCTAGTACATAGAGCATACTGAGAAACAGTTCTCGGTTACGAACACACCCGAAGAAGATGCATCATCATGCTCTTTTTTTGTTCGGATTGCATGGGAATCATGATATTCCCATATTCCTTGCTCAGACTTATGACAATCATAAGATAGAGCAGAACCAATGTTCCCCAGCCTAGTATAATAAGCGGGTTCGGTCAATACATCCATAGTATTATCTTGATTAAGGCGTGTCATGGTCACTACCTGGAAAGAGAGAGAGAAGAAAAACACTTTAGCGTGCACTCTTGCAAGATTAGATTGGTTATTATCTTATCTAATCAGGATGGCTCCCACTGTTTTTATCAAATCTTCCTTCAAACCCTAAAAGGTAAGATTAGCCGGGATTAATTACACCCTACAAGTTTGCCAATCGGTCAGCCAGGCAGGTGTTAGTACTCCGAGGGAGTCTCCCCATGATTTTGCATGGAACTAATTAAATAACCTCATTTCCGCAGATGCATAACCCTGTTAACACCTTTCTTAGACACCTACTGGATCAGCTAATTATAAAGTGGAAAACTCTCCCAGGAGTAACATTTGCTCGCAGTGGGTATCGGGATTCAACTATCTCATAGAAGGTATGCAATCTCATTGCAAATTTTCAACACTTTAAATTCTCAATATCTGTTTTTGCCTCTAGCAACTTATGACCTTAACAAGGTCAACAAATCATAAGCGCTAGCCAAGTTCAACCTGTCATTTCCTGATTGAATTAAACCCACCCGTACGACCCTTAATATAGTCAACAAAGTCGTACGACTACCCTAATCCAATCGCATCATATGGTTGCAGATAAGCACCAATCAGTTACCGCACACTACGCCTTAACATAGTCAACAAACGCAACACGAATACTAAATAGCACTTATCTGAAATGACGGAGGGCTACGACAGGTTTTTAAGAAAACTTTTTGCGTAATGAACTTGATATCGTTGTAGAACCGAGTGATGTGAAAATGAGTGGTTTAAGCTCCTCTTTTAAAATCAAGTGTTTTTCAAAATAAACCGAGTAGGTTGTAGCATTTGCTAGCTTTTTCTAAAGAGGTCACTCCCGGTGAAGGGATCTAGGCTCTTTCCTTATCGAATAAGGTGCTGGATATTCATCAAGGAATAACATTATGCAAAGCAAGAACTAGCGCTACCTTTTTGGAAATTTTGATTCCACAATATCTTTAGGTTTCTTTCTTTTTCATTAATCTCATTAATGACGTTCCATCATTTATGTTTCCTAAACATCACAGAAGAAACGAAAATAGAACGTACGCTTATGCCATCCGCATTCGCTATGGGGCCCCGCCATGCACCGTTAGTTTACTTAACTAACGACAGAGTGGGGGCTGGACTAGCGCGGGTGCAAAACATAAGCAACGTTTATTATATATTATATATAATATAAAGCATTCGTCTCATGCAGTTATATGCTCACATCACAGAACTCAGCAGCAGAAGTCAACATATGAAATATAGAATATACTAGGAGGTCCGTGTTTTAAATTAAGCCAGTAATGAAAAACACAGATTCCACGATCGTGGTGAATAGCCAAACCCACATACCGAGACCCCTACAAGAGCGGCAAGTGACCCTGCCAATTCTAGAGTTAGGAGACCCTGTCTCGACTCCTCGAGATCACCTCCCACTGTACTCTAGAACCCGGTTACTTGTGCTCCCCGCCATGGGGCTATCCTAATGCGGAAAAGTAAATAATACACATCAATGATGACATCATCCTCAACCCGGAAGTGTCCTAATAAAAGAATACTACATACAAATTATTACATGAATGAAAATGAAAAACTCTCATCTCACGCAAAACCCCCTGGCTATTCAAACACGACGATCTAATATAACATATCACAACAACACATAAACATCACATGTCATCAACGTAAGTAAATATGCGTATCCCGAATTCCATTGACGTATAGTAACGAGATCGAGGATACACCACATATTACACTTACGGTCGCAGAAAAGAAATGAAAAACTAGAATATTTATAATTCGTAAATCACTTAGACATCATAAACCCGAAATATCACATGTTCCGAATTTCATTCCTATCCTATAAACCTTGCATTTTAGTGTCGGATCGAAAACACTTTTCAATAACTTAGTCGGGCAATTCAACAAGATTCCCGACTACTTGATCAAATGCTCGTCGGGAACTTTAGTAGATGGATGCACCCCCGATGCCGTTGACGAAGTGCACTTAGGCGGAACATCGTGGCCGCGAGCACCCGAGTGGATGCTTTTGGCAATGGGGTTCTCCTACAGTCACTTGGTCGGGGCTATGGGTTGTGGCTATCTAGCAAAGTTATCCGGTGAGTATTTGCGTACTATACGAGATTGCGACGGAGTTTTGATCCGAATCAAAACTCCGTGGCAATCGATCAACATAGACTAAAATACTAGATTTACAAATTACAAACTAGTTTTCACAAAATTAATTTAGTGTGGATTCCAAGTATTGTATCACATATCAAACTTAAACCCGAAACGATGTTAAAATTGCGACTACGAAACACTCCGAATAGCCCCAATAGAAAAGTTAACATCACATGCAAACTGGGCTAAACAAACATAACCTGAAACCCTAAACCCAAGCCACCAGAACACCAAAAAAATACGAGACAAAAATATTGAAGTGGGGCCGGCGAGGCCGGGCAATTTGGGATTTTCACCGGCTACAGTTTGGAATTTTGTTCTCGTTTTTGTTCGGTATTCTAGTTACATCATATGTAACATTCTGCACTTGTTTAAAATTTTTTTAGAAGACTTTTAAAAAACCAACAGAAACTTGGATTTCGGTTTACATTTTCGGAGTTATTTCGAATTCGCAATTCTATTAACATCGTCTAATGCTCTAGCTTGGCTCTGATACCATGTAAGTATACTTTAGCACCACTACTAGGTTTAAACATGCATCGAGTATACAATTTTAAAAAATCTAGTATGCTAAAGCATGCTAACCTAGAATCAAACTAGAGAATTTGGATTTATAAGCTAGTAAACAAACTTTACACTAAGTGAAAAGAGAATACAACCTTTGTAGACCGGTCCCTCACTTCTAAAGCTCCAAGTAGTAGTCCCTAGAACTCTTCGTACGCTCCACTTGGCGAAAGGAACGAGCTTGCTTAAGGATCTTCGAGGCTGAAGATGATCCACCTTGAAGAATCTCTAACTCAAGCTAGCTCTTTACTAATTAAGGAATTAATGAAGGAAACAACCTATACTAAAGGGCTAGTTTGGTATAGATTGATGAAATAGGAATTTTGCTCACTTTAGAATTCTTTTTCTCTTTATCTTTTTCATTCTAGAATTTTCAAGAGGAGGAAGAAGATGAAGCTTGTGTAGAACTAGGGTGAGGAAAATATCTCAAAGATATATGTAGAGACTTAATCATGGCTAAGGATAATAGTTAGGTTATAAAATATTTTAAGTAAAACAAAATTAGTGGAATGAGTCATGGCTTCTACATGCTTCTACAAGCATCCAAGCCATGCTCATTTTCCATTTAGTTTTGGATTTACTTTAAATAATAAAACCAAACACTATCCTTGGTTTGGTGTGAGTCTTAGACACCTATGTCCATTGTATCATCTAGCATGACACAATAGTATATGTAATTGTATCATCTAGCATGACACAATAGTATATGTAATATATATATATATATATATATATATATATATATCACATAATTATACACACACACACACACATCAAGAGAAGAAATTCTTTAGTGAGCTAATATTAGTTAATATATATTAATGTATCAAATATATAATTATATATAAAATTATTAAACCAACACTTGATTCAATAATCCGGCTATATCATATATAACCTACTAATATCATTTATGTGTATATCAATTTATTGAATCAACACTTGATTCAATAACCCGGTTATATCACATATAGCCGACCGATATTATATATCGCGAGATTAGAATACGGTATCACATACACGTATTTAATCAAGCTCCCACACATATCACATATGTGCTCTACTTCGTTTCGCTTGAGCTAGGAAACCTCTGTGTGGGACTCTAAAGACTTGTCAATACGCTAGCAGTAGGTAATGATCACATCAGTTACCCATAAGCAGTCAGCGGTACTAGCTGGATGTAACGACGACCCAGGTATTGAGTGAATAGAAGATCAACAAGCAAGCATGTCCAAACTCCTATGAAGCCTATAAGTAACACTACCGTACAGTCCGGTCTCTTCGTATGATATTTCGCATATCGAGTCCGGGGGTGGTAAACGTCAGACCCTAGTAACTTGATAAGTCATGCTGATGTGTGGTCTATAACGGTTCGAGAAACTACCGATAACACTTACCAGTAAATCACATCAGCCCTGGACAGGGACTTGCTGTTATAGCCAATCAAGCATAGCGCAATATCAACTCCCAATACCGGGAGAGACGAAACCCCTCATATCGCTCGTTTCCTCCATGTGACTCGGGACTGTACCTAAAATCCACCTGTTTGCACGACTCCTTTGAGCCGTTGTAGGAAAGAAATCAAAGCATAGTGGGAACCACACAAGACTTTATAACGATCTCGGGTCTACAGACTAACCTGTACCAGTGTCACCAGAGAACTGCTATCTGACGATAGGTATAGTACCATTTAGGAGTTCTCGGCGAGTCCTGTTCGGTGTACCCATTCTCTAATGAGCACCTATTTACAATCTCTGATGTTAAATACCAATGGCTATAGGATCAACCATCGCCCCATACAGGGTCAAGAAACGTAAACACTAGTCTACTCTGGAATATCGATGCCCTGTCTCGATACTCCCTCGACTAGGAACAATTAAAGGATGTACTTGTGGACTACCCTGGCCCCACTAGTATGATCTGCATCATAGTCCTGGTAGTCAAGTACATATCCTAAGGGCTTTATCAACATGTATCAGAGAGACAGTATAATAATACAAGTGTACATGTTAAGATAAAGAGCAACCAGATAGTATATTATCATGTCGAGCAAGAAAGTCCTATATATATATATGTCCAAGCATCCACTATAATATACAATCCTGTACAATAATGGCCTCTAGGGCATACATATCACCAACATTTTCCACTGGGTTCGAACCCTCAGCCCACTTCCTTGAAGGAATTACCATCTACGACCATCCCAAATCCAATTTTAGGATCCATTCTATCCCCACAAACTTCTCCTCAAAAGTTGCACCCAACCCTTATTGATAAAGTTACTTTTCCAAACAGGTTAAGGGCAAACAAACCAAGTCCACAAATGGAGAAGATTGTGAACATTTTTAAACAAGTTAACATAAATATTCCTCTCCTAGATGCTATCAAACAAGCTCCTTCTTATGCGGAAATTTTAAAGGACTTGTCACGCCCCGCTTCCCGGTGTATGGTAAGGGGACGCGTCGAGGTCCGCTATGTATTTACTCAGAAGTAAACACGCTAAGCGTATCTAAGCAATATAAAGTAAAATGTACACAACAGACAGGAATATAATGAACAACAACTTTATTTATTAAACATTCTTTTACAGGTACAACTGAAAATATAAATACATGGATGGAAAGTAATGCCTAAACAATGGCATGGACTGAAATGAAATATGTACAAGTGACTATAGCTCGGGGTCTTCAGTGTACTGCTCCAAATGCTCCTGGCTGGTCTCGATCTCTAATGAGTCTGATCCACCTGACAACATTCCAAAGAAGAAGAGAAATAGGAATGTCGTCAGCGAACAATCGATCGGTAAGTCCCAAAAAAAGGTAGAGTTAGAAGAAGTAGAATAGACAGAAAAGAGAGTATATCTAGTATGATATTTGATTGTTGTGTTAACGTAGTGTTTATAGCTTGGTATAGAAGATGCCAGTGTATACAAGAGAAGTCCAACTTACACCGTGGACTTTGGTAACCTGTAGTACAAGGCTCCGTCGAAAATACCACGGAACAACGGCCTCGATGTAATTACGTCTTAATTGACCATCTCGTGCCACCTTTAACATGTTCCTGTTGGCTATAGTGCCCTCAAGGCAATTATTATAGTCGCAGGCAGGTGATCAAGATGATTGAGGGAGGACCTATACCGATAAAACAGTCTTACTCGAGATGATAGTATGCTATCTTGTTTGTCTTTATCATCATGTATATGTTGATAGAGCCCATAGAATTCTTGCTTGACTACCAGCATTATGATGGCGATCATATACGTGGGAGCTGGGGGTCTATAAGTACATCCTTAAATGTCCCTGGTCGTGGGAGTATCGAGACTGGGCATCGGTACTCCAGTGTAGACTATTGTATACTTATCTAGACCCTGACGAGGGGCGGTGGCCGGTCTCACAAGCCATTGGTGTCAGTTGTTCACCTAAGATATTATACAGGTGCTCATTGGGTTATGAGTACACTGGACGGACTCGCCGGGAATATGCTAGTTGGTATTATACCTATTGTCAAATAGCAGTTCCCTGGTGACATGTGTACAGGTTAGTCTGTCGACCTGGGATCGTCATTTGTCTTGTGTGAGTTCCCACTGTGCTTTGATTACTGCCCTACCACGCTCAAAGGAGACGTGCAAATAGGTTTTAGTTGGGTACAGTCCCGAGCCACATGGAGGCAGTGAGCGAATCATCAGGGATTCGTCTCTCCCAGTATTGGGGGTTGATGTCGCACAGTGCACGGATGGCCATCACCTGAAATCCTCGGCCGGGGTAATGGAGAATTACTGATTTGGATCAATAGTTTCTCAGGAGGTGATGGGCTTCATACCGACACGAATTATCGCGTTATTAGAGGTCTGACTTTATCCACCCCCTAGATTCGATATGCGATACTCTTAGACGAACAGACCGGACTGCACGGATATTATCACTGTCAGGCTCAGTAGGGGTTTGGATGAGCTTGCTCGTCGGCCTTCCTTTCACTCAATACCTGGGTAGCCGTTACATACAGCTAGTGCCGCTAACGTGTTTGTGGTTAAACCCACTGCCAGCGTATTGACGAGTCTTTAGAGTCCCACACAGAGGGTTTCCCTGGTTCTGGCGAAATCATGTAGTAGCCGTATTGGATACGTGCACGGTTCCGATCGATTGATGTACTTTTCACCTGGACTTTCGATCGGACAGTTGATAATACTAGCCGGCTCGGGTTTGAGCCGGATTATTAAATCAGGTATTGATTTAATAATTTACGTATATGTATTTCGATACGTATATTCTAGTATTATATTCTTTGTGTTATTCTATCTCTTTTGGTGTTCGTATTTCGGTACGGATACATGTATATATATACAGTAGAATGTAATCCGTATTTTTTACCGGATAACATTCTAGAAGGTGCCACCTCATTTTTGGTTTGACCATTTTATTAAATGGATAAATGAGATGGAAAATAGCTTGATGAGGTATGGTGACAACCATGCTTGGAATAGTGCTCAAAAATGAATTGTTAATTCATTTGTGTGCACTATTCAAGCATGGTAGGATTTTTAAAATGGAAAAATGGTTTTTACAAAACTAAGCATGCTTGATTTTCTCTTTCCATGGTCTTCATTATTTTTGTGCATGCTATGTTTTTCCACTTGAGCTTGAGCTCCTGCTCCTTCACCATTAGCTTCACTTCCTCTAGCTTTCATGCTTGCTTCCACCTTCTTCATGATAAGAGATAGCAAACACTTAGTATACTTTCTACACTACATCCTAGGCTCTCTAGAGTAGCATCCTAGAGACTCTAGTTGCCCCATTAGTATCTTGGTGTGGAGCTAGAGCCGGAATTACATCCCTCGGGTGGATCGTCTTTGATGAAGGAAGACCGGCGACCAATTTCGTTCGAGCATGCCTTAAGGAGCCATGGAGAAAGATGAAGACCCGAAGGACAAGATTCGTTCGGTATAATCTTTCTAATATAGTAGTTTAAAACCTCTTGTTAGCTAATATAGTGTTTATGGGTTCGATCTTGGGATTGGGTTCCGTCTGCGCCAGATTTTTATTCATCGTTTTTGTTCCGCACCGGCCACTTTTGATGGCCAGGGCGCCGGCATAACCCAGCAGTGGTATCAGAGCCACCCATAAACCACTACTAGCTAGGTTGCATGAAGTTAGAACATCGATCGATCAAAATTTCCAAATCAATTTTCCAATTTGCCTATTTTCTATCGATTTCTGAAAGTGCTCCAAAAATGTTTCTGTATAGCTTAAAAATCAGTGTAGGCAAAACTATAGCTACGTAAAAAATTTGGGAACATAACTCAAAAATTCGGCGGCGAAACCGCCGCGAAATCGACATTTGCGGCCCTTCCGCGGCCCTTTCTGGGCTACAGTGACCAAAAGTTTTTTTGGAGCTCTAGTTGATGGAAAAATGATTTTAGTGATATATAGTTTTGGCCCAGATTCACTTGAATACTGGATTTTCATTTGGGGCCTTTGTGGATAAATTTAGTCGATCGAAATTTTAACCGTGTGATTATTAGTACTTAGTTTAGCATCTGCGACCATGAATGTCACTCGATCGGTAAACCCGTCTAATTGCTATATTTTTTTTAGATGAGTTTGCGAACGTGACATTCACGTTGATGTTCTGTGATTATGCTGATATTGTGTTCGGATTGTCATGGTGGATAGCCGGTAGTGCAATGTTAGTAGTACAGTTCAGATTCTTGTATTGCGGGGCGAGCGTCCGACATGTGGACTGCCGTCATTGCTAGCTTGTATATTATTTGTTTGGGGCACGACCGGGTTGAGGTCAATGTCACCCTTGTATATTATTTTCTTTTCTGTACTAGGATTACCCCGCGGTGGAGTGCTCGAATAGCCGGGTTCTAGAGGGCAACAAATCCGCATCTCATGGCGTTGAGACAGAGGGGACCTTACTCTAGAATTGACGGGCTATTCGCCGCACTCGTAGGGGATATAGATATGACTCACGGAGGGGTGCTCAAGTTACCGGATTCCGCGAAGTGCTGGGTGGCCCATTCACGTTGTTGAAGGGGGTTGCCTCGTTTCTGGTTTTGGCGGGTAATTTGCCGTGCTTGTAGGGGTCTAGGTTTCATTGCACAGGCTATCCAAACGACCAGGGGAACGTCGGGTTTCACTTGTGGCTCAATGAAAACCGGGGCTCCCAGATTATCTGTATTGTTCTGTGATGCTTATTACTTTTATGTGATGTTGCATTTATCATGCCTGGGACGAATGTTATATATATTTATATATACTAATAGATGTTGTATATGTTTTGCACCCGCGCTAGTCCAGTTCCCGCTCTGTCGTTAGTTAAGTAACCTAACGGGTGATGACGGGACCCAGTGGCGAATGCAGATGGTATTTACGTACATTTTATTTTTCGTTCTTTTCTGGTGTGCTATGTTAATTGATGGGACTGCATTGATTCTGATCAATGCATGGAAAACAAACCTATTTGATGTTGTTGGAACCAATTTTAAAAACTGACATTACAGATGTACGCTTTTGCTTTGCACAGTGGTATTCGGTTATGAATATCCAGCACCTCATTCGACGAGGCAAGGGACGAGATCCCTTCATCGGGAGTGACCCCTTGAGTAAAAGTTTGCGTCAACGTAATAACTTCACTATAGTTGATTATTTTTTGCTTTGCATCGTGGTATTCATTTTGGAATATCCCGCACCTCATTCGACGAGAAAAGAGCCGAGATCCCTTCACCGGGAGTGACCTCTTTAGCAAAGGTTTTCGCAGCTATATTTTGTTAGTTATGTATATGCCCTAAAGGCCATTGTTGTACATATGATGTATATTATAATGGATGCTTGGATATATATAGAGAGGACTTTCTTGCTCGTCATGATAGTATGCTATTTGGTTTCACTTTATCTTAACATGTTGACTTGTATTGGTTTACTGTCTTACTCTCACATGTTGATAAAGCCCTTAGGATCTGTACTCGACTACTGGGACTATGATGAGATCATACTAGTGGGGCTACGGTAGTCGATGGGTACATCCTATAACTGTTCCTAGTCGAGGGTATATCGAGACAGGGCATCGATACACCAGAGTAGACTAGCGTATACGCATCTTGACCCATATGATGGGCGATGGATGATCCCATATCCATCGGTGTTTTGACATCAAGGATGGTGTACAGGTGCTCAGTGGAGACTGGGTACACTGGATGGACTCGCCGAGAACTCCCAGATGGTGATATACCACACGTCAGATGGTAGTTCTCCGGTGACACTGGTACATGGTAGTCTGTAGACCCGAGATCGTTATAGAGTCTTGTATGATTCCTACTTTGCTTTGATTTCCGCCTTACCACGTCCAAGAGGGCGTGCAAAACGGTGGCTTTTGGGTGCAGTCCCGAATCACATGGAGGCAATGAGCGATAGGAGGGGATTCGTCTCTCCCGGTATCGGGAGTTGATGTTGTGCTGTGTTCGATTGGCTATAACTAGAAGTCCCTGGTCAGGGCTGATATAGAGATTTACTGGTAAGTGTTACCAGTAGTTTCTTGATCCGTTATGAGCCTCACATCGACACGACTTATCGGTTATTGGGGTCTGACGTATACCACCCCTAGACTAGATATGCAACATATCAGACGAAGAGACCGGACTGTACGGGAGTGTTACTGATTGGATTCACAGGAGAATGTACAGGCTAGCTTGTTGATCTTCTGATCGCTCAATACCTGGGTGGCTGTTACGTTTAGCTGGCCGCTTGCAGCTTGTCGGTGTTTGATATGATCATCACCTGCTACCGGCATATTGACGATTCTTTAGAGTCCTACACAGAGGTTTCTTGACTCAGGCAAAATGGAGTAGGGGCACATATGTGATATGTGCACGACCGAGGATAATGCGATATGAGATACCGTATTATATTCTCACGATATTTAGATATGAGAGAGAGAGCCGGGTCATCGGATCAAGTGTTGATTCGATGAATCGGTACATGATATATTAGTTGGTTATATTCGATATAACCGGATTGTCGGATCAAGTGTTGATTCGATAATTTAATTTATTATAATATATATGATATATTGCATTACATTATCTAATATTGGCTCGCTTTATTGATTCATTTTCTCACCGGATAATACATTGATATATATGCGATATATGTTAATTGTATTATTTTCTTTTGTTACAAAATATATTATATATGTGATATATAATATTGTAACATAATATGATTACTAATGCAACATGTTTAGTGGAGATTAAACAAGGTTAGGTTTTAAATTGGGTTAGTTCTTTCATGAACCTCCTAGAAGGTTTTCTTTTGTCATGAGCTAAGATATTATGGTTGATATTTTCTAGTGACTCATTCTTAACCCAACCCAAACCCTTAGCCTTAGTTAATTCTCTACATGGGTTAGCCTTGTCATAGTTGACCATGGTTACATTATTAATCATATATCATTTCATTATTCATCACAAAAAGAATTAATTCATTGTTCTTCTTCTTCTTCAACCTTGAGCTTTGAGAAAGCATTCTAGGTTTTCTTTATGTGATGATTTTGAGTGAGAATTTGATATAAAAAGAAAGCATAAATACTACTCCATCATCCTCATCTAATCTAGCCAATTAGATTAGGGTCTTCACCTCATTAGAGAGAGAGCTTGAGTTATAGAAACTTCGAGGTAGATCATCGGAGAAAAGGAAGACTACAAGCTAGCATGGATCGTTCGAGTTGTGGAGCCTCTCTTGATTCCGGGAGATCGTGGATCGCGGCGAAGGGACTTCTACTCGGAGTTTATGAAGCGAAGGAGCAGAGAATCCCTCACTTTTAGTTGTAAAGATGTTTACTTGCATGTTAAGCCCTAATTATCTAGCAAAGATCCTAGCTTTGGATTGTTCGACACGTCTAAATTTTTATCCGGGCATGGTTGATGCCTTATAGACCCTTGTATGAGTGCCTAGGAACCCTACAGTGGAATCAGAGCCTAGCTAGAGCATTAGGCGACGTGTATACGAAGTTAAAACTCCGATCGAACCTCGAAACGTCGAAATAGACCCCTCTCTGGAAATTTTTGTAAAAATGTGTTTTTTCTGCATTAAAAATACTCAAAAAAATCAGCAGGGGATTATAAGAGTTACTGTGCAAAACGACACCAAAATTCTACTAAAGCACCACGGAACCGCGGCCGTACCATGCCTTCTACGGCGGTTCCGCGGCAGCACTGTAGCATTAGGGTTAGTTTTTTAGCACAGTACATCCGTAGGTACTTGTAGCTGCTTCTGGGTATTTTTAATCTGACTCAAGTGTTGAGTGTTCTGGGGATTATTTTGAATTCGTTGATTCGATCGGATAGTTTAATTTCGTTTTCCGGATAGTTTAGAAACTGTTAAAATGTTCGAATGGATATCATTAACTCACTTTTTCCCGGCACAAAAAACTTTCAGGCGTTGAATTTTTCTTGAGTTTAAATCTTTCGGAAAAACGTGCAAGTAACGCGGTGTACCCTCTAGAAGAATACAAACCTTAACTCGATTATGTGACCGTCTGAACCGCCTCTAAACCTTAGGGTTTGGGGCAGTACGGTGTGCCACATGTGAGGCGTTGGCTTGACCCTTCTACGGCTGGACCATTGGTACTGTGACATATTCTGAGATTATTTGAACTCCGCTCAAGTGTTGAGCTATTTAGGAAACCTTGGGTATTTGATTATCCGATCGGAAAGTTTAATACTGTCTATTTATCTGGAATGTGATACAATATGTGGAATTCATATAGTTAGGCATGAAATGCGAAGTATATGATATTTCGGATTTATGATGTCTAAAGTGATTGTGGATTCCAAATGTTGTAGTTTTACAATTTCTTTTCTGTGACCGTAAGTGTAGTATGTAGTTGTATTGCCAGTTTTCGTTGCTATACATCAATGACGATCGGTGTATGCATACTTACTTATTGTTCCCCTCCGAATGGCGGCCAAGACACGGAGGTTTTGCCTGAGATTCGGGGCAGATGCTATTTGGTTTTATCCGTCTACCTCTCCGAAGATGCCAAGTTGATTTATGGCACCGTGTATCGGAGGTTTAGACGAATGCGGCCGATGTAGCAGATTTTGTCAGATTCCCTTTTGTTTGAGGGGTTTTTGATTGTGGGGACACTCTTTCCTGCAGGCGCAAGCCCCTGCAGTTAATTACGCTACCGCATCGCGGTAACCACTTTCTCCTTCTCCAGAATTTCACTTCGTGTCGTGTGTGTTTGTTTTGTTTGCGGTTGCCCGTGGATTGTATATGGAGACTAATTTATGTCGTCGCCCGTAGGACGTGGATTAGTCCAAATCCGTATTTTCTTAGATTTGGGTGTGGGGTTTTGGTTTAAGGATACGTTAGCCGTATTTGAGGCTAAGATCAACTTAAACGTTTGTTAAGGATACGTTAGTCCAGTTTGAGACTAAGATCAACTTAACGGGATCGTTTAGATCCGACAAAAGAGCGTTTGGGCTCTATTGTTCCAGTCTAGGGACATAGTGGTCCATTGCATGTATGGCCGTTGGGACCCATCACCTCTCTAACGTCGTTGAAGGATTTTAACGATAGGTGTCAGAGGAGTTCAGAGATGTACCCTTGAACCAAAGTCGATTGGAGGGGATCTATAGTCCAATTTGGGACTAAAGTCTGTTTGAGGGTTTAAGGATACGTTATCCATATTTGAGGCTAAGATCGACTCAAACGGGATCGTTTAGATCCGACAAAACAGCATTTAGGAGCTCTATTGTTCCAGTTTAGGGACGTAGTGGTCCATGTTCTAGTTTAGGGACGTGGTGGTCCATATTATGTATGGCCGTCGGGACCCGTCACCTCTCTGACGTCGTTGAAGGATTACAACGACACGTGTCAAAGGAGTTCAGAGATGTACCCTTGGACCAAGTGTAAATTGATTTAAAAGAGCAGCCGTGCTCAGTCAATTTAATTTGAGGACTTACGGCCATGATTGAGCTAAGTCCAGTTGATAATGTTCAACATTTTAATTTATATTTAGCCTAGTAGGCCTTTATTAGGGCTCTGCCCCTGCACTGCATTTTATTCTGGCCTGTCAGGCCTTTTTAAGTTGGGCTCTGTCCCCTTTTTATAATGCAGAGCATTTATTTTGGTCCATTGGGCCTCTTAATTGGGTTCTGCCTTTTAACAATGCGCTGCATTAATTAGTCTGACAAAGCGCCACGTGGCTTGTCAGGCGCTTTGCGCCAATTGTTGAGCGCAAGGCGCAAGTCCATGTGGATGTGACACGCGTCACGCTCAGGAAGCGCAAGCGCAGTGCGTTGCGCCAGTGCGCTGCGCTGTTGCGATGCTGACACGTGGCGCGCTTTAGTAAGTTGCGCCAATTCATGAGAGCAGTGCTCTGTTTTTAGAAGCGCATAGCGCAGATCATTATGGGGCTGACACGTGGCGCTCTCTGGTGGCTTGCGTCAACCCGAGAGCGCAACAGTGTAGATTTCGCAAGTGCAGGGCACTGTTTTATTATTTTGATCAATTTTAGATCAAAGAAAACAAATTTTCTTGTTTTCAAAGAACCAGTGGTTCATCAAAAGGCAATGCCTTTTTTATTATTATATTTTTATTGAAGATCTTTGATCTTGTTCCTAGATCAATGATCTATTCAGAAGAAATTCTTCTATTTTATAAAGGTTTTTACCTTTTTCTTGAATTTTCTTCAGAGTTCTCTCTGTTTTGAAGTTCTTGATCTCTCACCATGTTCCTCCTCATTTGAGTTGGGTCTAGGGGTCTTTATATAGTGCCCATAGATTTGTTAAGTTTGTTAAAGAGATCATTCTCTGAGTGATTTGGGGAATTTTCCCCACCGTTGGATCTTTGATCCAAGGGCTTCTGTTTTACAGAAGACAATCTTCTTGTTTTAACAAGAACAGAAGGATCTTACTAGAATTTTAATTCTGTTTGGCGCAAACGCCCCAGCGCGTGACACGTGTCACGCAGCGCAGAGCGCAGCGCAACTGCGCTGACACGTGTCGCGCAGCGCAGCGTAACTGCGCTGACACGTGTCGCGCAGCGCAACTGCGCTGCCACGTGGCGCGCAGCGCAGAGCGCAAGTCAGCTGAAGCGTTGCTTCTTTAATTTTTTAATTTTCATTTTAATTTTCAGAACAGAGCCTTGCTCTGATTGGGGGAAACAGAAGCGTTGCTTCGTCTCCTGCCTTGGAATTTGAACAGAGTTTTGCTCTGATTGGGATAAACAAATGCCCCCCACGGTTGCGCTTACGTGGCCCCCAAACGTGAGCACAGTGGTGGCAGAATTCCAACCGTCACGGCAATTCTTGGAAGTTAAAAGGACATTTGATGTATATAAATAGAACCTTTGGTCCTCAACAGATGATCATCATCTTTTAAGATTTTTACTTTCGAAACTTCAGAGCCTTGCTCTTGCCCTCAAGAACTCCAAGAGTTAGAATTTCTTTAGAAAACACTTTTTAGGTAAAAATTTAAATTTAAATTAAATTAAATTAATTTTCATTGACAGAGCCTTGCTCTCAATAGATCCCTGATCTAAAGAAAACCCATTTAGGGTTTCACTTAGCAGAGTTTTGCTTTAAGGGGGTCTAAAGAGAACTAAAGTGAACCCTATTAGAGTTTCATTAATAGAGCTCTGCTCTCTAAAAGATTTTCTTTGTATTTTCTCATTTCATTAATGGAGCTTTGCTCCTTCCAAATCATACAAAAGAACTCTTAGGAGTTTTTCATTGATCTTGGAGTTTAAAGATGGCATTTTATTCCTCGGCGCATTATATCGTTTTGCTTAATCATTCTTTCTGATAATTTTGTTGATTTTCTTTCACAGAAACAATGGACGCCCACATGTACGATCTTGACGAGATCATCTCTTACGGGGACATCCGCCGACTTGGCCGTTCTCAAAATCGAGAGTTCACAAACGCGGAGTGTGCTGAAATCATGAGCCACTTCGACGCATATAACGGTCAACTACTTCCCCGACGTTCCTCCCTCCTGAAGCTTATTGTAGGAGCCATCTGGGAAGCGCTTTTTCTATTCTGTTCCGGTGTGCCGCTTAGGGTGTTGGATGCCGCCGAGGATAAGGTGCACTCGGTGTACCTGATGAACTTAATCTCGAAGAGACGGCGAGACAATCTTGTCGATCTCCTGCACCAGGCCTTCCAACAGTCCGCCATACTCGCTGCTTATTGGAGGGAGGAGGACATCCGCGGGGACCCCGACGCTTGTGCTCATGAAAGAAAGCACACTAGGATGGTTTGCCAGGCTTGGAAAATCTTAGACAAGGTTACTTTCGAGTTCCTTAATCCATGTCCTGGGTCCGAGGTCATACCGTTATAAACATTTCAATAGTGTTGTCATTTATTTCTTTATGATTGTAAAAGCCCTTTGAAATATGAATGGAAATTTTTTATTTCAGCTTGTCTTATTTCTCATTCTGAGTCTTTTGCACATGCATGAATGGATGTGTCTCGAACGCTTGATCAAATGCAAATCGAATGTTCTTTCTGTCGTTTCCCTCTTTCTTTTATTATCAGTATACCGCTTTAGTAAACATGGTTGACATATAATAGAGCAAGCATCTTGGTTTCTTCAAAAGGCAGCAGTGACTTAGGCCGCAGGTTCAAATCTGCTGCCTAAGACTTTTCAACTCTATGAGTCGTGAAGGTCTCATAGAGATTTTTCTCTTTACAGATCGAGAGGATCTCGTAGGTGGATTTTTTCCTTAGGAATCGTGAGAATTCCTAAGTGCGTTTTCTCTTATAAGTCGTAAGGATCCTATAAGAGAATTTTCCCTCTTACGAGTCGAGAGAACCCGTAAGCGGTTGTTTCCCTCCTTGTCGAGATTCGAGTTTGGAGAGTGAGACCCGTGGATAGTATGCAAGAGACCGTTTTGGGCCAACTTGCAGGGTCCCAATGCTTAGGGAACATGTTTTTTAATCCTTACTGCCTAAGGCTTTATCTTACGAGTCGATCCGCATCGAGAAGTTCTCGCAAAGACATCAGTTTCTTCACAAGTCGAGACGAATCGAGTATTTCTTGCAAGAATATCCTAACGTCACAGTTAACCTCTGCTCTTTACGATAGAAGTCCGTTAGGGTCTGTGGTACTCAGGGTTTTAGCCGCCGTACCGTCGCATCAGCTGATATATTCCTCGATAGGAAATCGTGCTGTTCGAGTAGCCCTGCGACTGCAGTGTCTCTGATCCCTTCGGGGGCTGGACAAAACGTCTTCAAGCAATCCTCCTTGGCAGTTTGACCGTCGGAAGAGCAAGCGTTAGGAATTTGCCATGCCGCTTTTTACTTAAGGTTAGGCTCATTTTGGTGAGCCCCGATGAGTCATATCCACTCCGTGCTAGTATGGGATGATCTCCGATAGTCTTTCAGGTTTTATGTGAGTTGTCGTCAAGACCCTGAAGCTAGGAATTTGGCCTTTGCTTCGTTTGCTGGCATCGCGTCTGCTGTATCGAGACGAATGTCGCGGTGGGAACTAGGGATTTTGCCGTGGATCCGTTTGTTTGATTGTCGCGTCTGAGACGTGTTGGAGGAAGAACGCTGGGGTGACATCTCGTCTGCTGTATCGAGACGAACGTCGTGGTTGTCTCTAGGTTGCTGGTGAACCGTCGAGGTTTGGAACTAGGGATTTTGCCGTGGCTCTATTTGTTTGATGATGTTGCGTCTGCTGTGTCAAGACGAACGTCGAAGTGGTGACCATTCCGCACTGGTGTGAGACAATCTCCCGTTGTCTTTCAGGCTTTATATGACTCACCGTTAAGACCTTGAAGCTAGGAATTTGGCCTTCGCTTCGTTTTCTTTTGTCACGTCCGAACCCTGCTGGAGGAAGAACGCTGGGGTGACATCTCGTCCGCTGTATCGAGGCGAACGTCGCGGTTGTCTCTAGGTTGCTTGTGAACCGTCGAGGTTTGGAACTAGGGATTTTGCCGTGGCTCCGTTTGTTTGATTGTCGCGTCTGAACCTTGCTGGAGGAAGAACGCTGGGGTGACATCTCGTCTGCTGTATCGAGACGAACGTCATGGTTATCTCTAGGTTGCTTGTGAACCGTCGAGGTTTGGAACTAGGGATTTTTCCGTGGCTCCGTTTGTTTGATTGTCGCGTCTGAACCTTGCTGGAGGAAGAACACTGGGGTGACATTTCGTCTGCTGTATCGAGACGAACGTCGCGGTTATCTCTAGGTTTCTTGTGAACCGTCGAGGTTTGGAACTAGGGATTTTGCCGTGGCTCCGTTTGTTTGATGATGTTGCGTCTGCTGTGTCGAGACGAACGTCGAAGTGGTGACCATTCCGCACTGGTGTGAGACGATCTCCAATTGTCTTTCCGGTTTTATATGAGTTACCGTCAAGACCTTGAAGCTAGGAATTTGGCCTTCGCTTCGCTTGCTGTGGCGTGTCCGAATCCTGTTGGAGGAAGGACGCTGTTGTGACATCTCGTCTGTTGTATCGAGACGAATGCCGAGGTGGTGACCACTCCGCACTGGCGCAAGATGATCTCCAATTGTCTTTCCGGTTTTATATGAGTTACCGTTAAGACCATGAAGCTAGGAATTTGGCCTTTGCTTCGCTTGCTTTGGCGTCTCCGAATCCTGTTAAAGGAAGGGCGCTGTAGTGATATCTCGTTTGCTGTATCGAGACGAATGCCGAGGTGGTGCTGGGATTTTGCCATCACTCTGCTTTGTTTTGACCGTGAGGTCTTTTGTTGACGTTGCGTCTGTATCCTGCTGGACTGCGAAGGAACGCCGTTGTTGATATTGCGTCTGCTGTATCGAGACGAATGCTGAGGTGGGGCTGGGATTTTTCCATCACTCCATTTATTTTGATCGTGTGGTCCTTCGTTGACGTTGCATCTGCATCCTGCTGGACTGCGAAAGAACGCCTTTGTTGATTCTTAGGCTGTAGATATTGCCGTTAAGATATGGAACTAGGGACTATGCCGTGGCTCCGTTTCGTTGCGACCCTGAGGTCGGTTGTTGACGTCATGTCTGCATCTGGTTGGAGTGAGGAGAAACGCCGTTGGTGATCTCTAAGTTGTCGATATCGACGTCGAGACCATGAAGCTAGGGATCTTCCTTTGCTTCGTTTGTTGACACTGTGTCTGCAATATTGCGACAAATGTCGAGGTTGTCTCTAAGTTGTCTATGAACCGTCGAGATTTGGCTTCGCTTTCTGGTGGAGCCTGTTGGGAAGGTATGTTTCCTTCTTTGTTTGTGCTCCTGGATTGTATACAGGGATCGATGTGATCTCACCTGTAGGGAAAAAGTTTCATTCATTTTTTTTATGATTATTTTATTTCCACGATGCTCTATCATTTTAGCTTTATATCGCGAAGGTCGCGATTGCCCAATCATTTCGGCTATTTTTCGCGGTGCCCAATCATTTCGGCTGTTTTGTTTTTTTATTTTTTTTTTATTTTTACTCGCTGCTTTTTATTGCGAGTTGCCCAATCATTTCAGCATTTAATTTATTTTCACTCGCTGTTTTTTTTATTGCGAGTGGCCCAATCATTTCGGCTATTTTTCATGCATACATTTTTACTTGCTGCTTTTTATTACAAGTTGCCCCATCATTTCGGCTATTTCGTATGCATGTGCGGCTTGCTGGCTTTTCACCGTAAACCTGAAATTAGACACTGATTTCGGCATCAGCATCGCTACAACTGGGATATTGCCATGAGCGAATCATCATTTGCCTCTGTCGATGTCGAACAAAGGTGGCTGAGCGAACAGGGTTAAGGTCCTGTCGACTAAGGCTTTTAACTTCATGAGCCGTAAAGGTCTCACAACGGTATTTCTCCCTACAAGTCGTGAGGATCTTGTAGGTGTATTTTCTCCTTAGGAATCGTGAGGATTCCTAAGTGTATGTTCCTCTGTAAGTCGTAAGGATCCTACAAGAGGGTTTTCTCCTTGTAAATCGAGAGGACTTATAAGGGTCATGCGAACATATCCTCAGTCACGGATGGGACTTGGTTAGGGAAATGTTTATTCGCGCCCGTGGATTGTATACAAGGGTCAGTATTGAACCACTTGTAAGGCAATATAGAAGGTTGTGGAGGTTGCTTAAGCACAGGTTTAGGTCTCTGTAACTTAAGACTTTCAAATCTTATGAGCCGTGAGGGTCCCATAAGAGAGTTCTCTTTACGAGTCCTGAGGATCTCGCAAGTGTATTTTCTCCTTAGGAACCGTGAGGATTCCTAAGTGTGTTGCTCCTTTGTGAGTCGTAAGGATCTCACGCGGGTGATTTCTCCTTACAAGGTCGAGAGGACCCTGTAAGTGTCCTTTAACGAGGTTGCGCCCTTTCGGGTTTTCACAAACACTCGCCGGCAGTCCTGCTGTTTTTACTCACGGAACCCTTTCGGGTTTTCATCCGTGCCCATTCTGCTCATGGACGTACCGTTTTTTTTATTTTTCATTTTTCATTTTTATTTTATTTTATTCTTTATTCTTTTTTTTATCTCGTCCGCCTGAGGATGCTGCGGTAGTAGTTTAAAGACGTTTCGGTCGTTTGCAAGTTTTAGGACATTGCGGTCCATCATTAGTTTAAGGACGTTTCGGTCCGCCGTTGCCGTATTTTAGGCGAATCTCTAGTTTACTGACTTTTCGGTCTATGGGGCTTTCTCTATGACTGAGCATGATGTCCCCGGCGTATCCATCTTTCTCGGAGCGTACGGTTGTGGCGGGCTCACCTTCCAGTTTTCGGAGATGACGAACCTGCCCTGTTGGTATTGGTCTTCGACCCAGTTTTTGAAGACGTAACAGTTTTCGATCGGATGGCCCAATACTTGGTGATAAGGGCAATAATTAGAACTGTTGACATCATCCAGTTGTAGTTGGTGTTTCGGCTCCGGTAGAGTGATAAGCCTGTTATGCACTGCCACTTCGAACAGCTTCCTTGTTTCATCCTGGGGAAATGAGTAAGGACGTCTTAGCCTCTCCTCCAGGGATATGCGTGGACGCATATTGTTTTGATGAACAACCGGTCTAGGGTCACTCGACTGTTGTTGAGTGTTGGCGGCGAAGGTCATTTTCCCCTTTCCTTTATCCTTTTTGCTCGATCCTTTGTTTGCGGTGCCAAGATTTTTTTCGAGTAGCGGGCGATTGCACGGCTGAATGTTCTCGCAACTCCTCAATTCTTTCATTTTTGAAATGGATTCCTTGAGGAGAGGGTTGAGGGCAACTTCTTCGTCAGAGTCGCTTCCAAAGGTGATAATTTGCGATCCCTTGGAGCCGGCTATATGACAGTCATCGGTGGCTCTTTGGCGCTTATCTATCGCATTTTTCCGATGTCTACGAGCTTCATACTTTGTCCTGTTGAAGTGTTGCTTTTGAGCGACATATCCTTGCCACCAACACTTAAAGGAGTCGCAGTCTTCGGTAGGATGTATGATCTTCTGATGATATAAGCAGAAGTTAGGATGCATCTCTACTCCACCGAGAGTATTTTCTTCAGAGGGGGGTAGCTTCATTCCCACTGATAGGGCTTTGGCGAACCTTTTCCTCGTCTTGAATTTTTTTTATTCGCAGTGGATGACTTTTGATTTGACGGAAGTCCCTCGACTCTTTGGTCTAGTAGTCGGTGTTTGGCTCCTTCAAGTTTGGCCATCTCACGCTCTTGATTGGCTTTAACTTTCAGACGAATCTCATTCAGGAAGGCATCGATCAACTCGTCTGACGGCCGCGGAATTTCTGGTTCAGGGTCCGCTCTTAGTTTCTCGGTGCAAGGAGCCTCTTTATCATCTGCCAATGAGTAAGAGATCACATGACAATTCGCTACGTAGTCTTCAGATTCATCTGATGAGTCTTCTCCATCGTTTTCGTCCTCAACAAAAGAACAAGCTGCCCCCATCGTGCCCGTCTTCTTTGGAGTGTGCGGCTGCGGCGGGTTTACCTTCCAGTTTTCAGACAGCATAAACTTGCCTTGTAGGTACCGATCTTCGATCCATCCCTTAAAGACGAAATAATCCTCGATCGGGTGACTTACCGTTTGGTGGTAAGGGCAATAATCGGGATTACTGAGATCACCTGGCTACGACGGACGTTTTGGATTCGGCAGATTGATAAGTTTGTTGCGTACTGCCAGATCAAACAGTCTTCTCGTTTTATTCTGAAGAAACGAGTAAGGACGTCCTAGTCTCTCCTCGAGGGATACGCGTGGACGCATATTGTTTCAACGGACAACCGGCTTCAAGTTGCTTGGCTGTTGTTGAGCATTGGCGACGACGATCGCTTTTCCTTTCCCCTTCTCATTTCGAGAGTCCGGTTTTGGGGGAAACGGTCCATGGCCCATCTGGTCCATTTGGGCTAATTTGTCGATCAAGGCCTGGAAAGTTGTCGGCCTGAAGAACATCATGAATTGCGAGATGGTCGCTTGCGGATCAAGAGTGCCCACGAACATGCCTACCGCAGGTGCTTCTTCGATGCGTTGTTCACATTTCGACCACAGATTCCACCATCGTGTTGCGTATTGAACCCACGTTTCGCCTGGCTTCACCCTGGCATTGATCAACGCCGTGATCGGGGTGCGCTCGCTGGCGCTTGCAAATCTTTGTGTAAACAGTAGCTCCATCTCCGCAAATGTTTTGACAGAGTCGTTAGGTAGCTCCGAATACCATTCAAAGGCTGTTTCTGCTAAGCTGCCAACGAATTGGCGAAGCAACAATTTGTCATCGCCTCCAGTATTGCCGCATAAGGCCCTGAATTGAGCGACATGCTGATGCGGATTCCCTGTCCCTTTATATACGTGGAACTTAGGGATCGTATATCCCAGTGGGTAACTGATTTGGTCATACCAGCCCGGATAGGGTCGTCCAGTTCTAACAGTTTTCCCAGCCGCTTCACTCGCCTGATGAACTCGTATTTGCTGAGCTATATAGTCATCCAGGGCGGCCTTGGAAATAGTTTCCTCTTTAGCTGCTGAAAGAGCCGGAGGAGGATTAGATGTCTCCCCTCTGTCGTCTCCAACAATGATCGGAGGGTCTTCAGCTGGAGGGTCCGGCTGTAACCTCATCCCTACCATATCTTGGAAGAGGAGCGCCATTTGTTTTATATTGGCAGCTTGTTCTGCTGCCTCTTTGTCCTTCTTTTCGAGGACTCTGCGTAGATAGTCAGCATCAGTTTCTTGTTCATGACGCTGCTATGATGATACTTCCGAACTTTCTTTCGGTTCGGTAAGTGCAGCCATCACAGTCATCATTTCTTGAAGCTTCTGTTGCTGCTCCTGGGCTTTTGTCACGGATCGGGTGAGCGGTCGGTGACCCGTCGAAGCACGGCTTTCCTCCTTTCCGGAAGCCATATAAACAGTGTGCACCATCATGCCCCCAGACCTGTGGCGTTTGTGTTCAGTGCTTTTACGCTTCGCCATGTTCACAGGGGCTCTTTGCGGCCTCCTTTTCCCTTGAGGGATTGGAGATGAGGGGGCCGTTGCAGTGGGCACCCAAGTAGCTGTTGCTTTTTGTGGCTTGATAGTACGGTCCTCTTCCCGCTGAAATTTCATCTTTTTCTGTCGATGGAGATAGTTTTCATTAATCACCGACTCTTGGACTTGTCGCCAGACTTTGTAAATTTTAGAGGACAGCCGTTGAGGGGTTGCTCTAGCCTCTTCTCTGGAGTATTCTCTACAGGTGGAGGAGATCGTTTCAACACCGCAGTAGGAGAGTTTCTGCGCACCGTGTTCAGCAATTCAAAGCTGTTCTCGGTTAGAACAGCAGCCTCGATCCTCACCGTTGGAGCTGGCAGAGTTATCCCAGAGGGGGAGTTGCCCCGGCCTTCCTTACTCGGCGCCAGTAGCGACGTCGAGTGTGTCGTGCGAATGGAGTTGTTCTAACCGTAGGGGTGACCTCCTCATTCCCCCTGTGTTGGTCATAATCTGCTGGCACCATCCTTTTAAAGACCGACGTTCGTTGAATGGGGACGACCAACCTGTCAAAAGCAGACTTCCGAGCAGGGGAAGCAACCTTGGTGATTTTGCTTGAAACTGGAGTAGGGATAGCTATCCGCTTCGGGACAACATCTTCTGGTATCGCTGGCTTTTTCATGGGCCCGTTGGAGCTCTGACCTAGCCTGTTAAAACCCGAGGCAGTGGAGTTGAGCGACCCGTTGAGAGGGGCCGCGGTAGTTGTAAGCCGATCAAAGACCGAATTCTTTGGGGCTTCTTGCAATGTCATTGGGGCATTGAAGCTCATCGGCGGGAGCATGGTCCCGAAGAACAGACCGGTGGTAGCCTGAGTTACCTGCTCCATTGGCATCTTGAAAAGAGAGGCCGCTTGGGGCCCATAAGTCACTCCTCCAGCAAGGACCGAGCGAGAGTTGCAGTTACAGGCAGTGCAGTTTGAAGCCATTGATCTTCTGTTTTCTGCACGGAGCAATACACCAAATCTAAGTACCTTGAATCCACAGGCAACCACATCAAACCGCGATTTGTTCGCGAACACGACACACGAAGTGTGGAGTGGAAAGAGGAAAAGGTCCCACCGGGCGTGCCAGAATCTGTTCCCCTACGAATGGCGGCCAAGACACGGAGGTCTTGCCTGAGATTCGGGGCAGATGCTATTTGGTTTTATCCGTCTACCACTCCGAAGATGCCAAGTTGATTTATGGCACCGTGTATCAGAGGTTTAGACGAATGCGGCCGATGTAGCAGATTTCGTCAGATTCCCCCTTGTTTGAGGGGTTTTTGATTGTGGGGACACTCTTCCCTGCAGGCGCAAGCCCCTGCAGTTAATTGCGTTACCGCATCGCGGTAACCACTTTCTCCTTCTCCAGAATTTCACTTCGTGTCGTGTGTGTTTGTTTTGTTTGTGGTTGCCCGTGGATTGTATACGGAGACTAATTTATGTCGTCGCCCGTAGGACGTGGATTAGTCCAAATCCGTATTTTCTTAGATTTGGGTGTGGAGTTTTGGTTTAAGGATACGTTAACCGTATTTGAGGCTAAGATCAACTTAAACGTTTGTTAAGGATACGTTAGTCCAGTTTGAGACTAAGATTAACTTAACGGGATCGTTTAGATCCGACAAAAGAGCGTTTGGGCTCTATTGTTCCAGTCTAGGGACATAGTGGTCCATTGCATGAATGGCCGTTGGACCCATCATCTCTCTAACGTCGTTGAAGGATTACAACGATAGGTGTCAGAGGAGTTCAGAGATGTACCCTTGAACCAAAGTCGATTGGAGGGGATCTATAGTCCAATTTGGGACTAAAGTCTGTTTGAGGGTTTAAGGATACGTTAGCCATATTTGAGGCTAAGATCGACTCAAACGGGATCGTTTAGATCCGACAAAAGAGCATTTGGGAGCTCTATTGTTCCGGTTTAAGGACGTAGTGGTCCATGTTCCAGTTTAGGGACGTGATGGTCCATATTATGTATGGCCGTCGGGACCCGTCACCTCTCTGACGTCGTTGAAGGATTACAACGACAGGTGTCAAAGGAGTTCAAAGATGTACCCTTGGACCAAGTGTAAATTGATTTAAAAGAGCAGCCGTGCTCAGTCAATTTAATTTGAGGACTTACGACCATGATTGGGCTAAGTCCAGTTGATAATGTTCAACATTTTTATTTATATTTAGCCTAGTAGGCCTTTATTAGGGCTCTGCCCCTGCACTGCATTTTATTCTGGCCTGTCAGGCTTTTTTAAGTTGGGCTCTGTCCCCTTTTTATAATGCAGAGTATTTATTTTGGTCCATTGGGCCTCTTAATTGGGTTCTGCCCTTTAACAATACGCTGCATTAATTAGTCAGACAAAGCGCCACATGGCTTGTTAGGCGCTTTGCGCCAATTGTTGAGCGCAAGGCGCAAGTCCATGTGGAGGTGACACGTGTCATGCTCCAGAGAGCGCAAGCGCAGTGTGCTGCGCCAGTGCGCTGCGCTGTTGCGCTGCTGACACGTGGCGCGTTCTGGTGAGTTGCGCCAATTCATGAAAGCAGTGCTCTGTTTTTAGAAGCGCATAGCGCGGATCATTATGGGGCTGACATGTGGCGCTCTCTGGTGGCTTGCGCCAACCCGAGAGCGCAACAGTGTAGATTTCGCAAGTGCAGGGCACTGTTTTACTATTTTGATCAATTTTAGATCAAAGAAAACAAATTTTCTTGTATTCAAAGAACCAGTGGTTCATCAAAAGGCAATGCCTTTTTTATTATTATATTTTTATTGAAGATCTTTGATCATGTTCCTAGATCAATGATCTATTCAGAAGAAATTCTTCTATTTTATAAAGGTTTTTAATTTTTTCTTGAATTTTCTTCAGAGTTCTCTCTGTTTTGAAGTTCTTGATCTCTCACCATGTTCCTCCTCATTTGAGTTGGGTCTAGGGGTCTTTATATAGTGCCCATAGATTTGTTAAGTTTATTAAAAGATCATTCTCTGAGTGATTTGGGGAATTTTCCCCACCGTTGGATCTTTGATCCAAGGGCTTCTGTTTTACAAAAGACAATCTTCTTGTTTTAACAAGAACAGAAGGATCTTACTAGAATTTTAATTCTGTTTGGCGCAAACGCCCCAGCGCGTGACACGTGTCACGCAGCGCAGAGCGCAGCGCAACTGCGCTGGCACGTGTCGCGTAGCGCACAGCGCAGCGGAACTGCGCTTGCGGAACTGCGCTGACACGTGTCGCGCCGCGCGCAGCGCCGCGCAACTGCGCTGCCACGTGGCGCGCAGCGCAGAGCGCAAGTCAGCTGAAGCGTTGCTTCTTTAATTTTTTAATTTTCATTTTAATTTTCAGAACAGAGCCTTGCTTTGATTGGGGGAAACAGAAGCGTTGCTTCGTCTCCTGTCTTGGAATTTGAACAGAGCTTTGCTCTGAGTGGGGTAAACACTCACGTTGATGATATGTGATATTATGTGTTGCTGTGATATGTTATATTGGATTGTCGTGTTCTGAATAGCCGGGGTTTTTATATGAGATGAGGGTTTTTATTTTCATTCATGTAAAGTTCATTTGTATGTAATATTCTTTTATTGGGGCACTTCCGGGATGAGGTTAATGTCACCAGTGTATATTATTTACTTTTCCGTATTAGGTAGACCCAAGGAGGGGAGCACAAGTAACCGGGTTCTAGGGTCCAGTAGGAGGCCATCTCGAGGAGTCGAGACCGGATCTACTAACCCTAGAATTGGCAGTGTTACTTGCCGCTCACGTAGGGGTCTAGGGATGTGGGTTTGGCTACTCATCGCGACCGTGGAATCCATGTTTTATATAGGCTCGTATTAAAACACGAACATCCTAGTATATCCAATATTTCATATATGTTCTTCTGCTGCAATGTTCTGTGATAAGATCATATTACTGCCTAAGATGAATGCTTATACTATATATATATATATATATATGCTGATATATAAATATTACTGCTTTCGTTTCTACTGTGATGCTTAGGAAGCATAAGTTGATGGGATATATTAATGAGATTAATAAAAAGAAAAGAAACCTAAAAGATGTTGTAGAATCAAAACTTTATAAAAAGGGTAGCTATAGTTTTGCTTTGCACAGCGGTATATATGATATACCCTGCACCTTTTTCGATGAGGAAAGAACCGAGATCCCTTCACCGGGAGTGACCTCTTTAGCGAAACTGGCAGATGCTACAAACTCACGGTTTAGTTTTTGACAGCTTCTATAGTTCTTGCTTTGCACAGCGGTATATATGATATACCCTGCACCTTATTCGATGGGGAAAGAGCCGAGATCCCTTCACCGGGAGTGACCTCTTTAGCGAAACTAGAAAAGCCTAAAAAACACTCCTTTTCAAAAATCACTTGTTTCTACAACGATATCAAGTTCATTACGCTCATGGTTTTCTGAAAATCCTGCGTAACCCTCCGTCATTTTAGGAACTAGAGTACTTAGTATTCGTGCTGCGTTTGTTGACCATAGTTAAGACGCAGTGTACGGTAGCTAAGTGATGTTTTCCTACATAACATGAGATGTGATTAATTAGGATATTCATATGACTTTGTTGATCATAGTTAAGGGTCATATGGGTGGGTCTAAATTAATGAAGAAATGACGGGTAGAACTTGACTAGTGCTTATGATTTGTTGACCATAGTTAAGGTCATAAGTCATTAGGGGTAAAAATATCATCGGGAATTTCAAGTGTTGAAATTTGCAATGAGATTGCATACCTCCTATGAGATAGTTGGATCCCGATACCCACTGTGAGTAAGAGTTACTCCTGGGAGAATTTTACACAGGACAATTAGCCGATCAAGTAGGTGTCTAGAAAGGTGTTAACGGGGTTATGCCTCTAGGAAAACGAGGTTTATTTTAATTAGGTCTGTGCGATAGCACGGGGAACCTCCCTCAAGTACCGACACTGATCTGGCTGAAAGATTGACGAAATTGTAGGGTGTAATTAATCCCGGCTAATCTTACCTTTTACGGTTTGAAGGAAGATTTGATAAAAACAGTAAGAGACATCCTGATTAGATAAGATAATAACTAATCTAATCTTGCAAGAGCATACGCTAAAGTGTTTTCTTCTCTCTCTCTCCAGGTAGCGACCATGTCAGGCCATAATCAAGATAACAATATGGATGTATTGACTGAACCCGCTTATTATACTGAGAAAGAGAACGTTGGTCCCGTTCTTTCTTATAAGAGTTATAAGACTAACCATGGAATATGAGAATATCTGGATTCTCACGCCGCCCAAACGGAGAACATGCATGTTGATGCACCTTCTTCGGGTGTGTTAGTTATTGAGAACTGTTTCTCAGTTCACCCTACGTCCTGGGTATTAGATACCGGATCAGGATCCCACATATGTAAATTGTTACATGGGCTATGTAAAGGTAGAGAACTGGGAAAAGGTGATCATTCTGTTCAAGTAGGGAATGGTGCAAGTATTGCAGCCAAAGCAGTTGGCGAATATCACTTAGTATTACCAAGTCGTAATACACTGATTCTGAATGAGTGCTATTATATACCAAACATGATGTGTAACATTATATCAGTTTCTTTATTAAGTAAAGAAGGATATAATTTTATAGTAAAGGATAGTGTTATGAACATATTTCTAGATCAAAAGTTGATTGGATCAGGCTCGTTACATAATGGCATATTCATTCTCAATCAAAATACAGTACTTAATATACAAAACACACACAAGAGAAAGATGTAACATTTTCAAAAATATAAAATATTAATTTTGGGAATTTTTATAATTTAATATTATTTTATTGATTATTTTAATATTAAATCTATAATTAAATGCAAATAAATAGGAAAAATTTGAGAAAAATTATGGAAAATTCTAAAATAGGGTAAATTAGTGAGTTATGACATTTTTAAGTTTTTGTGATTAGTTTGACACTAATTTAGTGCTAATCGCGATTAAAATCGCTAATCGGGTTTTTTGGCAATTTTGTGCAAAACTTGCACATATCACATTTTCTCACACTTATGCATTTTCTTTCATGATTTTCTTATTTGGGGTTACTATTGAGGTGAGAAGGTTTGGATTAAGGATTAAAAGAGAAAAGGAAAAGAAAAAGAAAAGAAATTAGAGTGAGGGTAGGTGAGAGGGAGGATGGGCATTGTTGACTACCACCCTTAGCCATTTCTCTCATCATTTTCTTCCCTCTTCTTCCTCCTCCTACTGCTGCAACTTCACCTCATTCCCTCCCCTCTTCAAAGCCCAAAAGCATCTCAAAAACAACCCCAAAACCTCATGTCCATTTCATTAAAAATGTGCACAAACTCGAGATCTACAAGATGGACCAAGAAAGCGTGGATTTTGGCCACTAGGGGCAACGCAAGAAAATTCTTGAGTTGCCAAGTGAGGTAATTTCTGGACCCTTAGCTAAACTGTAGCATTTCCTTTAACCCCATGTTTAGATTATATCGATATTGTGTGATATTATGGACTTGGTGAAAATCTAGTTAGGGCTTGAGGGAAATTGGTGTTGTATTATGGAATTGAGCTCAGTAGAGGTCTTACCAACACCCTAGTGTTTGAATTAGAACCCAAAACCTGAAGCTTGAACCAGAATACGGATTGTAGAAACCAATATCGGGGGAAAAACTGGAATCTGTCACTGTTATTTAGAATCTGCTAACACCCCGAGAACCCTAAAATAATATTGAGTGGATAGTGACATGTGCAGGCACCTATGAACCAACACCCCAAACCCTAGCCCCCAATTCCCTTTTCCGGCCGCCAAATTCCCTCTTTTGGCCGCCAATTGCGGCCTGGGTCCCACCTTATTGGCTCGTTCTGGTTCTGTAGCTCCTATATTGTTAGTTTAGGCCCCTGATTTATATAGATTTGTATAAAGTGACCTGGGGTAAAATCTGGAACACATTTCATGAGTTGCTGTTTTGGACTTTAGTTTCCGTATTCCGTATTTTCATTTTTGAAATGGTGGAATGTGTTTTGCCTCGACTATTTGTCGTTTATACGACGATATAGAGGCGTGCCATAGGTTCTCACCTATAGGCCCCCTTATCGTATCGTTTTGGATTTCATGCGCCGTTTTAGCTTGGATTTGGTTTTAATGCGCATATACGATATTTGATGTGTAGGTACCCATGAAGACTTCGGGACGACAAGCAAATACGTGGTGACGTCCGCAATTGGTGATGCAAGGTGAGTAGATTATATCTACAGGGGAAGTCGGGTGGATGGCGTATAGCACCCCCGCAGTCCGTAGATAGGTTACTTGTAGTTTATTTTGATAGTTAGGTGTATTTTGGATAGCGTAGGGTTAGAAGTGACTAGTATAGCTTGTAGTCGCGAACCCTAGGATAGAATCACACCTACACACACACACCCTTGCTTATTACTCATACTTGCACGGTGTTTGATGATATGGGATGACTTTGGAGATGAGTTGATGATGTGGGCTTGGTGCCCTGGGATCGGTGATTTGATACGATTCATATGTGGGATAGACTTGTGATTTCTTGCGGGCTTGGGATATGTGTTTACCCCCGCATGCATACTTCATTGATGGTATCGATTTGTACTAGACATAGAGTAGTACCCCCAGACTATATGATCTGATGATAGTGATACCAGTTATGTGATGAGATAGTGAGATGTTGACCTGTACCCAGCTTTTGGGGATGCCGTGCGATGATTTACCGTACGAGCCGATATTGATGATAGATCCGCACTCATAACTCGAGGATATCTTACGATATGACATTGAGGCGAGATCACCGACTATATATCTATATATATACATTGACTCAGTTTTAGGTGGTTTCCACACCTACCCCTCCTGATTGACCTGTTACTTAGATGTAGTTGCATAGTAGATACTTCACTGTGGTGTTGACTACTAGATTTCTGCATTTTCATGCTATTCGCATTGCTGGCATATGTTCATTGCTATATTATTATCATGTTGTTAGGACACCAGCACCATTATCGATGATGCGTATGTTCCACGTACACTATTTGCCGGCTCACACACTTCATCATCGATAATTACCATGTCACTACACAGTAGTATTATTGCATCAGGATATGACCTTGTATGGGCATACCATTATTCCATGTTGCATGATATGTTGTTATAATTGCACTTCATTTATATGTCACCTACATCATGCTTTCTGATTATGCGCATTGGGATGTTTGTTTCCATGATATTTCTGGATTTGGGGAACCGTGGGTATTTCAAGTGATTATGTAAATGTTTTGAAACCCGGTTACCCTTGATATGATATTTCAGCTTCCACCATGAGTTTTATCGGTTCTGATTTATATACCCCTACGAGGAGGCATCGAGGCCGTACGAGGGTACATGGTGGGGCCCGGAGTACCCCGGGGCAAGAAAGAGATGTCGATGTGCTATGAGCCGATGAGCCCGGCTGGGGAACCATACTGTCCGGTGATATTACCTTTTGCTCGGCGGATATCCGGGGGATACCGCCTGGAGCCGAGAGATGGGCGTACTGCCGGGGCCGACGGGCCGATGCCGCAGACGGAGCCCAGAGATGGACATGGGTTGACTCGTACTGCAGGGGGCCGAGGGCCGATACCGCAGACGGAGCCCCATATGGATGAGGATTTACGTGTCGATGCTAGGCACGGGTTTTCATGAGGTTTTTCCATGACATTGTTTATATCCTCATACTTGCATACTTGATGCTTACTGTCAGTGGGTGACAGGTGGACGGGTTCCACATATATACAGACATGGATCATATACAGACATGGATCATATACAGACTGGTTTTGCACTTATCATACTTCATTTGTATATATAACAGGGTATGAGGGCGCTGTTATATATACCCTTACACCAATATTAGTGGTATGGGACGCTAATATATGTGTATTGATGTCATTGATATTTCACCATATTTACTTCATGCAGCATACTTTACATTCATGACATGTTATTACCTGAGTACCTGGCACTACATACATGATTAGATGTTACCTTGCCACCTTATCACACTCAGATGTACTCTTGTGGATTGTATTACTGATCGTTGACTTAGGATTATGTCTTGCATTCGATTTCTGCTTGTAGATGTTTCTATTCACGAGTTGGCAACTCACCCCCGTTGTGCTACAGTTCTTGCAGGTTCTGCCGTACAGGTTCTTTTGCGGCATTTCTGGCACACTTCCTTCTTGCGGGTGAATTGCTTTGGTAGGTGGATTCTTTCGTATCAAGAATCACCATTGTATTTATTTATTTCATTGTATCTAGAATTTCCATCAACCAAAACTTGTATTCTTTCAGACTCAGAGACAGTGTTGTATTATTCGAACTTAGAGTCGCGCTTAGTAGTATTGCGGTTTCCTTGTTGCTTTTGAGCTTTCTTTGGTTTTGACCCTCACCACTTGGCGTTGTATATTATCATATCTTTGCGTGGTTGTGACCGTCGATTGACGAAGAGCTAGCTCCCGCTTGGGGATGCCTTTATCATTGCATATATATATCGTTACTCTTGTTTTACCCCATTCGGGGCCATTTTTACAAAAGAAACTCTGCCGAAATTTCTGGAAAAGATTGTACTGTTTTTAAAATGCACATTCGGCTTAGTTATTTAAAAACCTTGATTTCAAACCTGTATTTCTTCACTTCTTTAAAACCCGTTTTCTTTACTTATTCTTAAAAATGGTTTTAGATTTCTGGGCTTTTGGCTTACTTGGATCAGATGGAGTCTTATAGGCTTCATATGGTTCAAGGGCCAGTCATGTGCTCTTTCGGGTCGTGACAAAAGAGTTCAGAAATGAACGAATCCTTCTTGTGGCATTGTAGACTTGGTCATATCAATGCGACACGACTAGCTAAGTTGTATAAGGATGGATATTTGAATCCGTTCGAATTATCATCTTATGATACTTGCCATTCATGTCTCAAAGGTAAAATAACCAAAACTCCGTTTAGTGGACACGGAGAAAGAGTTACGGAACTATTAGGACTGGTACATAGTGATGTATGCGGTCTTATGTCTACGCATGCCAGGAACGGTTCTTCCTACTTCATTACATTCACTGACGATCTCTCAAGATTCGGACATGTGTTCCTGATGAAACACAAGTCTGAAGCTTTTGAGAAATTCAGAGAATATAAGCACGAAGTAGAGAACCAAACGGGCAAAAGTATTAAGATCCTTCGATCTGATCGAGGAGGAGAATACTTGAGCAATGAGTTCCGGGATTATCTAAAAGAGAATGGGATTCTCTCTCAGCTTACTCCTCCTTATACACCACAACACAACGGTGTATCGGAGTGGAGGAATCGCACCCTATTGGATATGGTGCGCTCTATGATGAGCACTGCTGAGTTACCTATCTCCTTTTGGGGTTATGTGCTGGAGACAGCCGCATACCTATTGAATAGAGTTTCAACTAAATCAGTGCCTACCACTCCATATGAGATTTGGAATGGGAAGAGACCATCTCTTAAACGAGTTAAGATATGGGGTTGTCTGGCCTATATTAAAAAGCAAAATCCAGACAAGCTCGAGGCAAGATCATGTCTATGTAAGTTTGTAGGATATCCAAAAGATTCCTATGGATATATCTTCTACCACGGTGAGGAACAAAAGTTGTAAAGATATTTACTTGCATGTTAAGCCCTAATTATCTAGCAAAGATCCTAGCTTTGGGATGTTCGGCACGTCTAAATTTTATCCGGGCATGGTTGATGCCTTATAGACCCTTGTATGAGTGCCTAGGAACCCTACATATTTTTATAAAAGCTATTAGGTTCCTTCAACTATATCAAGTTCATTACGTTAAAGGTTTTTCACCAAAAACCATTCGTAGTCCTCCGTCATTTCAGACGGGTAGCATTTAGTATTCATGCTATGTTTGTTGGCCTACGTCAAGGTATAGTGTATGGTGGCTATTTGTTACTTTTCTGTTGCATAGATAGATGCGTTGGTTTGGAACAGTCGTACTACCTTGTTGGCCTACGTCAAGGGTATGTACGGGTAGGTTCAAATTAACCTGGACAATGACGGGTAGAACTTGACATGTGACTTATGATTTGTTGGCCTACGTCAAGGTCATACGAGCATGGGATAAGAATTCACATCGGGAGTTTCAAATATACAGGAAACTTGACAGGCATGCGCATACCTTCTGGAGTGTGATAACTTGAGTGGCTTCCATCAAGTTATCATGCGATGATAGTTGGATCCCTATTCACACTGATGAGTAGGATTACTCCTCGGGTGATTCCGACTAATTCTCCTTTTGGGTTTGGAGGAGAATTCGAGGAAACAGTGGGATCCATCCAGATTAGATAAAGTGATTATCCATTTTGATCTAGGTTAGAGTGCACGCTGAGTGTTTCTTTTCTCTCTCTGACAGCGATCATGACCCGATCCTAAATTATGACTCAGTGACCAAGTTAACCGAACCTTCTTAAAAACACTGGCTTTTGGATTGTCCAAGTTGCATACATCATTGCCACTCTTTCTTTTACCCTTTTCTTTTCTCCAGAACACCCCGTATCACTATGAACATCCAATCCTATTGGATAAAACCATCGTATGGTTATATATAAACTCGAAAGAACTTTTTCGAGGATGGTTTTTTGTTTTGGAGAGATTGAATAGGACTATTCAGTTGTCTTTTCCTTTTACCTTCTCTCAGGTTGTGAGGGCTCCTAGGATTAGGAGACAGTACACCCATTACGCTTATTGGATAGTCTTCTTCCACACCATAGGAAGGTACCGAACGGTAGGGAATGAAGAAAACCAATTAGCCTAAGTGTGGTGTACAGAAGGTAATAAGTAAAGAAAAATAAAGGGATTAGAAAGAGGGCAAAGTAAAATACGACTGCTATCATTCACGACTAAACCACGTATATCATCGCCACTCCTACTTTACCTTTGCATTTTGTTAGGTCCACGTTATCTCTCCCGGAACTTACGGGGTTGCGGAAACGGTAAATCAAAATTTTTCTAAACTTTGTAACATGGACCGTAAAAGCCGGATCTTTGCTAAACTAAACTAGCATACTTGCAAAGAAGAGTTAACTACTCGGCAAAGTGGTTATACCTCAACTTGAACTCCTTCTCTTCTTGTTGTCTTTCTTCTTGGTTGTTCTTCTCTTCTTGTTGTGGTTCTCTTTGCTTGCTCAATGGTTGATCCGGACTTCGGTCACCTCCGCGGCCTCCTTGAGTCGAAGACGATCCACCCGAGAGATGTACACCGAGCTCCACCTCAAGCCGAGGTAATTAGGGCAAGGAGATAGCTAATCTAAAAGCCCTAGGATGTGTAGAAGTGATGAAGGGATGGCTTTGTCTTTGTGAAATCTTTATCTCTCAACACATGAGATCAAAAGATCAAAACAAGAGGAGGAAGAAGAAGGAGATTTTCTAGCAACCATGGAGCTTCTCATTTCAAGAGAGAGAATGAGAATAATATTATCAACAAAAGAAAAACAACCATGGTTGCAAATAATGCACAAACATCATCATTACTAATCCCATCAAGATAAAGGTGATGGCTACAAATGACATGACCATTATCATAACTAAATAAAAAGAAAATCAAAGAATACTTTAGATCTTCTAAGAAGATCCAAGTCAACTTTGGTCAAATGGTCAACAAAGTCAAGATGGTCAAATGGTCAATGTAATTAGTCATAACAAAATTATCAATGAAAGGATTAGTAAATAATGTCCCCGGCTCATAACGGTTTCGACCAAACGAACTGTCGAAACCCTAATGAGTCGGCCTCAAAATGGTTTTGACCGAATCAACTGTCAAAACCCTAATGAGCCTGCCACATAGCGGTTTTGGCCGAACCATCTGCCAAAACCCTAATGAGGCACCTCCTCCTTCATCGCTCCAGAAAATTGTGCATACACACCTGCATCCGTATTCCGTAGAATGCGGATGTGCAGAAGACAAAACAAATCCATCCGTGCAATACTAGGATCTGGCTTAAACCAAAGCCCACTAGTACTGCCTGCCCGAACATCATACGCACACAAGTGTACGTAAGTGATCGCAGCCCTGCCGTAAAACCATACGGCCTCTACACGTTTCGCTCAGTGCAGGGAAACTCTCTGTGTGAGACTCTAAAGACTCGACACTACGCTGGCAGTGGGTTTAACCACAGACCGCAAGCGGCACTAGCTGTACGTAACGGTCCCCAGGTAGATGTCGATAAGAAGGCCGATGAGGTAAACCCATCCGAACTCCTACTGAGTCTGTATGTGACAATCTCCGTACAGTCCGGTCTGTTCGTCTGATACATCGCATGTCGGGCCTAGGGGGGCGGCAAGCGTCAGACCCCTAATAGAGGTACAAGTCGTGTCGGAGTGAAGCCCAGAACACCCTGAGATAACACTGGAACCTACCAGTATATCTCGCTTGCCCTGGCCAGGGACTACTCGTGTAATGGCTCTCCTAGACACAGCGCGATGTCAACCCCCAATACCGGGAGAGACGAATCCTGTCTAACCGTCACTGCCTCCAAGTGCTTCGGGACTGCTCCCAACTACTACCTGTTTGCACGACTCAGTAGAGCCGTGGTAGGGTAGTAATCAAAGAACAGTGGGAACACACTCGAGGCGAAGTGACAGTGTCAAGTCAGCGGACTAAGTTGTACTCATGTCACCTGGGAACTGATAACTGACGATAGGTATAATACCAACCATCAGTTCCCGACGAGTCCTGTCCAGTGTACTCGTAACCTAACGAGCACCCGCATACTATCTCAAGTACGACGTACTGACGGCTGTGGGACAGTCCGTCTCCCGTGCTGGGATGAGAAGCGCATACGCTAGTCTACTCCGGAGTATCGATGCCCTATCTCGGTACTCCCACGACTAGGGACGTGTATAAGGATGTGCTTGTAGATTACCCAGCCCCCACGAGTGTGATCGCCATCACAACGCCGGTAATCAAGCAAAGATCCTAAGGGCTCTACTAATGCGTATAGGTGATATAATAAATAAACACACATGTACACATTAAAGCAGAGACAAACCAAGTAGCATACTACTATATTGAGCAAGATTGTCTGTACAACTGTGATTATCCCAAGCTTCCATCAAGTAATATACATACTAGTATGATACAGTAATGGCCTCTAGGGCATATACACTAACAATCTCCCACTTGCACTAAGGCCATGTACTGGCGTATCGAAGACCTATCATCTCGATCAGCCGCTTGAACTGAGTCTGGGGTAAAGCCTTCGTGAATGGGTCCGCAGTGTTGTCCTTTGTGTCCACTCTCCGCACCTCGATCTCCTGTCGATCAATGATCTCCCTGATCAGGTGATACCGCCTTAAGACGTGCCTGAATTTCTGATGGGACCTTGGTTCCTTCGCTAAAGCTATAGCCCCATTGTTATCGCAATACAAAGGTATTGGGTCAACAATGGACGGAACCACCTGAAGTTCACTAATGAACTTCTTTATCCAGACCGCCTCTTTTGCGGCATCGCTTGCAGCAATGTATTCAGCCTCCATTGTCGAGTCTGCGACGGTATCCTGCTTGGAACTCCTCCAACATACCGCCCCTCCGTTGAGGGTAAACACAAAACCCGAGACGGACTTGCTGTCATCTTTGTCACTCTGGAAGCTTGAATCGGTAAAGGACTCGATCCTGAGGTCTCCATTACCGTAAACCAGGAACATCTCCTTAGTCCTTCTTAGGTACTTGAGAATGTTCTTCACTGCTGTCCAGTGGTCCTCCCCTAGGTCTGACTGATACCGGCTTACCGCGCTCAACGCGTAAGCTACATCTGGTCTTGTACATAGCATCGCATACATTATAGATCCTACCGCCGAAGCGTAGGGTATAGTGCTCATGCGAACCCTCTCCTCGTCAGTCTTAGGAGACATCTTCTTGGAGAGGGTAATTCCGTGCAATGCGGGTATGTTACCGCGCTTGGAACCCTCCATACTAAATCTCTTTAGTACGGTCTCTATGTACCTGGACTGCGAAAGTCCCAATAGTCTCTTGGATCTATCTCTATAGATCTTGATCCCCAGAATGTACGAGGCATCACCCAGGTCCTTCATGGAGAACCTTTGTGACAAAAATAGCTTGACCGATTGTAGCATAGGAACATCATTTCCTATCAAAAGAATGTCGTCCACGTACAAGACTAGGAATACGACAGTTCGTCCTACAATCTTCTTATATACACAGGGTTCATCTTCGTTCTTGATGAAATCAAATTCCTTGATTGCCTCATCAAAACAGATGTTCCAGCTCCGCGATGCCTGCTTTAATCCATAAATGGATTTAAGCAACTTGCACACCCTTCCGCTGCTCCCACTGTCTACGAAACCTTCTGGTTGATCCATGTAAACGCACTCTTCCAAACAACCGTTTAGGAAAGCCGTCTTAACATCCATCTGCCAGATTTCATAGTCATGGAAGGAAGCAATGGCAAGTAGGATCCGAATGGATTTGAGCATAGCCACTGGAGAAAAAGTCTCGTCATAGTCCAAACCAGGTCTTTGACGAAAACCTTTTGCAACGAGTCTAGCTTTATAGGTTTCCACCTGCCCATCTACACCAAGTTTCCTTTTGTAGATCCATTTGCATCCAACGGGTTTTACCCCAGGTGGAGCAATATCCAAGGTCCACACTTTATTGGCGTACATGGACTCCATTTCGGATTGCATTGCTTCCTGCCACTTATCAGAGTCCCTACTGATAATGGCCTGCCTGAAACTGGTAGGGTCATCTTCTTCCAAGATGCAATCCTCTCGATCCCCGTCTATGAGAAAACCGTAGTATCTCTCGGGCGGATGAGAAATCCTACCAGATCTGCGGAGTGGCTGAGGTTCGTTTGGGGTCATTGAATCTAGCGGTTCCTCCAAATTTTCAGTTATATTTTGTGGTCACTGAATTTCTTCCAGTTCTACCGAACTCCCACTAGCTTCTTTTGCAAGAAACTCCCTTTCTAAGAAGGTAGCGTGGCGAGATGCAAACACCTTCTGTTCCTCAGTGTGGTAGAACAGATATCCTAGTGAATCTTTAGGATATCCCACAAATTTACAGAGAACTGACCGTGCCTCTAACTTGTCCGGTTTCTGTGTTTTCACATAGGCCGGACAACCCCATATCTTAAATCGCTTAAGATACGGATTTCTTCCACTCCATATTTCATATGGAGTCTTAGGCACTGATTTGGATGGAACACAGTTCAATAGGTACGCCGCTGTCTGAAGCGCATGTCCCCAAAATGAAAGAGGCAACTCAGCACTACTCATCATGGAGCGAACCATATCCAATAGGGTACGATTCCTCCGCTCCGAAACACCGTTGTGCTGTGGTGTATAAGGAGGAGTAAGCTGAGAGAGAATACTATTCTCTTTTAAGTAATCTAGGAATTCCGTGCTTAAGTACTCCCCTCCCCTGTCAGACCGGAGGATCTTGATACTTTTGTCAATCTGGTTCTCTACTTCCTTTCTGAATTCCTTGAATTTCTCAAAAGCTTCAGATTTGTGTTTCATCAGATACACATATCCGAACCTAGAGAGATCGTCAGTGAATGTGATGAAGTATGAGAAACCACCCCTTGCATGTATAGACATTGGACCACACACATCACTGTGTATGAGTCCCAAGAGCTCTCTTGCTCTTTCTCCATGTCCGGTGAACGGAGATTTGGTCATCTTTCCTTTGAGATAAGACTGACAAGTTTCATAAGATGAAAAATCGAACGCATTCAATAGTCCATCTCTATGCAACTTACTCAGTCTTTTCTCTCCGACATGACCAAGTCTACAATGCCACAAGTAGGATTCATTCGTATCTGAATTCTTCCTCTTGCGTGTGTTTTGTATATTGAGAACTGTATTCTGATTTAGAACGTAGATACCATTAAACAGTATACCCTCTGCAACCAGTACCTTATCAAGGTAAATGGTCATGATATTCTTTTCAAGAACAAACTTATATCTATCTTTATCGAGTAAAGAAACTGATATGATGTTGCAAACCATGGAGGGTACATAGTAACAATTGTTCAAAATCATAGTCTTTCCATTTGGCAATACTAGGTGATATTCACCGACGGCTGCCGCATTAACTTGTGCTCCGTTCGCTACTCTGAGCGACATATCACCCGGTGCAACTTTCCTACTTTTTCTCAGTCCTTGCAATAAATTACAGATATGAGATCCTGATCCGGTATCAAGTACCCAGGAGGTAGGGCTGACCGTAAAACAGTTCTCAATTACAAGAACACCTGAAGTAGATGCAAAACCATGCTTCTTCTTCAACTGGGTATCCTGGAAGTCCATACTTTCCTCTTTCCCATTCTCATACTCATGACTGTTGTCACAAGTTAGAGCTGAACCAACTTTCCCCAGTCTCGAATAAGAATTCGGTTCGGTTAAGCGATACATTTTATTATCTTGATTAGGGCGTGAAAAGGTTGCTGCCTGGAGAGAGAGAAAAGAAACACTCAGCGTATGCTCTTGCAAGATTAGATTGGTTTATTAATTTATCTAACCAGGATGTCTCCCACTGTTTCCTCAAATTCTACTTAAAACCTTTTAAAAGAAGAACTAGCCGGGTTTTAATTCACGTCACAATACTTGCTTAACCTTTCAGCCAGGCTTAGTGTCGGTACTTCGAGGGAGGTTTTCCAACGCTTTCGCGAAGTTCCTTAATTAAAGAACCTCTTTTCCCTGGGGGCGTAACCCCGCTAACACCTTTCTAGACACCTACTAGGTTTGTAGCATTGATCGTTAAGTGAAATAATCTCCCGAGAGTAAACCAACTCATCAGTGGGATCGGGATCCAACTGTCATTGTGTGATAACCTAGATGGAATCCGCTCTAGTCACCACACTCCAGAAGGTATGCTAAATCTGCAAGTTTCAGTTCTTTTGAAACTCCCGATGTGGTTTTTGCCCCTAGGACCCAAGTGATCTTGACGGAGTCAACAAATCAAAGAGTCCTAGTCAAGTTCAACCTGTCATTATCTGGATTGCATTAAACCCACCCGCATAACCCTTGACGGAGTCAACAAGGTTATACGACTGTCCTAATCAATCCCATATACCAATACAAACAAGCAGCACTTAGCTACCGTACACTACGCCTTGACGGAGTCAACAAACGCAGCACGAATACTAAGTGTTACTTGTAAGAAATGACGGAGGGCTACGGCTGGGTTTTTGGCGAAAAACCCGTTAACGTAATGAACTTGATATCGTTGGAGGAACCTGGTAACCTTTTTGAAAATATAGTGGCGAAAACTTTTGCTAAAGAGGTCACTCCCTGTGAAGGGATCTCGGCTCTTTCCTCGTCGAATGAGGTGCAGGATATTCCAAACTGAATACCTCGATGCAAAGCAAGAATAATCGACTATAGTGAAGTTATTACCCTGACGCAAACTTTTGTCCAAGGGGTCACTCGCGGTGAAGGGATCTCGGCCCTTGCCTCGTCGACTGAGGTGCTGGGCATTCATAATCGAATACCGCGATGCAAAACAAAAATGAACGTCCTTGCAATAACAGCTTTTTGAAAAATTGTTCCAACAACGTCTTTTAGGTTTATTTTCTTGCATTAGTTCTTTTAATGCGTCCCATCATTTAATCCTACCATTGCAGAAAACAACCAAAATATGGCGTACGCTTATTCCATTCGCATTCGCCACGGGGTCCCGTCATCACCCGTTAGGTTACTTAACTGACGACAGAGCGGGGGCTGGGCTAGCGCGGCTGTAAAACATAAGCAACGCCTAAATAGAAAGCAATGATAGAAATTACAGATCACAGATGAATACATTGGATATACTAGCAATCCACAATCCTTTCGAGCCTGGAACGAAAAGCGGATAACACGGTCGAGGTGAATAGCCAAATACCCCACCCAAGACCCCTACGGGTGCGGCAAACTACCCGCCAAGTACTCGGCAGTTTGTGCACCCCTCCATGGGTCTATCCTAGGAGCAAAAACAGTAAAAAGAATTATACAATGACGGCTACAACCCCGACCCGGTTGTGCGGCCAAACAAATAATAATATTACATCAATTTACATTTACAATGAATGAAAGAAAAACAAAAGCTCATCTCACATCCACCCCGGCTATTCACCCGCGACAGTCCAACACATTCATATACACATTCCAATATCAAACACAGATCATGTATAACCCCGACCAATCGACTTATAGCGATTAGCCGACGTTCAATACATGCAAACATCACAGATATAACCAACATAGCCAAAGTGCAGTGAAGTTCGGAAAAAATACGGAATTATAGGACCCCAAAAGTAAATTTCTGTTCTGGAAAATCTGGGCACATATAATATATTTTAAAAATCCCAAAACCAACACAGATACACGCTGCACGAAAAACGATGCAGAGAAGACGACAAACTGCGGCGGTTCCGCGGCACATGCCTACCTCGTGCCGCGGAACCGCGGCGGTTTGAATGAAACAGTGGATCGTTTTTCATGGGTGTTCAAACAAAACCCTGAGCCGAATTTAGGAGTATAAAATTTTTCATTTAGAGCAGAAAAAATTTCAACAGAAACTTAGGGTTTTAGTTTTTCCGGTTTTGTGATTTTTCGGTTCCGAACTTCGTTACACTTCACTACCAAGCTAGTTTAAGTTTAGTTAGGCTCTGATACCACTGTTAGGTCCACGTTACCTCTCCCGGTACTTACGGGGTTGCGGAAACGGTAAATCAAAATTTTTCTAAACTTTGTAACATGGACCGTAAAAGCCGGATCTTTGCTAAACTAAACTAGCATACTTGCAAAGAAGAGTTAACTACTCGGCAAAGTGGTTATACCTCAACTTGAACTCCTTCTCTTCTTGTTGTCTTTCTTCTTGGTTGTTCTTCTCTTCTTGTTGTGGTTCTCTTTGCTTGCTCAATGGTTGATCCGGACTTCGGTCACCTCCGCGGCCTCCTTGAGTCGAAGACGATCCACCCGAGAGATGTACACCGAGCTCCACCTCAAGCCGAGGTAACTAGGGCAAGGAGATAGCTAATCTAAAAGCCCTAGGATGTGTAGAAGTGATGAAGGGATGGCTTTGTCTTTGTGAAATCTTTATCTCTCAACACATGAGATCAAAAGATCAAAACAAGAGGAGGAAGAAGAAGGAGATTTTCTAGCAACCATGGAGCTTCTCATTTCAAGAGAGAGAATGAGAATAATATTATCAACAAAAGAAAAACAACCATGGTTGCAAATAATGCACAAACATCATCATTACTAATCCCATCAAGATAAAGGTGATGGCTACAAATGACATGACCATTATCATAACTAAATAAAAAGAAAGCCAAAGAATACTTTAGATCTTCTAAGAAGATCCAAGTCAACTTTGGTCAAATGGTCAACAAAGTCAAGATGGTCAAATGGTCAATGTAATTAGCCATAACAAAATTATCAATGAAAGGATTAGTAAATAATGTCCCCGGCTCATAACGGTTTCGACCAAACGAACTGTCGAAACCCTAATGAGTCGGCCTCAAAATGGTTTTGACCGAATCAACTGTCAAAACCCTAATGAGCCTGCCACATAGCGGTTTTGGCCGAACCATCTGCCAAAACCCTAATGAGGCACCTCCTCCTTCATCGCTCCAGAAAACTGTGCATACACACCTGCATCCGTATTCCGTAGAATGCGGATGCGCAGAAGACAAAACAAATCCATCCGTGCAATACTAGGATCTGGCTTAAACCAAAGCCCACTAGTACTGCCTGCCCGAACATCATACGCACATAAGTGTACGTAAGTGATCGCAGCCCTGCCGTAAAACCATACGGCCTCTACACGTTTCGCTCAGTGCAGGGAAACTCTCTGTGTGGGACTCTAAAGACTCGACACTACGCTGGCAGTGGGTTTAACCACAGACCGCAAGCGGCACTAGCTGTACGTAACGGTCCCCAGGTAGATGTCGATAAGAAGGCCGATGAGGTAAACCCATCCGAACTCCTACTGAGTCTGTATGTGACAATCTCCGTACAGTCCGGTCTGTTCGTCTGATACATCGCATGTCGGGCCTAGGGGGGCGGCAAGCGTCAGACCCCTAATAGCGGTACAAGTCGTGTCGGAGTGAAGCCCAGAACACCCTGAGATAACACTGGAACCTACCAGTATATCTCGCTTGCCCTGGCCAGGGACTACTCGTGTAATGGCTCTCCTAGACACAGCGCGATGTCAACCCCCAATACCGGGAGAGACGAATCCTGTCTAACCGTCACTGCCTCCAAGTGCTTCGGGACTGCTCCCAACTACTACCTGTTTACACGACTCAGTAGAGCCGTGGTAGGGTAGTAATCAAAGAACAGTGGGAACACACTCGAGGCGAAGTGACAGTGTCAAGTCAGCGGACTAAGTTGTACTCATGTCACCTGGGAACTGATAACTGACGATAGGTATAATACCAACCATCAGTTCCCGACGAGTCCTGTCCAGTGTACTCGTAACCTAACGAGCACCCGCATACTATCTCAAGTACGACGTACTGACGGCTATGGGACAGACCGTCTCCCGTGCTGGGATGAGAAGCGCATACGCTAGTCTACTCCGGAGTATCGATGCCCTATCTCGGTACTCCCACGACTAGGGACGTGTATAAGGATGTGCTTGTAGATTACCCAGCCCCCACGAGTGTGATCGCCATCACAACGCCGGTAATCAAGCAAAGATCCTAAGGGCTCTACTAATGCGTATAGGTGATATAATAAATAAACACACATGTACACATTAAAGCAGAGACAAACCAAGTAGCATACTACTATATTGAGCAAGATTGTCTGTACAACTGTGAATATCCCAAGCTTCCATCAAGTAATATACATACTAGTATGATACAGTAATGGCCTCTAGGGCATATACACTAACACATTTCTCCAGTTCAGAAGAAATAGGAATAAGGTTTATTTAGTTGTCTTTTATCATTACCTTCTCTCAGGTTGTGAGTACTCCTAGGATTAGGAGAGTACACCTATTACGCTTATTGGATAGTGTTCTTCCCAACCATAGGCTGGTGCCGAACGGTAGGGAAGGAAGAAAACCATATTAAGCATAACGAAGGTGTACAGAAGGTAACGACTAAAGACAAATAAAGGGATTTGGAGAGATGGCAAGGAAATATATGGTTTCAGTCATGAATCTGGATAATGGAATAAGCATTACTAGGAATACCAGGATACCCCTACGAAACATTTTCATGTTTCAGTTTCACTGTGCATTATTAATTGAAAACTGATTTCCAAATTAGACCCTTGCTCCAGGGTATGTATTTACCAGGTATCATTCTCACATCTGTATGGTTTTACAGATGATGAGTGGGAGTAAGTTATTGGGAATTAGGTGATTATCCTCATTATATCGGAATTCGTTGTAATTGGTGATATTTGAGGAAATCGCCTGGGTACAGTTTTCAACCTATGACGCATAGGGTTTGAGTTATTCAACTCCGGGGACTTATATAAAGTATTGTATGTTGACAGTGTCCATTAGGACAAAGGGGTTGGTCCTCGTACTGTATTCTGTTTATTTATGACTTCTCAAGTTTTAGACAAGTGTTTTGTAGAAATACTAGGTCCAAGTTTGAGAAGTTATAGGTACATGAATAAAGTAGAGAACCATGTGTTGCAAGTATCAGGATTCTTCATGGTGATCGAAGATGTAGATACTTGTGGTTGATATTCAGTTGATAGTAATGGTTTTTGAGAACTTGCTTATCTTTCAGGTTACTCATAATTGGATGCACTCCTAAGTTGAGTAATGCTGATCGGCCCCTCTCCATTTAGTTGACATGCACTGGAGACAGCTGCATGATTTGAATCTGGTTCCAATTAAATCAGTGCCTCTGTTTCTATATCGTATATAGAACGGTTTATATCTTAACGAAGTTAAGGTACGGAGAATTCTCCGGTTTATGTTTAAAACCAGACTTTGGATAACTCCAGGCACGTTTATATAATGGCTGTTTGTGGGTTAACCCGAGCTATGATGAGGGTTAACTTTCTACCATCTGGAAGATCAATAGTGATATTGTTCTTAACTCGCCACAGTTTTAGTAAAATGGACTTTTTCAGAAAACAGTAGTGGGAGTATGGAAGAACTGGAAGTGATTCCAGAACCACAAACGATTACTGAAAATTTAATAGAACCTAAGAATTCAATTGGATTTAACATTCCATTAGCCACTCCGCAGATTTGGTGGGTAACCTCAGGCACCCGAGAGGTACTTCGGTCTTCTTAAAGACGGTGACAGGAAGGTTCTTGTTTACCCAAACTTGACACTACTATTGTTCCAGACTATGAGACCCGGCAGGAGGATGAATATAGTGTCATTCTAAACTATCTTTAGAAGTGCACGTGTATATGGTTCTACCATAGGGTTGTCGTAATCAGTGGGAGCAGCGGAAGAGTAGCGGACAAGAAGCATATGTCTATTTATAGATTGAAGCACATATGTCGGAGATTGATCATCTATTTTTGGTGTGACAGTCATAGGCATTGACTTCATCAAAATAGGAGATGGATCTGGTAAGAAGGTAGTAGGGTGTGTAACCTGGTATTTAGGATGACATGCACTTTATAGGAAGTGAAATTCCTATACTACGATCGGTTATACTTTGGTTGTCACACAGTAGTTTCTCCACATAGGGTATGGATATTATATCAGACATTTTGGTTACTAGATCTATGGTTTTAGATCTAGATTTGGGTAGTTTCCTAATCTGGGTACTTAGACAGTATTCTAAAGGTGTATTAGAATGGACGGCTCCTGGCATGGTGGTGTACTTGCAGGTGATGGAGTCACCCTCTCTAAAGGTGTCTTACAGACTAAAGGGGAGAGGGATGCGCATGATTGACATATCACTTGCATAGGAAATTGAGTCAATCATGAGATGTCAAGTACCACACCAGATGTTGTTTTTGCACTAGATGCAATAAGTTAATATATCAATCCAATCCTGGAGAAACGTTTGGAAGCAACTTATGAACATAAGTGGATGTTCTATGGATTTGATAATGGCAGCCTCCTTCGGGAGACGGTTATCATTCTAGGCTTCCAAGGTGACCTGGATGACAGAGTGACTGTCAGAGTTATAGTTTTCCCTCTGACGAGGGGTAGTAGTTTGGACAGGTGGTCCAAGCGGATACTGAGGAAGGTATGGCATTGTATACTGATTGAGTTCAGTAGACGATATAGTCTAAGAAGTTTTCTGGATTTAGAGTTCAATTGTGAACTGGGTCCCATCAGAAATCCAGACATAGTCTAAGACATGTATTACTGATTTCGGGAGATAGTTTTCTCCGCGATGTTGGGATATAGAGAGACAAAAAAAGAAACACTGGAGCGGATCCACTCACTAAGGCTATTTCTCGAACGCAATAGTTTTACAAACGAGCTTTGTGAAACTGATTAGTAGAGGAGTTGGGTGTTCGGTATCACACGGGCTGTGAGTATGCGATATCGCAATAATTAGCCTTAAGTGCAAGTGGGAGATTGTTGGCTATAGTGCCCTCAAGGCAATTATCATAGTTGCAGGCAGGTGATCAAGATGATTGAGGGAGGACCTATACCGATAAAACAGTCTTACTCGAGATGATAGTATGCTATCTGGTTTTTCTTTATCATCATGTATATGTTGACAGAGTCCATAAGATTCTTGCTTGACTACCAGCATTATGATGGCGATCATATACGTGGGAGCTGGGGGTCTATAAGCACATCCTTAAATGTCCATGGTCGTGGGAGTATCGAGACTGGGCATCGATACTCCAGTGTAGACTAGTGTATACTTATCTAGACCCTGACGAGGGGCGGTGGCCGGTCTCACAAGCCACTGGTGTCAGTTGTTCACCTAAGATAGTATACAGGTGCTCATTGGGTTATGAGTACACTGGACGGACTCGCCGGGAACATGCTAGTTGGTAGTATACCTATTGTCAGATAGCAGTTCCCTGGTGACATGTGTACAGGTTAGTCTGTCGACCTGGGATCGTCATTTGTCTTTTGTGAGTTCCCACTGTGCTTTGATTACTACCCTACTACGCTCAAAGGAGACGTGCAAACAGGTTTTAGTTGGGTACAGTCCCGAGCTACATGGAGGCAGTGAGCGGATCATCAGGGATTCGTTTCTCCCGGTATTGGGGGTTGATGTCGCACAGTGCACGGATGGCCATCACCTGAAATCCTCAGCCGGGGTAATGGAGAATTACTGATTTGGATCAGTATTTTCTCCGGAGGTGATGGGCTTCGTACCAACATGAATTATCGCGTTATTAGGGGTCTGACTTTATCCACCCCCTAGACTCGATATGCGATACTCTTAGACGAACAGACCGGACTGCACGGATATTGTCACTGTCAGGCTCAGTAGGGGTTTGGATGAGCTTGCTCGTCGGCCTTCCTTTCGCTCAATACCTGGGTCGCTGTTACGTGCAGCTAGTGCCGCTGACATGCTTGTGGTTAAACCCACTGCCAGCGTATTGACGAGTCTTTAGAGTCCCACACAGAGGGTTTCCCTGGTTCTGGCGAAATCATGTAGTAGCCGTATTGGATACGTGCAGGGTTCCGATCGATTGATGTATTTTGCACCTGGACTTTCGATCGGACAGTTGATAATACTAGCCGGCTCGGGTTTGAGCCGGATTATTAAATCAGGTATTGATTTAATAATTTACGTATATGTATTTCGATACGTATATTCTAGTATTATATTCTTTGTGTTATTCTATCTCTTTTGGTGTTCGTATTTCGGTACGGATACAGGTATGTATATACAGTAGAATGTAATCCGTATTTTTTACCGGATAACATTCTAGAAGGTGCCACCTCATTTTTGGTTTGACCATTTTATTAAATGGATATATGAAGTGGAAAATAGCTTGATGAGGTATCGTGACAACCATGCTTGGAATAGTGCTCACAAATGAATTGTTAATTCATTTGTGTGCACTATTCAAGCATGGTAGGATTTTTAAAATGGAAAAATGGTTTTTACAAAACTAAGCATGCTTGATTTTCTCTTTCAATGGTCTTCATTATTTTTGTGCATGCTATGTTTTTCCACTTGAGCTTGAGCTCCTCCTCCTTCACCATTAGCTTCACTTCCTCTAGCTTTCATGCTTGCTTCCACCTTCTTCATGATAAGAGATATCAAACACTTAGTATACTTTCTACACTACATCCTAGGCTCTCTAGAGTAGCATCCTAGAGACTCTAGTTGCTCCATTAGCATCTTGGTGTGGAGCTAGAGCCGGAATTACATCCCTCGGGTGGATCGTCTTTGATGAAGGAAGACCGACGACCAATTTCGTTCGAGCATACCTTAAGGAGCCATGGAGAAAGATGAAGACCCGAAGGACTAGATTCGTTCGGTATAATCTTTCTAACATAGTAGTTTAAAGCCTCTTGTTAGCTAATATAGTGTTTATGGGTTCGATCTTGGGATTGGGTTCCGTCGGCGCCAGATTTTTATTCGCCGTTTTTGTTCCGTACCGGCCACTTTTGATGGCCAGGGCGCCGGCATAACCCAGAGTTCCGTACCAGTCTACCCCTTTATAAACCCCGTAATGTTTATTGTATTGATTGTATTGTATTGTCTTCTAGTGAATGGAAGACTTGCCGAAACCATGGTATCAGTAAATGGAAAGGATGTGAATGGATAGTCATGTAAACAGAGTATATCCGTGGTTCGGTTCGGTCAAGTTCATGTTGATATGGATTGTATTATGGTAATCATGGATTCATGTTGTATTGCAGTTATACTTGAATTGGATTTAAGTCAGATTGATTTCAGATTTGACCATAACTCAAACTGAGTCAGACTTTTAAATAGAATTGAAGTCCTGATTGTTTTGAAGTTATCGGTAACTACTGCATATGGACGACAGGATTTGTGTTTTTTTCCAAGAAAATTACCGTGTTGATAACACCGTTTGTTAGATTGTCTACCTTAAATAGGCAAGCACCCACATTCTCCGGCTCCCCGAGGCTCAAGAGAACTGGTCCCGCTTAAACCTATATTTACTAGGGTCCTTATTATAAATTAGTATAACTTGAGGGGATTTTATATAAAAATAGTTTTGGTATAATTTCAAAATACACCTCAAGTATTTAATTATCATCTTTAGAGTTTTCCATAGATGTATATTTTATAAAAACGACATTTCTAGTGAGTAAAACCTGGTTTTCATGTATATGATATTTTAATGAAATATTGGAATTGTTTTGTATTGAAATGGTACTTTCTTGTAATTGTGATTCTTGATTTAGAAAACATGGAATATTTGTATAATATATTTAAAATAAATATTTTGATAATATTCATATATATATTTTATAAAAATAACTTTTATTTATTTTCTAGAAATCTCATTTTCTTAAAAATAGTATTAAAAATTCCATCGAGATCGAATGCTTCTTGCGGAGGATTGCATCTCGCTCTACTAGGCCCGAGGACGTGCGATAACCTGCACCATCTCGATCGGGGTTTCCCAAAATGGGTTGTAGAGGCGTAATTGCAAGGAATTAGATAATACTTTTCTTAAAGAAAACGGTTTTATAATAGTTTAGGGTATTTTATTGTAATGCCGTATTATCCCATAACTATATTCTCAAAATTCCATCGTGCTATGTCTAAAATGTGTGTTGTAATAAGGTAGGTCATTAGCTCGTGGGTTATCTAAAGGTAATACAAGTATTATGTTGATTTGTGTCGAAAATAAAGTATGTGGTATTTTACCGTAAAAATACGATAAAAGTTGCATAAAAGATTCTTTCGAGATGAAAATTGTTTTAATGTATTTGTTAATATTTTTAAAACATTACATGAGAGTATGGTATTTTATTGCTTAAGAAAAATAGACTTATTAAGGTAAAACCGAATCGGAAGTCGGATTAACTTCGTTTCCGTCGGGTTTTAGAAATGAAAGTTTTTATAATAGAAGATGAGATGGGGAGAGAGGACTTAATGGCTAGAAGGTTAGAGGGGAGGTAGGGTAAGACTATGGAAGCGTCGGTGTATCGTTTCGTCGCCGAAATCTCCTCGGAACTTCGTCGGAACTTCTCCCTTTGCTAACTCCACTTGCACAACTAGAGACATGAGAATTTTTGAGAGTTTTTGTGAAGAAATTCTGAGTGAGGAGGGGCGAAATATGGTGTGGTATTTATAAGAAAAATTAGGGTTTATAGGTGATGAAGAATGAATTAAAAATGCATTAAAATTTTGGTTTAACGCCACTTTAAAATTCTCTATTTATTTTTAATAAAATCAAACAGTACAGGGGTTAAGGAGGGAGGCCAAGGGACCAGGGTTAGAAAAATGGAGCATTACCTACGAAGGGGGGCCGGTGACGCCGGGGAATGGGAGCATCTCGCCGGTCGGATCCGGTGCTATGGGGCTCGGATTCACCCCATGTGTCCCTGTCGTCTCATATACCCTCGTGCACGTATTTGTTTATTCTGTGTCTCTTAATTTTACGTGTAGTGCACGTGTAAACCTTTGGGCTTCTAAAAGATTAAAAAAAAAATACAATAAAAATATATGTGGCTGGAAGGATTCGATCACAGGGGCTATGTCACAGCAGTGCAAGGCTTTACCAATGAGCTACTAGTGTTTTCTTGCTGTTCGAAAGAAAATTTAATTTATAAGTTGTGCTTAGGCTCAGGTGCTCCTTTCTGTATTTTGGAAAAATTTGTACAGAAAATTTAGGGTTGTTACAGGACTTGTGCACTAGGAAAAGAAAAATTCAAGTGCCTAAAAAAGTTTTCTTAGCGAGTAATATGAGCAATTCTCTTACCCAATTGGTGCCTACGAAACGTAAGGACCCCGGTTGTCCTACAATATCTATAACTATTGGAAGTAAATATATCAATCGTGCTCTACTCGATTTAGGTGCTAGTGTTAACTTGCTTCCGTATTATGTTTATGAGCAATTAGGGATAGGAGAGTTGAAACCTACGCATTGCACTCTCCAGGTGGCCGATCGATCTATCACCCAACCTCGGGGTGAGCTAGAGGACGTGTTAATCAAAGTCGGGGAATTTATATTCCCTGTGGACTTTATAGTTATAGATACACAGCCTGTAGCAAACCCACAGAACCAAATTCTGGTGATTCTAGGTCGACCTTTCCTAGAAACTTCAAACGCGATAATCAATTGTCATAACGGTTCAATGAACCTGTCGTTTGGGAAGATGACAATTGAGCTTAACATCTACAAGCTGGGAAGTCAACCCTCTGAACCCTATGCTCAGATAAATGATGTATGTTTTGTCGACATGATAGCTACCGACAGTTGCGAATTTAAGGAGCTTCACGATTCTGATCTCGACGCCACTTGTGCGTTATTGTTTGATCCTACTATTTATTATACACGTGAAGACCCTTCTGTCGACAAGTCCACACCTAAGTCTGAACCCTTTGACTTGTCGAATGATTTAGTCGAGCTATCCGAGTATCATAACTTCTTTTCTGATGAGATTATCATCAGAATATCGATGAAAGTTTTGAAGATATTTTTGCCAAAGAACTCGCATTCCAAGAAGACATGAGAGTTGTGACGAATCAGCCCCCACCCAAAGAAGTCAAACCGCCACCCCTTCCTCTTATCAAGAATGAGAATGCGAGTAGTGCACCATCACTGTTTCGTCTCTACCAACCGAGACGTAAACCCGATCGATTACGCCTCTTATCTCCCAACTTCTTTATATCTATGACCTTCCACCAACTATGTTGTTACATAGATAAAATATTTGAATAGTTGGTGATGACTTTTGGTCTTTGTAAAGCTTTGCATAGACCAATAACTTTACCACCCTCTTATAATTTTAAATGCTTAATACTGTTTCACTCAAGTTTGGGGGGAGAGGGAGAAGAATATTTTGTCTCTTGAAAGAAAAGAATTTTTTTAGTCAATTGTGAGCCAAAAATAAGTTTTGGGGAGGATTTCACTATCATTGACTTTTGTCCCCTTTTGCTAATAATTGAGAACTTTTTCCTCCCAAGTCTACAAATCTTGATATTAAAAGATGACATCAGTGAGGACACTGTTGCAAATAGGTTTGGGGGAGCTTTGTGCTTATTCATGCATCATTTTGCATTATACTAAATAATAGCACAAAAGATTTAAATTTTTTTTTAGAGAATGAAAGTTAGAAAGTGAAAAATACATATGATAGGAAGGAAAAGTTTAAGAAAGACAAGAAAATTAAATGTGTTAAAACGAAACTAGTAATTGGTAGTCATGAGCTGTTGTCCCAAGGGTTAGTAAGACGAAGGGAATCGCTATCTGAGGATAGAAATAAGTCTGAAAAATAATCGCTATTCTTTAGTCCAAACATCTGAACGTTGATACCCTATTATATGCACTTGCACACATCTTGAAACTCGGGATAGTATAAGATACCTTGAAATGCTTTTGTCTCAAAGCCTTAGTATGAAGGAAAAAATATATAAACAAAAATATAAAAAAAACGGTGAAGAAAAATGAACACAGGTTTTGTAATTACTTAAGGCAGCATAAAAAAATATAGCGATGGTGCTTTATCACCTAATGCCTTAGACCAACCGGTTTGGGAGCCATTGCTAAGCCTTAGGTGTTGCAAGACGAGAATATTGCTAATTACGCCTAATAAAAGTGAGCACATTTGGTAATCGGTTGTTTAGTACCTCAAGAAATATTAACAGTCGCATGAAGAATGTGTGAACAATTCCATTTAAAAACATTCACCAACTAAAAAATACTAAGGAAGATGGACAAGAGTATGATAGCTTGAATTGAATTCTCTAAGTGTAGGGATGTCTTTTACACACACGTAAGGGTATATGATCGATGTTTGGAAGAAAGGTAGGGAGGAAGACTAAAGGCGATGTTTTATTGAGGGATGAAATGATTTCTGACATCTTTTCATGACTATTAAGATAGGGCTCATGGCTACTAAAAAGCTAGTGTAGTTTGAAACTCTTATTTTCAAGTTCTTTCTTTTATATGTTCCTTATTTTTGTATGTAACTTTCATCATCTTTCTTTTATTATGGAATTTTGTGGGTGTAATCCGCTGAAAACTCTCAGGAGACAACACTCCTCCTACTAGGGACACCTAGAGATTTAAAGGCTTGTTGCACGTGCCCAGTGCAATCGTGTTGCCTATGAAAGTGTACTAGGTTTTTCTTATTTCTTCTTCTTCTTCTCTTTAATACTAGTTTGCACGGGACGATCAAAGTTAAGTTTGGGGGTATTTGATCAGTCTAAAATATTGCACATTTGAATGAATATTTCCCCCACTATTGTTAAGTACTAAAAGGTGTTTATTGTAATTATAGAACATATGAGGGTTTATGTGTAAAAAGTTTATTATCATATGTTTCTACGTTATAGTTGGCATAATGAGGGAAAATACATCCATATAAATATTTATATGAAATATTGTAATTAAAATATGCATATCATATCAAATATTTCTAATCAATATTCTTAACATATAATATCATATAAAATAGTTAGGATAATATCTCACAAATACCAAATACTACTAACACTTTGATTTGAGATATTGTGCAGATTAGCTCAGGTCTGGAATCCAGGAGATCCGGATAAATCAAGATGTCGGAATCAAATCTGCCAGAGTATTGAAGCAAATAGTAAGCTCTAGCAACGGCAGAGACTTAGTTCATTATTATCAGAATATAGACATCTAGAGGATCTCCAAATATCAAAACCAGACAGCACAAAAAATTCCAGAACCTGATTCTCCAAGAGTGCGGCGGTTGGGCGGCCAATATAGGCTATTTGCGGCGGATCCATGGCATATTTGGAGCCGTTGGATGAGAGATTTTGGGAATTGGATCGTATCAGCATATAATCACAGATGGTATCTAGGGTTTCTAGTTTCTGTAACTATATATATGACCGAGAGCTTCATATCAAAAAATCATCACTGAAGAGATCAAGAGGTCCAAAGCGATCCACGCATCCGAGTTATCATCAACTAGTCATCTACTTCCAATAATATAGAGATCTAAGAGCAACTAGGGTTCTTGTACTCTACTTTCAAAAGTTGTATGCAATAGTTGATTAATAAAGGTAGTGTTTTTATTATTCTTTTTGCAATTAATTTCCGCACTTACTTTCCGCACTTAGTTTCTACATCTTAATTATGTTTTCATTCTTCAACCTTCCTTCTAAATCTCAAACCATGAGCGAGTAATTCCTAGCTTGCTAGGGTTCGTAGGCTAGGGTAGATCAATGGATGATAAAATCATTTGACTTCTTTTATACATTTTAAAGTCTATATACTTTAGCAAAATAAATGTTAACATCCTTATCGGGTGCGCTACCAATTTATTGCTAGTCACGACCACGATTCGAGATTGGTTTAACGCTTGTCTTTTTAAGGGCTATACATGAATAGAGATCAATACAAGAACAAGGGTTAATAGAGGGGAAACTCTAGTTTCTTCCAAAAGATCCCTAATCTACATTCATCACTATCGATCCAGTTTTAAACTATTAAAAGATAAAAGGGGTCATTTTTAATTAATCATCCATTACTACTAAGTCCTATGAACCGTACAAGTCCTCTTCTTTATAAATTCTACATCTATATTAAAATAGATCTACAACCAATCACCCTTCTTCAATCAACTCGTCTAAAGCAAGAAAAAGGTCCACGTTTCCCTACGGACGACCTGTACTCATCGCGGCTAGCTATTAACGACACCGTCTTGATTGCGGTTATTTACAACACACTTTTTCAACATTACATCATCAATCAACCCTTTTGTGGTAACAGCCCGAGTTCACCGTTACGAGGTCCAGAGAATATTGATCGATTCAGGGAGCTCAGCGGATATCTTGTTCTACTACTGTTTCCAGCATATGGGATTGGATTCATCCGACCTTCAGCCGACCTCCCACATTCTCTCGGGGTTCACCAACCATTCCGTTATGGCCGAAGGAACAGTCACCCTCCTCCTCAACATTGGGAAAACTGGCAAGACGCGCACCGTACCGGTGAACTTTCTCATTGCTAAGGTTCTGTCATCCTATAATATTCTCTTGGGACGCCCCACCTTAAATGCCCTCCGGGCTCAGATCTCGACTTACCACCCTGTTCTCAAATTCCCTTTATATAATGGGGAATATGCCGAGCCTATGGGGACCAACAAACCGCCAAGATCTGCCTCACCTCAACGTCCCCTGCCGGAGAGCAAGGCGATGATCTTGAAGACGCACATGATCCTCATGGGTCCTTATATACCCGTGACGACCGAAAGGAAGTTCGAGGCGCCCCGGTAGAAGTGTTAGCAGAAGTTCCCCTCATAGAGGGAGTCGACGGCCGGATGGTCTGGATCGGCTCTCTCTTAACTGGGGACATCCGCGAAGGCCTGATCCGGTTCCTCTGAGTCAACTCGGATGTATTCGCTTGGACGCCAGCAGACATGCCCGGGATCAACCCCGAGGTTATCTCCCACAAGCTCAGGGTCGACCCGAAATCCAGGACGATACGATAAAAGAAGAGAAGTTTTGCGCCGATTAAATAGAAGGCGATAGATGACGAGGTGGATCGATTGCTCGCTGCCAACTTCATCAGAAACCTGGACTACTCGGATTGGCTGGCGAACGTGGTCATGGTCAAGAAGGAAAACGGGAAATGGCGCATGTGCGTCGATTTCACTGACTTGAACAATGCTTGTCCCAATGACAACTACCCACTTCCTCGGATAGACCAACTAGTGGACAGCTCGGCCGACCACGAACTGCTAAGCTTCATGGATGCCTTCTCCTGATATAATCAGATCCGAATGAATCCTATCGACGAAGATGTTGGATTCTCTAGGTCGGCAGTAAGGTTTCGGGAGGCATCATTCATGCCGTTTTCAAATTTTTGCCGTTCTAAAGAACCCTAACCCTAGAATCTTAACTAGAGATTTAAACGAACAAGCAATGCAAACAACTTTACATCCAAAGTGAATACGGAATACAACTTTTGTAGACCAGTTCTTCACTTCTATAGCTCCGTATAGTAGTCCCTTTGCTACATGTAGTGAACTCCCGGACTCTTGAAAGGGTTCACTTGAAGAAATGAACGAGCTTGCTCAATGTCTTCGAGGGCGAAGATGATCTATGTCGAGGAGACTCAAGCTCATGCTACCTCTTCACTAATGGTGAAATTAGTGAAGCAAACACCCTAAACTAAATGGATAGTAGTAGAGGATGATGAAGTAGGAAATGGGCTCACTTTAGATTTGTTTTTCTCACAATATTTTCTCACCTTGAGAAAAGCTAGCAAGCTTTCTCAATGAAGAAGAAGATGAGAGAATCAACTCATGAGGTGAGAATAGCAATCATGGGTGAGTTAGTGTGATACACTAACCCATGTAAAGAATAAAACCATGGCTAAACAATAATGGTTAGGTTAATAAATATCTACAAGTAAAAAAAAAATTAGTGGACTTGGTCAATGGTTCCACAAGCTTCTACAAGCTTCAACCATGTGACTAATTACCAACTAATTTTGATTAACTTTAAATAAATAAAACCATACATTATCATAAGCTTGGTGTGAGTCTCATACACCCATGTTGCATGTAGCATCAAGCATGACACATATAATAATGTACATTAATATATATCACATATATACTAAAGCACAAAGTGAGAAAAAGAAATGTTTAAGTGAGCTAATATTAGTTAATGTAAATTAATATATCAAATATATAATTATAAATTAAATTATCAAATCAACACTTGATTTAATAATCCGGCTATATCGCATACAACCGACTAATATTAAATGTAACAACTTATCGAATCAACACTTGATCCGATAACCCGGCTATATCACATATAACCGTCCGATATCACATATCACGAGAATAGAATACGGTATCACATACACGCATTAATCTCGGTCCCGCACATATCACATATGTGCACCTACTTCGTTTCGCATGAACCAGGAAACCTCTGTGTAGGACTCTAAAGACTCGTCAATACGCCGGCAGTAGGTGATGATCATATCAAACACCCAGAAGCCCCAAGCGGTCTGCTAAACGTAACGGCCACCCGGGTATTGAGCGATCAGAAGATCAACAAGCAAGCCTGCTCATACTCCTGCGAATCCAATCAGTAACACTACCGTACAGTCCGGTCTCTTCGTCTGATATGTCGCATATCTCGCCTGGGGGTGGTAAACGTCAGACCTCAATAGCTTGATAAGTCATGCCGATGTGAGGCTCATAACGGGTCGAGAAACTACTGATAACACTTATCAGTAAATCTCAGAAACAACCCTGGCCAGGGACTTCCTGTTATAGCCAATCGAGCACAGCGCAACATCAACCCCCAATACCGGGAGAGACGAAATCCCCTCCTATCGCTCATTGCCTCCATGTGACTTGGGACTGTACCCAAAAACCACCGTTTTTCACGTTCTCTTGAACGTGGTAAGGTGGAAATCAAAGCCCAGTGGGAATCACACAAGACTCTATGACAATCTCGGGTCGACAGACCAACCTGTACTAGTGTCACAAGAGAACTGCTATCTGACGTGAGGTATAATACCATCTAGGAGTTCTCGGCGAGTCCGTCCAGTGTACCCAGTCTCCACCGAGCACCCGTATATCATCTCTGATGTCAAACACCAATGAATATGGGATCATCCATCGCCCATCTACATGGGTCGAGAAGGTATACGCTAGTCTACTCTGGTATATCGATGCCCCGTCTCGATACACCCACGACTAGAGACATTAAAGGATGTACTCACGGACTACCTTTGTCCCACTAGTATGATCCGCATCATAATCCAGGTAGTCAAGTAAACATCCTAAGGGCTTTATCAACATGTAACAGAGAGACAATCAGTATACATGTTAAGATAAAGAGTAACCAGATAGCACACTATCATGTCGAGTAAGAAAGTCCCCCTTAGGTATGTCCAAGCATCCACTATAATATACATCATATGTACAATAATGGCCTCTAGGGCATACATATAACTAACAATCTCCCACTTGCACTAGGACCATATGTTGTAGTATCCAATACCCAACAATCAGCAGTGGTTGTAGTATCTCATACTCAACCATCTCATAAAAGTCTCTCTGGGGAAAAACCCTTTGTGAGTGGATCCGCCGTATTGTCCTCTGAGTCTACACTCCTTACCTCGATCTCTCTGGACATTAACCATCTCCATGATCAGATGATACTGCCTTAGAATATGTCTGGGTCACTGATGGTGTTGGATATATGTATGCCCTAGATGCCATATATGATAGTGGATGTATTTATACATGTATATATATTCAGTGTACATTCTTGCTCGGCATGATAGTATTCTATCTGGTTCTTCTTTATCTGACATGTTGACTTGATCATGCTTTTATTCATTTACACATGTTGATAAAGCCCTGAGGATATTTGCTTGACAACTGTGATTATGATGGAGATCATACTAGTGGGACGTCTGTAGTTTATAAGCATATCCTGAAATGTCCATAGTCGTAGGTGTATCGAGATGGGGCATCGATATACCAGAGTAGACTAGCGTATATGATATTAGACCCATATGATGGGCGATGGATGTTCCCACATCCATTGATGTTTGACATCGAGATCATATGCGGGTGCTCAGTGGAGACTGGGTACACTGGACGGACTCGCCGAGAACTCCTATATGGTATTATATCTATCGTCGAATAGTAGTTCTCAGGTGACACTGGTACAGGTTAGTCTGTAGACCCGAGATCGTCATAGAGTCTTGTGTGTTCTCCCACTGTACTTTGATTACCACCTTACCACGGCTCTACTGAGTCGTGCAAACAGGTGGCTTTTGGGTACAGTCCCGAGACGCATGGAGACGATGAGCGATAGAAGGGGTTTCGTCTCTCCCAGTATTGGGAGTCGATGTTGTGCAGTGCTCGATTGGCTATATCAGTAAGTCCCTGGCCAGGGCTGTTGAGATTTACTGATAAGTGTTATCAGTAGATCGATCTGTTATAGACCATTCATCGGCATGACTAATTGAGTTATTGGGGTCGACGTTACCATCCCTAGACTCGATATGCAGCATATCTGACGAAGAGACCGGACTGTACGGTAGTGTTGCCGGTTGGCTCGACGGGAGTTGTGACAGGTTCGCTTGTTTTCTTCTGATCGCTCAATACCCGGGTGGCCGTTACGTTTACCTGACCTCTTGCGGCTTGGGGGTGCTTGATATGATCATCACCCACTGCCGGCATATTGACGAGTCTTAGAGTCCCACAATGGAGTTACCTAGCCCAGGCGAAACGATGTGGTGTGCATATGAGATATGCGCGGGGACCCGATTAAATGCGCGTATGTGATACCGTATATTAATCGGGCGGTTTGCTATTGGTCGGGTCGTATGAGATATGACCGGTTTGCTAAATCAAGTGTTGATTTAACATTGACCATTAGAATTTTCACTTTAGACCCTTTTGTCTTTTGTTGTATGCATGCATGTATGCACATGTTTACATTGATGCACATATGGATGTGCATGCACACATACATGCATACACATTTCTATCATGGTTGTTGATACATTGGATGGTGGCAATATAAGACTCACATGCTAGTAAATATGTTGATATTTATTTTTGAGATAAATGGAAATGGATAATTACTTATGGTTGATTATTTTATTCCTCCACTAAACCTCTATTTAACCATGAGTTATTATTCTATGGCCATTAGTGCTCCAAAGATAAATATCGAGATATTTATTAACTTGGGTTAAGAATGAGAAGAGAAAATATATATATTTTCTTTTCTCATTTTTATTCTAACACTTATCATTATCTCTTGAGCTCTCATTTGCCATCATTTTCTTCCTCCTCTCTTTTGCTTTCTAGCTTTCATTAGTGAGTAAGATAGTGATCAAGTTAGGGTTTTGAAGTGAGAAAACAAACCACATCATCATTCTATACTGCTCTTGCCCACTAGTTTAGAGTGTTAGCTTCAACTTCATCATCTTGATCAAGTGGAGCTTTGAGCTTGGACAAAGAGGACTCCGGGTGGATCGTCGTGGACTTGGAGGATCTCAAGCAAGCTTCTTCCAATACTCAAGTAGCCAAGGAGTCTAGCTAAGGGAGCTACAAAGGTTGTATTCTCTAAATCTAGCACTTAACTACTTGTAGATTGTGTTACCCTAGTTTTTCTAGTTTGATCCTTAGGATAGTTTCTTTAGCACCCTATAAATTTTTAATATGGCATGTGTGATGCTACCAAACCCTAGTTGTGGTGCTAAGGAAATCCCTACAGATGGGACGGGGGTTCCTAGGCATAAGCCACAACTCCATTGTCACACAATGGTAGGAACGAAGTTCATCTCATGAACTAAAATACACCCAGACTGCCTCTTTGGTAGCATCTTTGGTAGCGATGTATCCAGCCTTTATCGTCTAGTTTGCCACGGTATCTAGCTTGGAACTCTTCCAATATACCGTCCCTCCACTGAGGGTAAAGACAATGCATGTGACTGACATTCGGTCGACCTTACCACCCTGGAAGCTATTCAGTGATTCTCCCCAAGATCGATTGATACCATCTCACTACACCTCGTGAGAATCCTAACATCCACTTAGATCTATCTCATAGATCCAAAACCAATGATTTAGGATGTATCACCTTGATCCTTTATGGAGAATCCTCGTGATAAGAGGAGATTGACCAAGTGTAGCATAGGAAACACCTTCCCTATCAAGAGTATGTGATCTATGTACAATACGAGGAAGAACACCTTACTCTCTATTACCTTTTTGTATATACAAGGTTCATCTACCATTTTGATGAAGTCCAACGCTTTGACTACCACATCAAAACAGATGTTCCAACTCCGCGATGCCTGCTTTAACCCGTAAACCTACTTGCATACGTTTCCGCTGCTCCCACTGTCTACGAAGCCCTCTGGCTGTGTACTTATAGACACTCTCTTCTAAATCACTATTTAGAAAAGCAGTAATGAAACCCAACCGCCAGATATCGTAGTCATGGTATGTAGAACTGGAAAGTAGGATCCGGATGGACTTAAGCATAGCCACTGGAGAAAAAGTTTCATCATAATCTACACCTGGTCGATGACGAAAACCTTTTACAATAAGTCTAGCTTTGAAAGTCTCAACTTTTCCATCTACGCCAAGTAATCTTCTCAAGATATACTTGCTCCCGATGGGGGTTTAACCCTTCAGATATAGTAATCAAAGTCCATACTTTGTTGGTGTATATAGATTCTATCTCAGATCGCTTAGCATCCAGCCATTCATACAGAGTCCCCACTCTTGATGGCCTGCTCGAAACTTAGTTGGGTCATCATCTCATGATGCAATCCTCGCTCCCACTGTCATTGAGAAAACTGAAGTATCTCTCAGGCGGATGAGGAACCCTTCCAGATCGGCGGAGAGGCTGAGGTTCGTCGGGAGCTATTGAATCCTCTGGTTCTACCAAATCATCAGCTGTAGTTTGTATAGCTGGAACTTATTCCAGTTCTACCTCATGACCACTAATTTCTTCCATAAAAAATTCCTTTTCTAAAAAGGTGGCATGCTGAGAAATAAAACACCTTTTGTTCCTCGGTGTGGTAGAAGATATTCCCTTGCGAATGCTTGGGATATCCAACAAACTTCCATAGAACTAACCTTGCCTCGAGCTTGTCCAGATTTTTCTTTTAGACATAGGCCGGACAACCCCAAATCTTAACTTGTTTAAGAAATGGTCTCTTCACATACCATATTTCGTATGGAGTGGTAGGCACTGATTTGGTTGGAACCCCATTCAATAGGTATGCAGCTTCTCAAGTGTATAACACCAAAAGGAAACGGGTAACTCAGCAGTACTCATCATAGAGCGCACCATATCTCATAGGGTGCGATACCTCTGCCCTGATACACCGTTGTGCTGTGGTGTATTCGAAGGAGTAAGCTGAGAGAGAATCACATTCTTCTTTAAATAATCCAGGAACTCTATGCCCGAGTATTCTTCTCCTCGATCACATCGAAGGACTATTGATTGATGTGAAAAAGTGTATGTAGTATAACCGCAATCAATAACGGTGTCGCGTGTAGCTAGACCGAGATGAGTACGAGTCGTCCTCTGGGAAACATTGAATCTTTTATTCTTACTTTAGATGTGTTGAGAAAGTGAGAGGAGGGATAAATAATATTGAAGAATGGTTGTAGGATCTAGATCTACGTTAAACACTGATGCAAAATATAGATCTAGATTAACTACGGAGGTAAGTTTATATGAAAAGGGGGCTTGTAGGGTTCATTAGGATTTAGTAGTTATGGATGATTAATTAAAGATTACCCTTTTTATCCTTTAATAGATTTAAAACTAGAACGACAGTGATGCATGTAGATTAGGGTTTCTGGAGGGAAAAGGGTTCCCACTCTTAACCCCTATCTCGACATGGAACTCCGTTCATATCTAGCCTTTACCAAAACAATCATTAATCTAATCTCTAATCGCGGTCGAGACTAACAATGAATTGGTAGCGCGCCCGATTAGGATGTTAATGATTCTTTTGATAAAGTTTATAAACTTTATAGGACGTAAAAAGAGTTTAAGGATTTTCATCATCCATTAAGCTACCCTAATCCTACGAACCCTAACAAGCGGAGAATTACTCGCGCATGTTGGGAGAAGAAGAGATGGAGAGAGAATTCATAATGAAACTACAAAGAAATAGAATAAGAAAAAGAACTACTTTTATTAATCAACAAAACTCATTTACACTTTGTTTCCTTAGAAAATGATTACAAATACTAGTTTGCTTCTCGATCTCTTCTAAGGAGGTAGTTGAACTGTTGATGATCAGCCTGGATGCGTGAGCCATCTTCGACTTCGTGATCTCGTCAACTTGATGATTTTTCCAAGAGCCTCTCGGTCCTTATTTATAGTCCCAAAGCCAGAACCCTAGATGCCTAAATTGGAAACTAGTAGTTAAGATCCAAACTGAAAAATCCCAACTCCTAACTCGTCAAAACCGCGGCGGATCCGCGGCCAAAAGGTGGGTTTGGCCGCGGATCCACGGCCAAATAGTGACATCTTGGGCTCAATCTTCTTGTGGGCTCTTCTGGTGATATATGGTGATCTTTTGAATATCTGGAAACTGAAAATCTTTTCTACGTCACTGCCAGAATTGATTTCTTTAGTTTACTTTATTAATTAGGCAGGTTTGTTCCAACAACTTTGATTTCCTTGATTTCAGCCCTGAAAATTCTGCACAATAACTCAACAAATAATATTAGTAGAGTTTGTTTTATTGAGATATTTAACTTAACCATTAAGTATTGGTCAAAAGTATTAATAAGGTAAGCAAATTAAATGGGCCAAATGTCACATGGATATTATATGCTTACTTTTTCCTACCAAATGTTAATTATAATATATATAAACACATGAAAATAGTATTTTTTTATAGATAAACCCTCATATGTATCATATATTATAATAAATACCTTTTATTATATAGAAATAGTAGGAAAAAATATCATATTAAATGTGCAGTTTTATCAACTGAACAAATACCCCCAAACTTATCTTTGATCGTCCCGAGCAAACTAGTTTATTCAAGAGAAGGAGAAAAAGAAAGGAGAAAGCTAAGCACACTTTCGTAGGCAACACGATTGCACCGAGCGCGTGCAACAAGCCGTTAAACCTCTAGGTGTCCCTAGTAGGATGTGTGTTGTCTCCTGAGGGTTTTCAGCGGATTACACCTACAAAATCCTATAATAAAAGAGAGATGGTGAAAGTTACATATAAAGATAAGAACTATAAAAGAAAGACTTTGAAAATTAGAGTTTCCAACTACACTAGCTTTTCAGTTGTCATGAGCTCTATATTAATAGTCATGAAAAAATGTTAGAAATCACATCATCCCTCAATAAAACATCGTCGTTATTCTTCATTCCTACCTTTTATCCAAACATCGATCATATACCCCTACGTGTGTGTATAGAACATCCCTACACTCGGAGAATTCAATTCAAGCAATCATACTCTTGTCCATCTACCTTAGTACTTTTTTTAATAGATATTTAGATGGAATTTGCTCACACATTTTTCATGCGACCGTTAATACTTCTTGAGGTATTAACCGTCCGATTACTCATGTGCTTGCTTATTTAGGTGTATTTTCTCGTCCTGCAACACCTAAGGCTTAGCAGTGACTCCCAAACCAGTTGGTCTAAGGCACTAGGTGATGAAGCACCCTCGCTATATTTTTTTTATTGCTGCCTTGGTGATAACAAAACCAGTGTTCATTTTTCTTTTCATCATTTTTTCTTTTCTTTTCCATTTATTATTTCCTTCATACTTTGGCTTTTAGACAAGAGCATTTCAAGGTATCCTCTACTATCCCGAGTTTCAAGACGTGTGTAAGTGCGTATAGTAGGGTATCAATATTCAAATGTTTGGCTTTCAGAATAGAAACTATTTTTCAGACTTATTTTTATCCTCAGATTAGTGATTTCGTTCATCTTACTAAACCTTGGGACAACGGCTCATAACTACTTATTACTAGTTTCATTTAAGAAAACATCTAATTTTGTAGGTTTTCTTAAATTTTTCCAATTTTTGGATGTAATTTTTCACTATCTACTCTTTTATTATCAATTTTTTTTTGTGTGCTTATATATAGTATAATTCAAAGTAATGCGTAAATTAGCACAAACCTCCCCCAAACCTGTTTGCAGCAGTGTCCTCACTGTTGTTATCCGTTAAGCTAAAAAACCTGTAGACTTGGGAGGAAAAAGGGGACAAGAAATAATGAAAGTGAAATCCTCCCCCAAACTTATTTTTGGCTCACAATTTTATAAAAATCATTTTCTTTCAAGAGCCAAAATATCCTCCCCAAACTTGAGTTAAACAATATTAAGCTTTTTAAATCACAAAAGGGGGTCCAAGTTACTGATCAATGCCAAGCTTTGCAAAGACCAAAAGTCAACACCAACCATTCGAAGATTTTATCAGTGAAATGCACCGGTTGGTGGAAGAACATGTTGTAGAGAGCCAGGAAGAAGTGGGGAAAAGATAAGTGGTGGGATAGAATGTGTTTGTGTCTCATTTTGGAGAGACGACACAATGATTGTGATGGATTACTCGCATTCTCTTTATAGTCCAGAAGAAGGGGCGGAGGTTTAATTTCTTCGTCTTGGAGTTGATTCATCTCAACACCCGTATCTTTTAAAAATGCGAGTTCATCAGCGAAGATTTCCTCGAAGCTTTCATCGATATCCCGAATAATAATCTTATCGGAAAGAACGGAATGATACTCTGACTCCATAAAATGTTCATATTTAGCGTTAGATGTTGACCCGGACAACTCGAAAGAAGGGTCCATATGTGTATAATACATATCTGGGTCAAACAACAACGTATGAAAAGAGTCTAGATCGGTATCGTGAAGCTGTTTAAATTCGCTGCTGTCGACATCCATTAATTCGACAGAACATACTCGAGCATGAGGTTCAGAGGCTTCACTTCCCAACCTGTAAATATTAAGTTCAATTGATCTATTCCCGAAGGATAGGGTCATAGAACCGTTTCGACAATTGATTACAGCGTTGGAAGTCGCAAGAAAAGGTCGACCCAGAATCACCGGAATTTGGTTCTGTGGGTTTGCTACAGGTTGTGTATCTAGAACAATAAAGTCCACAGGGATGATAAATTCCTCGACTTTTATCAACACATCCTCTAACATACCCCTTGGTTTGGTGATAGATCGATCAGCCATCTGTAAAGTGCATTGCGATGGTTTTAATTCTCCGATACCTAATTGCTCATACACAGAATAAGGAAGCAAGTTAACACTAGTGCCTAAATCGAGTAAAGCACGATTGATATTTTTACTCCCAATAGAAATAGAGATTGTAGGACAACCAGGGTCCTTACGTTTCTTGGGTAATTGCTGTGTAAAAGCTGTGCTTACATTACTCGACATGAAAACTTTTTTCGGCACTTGAGTTTTTCGTTTCCTAGTGCACAAGTTCTTAAGTATTTTCGCATAAGCTGGAACTTGTTGTATAGCATCTAGGAGAGGAATATTTACGTTAATTTGCTTAAACATTTCCACAATTTTCTCCATTTGTGCATTCGGTTTGTTGGACCTCAATCTATCTGGAAATGGAGTTTTATCAATAAGTGTTGGGTCCAACATTGGAGAAGGTTATGGGATAGAATGGATCCTAGAATTGGAGTGGGGATCGTTTTAGATAGATTTGTGGAAGTGGGCTGAGGGTTCGAGCCTTGGGGAAAACGGAGAATAGGCTCGGAAGAAGGTGGAAGAATAGACGAATTAGGGGAAGAAGTAGAAGCCGGGGTATCATTGGTGTCACTAACATCATCAAATTGCTCACCCACTTGGTTATTCAGCACTTTTCTCGATCTCAACGTAGTAACGGCATTCACATTATGATTTTGTGAATGGCCAGGATTCGGTAGGGGTTGAGATAGGAGTTTCCCTTTCTCTCTCGCACTCATTGCGGCGTTCAACTGTGCAAGTTGGTTTTCTATTGATTTAATACTCTCGCCGTGGGAGGCGGAGTCTTTCTTTATGGTATCAATAGAAGACTTCATATCAGCCGACATTTGCATGGAATGTTTCATAAACAAATCTAAAGTTTGTGCGAGTGAAGAGTTATCAGTACCGGCCAATTGTGGTGCAGAAGAGTTGGCCGGATTATGAAAATTTTGTGACTGAAAGGGGTGCTGACTTTGTGGTTGTGGTTGCTGTGGAGGAGGTCTTTGATAATTGCTTTGGAACTGGTTCTGATTTTGGGGTTGGTTTTGGTTCCAAGCAAAGTTAGGATGATTCCTCCATCCTTGATTGTACGTGGAAGAATAAGGATCGTTTCTAGGTCACTGCTGAAAAGCAGCATTAGTTTGCTCGTAACCTTGAAACGATGCATTCATAGGATATTCTTCCGTCAAGTGTGAAGGATCTGAACAGCAACCACACACGGTTTTGGGAAGCGTAACCTGGTTTAGGGAGGCTAATGAAAATTTGTTCTCAATAGCGTCGAGTTTCTTCAGCATCGCTGCCATTTCGGATTTTACTGCGATGGAAACATCGAGCTGATGAATACCTCCCCTAGATGAAGGTGGTCTTACGCTTTCCCACTGCAAAGTGTTTTCAGCGAGATCTTCCAGATACTTCCAAGCTTCGCCATCATCTTTAGACATGAAATTGCATTGACACATTGTTTCAAGCATCTGCTTTGTCACTGGATTAATGCCCTCATATATAATTCGGCGCAAATCCTATCTTTGTATTCCATGATGAGGATATTGGATAAGCAGATCCTTGAAACGTTCAAAGCACTTCCAAAATGGTTCATTGGGAAGCTGGGTGAACTGGTTGATCTCGCTCCTAATATGGGCGGTTTTATGGTTTGGGTAAAACTTCTTAAGAAATGCTATTACGAATTCATCCCAATTAGTGATAGAGTATGCGGCAGTATTATAAAGCCATTTTTCTACCAAGTCGCACAGAGTGAATGAGAGAAGACGCAAGCACATAGCATCCACAGTCAGTTGTGAAGTACCCATCATTGCGCATACGTTTTCGAATTTAGTGATGAAAACGTACGCGTCTTCAGATTCAAGCCCGTGAAATTTGGGCAACAGATTGATGTAGTGGGGTTTAATTTCAAAATTATCCCCGTTAGCTGGTGGAATAGATAGACAAGTGGGAAGTGGACCACGGATAGGATAGCATCTCTCTTGGAGAGAAATGCGCGGAGGATTCTGCGCACCTATGGGCGGTGGCAGCGTGGTGTAATAATCTGATGGAGTACCGTCCATCTCGGTTGATGTGGTGTGTGTTGGGGGAAAAGAAGATGAAGAAGCACCGACTTCGGAGTCGATAGCAGGAACGTGGACAAGACGGGCACTAGAATCCCGTGTCCAGCCAAGCATGCACTAAGCAGGTTTAGCGCAAGTGGCAGCGTGTGTGTGATTTAAAATTGGTCTGTTTTGAAAAAAAATGGGACTTAAGACAAATCACACAAAAATGCACAAACAACCCTAGAACTAAGGTTACCTAGGTCCAGTCTCTAGACTGCTCCTAGACTTTCAAAGGACAAGCCGCAGGATCAATCCTCTATCACCTCTTTACTACTCTTATAGCCAGGTAAGTGCCAGGTAAGTGGGAGGTTGTCCACTGCGTAAGTAGTGGTCCTAATTAAGTAACCACTTGCTTTAGACACACTTTCCTAGACACCACAAAAGTAATGCGGACAAGCGATAGATTACCCACGACCTTCCTCTGTCCTTATTGAGCGCGACAGTCCTTAGAGTCTGGTCTAGATATTTTTTAAATTAATATAGGGTTGATGCAGATGCTCGGTTTGTGATTTGTGGGGCTTAAGAAGGGTGATAAAATTCCCACCAAATCTGGATTTGGTTTTTTCCCTTTGAACTCCGTATTAAAATATGGAAAACAAACCAATCACAAAACTTTGCAAAAAGATTTTTGAGCGGAGATATTTTGCAAAGAATCCTGCAGAAAAGATATTTTATTGGATTTGAGAGGAGAGAGAAGGAGTTGAGAATCTTACCAGAGAAGTATGGAACCCTAGATCCTCTAACCCGCCGCGCTTCCACCGCCAATATGCACCTTCTGCCGCGGATCCGCCGCAAGAGAGAGAGAGAGATCAATTGATGAATTTTTTCCGTGTCCTTCTGTGCTCCTCTGGATCTCGATAAATGTCTCTGGCTCTCTGTTTCCTTAAGTCTCTGACTCCAGATCCCCTCGCAAAATTCACACGACAATCGTTTAATATATAATTTGCAGTTTTGTTTTGTTTATGATACGAATCGAATAAGAATTCAACACAAATAGTAAGAATAAAAAATTACGCACGTATCCCCGGCAACGGCGCCATTTGATTGATATGAAAAAGTGTATGTAGTATAACCGCAATCAATAACGGTATCGCGTGTAGCTAGACCGAGATGAGTACGAGTCATCCTCTGGGAAACGTTGAATCTTTTATTCTTACTTTAGATGTGTTGAGAAAGAGAGAGGAGGGATAAAGAATATTGAAGAATGGTTGTAGGATCTAGATCTACGTTAAACACTGATGCAAAATATAGATCTAGATTAACTACGGAGGTAAGTTTATATGAAAAGGGGGCTTGTAAGGTTCATTAGGATTTAGTAGTTATGGATGATTAATTAAAGATTACCCTTTTTATCCTTTAATAGATTTAAAACTAGAACGACAGTGATGCATGTAGATTAGGGTTTCTGGAGGGAAAAGGGTTCCCACTCTTAACCCCTATCTCGACATGGAACTCCGTTCATATATAGCCTTTACCAAAACAATCATTAATCTAATCTCTAATCGCGGTCGAGACTAACAATGAATTGGTAGTGCGCCCGATTAGGATGTTAATGATTCTTTTGATAAAGTTTATAAACTTTATATGACGTAAAATGAGTGTAAGGATTTTCATCATCCATTAACCTACCCTAATCCTATGAACCCTAACAAGCGGAGAATTACTCGCGCATGTTGGGAGAAGAAGAGATGGAGAGAGAATTCATAATGAAACTATAAAGAAATAGAATAAGAAAAAGAACTACTTTTATTAATCAACAAAACTCATTTACACTTTGTTTCCTTAGAAAATGATTATAAATACTAGTTTGCTTCTCGATCTCTTCTAAGGAGGTAGATGAACCGTTGATGATCAGCCTGGATGCGTGAGCCGTCTTGGACTTCATGATCTCGTCGACTTGATGATTTTTCCAAGAGGCTCTCGGTCCTTATTTATAGTCCCAAAGCCAGAACCCTTGATGCCTAAATTGGAAACTAGTAGTTAAGATCCAGACTGAAAAATCTCAACTCCTAACTCGTCAAAACCGCGGCAGATCCGCGGCCAAAAGGTGGGTTTGGCCGCGGATCCACGGCCAAATAGTGACATCTTGGGCTCAATCTTCTTGTGGGCTCTTCTGATGATATATGGTGATCTTTTGAATATCTGGAAACTGAAAATCTTTTCTACGTCACTGCCAGAATTGATTTCTTTAGTTTACTTTCTTAATTAGGCAGGTTTGTTCCAACAACTTTGATTTCCTTGATTTCAGCCATGAAAATTCTGTACAATAACTCAACAAATAATATTAGTAGAGTTTGTTTTATTGAGATATTTAACATAACCATTAAGTATTGGTCAAAGGTATTAATAAGGTAAGCATATTAAATGGGCCAAATGTCACATGGATATTATATGCTTACTTTTTCCTACCAAATGTTAATTATAATATATATAAACACATGAAAATAGTATTTTTACAGATAAACCCTCATATGTATCATATATTATAATAAATACCTTTTATTATATAGAAATAGTAGGAAAAATATCATATTAAATGTGCAGTTTTATCAACTGAACAACTATAATACTTCTACCCATCCGAATCTTAACTTCAAGCTTATATTCCTTGAATTTCTCAAAAGTTTCAGACTTGTGTTTCAACAGGAACACATGTTTGAATCTTGAGAGATAGTCGATGAATGTAATGAAGTACCAAGAACCATCCTTGGCATTTATTGACATAGGACCGTATACATCATCATGTATCCGTCTCAAGAGTTCAGTAACTTTTTCTCTGTTTCCAGTAAACGGAGTATAGGTCATTTTACCTTTGAGACAAGACTAGCAAGTAGCATAAGATGAAAAATTCAAACAGATTCTCATATTCATCCTTATGTAACTTAGCTGGTCGTGTCGCATTTATATGACCTAGTCTATAATGCCACAAGAAGGATTCGTTCATTTCTGAACTACTCCTCTTGTGTGTGTTCTATATACTTTGAACTATGGTTTGATTTAGAACGTATATGCTATTACATAACAAGCCTAATCCAATTAACTCTTGATTTAGGAAAATGTTCACAACATTATCCATCAATATAGAATTATATCCTTCTTTAACTTAATAAAGAAACTGATGTAATGTTTTATATCAGGTTTGGTATGTAATAACATTTGTTCAGAATCAATGTATTAATATAAGGTGATATTTGCCAACTGGTTTGGCTGCAACACTTGCACCATTCTCTACACTTAGAGACATATCACCCAATCTCAGCTTGATACCTTTTTGTAGCCCATGTAACATTTTACATATGCGGGATCCTGATCCGGTATCACATACCCATGACGTAGAGGATACTGAAAAATATTTCTCGGTAATGAACAAACCCGAAGAAGATGCATCAACATGCACTTTCTTCGATTGGGTGGCATGGGAATCCGGATATTCCCCTATTTCCTGCTCAGACTTATAATAGTTATAAGATAGAGCGGAACCAACGTTCCCTAGCATAGTATAATAAGCAGGTTCAGTCAATACATCTATATTATTATCTTGATTAAGGCGTGACATGGTCGCTACCAGGAGAGAGAGAGAGCAGAAAACACTCTGCGTGCGCTCTTGCAAGATCATATTGGTTATTATTTTATCTAATCAGGATGGCTCCCACTGTTTTTATCAAATCTTCCTTCAAACCCTAAAAGGTAAGACTAGCCGGGATTAATTGCACTCTACAAGTTCGCCAATCTTTCGTCTAATCACAAGAGAAAAACTTCGACGAAGTCCAAGTGGAGTAAATTCCCAGAAATTTGAACACCGAGGCTGATGCGCTGAGCAAACTCGCCTCTTCCTATTCGGCCAATCACAAGAGAAATATCCTCTTTGAAGTCCTACCTCGGCCCAGCATCGAAGATGGGGGAGGCAACGCTCCAAATCTACACGACTCAAAAAGATGTCCTAGACTGGAGAAAACCCATCGTAGAACATCTGAAAGAAGGGGTTCTTCCAAAGGACCGAGCCGAGGCTGTTGGGTTACGATAGAGCCCTGGCCATCTACCATGGCCGATGCGGAACAAAAACTGGCGTTTAAAAATTTGACGCTAACGAATCCGTCTAGATCGAACCATAAACCTATACTAGCTAACTACAAGATGCACTAGCTACTGAGATAGAGTGTTATACCGGACGAACCATGTCCTTTGGTCTTCCACCATCTCCCTTAGCTCCTTGAGGCATCCTCGACTGAACTTGGTCGCCGGTCTTCCTCCATCGATGATGATCCACCCGAGGGATGTAGCTCTTTGCTCTAGCTCCACATCAATGATCAAGTGAAGCAACTAGGGACTCTAGGTTGCTAATCTAGAGTGCCTAGGATGTAGTGAGTGGATCCAAGTGTTTATCTATCTCACCTCCTCTCTTGATTCTCAACTCATGAGATTGTAGAGAGGAGGTTTTAGAATGAAGGTAGAGGAACTCATGAAAACTTGAAAAGGGGTGAGCATGACGGTGAGAAGAAAACTCATCTCTCAAAAAATAATGAGCCATCCATAGAGAGAGAAAATGATAAGCTAGGTTTTTTAAAACCAATTCTTTCAATATAATATCAAGCACATGCTTGAATAGTTTGCACAAATGAATTAAAAATTCATTTGTGCAACACTATGCAAGCATGGTTCTCACCATACTCCCCTCTCTCATTTATCCACCTAATTTCCCATTTATAATAAATGGGTAAAATCTAAATGAGGTGTCCATCTTCTAGAATGTTATCTGTATAAATATGGATTACACTCTATCGTATATACATACCTGTATTCGTACAGAAATACGAATACCCGAAGAGATAAAATAACACAAAGAACATAATACTATAATATACATATCGAAATACATATAAGTAAATTATTAAATCAATACCTGATTTAATAATCCGGCTCAAACCCAAGCCGGCTAGTATTATCAATTGTCCGATCGAAATTCCTGATACATAGTATAATCAATCGATTGGAACCCTGCACTTATGCAATACGGCTACTACATCATTTCGCCAGAACCAGGGAAACCTTCTGTGTGGGACTCTAAAGACCCGTCAATACGCTGGCAGTGGGTTTAACCACAAGCATGTCAGTGGCACTAGCTATACGTAACAGCTACCCATGTATTGAGCGAAAGGAAGGCTGACTGGCAAACTCATTCGAACCCCTACTGAGCCTGTCCGTGACAATCTCCGTATAGTCCGGTCTGTTCGTCTAAGAGTATCGCATATCGAGTCTAGGAGGTGGATAAAGTCATATCCCTAATAACGCGATATTTCGTGTCGGTATGAAGCCCATCATCCACTGATAAACTACTGATCCAAATCAGTAATTCTCGTCTACCTTGGCCCAGAATTTCTGGTGATGGCCACTCGTGCACCTTGCGACATCAACCCCCAATACTGGGAGTGACAAATCCCCGATGATCCGCTCACTGCCTCTATGTGGCTCGGGACTGTACCCAACTAAAACCTATTTGCACGACTCCTTTGAGCCATGGTAGGGTAGTAATCAAAGCACGGTGGGAACTCACACGAGACAAATGACGATCTCAGATCGATAGACTAACCTGTACACATGTCACCTGGGAACTGCTATCTGACAATAGGTATAATACTAATTGATGTGCTTTAAATAAGTGTGGTGTTTTGTAAATAAAGTAACCGCAATCAGGACGGTGTCGCTAGTAGCTAGAAAAGGCCGACCGAGAATCATCAGAATTTGGTTTCGTGAGTTCGCCACAGGCTGTGTATCTAAAAAAATAAAGTCCACAGGGAATATAAATTTCCCGACTTTGATTAACACATCCTCTAGCTCCCTAGGTTCGGTGATTGATCGATCGACCATCTAGAGAGTGCAGTGTGCAGGTATCAACTCTCCAATACCTAGCTGCTCATAGACAGAATACGGGAGCAAGTTAACACTAGCGCCTAGGTCAAGTAGAGCACGATTGATGCTTTTACCCATAATAGTTATAGATATTGTAGGACAACCGGGGTCCTTACGTTTCTTAGGCAATTGTTGGGTAAAAGCCGTGCTCACATTACTAGTTAAGAACACCTTTTTTGGCACTTGAGTTTTCCTCTTCCTAGTGCACAAGTCCTTAAGGATTTTCGCATAACATCTAGGAGAGGAATATTTATGTTAACTTGTTTAAACATTTTCACAATATTCCCCATTTGTGCATTAGGTTTGTTGGCCCTCAACCTGTTGGGAAAAGGAGTTTTATCAATAAGGGTTGGGTCCAACATTGGTGGAGAAGTTTGTGGGGATGGAATCGATCCCAGAATTGGAGTTCGAATCATTTTAGGTTGACTCAAGGGAGTGGGCGGAGGGTTTGAGCCTAATGGAAAATGGAGAATAGGCTCAGAAGAAGATGGTGGATTAGACGAATTAAGGTTAGAAGAAGAAGTCTGGGTTTTATCTGATTCAACATCATCAACATGTTCACCGACTTGATTATTCAGCACTCTTCCCGATCTCAATGTGGTTACGACACTCACATTATGACTTTGTGAGTGGCCAGGATTCGGTAGAGGTTGAGATGGAAGTTTCCCTTTCTCTTTCTCACTCATCGCGACATTTAATTGTGCAAGTTGTGCTTCTATCGATTTTATGCTTTCACCGTGGGAAGCGGTGTGCTGCACTAACGTTTGGATAGAAGATGTTAAATTAGCTGTCATTTGCATGGAATGTTTAATAAACGTTTCCAAGGTTCGTTCGAGTGCAGAGGATTTTTCGGTACCGACTGTTAGGAAATAATTACTATAAGATGTAGAGTTGTTGGCCGGATTTTGAAAAGTTTGCGGTTAAAAGGGGTGCTGACTCTGTTGTGGTGGTTACTGTTGCTGTGGAGGAGGCCTTTGATAGTTATTTTGGCTTGGGAACGGATTTTGATTTTGAGTTTGGTTTTGGTTCCAAGCAAAATTAGAATGATTCCTCCATCCCTGATTGTATGTGGAAGAATAAGGATCGTTTCTAGGGCGTTGCAGAAAAACAACATTAGTTTGTTCTTGACCTTGGAACGGAGGATTCGAAGGACATTATTCTGTCAAATGTGATGGGTCAGAACAGCAACCACACACGGTTTTGGGGAGCGTAACTTGGTTTTGGGAGGATGAAGAGACTTTGGTTTCTATAGCTTCGAGTTTCCTTTGTATCGCTGCCATTTCGACTTTTACTGCGATGGAAACATCAAGCTGATGGATACCTCCCCTAGACAATGTTGGTCTAACGCTTTCCCACTGCAAAGTTTGTTCGGCAAGATCTTCCAGAAATTGCCAAGCCTCACCATCGTTTTTAAACATGAAATGGCATTGACAAATGGTTTCAAACATCTGTTTTGTCGCTGGATTAACACCCTCATATATAATTCGGAAAAGATCCCATTTATTGATTCCGTGATGAGGGCATTGGACAAGAAGATCTTTAAACCATTCAAAGCATTTCCAAAATGGTTCGTTGGGAAGTTGGGTAAACTGGTTAATCTCGCTTCGAACACGGACGGTCTTATGATTTGGATAAAATTTCTTAAGGAATCCTATAACGAATTCATCCCATTTAGCAATAGAGTGTGCGACTGTGTTATAAAGCCATTTTTCTGCTAGATCGCACAAGGTAAAAGGGAGAAGACGTAATCTCATAGCATCCACAGAAAGTTGTGTAGTGCCTATCATTGCGCATACGTTTTCGAATTTGGTGATGAAAACGTATGCGTCTTCGGATTAAAGCCCGTAAAATTTGGGCAACAGGTTGATGAAGTGGGGTCTAATTTCGAAATTATCCCCATTGGCTGGTGGAATAGATAGACAAGTAGGAAGGGGATCGCTTATCGGGTAGCATCTTTCTTGAAAAGAGATGCGCGGTGTATTCTGCGCACCAATGGGTGGTGGCAGGGGTGGTTGGTAAAATCTGATGGAGAACCGTCCATCTTGGTCGATGTGGTAGGTGGAGGGGAAAAAGAAGATAAAGAATTACCGACTTCGGAGTCGATAGAAGAAACGCGGACAAGACGGGCACTAGAATCCCGTGTCCATCCGATCATGCACTAAGCGGGTTTAGCGCACGTGGCAGCGTGTGTGCGAACGATTTTAAAATGGTTTGTTTTGAAAAAGTGTCGAACGTGAGGCTTGGCTCAACAAATCACAAAATGCACAATCAACCCTAGAACTAAGATCACCTAGGTCAAGCACTAGACCGCTCCTAGACTTCCAAAGGACAAGCTGCAGGATCAATCCTCTACCATCTCTTTATCACTCTTGTGGCCAGGTAAGTGCCAGGTAAGTGCCAGGTATCCACTATACGAATCACCGAAAATAGCGGGCCTAATTAAGTAACCACTTTTCTTAGTCATACTTGCCTAGAAACCACAAGAGAGATGCAGATAAGCGATAGATTACCCATGACCCTCCTCTGTCCTAATTGAGCGCGCCGGTCCTTAGAGTCTTGGTCTAGATATTTGTAGGTTTATGCAGATGCTCATTTTGTGATTTGTGGAGCCTAGGAAGGGTGAAGAAATCCCCATCTAATATGAATTTGGTTTTACCCCTTAAAGTCCGTTTTAAAATATGCACAAACAAACCAATATCAAAACACGCAAAAAGAGTTTTGAGCGGAGATATTTTGCAAAGAATCCTGCAGAAAATCAGATTATTGGATCTTAGAGGAGAGATAAAGATATGAGGAATATACCAGAAGATTTTGGGTGCACAACACCACAGAGCCGCCACCGTTCCGCAGCCAAATGCACACTATTGCCATGTTTCCGCGGCGCAATGGTGGGTTCTTTTGACAATGTTTCTTCAGTGCACCCCTTTTCTCCTCCGGGCTTCGATAAAAATCTCTGAATCTCTATTTCCTTGCTTATGTGACTCCAGACACCCTTGCAAAATTCGCATAATAATCGTTAAATATGCAAGTTGCGGTTTTGGTTCTCTTTTATAATATGTTTTCTGGATTTTATAAAAATTCAACACGAATAGCAAGAAAAAAATTACAGTCGTATCCCTAGCAACGGCGCGATTTGATTGATGTGCTTTAAAGAAGTGTAGTATTTTGTAAATAAAGTAACCGCACTCAGGACGGTGTCGCTTGTAGCTAACCGCAATGAGTTCGGGCCGTCCACAGGGAAATGTGAACCTTTTTCTTGCTTTAGACGAGTTGATTGAAAGATGAGTTGATTGGTTGTAGATCTATTTTGAACACGGATGTAGAATTTATGAAGAAAAGGCTTGTAGGGTTCATAGAATTTAGTAGTAATGGAGAATTAATTAAAGATGACTCTTTTTATCTTTTAATAGATTTAAAACTAGATTGATAGTGATGAATGAAGATAAAGGTTTTTGGAGGGAATAGGGTTCCCACTCTTAACCCTTATCTTTTCATTGACCTCTATTCATGTATAGCTTTTACCAAAACAATTGTTAATCTAATCTCAAATCGCGGTCGAGATTATCAATAAATTGATAGCACGCCCGATTAGGATGTTAACAATTACTTTGCTAAAGTTTATAAACTTTAAAAGATATAAAAGGAGTTAAGAGATTTTATCATCCAATGATCTACCCTAATCGTACGAACCCTATCAAGCGAGGAATTACTCACGCATGGTTGAGATAGAAGAGAAGATGAAGAAGGAGATCATAATGTAAATGCAGAAAATAATGCAGAATGTAAAATGCAAAGAACTAAACTAAAAATCTACCTTTATTAATCAACCTTAACATGTACAACTCCTTTGAAATTTAGAATACAAAGAACTCTCATGTTGCTCTCGATCTTTATCTCGTATGAAGTAGATGTTCAGTTGATGATCATGTCGATTCGTGGACCGTCTTGGATCTCTTGATCTTGTCGGTGATTTGCTTGGTGGTAAAAAGTGAGATGATTTCCAAGTATAATTGTAACAACCCTAAATTTCCTATACAAGTTTTTACAAATTTTTTTCAAAAATCCATAAAGGGGTATTTTAGCCTGAGCACAAGATATAAGTAATTATTTTGCTTTTTAATTACAAGTTAAAAGAATGTAACAACTCCATTTTTAGTGTACAAAATTTGCTTAAAAATTAATGTATACTTGGGGTATTTACATTTTCTGTGACTACTTTAAGTAATTAAATAGCTCCATAATTACAAGAAGGAGCTTGTAGCTCATTGGTAATATCTTGCACTGCTGAACCAAGCCACCAGAGTTTAAATCTTATACCCCACAATATTTTTAATATTATTTTGTTTTAAATTTTTTAGAAGACCAACAGTCAACACGTGATAACTCCAAATTTTCCCACTACACCTGAAATAATAAATATACCAGAGGCTACATCAGGCGACCCCCCATCTCCCGAGCTCCAGACTCGGCCTGACTCGGCCGGTGGACCGGCCGACTTGGGCCGGCGCCGCCGACCGGACTAGGCCGGTCGGCCGAGTCGTCAACAGGAAAATCCTGGATTTTGGAATTCTCATACCCCCTACACACTCCATTTAATTAGATCGGTTCCAGAGACACCATTAATCCCTATTTACTCCATTTTAATGAATTTTTAATACATTTTTTTACATTTTTAATTTAAAACCCTTCATCTACACTAACCCCAGTCTAACCCTATAAATACCAACCCTACACACTACCTCCTCATCCCAAAAATCTGAGCCAACTCTTAAGAAAACATTAGAAACCTTGTGTACTTTGAAAACGAGTAAGAAGCGAAGCTACGTCGAATTTTCCGGCAAACTTCCGACGACCATCCTAGGAGCTCCCGGCGACGAAACGACGCACCGGGACTCCTCCTGATCAATCTCCCTCTCTTTGTTGTCCTAAAACCGTAAGTCTCATTTCTAACTTCTCTATTCTATTCTAGAAATACGGAATTATAAAACCCGACAGAATCGGAACAAATCCGATTTTCGATTCGGATTCTTTATAAAACCTCACTTTTCTTTAATATAATCATGCTTAAACCAATTCATGTTGACTATTAAACATTAATCAACCATATTGATCAAGTTTCAAATCAAAAGTAATTGCTATTTCATTTTACCGTATTTTCATTTAAATACCACATAGTTTCAATTCTACATATAACATCACAAAACTTGCTATACCTTTAAGTAGATCACGAGGTAATGACCTACCTCCTCACACACTCAGATGCAATATAGCACAATACCCTTGAGAATATAGAATACGGGAAAACGACATCATTGCAAATAAATACCATTTACTTAATAAAACCGTTTTCTAAAGGATTTAGTATTTATACAATCTTTGCAAAACACCGCTACAACCCATTTTGGGGAACCCGTTCGGGATGGTGTGGATTATCGCACATCCTCGGGCTTAGTAGCGCGAGATTCAGACCTCCGCAAGGAGCATTCGGTCTCGAAAGATTTAAAATACGACATCTTAAGAAAACGAGATTTCTAGAATATTATAGATATATACAAAAATTATTTTCATATAAATATATGTATATGTAATATAAAAATATCTATTTTGAAGTATTATAAATATCCACCTTTTGCTAAAAATATCACAAGAATCAATTTTACACTAAAATACCATGAATTCCATACAAAACCAATATTACAAATAAATACCTTTTATTATGAATTTAGGATATTCTCACTAGAATTGTCACAAATATAAAATCTACATTTATTACAACTCTAAAGACGAATAATAAATACTTGGGGTGTATTTTAAAAAGTATATAAAAGTATTTTTATATAAAACCCCTTCAAGTTCTATAAATTACCCTAAAGACCCTAGTAAATGTAGGTTTAAGCGGGATCAGTCTCTTGAGCCTCAGGGAGCCGAAGATATGGGTGCTTGCCTATCTAAGGTAGACAACTTAACAACGGTGTTATCAATACGGTAATCGTCTTTGAAAAAGACACAAATCCTGCCGCCCATGTGCAGCGGTTACCGATAACATTAAAACAATCAGGACTTCAATTTACTTTTCTAATTGTCTGACTCGGTTTGAGTCTCATTATAATCTGACTTGAATATGATTCAAGTACAATCTACAATCTACAGTCTACAGTCTACAATCTACAATCTTCAATATTACAATTCAACATGAATCCATGAATCCAATTATACAACTTGACTTAGCCGAACCATGGATATACATTCCATTTACATGATCCTCCAGTTACATCCATTTACATGATTCTACGGTTACATCCGTTTACTGATATCATGGTTTCGGTCAGTCAATCAATTATACAAGTTACAATACAATACAATACAAACAAGACATCTCGGGGTTTAAAGGGTAGATTGGTACGGAAGGTGTTAGATGTGGCACGAGACAGTAAGACTTAATACACCTAACATGAATCCAGTTGCTGTTGTATCATGGCAAAAACACTTCCTTGTACTATACTTGCCTCTAATCTCTGGCATATAGAGACTCCTCTCGTATACACCGGCATTCTTCTGTACCAAACTACAAACAACAGCGTTAACACAACATTACAACAATATAATACAACTTTAAAAGATACCTTCTTATTCCGTCTATTCTATTTCCCCCTTATCTTTGGGACAAACCGAGCGACCTGTTCGCTGACGACATTCTCTTTCTTTCTTCTTTGAATGTCGTCAGGGTGATCTGGACACATCAGAGATCGAGCCCAGTGCTGAAGACTTGGACCAGTTCAGTGAAGACCTCGAGCTCTAGTACATTGTATATTTTCCATTTCAGTACTCTTCTTTTCTGTTATGCCATTGTTTAGGCATCGCTTTTTATTTCAGTTGTATTTACTTTCCATGCATTGTACAGAAAGAATGTGAATAAATAAAGTTGTTGTTTATTATATCCTGTCTCTTGTGCTTTACTTTTATATTGCTTAGATACGCTTAGCGTATTTACTTCACAGTAAATACGTCGCGTCCTCGTCGCGTCCTCTGCCCGTATACTGGGAAGCGGGGCGTGACAATAATTCTAGGTCCTTTAAATAGTACTAGAGGCAGAAACCCTAGATCCCATGTATTAGGATATGTTGTTGCAATCATAATCACAAAATCTCAAATCCAACGGCCATCAGAGGGCCGCGGATCCGCCGCGAATAGGGGGGTTGGCCACGGTTGGGCGACAGAATAGTGGAATCATGCTTTAAAAATTCTTGTGTTGTATGATGTTGACACGTGAAGATTGTTGTGATGTCTAGTTTCTTTAAATCTTTTCTGAGTCTTTCCCATTTACAATTTTACGATTTGATTCAACTTTATCGGCAGATTTTATTCCTGACATCTCGGATATCTCGATCTCCAGATCTGAGCTAAATCCGCACAATATCTCAATTCATAGTATTGGTAATATTTGTTATATTTGAGATATTATCCTAATCATTTTATATATGATACAATATTTTAAGAATATTGATTAGGATTATTTGATATGATATGCATATTTAAATTATCAAAATATCATATAAATATTATATGTATATATTTTCCTTCATAATATTATGTATAGTATATAAACATATGATAAAGAGTATTTTGCATATAAACCCACATATGTTCCATATTTACGATAAACAACTTTAAATACTTAACAAAAGTAAGGAAAATGTTTCATAAAATGTGCAATATTTTCAACTGAACAAATACCAACTAGCATGTTCCCAGCAAGTCCGTCCAGTGTACTCATAACCCAATGAGCACCTGTATACTATCTTAGTTGACTGACTGACACCTGTTCCCGCCAAATTTTTTGGCTCAGAGCTTGCTGTTCCCTCATAAAAAAAGGGGAGAGTAAGAAAGGGGAAAACTCCCCACTAAATAAGGTGTTCCCCCCGAAACATGGGAGACGAGACCGAGTATGTCTGTCTTGCCTGAATTCGGAACAGATGCTAATTGGTGCTATTCGTCTACCTCTTCGAAGATGCCAAGTTGATTTATGACACCATATATCGAAGGTTTAAATGGATGCGTCCGATATAGCAGACTTCGTCAGATTCCCCATCGTTGAGGGGTTTTTGATTGTAGGGACGCTCTTCCCTGCAGGCACAAGCCCCTGCAGTTAATTACGCTACCGCATCGCGGTACGTTTTCCTTCTCTAGATGGTCACTTCGTGTCGTGGGTGTTTGTTTTGTTTTTGGTTGCCCGTGGATTGTTTACGGAGACTAATTTATGTTGTCGCCCGTAGGGCGTGGATTAGTCCAAATCTGTATCTTCTTAGATTTGGGTTTGGGATTGGGTTTAAGTATACGTTAGTCTCATTTGAGATTAAGATCAACTTAAACGTATGTTAAGGATACGTTAGTCTAATTTTAGACTAAGATCAACTTAACGGGATCATTTAGATCTAACAAGAAAGCATTTGGGCTCTATTGTTTAGTTTAGGGACATTGCGGTCGATTGCCAGTTTAAGGACATAGTGGTCCAAGGTTAAGGACATCATAGTCCGTGGGTTTAAAGGGGCCCCACAGTCCGTGTAGGGTTCCTAGGCACACTAATGAGGTCTCACAAGGCATCAACCATGCCAATTTCAAAAATTTCCGGTGCCGAGAAACCCTAATGCGATCGTTGACTAGAGATTAGGCGAAACATGCAACTAGTTAACAACTTAACTAAGTGAAAGAGACTACAATCTTTGTAGATCCGGTCCTCCACCTCCATAGCTCCGTGATGAAGTCCCTCCGCTGTACCCATCGGATCCCGGACTCTCGCGGTAGTTTCATCGAAGAGATGATCGGGCTAGGTCGTCGACTTCGATGCTGAAAATGATCTACGTCGAGGCAACACAAGATCAAGCTCCCACTACACCAAGTCGTGAAACTTGTGAAGAAAACACCTTATACTACATGGAAAGTGGTAGAGGATGAAGAAATAGGAAGTGGGTTCACTTTAGAATTGGATTTCTCACTCTTTTTCTTAAGTTACCATTGAAGCTTGCAAACTTTTTCTTCTTGAAGAAGAAGAGGAAGAAGAAAAAGAATATGATAAGAATTCTCTTGGAAAATAGAAAATAAGTCATTCTTATCATATAGAAACCATGGTCAAGTGTAGAGAATAAACTAAGGTTAGGTTTAATGGTTAGGTTAAGGCTAAGAGACAAAATGGTCAAAGCTTCAAAGCTTCATGAAGTTTCATGAAAGAAACAAAGTAAGCCGCCATTTTATTCTTGCCAAAATGAATTAAAGAAAATAAATAAATGAATAAGTAAATCAAAACTCTAACCATTAACATAACTATGGTTTAATCATACACACCCAAGTTTGCATGTATCATCAAACATGATACAAACAAGTGCACAAAAATATATCACATATACAATGTGCACATCAAGTGAGAAAATCCATTTTAAGTGAACAAATACTAGTTAATGTAAAGTAATATATCAAATATATAATTATACATTAAATCATTAAATCAACACTTGATTTAACGATCCGGTCATATCGCATATGACCGACTAATATCCAATGTATCGGCTTATCGAATCAATCCTCGATTCGATAACTAGGTAATATCGCATACAACCAATCGATACATTCATCGCGAGAATAGAATACGGTATCACATACATGCATTATTATCGGTCCCGCACATATCTCATATGCGCTCCTATTTCGTTTCGCTTGAGCCAGGAAACCTCTGTGTAGGACTCTAAAGACTCGTCAATACGCCGGCAGCAGGTGATGATCATATCAAACACCCACAAGCCGCAAGCGGTCTGCTAAACGTAACGGCCACCCGGGTATTGAGCGATCAGAAGATCGACGAGCAAGCCCGCTCACACTCCTGTGAATCCAACCAGTAACACTTACCGTACAGTCCGGTCTGTTCGTCTGATATGTCGCATATCTTGCCTAGGGGTGGTAAACGTCAGACCCCAATAGCTTGATAAGTCGTGTCGATAAGAGGTCTATAACAGTTCGAGAAACTACTGGTAACACTTACCAGTAAATCTCAACAACCCTGGCCAGGGATTTCCGGTTATAGCCAATCGAACACAGTGCAACATCAACTCCCTATACCGGGAGAGACGAATCCCCTCCTATCGCTCATTGCCTCCATGTGACTCGGGACTGTACCCAAAAACCACCGTTTTGCACGCCCTCTTGGACGTGGTAAGGTGGAAATCAAAGCACAGTGGGAATCACACAAGACTCTATGACGATCTCGGGTCTACAGACTAACCTGTACCAGTGTCACCAGAGAACTGCCATCTGACGTAAGGTATAATACCAGCTGGGAGTTCTCGGCGAGTTCGTCCAGTGTACCCAGTCTCCACTGAGCACCCGTATATCATCTCTGATGTCAAACATCAATGGATATGGGATCATCCATCGCCCATCTGAATGGGTCGAGAAGGTATACGCTAGTCTACTCTGGTATATCGATGCCCCGTCTCGATATACCCACGACTAGGGACCTTGAAGGATGTACTTGTGGACTACCATGTCCCCACTAGTATGATCCGCATCATAGTCCAGGTAGTCAAGTACACATCCTAAGGGCTTTACCAACATGTAACAGAGAGACAATCAGTATACACGTTAAGGTAAAGAGTAACCAGATAGCATACTATCATGTCGAGCAAGAAAGTCCTCCCTATATATGTCCCAGCATCCACTACAATATACATCCTATGTACAGTAATGGCCTCTAGGGCATACATATAACTAACAATCTTCCACTTACACTAGGGCCATCTGACAGCAGTGGTTGCAGTATCTCATACTCAACCATCCCATAAAAGTCTCTCTCTGGAAAAAGGCCTTTCATGAGTGGATCCGCCGTGTTTTCCTCTGAGTCTACTCTCCTAACCTTGATCACCCAGAAGATCAACCATCTCCATGCTCAGGTGATACTGCCTTAGAATATGTCTGGATCACTGATGGGACGGACATTCCTGGCATAAGCCACAACTCCATTGTCACACAATGGGAGGAACTAAGTTCATCTCATGAACTAATATACATCCAGACTGCCTCTTTGGTAGCATCTAAAGTAGCGATGTATCCAGCCTTCATCGTCTAGTATGCCACGGTATCTAGCTTGGAACTCTTCCAACATACCGTCCCTTTACTGAGGGTAAGGACAATGCATGTGACTGACTTTCAGTCGTCCTTATCACCCTGGAACCTTTCCAGTGATTCTCCCCAGGATCAATTGATACCATCTCACTACAACTAGTGAGAATCCTAACATCCAATTACTTCTATCTCATAGATCAAAACTCAGGATTTAGGAGGTATCACTTTGATCCTTTATGGAGAATCATTGTGATAAGCGGAGATTGACCGAGCGTAGCATAGGAAACTCCTTCCTTATCAAGAGTATGTCATCCACGTACTCTACGAGGATCACCACCATACTCTCTACTACCTTTTTTGTTTATACAAGGTTCATCTACCATTTTGATGATGTCAAACTCTTTGACTAACACATCAAAACAGACGTTCCAACTCCGCGATGCCTGCTTTATCACATAAAACATCTTGCACACGTTTCCGCTGCTCCCACTGTCTACGAGGCCCTCTGGCTGTGTACTTATAGACACATTCTTCTAAAACATCATTTAGAAATGCAGTCATGGCACCCAACCACCAGATATCGTAGTCATGGTATGTAGCCGTGGCAAGTAGGATCTGGATGGACTTAAGCATAGCCACCGAAAAAGGTTTCATCATAATCCATGCCTGGTCAATGATGCAAACTTTTAACAAGTCTAGCTTTGAAAGTCTCAACTTTTCCATCTGCACCAAGTAATCTTCTCAAGATATACTTGCTCCTGATGGGGATTTAACCCTTCAGATAAAGCAACTAAAGTCCATACTTTGTTGGTGTATAAGGATTCCATCTCAGATCGCTAAGCATCCAGCCATTCTTACAGAGTCCCCACTCTTGATGGCCAGCTCGAAACTAGTTAGGTCATCATCTCATGATGCAATCCTCGCTCCCACTGTCATAGAGAAACTGAAGCAACTCTCAGGTGGGTGAGGAACCCTACTAGATCGGCGGAGAGGCCGAGGTTCGTTGGAATCTACTGAATCCTTTGGTTCTATCAAATCATCAGCTGCAGTTTGCATAGCTGGAACATTTCCAGTTCTACATAACAGACCTTGCCTCGAGCTTGTCCGGATTTTGCCTTTTAGACATAGGCCGGACAACCCCAAATCTTAACAAACTTAAGATATGGGCTCTTCCCTTTCCATATCATATATGAAGCGATAGGCAACTGATTTGATTGGAACCCTATGCAATAGGTATGAAACTTCTCAAGTGCATAACACCCTATAGGAAAAAAGGTAACTCAGTAGTACTCATCATAGAGCACACTATATCAAATAGGGTGTATCTGCTCCGCCCCGATACAACATTGTGCTGTAGTGTATTCGGAGGAGTAATGCTGAGAGAGAATCTCATTCTCCTTTAGAATAGTCCAGGATTTCCGTGCATCAAGTATTTTCCTCCTTGATCACATCAAAGGACATAATACTTATACCCGGTTTTGGTTCTCTACTTCTTACTTATATTCTGTGAATATCTCAAAAGCTTTGGACTTGTGTTTCAACAGGAACATATGTCTGAATTTTGAGAGATCATCAGAGAATGTAATGAAGTACAAAGAACCAGTCTTGGCATGTGTAGACAGGGGACCTAACATACATCATCATGTATCAGTCCCAAGAGTTCATTAACTCTTTCTCTGTTTCCAATAAACAGAGCTATGGTCATCTTATCTTTGTGACATGACTGGCAAGTTTCACAAGATGTAAATTCAAACTAATTTAAATATGCATCTAAATGTAACTTCAGCCAGTCGGGTCGCATTGATATGACCTAGTATACAATGCCTCAAGAAGGATTCGTTCATTTCTGAACTCTTCCTCTTGTGTGTGTTCTATATACTAAGAACCGTAGTTTGATTTAGAACATCAATGCTTTTAGATAACGTGCCTGAACCGATCAACTTTTGATATAGGAAATGTTCAAAACATTATCCAACAATACAAAATTTTATCATTTCTTTACTTATAAAGAGACTGATATGATTTTGTATATCAGGTTCGGTATCTAATAACATCCGTTCAGAATCAATGTATTTGTAATACAGGGTGACAGTGACCAACAGACTTGGCTGCAACACTTGCCCCGTTTTCTGCCTCATGAAACTTATCACCCGTTCTCAGTTCTTTACCTATCTGTAGCCCTATGTAACAGATTACATATCTGGGATCCTGATCCGGTATCAAATACCCAGGACGTAGAGGATACAGAGAAACAGTTCTTTGTAACGAACACACCCGAAGATGATGCATCATATGTACTTTCCTCGTTTGGGCGGCACGGGAAATCTGGTATTCCCCAATTTCCTGCTCTGTCTTATAACAATTATAAGTTGGAGCGGGACCAACGTTCCCCAGCTCAGTATAACAAGTGGGTTTGGTCAATTCATCCGTATTATTATCTTGATTAAGGCGTGATATGGTCGCTACCTGGAGAGAGAGAGAAGAAAACACTCAGCGTGCGCTCTTGCAAGATCAGATTGGTTATTATTTGATCTAATCAGGATGACTCCCACTGCTTTTTATCAAATCTTCCTTCAGACCCTAAAAGGAAAGACTAGCCGGGATTAATTACACGCTACAAGTTCGCTAATCTTTCAGCAAGACCAGTGTCGGTACTTTGAGGGAGGTTCCCCGTGCTTTCGCACGGACCTAATTACAGTAAACCTCGTTTTCCCAGAGGCATAACCCCGTTGACACCTTTCTAGACACCTACTTGATCGGCTAATTGTAATGTGTAAAACTCTCCCAGGAGTAACAATTACTCGCAGCGGGTATCGGGATCCAACTATCTCATAGAAGGTATGCAATCTCATTGCAAATTTCAACACTTGAAATTCCCGATAATATTTTGCCCCTAGCGTTCTATGACCTTGACGGAGGCCAAACAACCCATAGTCCGCTAGTCAAGTTCAACCCGTCATTTCCTGATTGAATTAAACCCACCCGCACGACCCTTGACGGAGGCCAAACAACGCCGTACGAATACCCTAATCCAATCGCATCATATGCAAGCAGATAAGCACTAGTTAGCTACCGTACACTACGCCTTGACGGAGGCCAAACAACCGCAGCGCGAATACTAACTAGTACTTATCTGAAATGACGGAGGGCTACGACAGGTTTTTCTGAAAACCTATCGCGTAATGAACTTGATATCGTTGTAGGATCGAATGAATTTTGAAATGGTGTGTTTTTGATGCTTTTCTAGTTTTGCTAAAGGGGTCACTCCCGGTGAAGGGATCGTCAGCCCTTTCCTCATCGAATAAGGTGCGGGATATATCATATATATCACTGTGCAAAGCAAGAACTATAGGAGCAATCAAAAGACAAACCGAGGGTTGTAGCATCTGTCAGTTATTGCTAAAGGAGTCACTCCCGGTGAAGGGATCTCGGTCCTTTCCTTATCGAATAAGGTGCATGATGTTCTACAAGGAACACCGCGATGCAAAGCAAGAACTGTAGCTACCTGTTTTTGAAAATTCGATTCCACAACATCTTTAGGTTTCTTTTTCTTTCATTAATCATATTAATGAAGTCCCATCATTTAAATTACCTAAACATCACAGATAAATACGACGTACACTTATGCCATCCGCATTCGCCTCGATGTCCCCTCGTGCACCGTTAGGTTAGGTAACTAACGGCAGAGCGGGGCAGGGCTAGTGCAGGTGTAAAACATAAGTAACGTCTATATAATATATCAAATATACTATATACTATATCTATCACAGAACATCACATGATCACATCACAGATATCGCAGCAGAAGAATCATATGAAACATTGGATATACTAGGACGTCCGTGTTTTCAATACGAGCCAGTATAAAACACAGATTCCACGGTCGCGATGAATAGCCAAACCCACACCCCTAGACCCCTACGAGAGCGGCAAGCAACCCTACCAATTCTAGAGTTAGGAGACCCAGACTCGACTCCTCGAGTTGGTCTCCCACTGGACTCCAGAACCCGGTTACTTGTGCCCTCCTCCTTGGGTCTATCCTAGTGCGGAAAAGTGAATAATATACAAACGGTGAGAACTTCCGCAACCTGGAAGTGCCCCAATGAAAGAATATTACATACAAGTTTTTACATGAATGAAAATGAAAAACACTCATCTCACATAAAAACCCCCGGCTATTCAAATACGACGATCCAATATAACATATCCAGCAACACATAACATCACATGTCATCAACATAAGTAAATATGCGCATCTCAATTGTCGTTGTCATATAGCAACGAAACCGGCGATATCACATATTACACTTACGGTCACAGAAAAGAAAGTGTAAAACTACAACAGTTGGAATCCGCAACTTATTTAGACATCGCATGCCTAACCAAATGAATATCTTAGAAATCACATGCCTAACAATTATAAACCCCGTATTTTAGTCTCATTATCGAAAACTCTTTTCAATATTAAGTCGGGCAATTCAATAAGATTCCCGACATCCTGATCGAATACTCGTCGCAAACTTCAGTAGACGGCCGCACCCCCGATGCCGTCGACGAAGTGCACCAAGGCGGAACACCGTTGCCGCGAGCACCCGAACGGATACTTTCGGCGACGGGGTTCTCCTACAGTCACTTGGTCGGGGCTATGGGGCATGGCTATCTATTAAGTTTTACCGGCGAGTATCCGCGTACGCTACGAGATTGCGACGGACTTTTGATCGCATCAAAATTCCATGGCAACACAAGATCAAGCTCCCACTTCACCAAGTCATGAAACTTGTGAAGAAAACACCCTATACTACATGGCAAGTGGTAGAGGATGAAGAAATAGGAAGTGGGTTCACTTTAGAATTGGATTTCTCACTCTTTTTCTCAAGTTACCATTGAAGCTTGCAAGCTATTTCTTCTTGAAGAAGAAGAGGAAGAAGAAAAAGAATATGATAAGAATTCTCTTGGAAAATAGAAAATAAGTCATTCTTATCATATAGCAACCATGGTCAAGTGTAGAGAATAAACTAGGGTTAGGTTTAATGGTTTGGTTAAGGCTAAGAGACAAAATGGTCAAAGCTTCATGAAGTTTCATGAAAGAAACAAAGTAAGCCACCATTTTATTCTTGCCAAAATGAATTAAAGAAAATAAATAAATGAATAAGTAAATCAAAACTATAACCATTAACATAACCATGGTTTAATCATACACACCCAAGTTTGCATGTATCATCAAACATGATACAAACAAGTGCACAAAAATATATCACATATACAATGTGCACATCAAGTGAGAAAATCCATTTTAAGTGAACAAATACTAGTTAATGTAAAGTAATATATCAAATATATAATTATACATTAAATCATTAAATCAACACTTGATTTAACGATCCGGTCATATCGCATATGACCGACTAATATCCAATGTATCGGCTTATCGAATCAATCCTCGATTCGATAACTAGGTTATATCGCATACAACCAATCTATACATTCATCGCGAGAATAGAATACGGTATCACATACATGCATTATTCTCGGTCCCGCACATATCTCATATGCGCTCCTATTTCGTTTCGCTTGAGCCAGGAAACCTCTGTGTAGGACTTTAAAGACTCGTCAATACGCCGGCAGCAGGTGATGATCATATCAAACACCCACAAGCCGCAAGCGGTCTGCTAAACGTAACGACCACCCGGGTATTGAGTGATCAGAAGATCGACGAGCAAGCCCGCTCACACTCCTGTGAATCCAACCAGTAATACTTACCGTACAGTCCGGTCTGTTCGTCTGATATGTCGCATATCTTGCCTAGGGGTGGTAAACGTCAGACCCCAATAGCTCGATAAGTCGTGTCGATAAGAGGTCTATAACAGTTCGAGAAACTACTGGTAACACTTACCAGTAAATCTCAACAACCCTGGCCAGGGATTTCCGGTTATAGCCAATCGAACACAGTGCAACATCAACTCCCTGTACCGGGAGAGACGAATCCCCTCCTATCGCTCATTGCCTCCATGTGACTCGGGACTGTACCCAAAAACCACCATTTTGCACGCCCTCTTGGACGTGGTAAGGTGGAAATCAAAGCACAGTAGGAATCACAAAAGACTCTATGACGATCTCGGGTCTACAGACTAACCTGTACCAGTGTCACCAGAGAACTGCCATCTGACGTAAGGTATAATACCATCTGGGAGTTCTCGGCGAGTCCGTCCAGTGTACACAGTCTCCACTGAGCACCCGTATATCATCTCTGATGTCAAACATCAATGGATATGGGATCATCCATCGCCCATCTGAATGGGTCGAGAAGGTATACGCTAGTCTACTCTGGTATATCGATGCCCCGTCTCGATATACCTATGACTAGGGACCTTGAAGGATGTACTTGTGGACTACCATGTCCCCACTAGTATGATCCGCATCATAGTCCAGGTAGTTAAGTACACATCCTAAGGGCTTTACCAACATGTAACAGAGAGACCAGCAGCATACACGTTAAGGTAAAGAGTAACCAGATAGCATACTATCATGTCGAGCAAGAAAGTCCTCCCTATATATGTCCCAGCATCCACTACAATATACATCCTATGTACAGTAATGGCCTCTAGGGCATACATATAACTAATAGTCCGAGGTTAAGGACATCGTAGTCCGTGGGTTTAAAAGGGACCCCACAGTCCGAGGTTAAGGACATCGTAGTCCATGGGTTTAAAGGGTCCCTACAGTCCGAGGTTAAGGACATCGTAGTCCGTGGGTTTAAAAGGGACCCCACAGTCCGAGGTTAAGGACATCGCAGTCCGTGGGTTTAAAGGGTCCCCACAGTCCGAGGTTAAGGACATCGTATTCCGTGGGTTTAAAAGGGACCCCACAGTCTGAGGTTAAGGACATCGTAGTCCGTGGGTTTAAAGGGACCCCACAGTTCGAGGTTAAGGACATCGTAGTCCGTAGGATGTATGGTTTGTAAGTCCACGTTACCCGTCCCCAGTTCTTTTGGGTTGCGGAAATGATGAAAAACGATTTTTACGGTGGGGGTAACATGGACTCTAGAAACGGATCTTTGTTAAACAAACTATCTAACAACCTAGCTAAGAGTTTAACTACTAGGTTAGGGGTTATACCTAAACTTGAACTCCTTCTCTTCAACTCCTTGTGGTGGTCGGATCGGCCTCACCTCATCGTCTCCTTGTGCCGAAGATGGATCCACCCGAAAGCTTCTACCTTTGGCTCCAACCTCAATCTAGAGGAAACTAGAATACTTGGTTTGCTAGACCTTGTACACTAGGATGAGTAGAGAAGTGTTTTGGGTTTTATCTCCATGGTTCTTGTTTCTCAACTCATGAGACAAATAGAACCATGAGCTAGAGAGAGAGCGAGAGGAAGAGGGAGAGCTTGAGGATGAGAGAGAATCAATATGATAGAATGAGCAAGAACTTTTTCCTCCATGCTCTCATAACACCAAAAATAATCATAACAATAACCATAATTAAGCATCTTGTGATGGTTCATGTCAATGGCTTTATCATTTCATGCATTTAATGCATTTTGTGAACAAACAAGCAAGCAAGAGTCAAAGCCTTGAAATGATAGCCATTGCCATGATGATGGTCAACAAGTCCAAGCTAGTCAACCGGTCAACAAAGTCAACAAGTCAACAAGGTCAAACTTTCAACCCAACCATGGCACAATAATACTTAATTAATATTATTATTAATCTGTAACACCTTAGAATGTGTTTTGTAGCTAATTATATTTTAATGTGTGGTTTTTAATAAAAAGTTAACCAAATTAAGTTTTAAATATTTTATCCTATTTAATGTGTATTTTATTAGATTTTTGTTAGGCACACACACACTTGTGCATGATAACTAGGGTTGTTTTTGGGGTTAAACATGATTAGCAATCATGGTTAACTAACCATTTCTCCCTAATCTAGTTTTAATATTGTTTAAGTGTCATGGTTGTAATTAGTCATGATGGTTTTAAAATAAAAAAATGAATTTGGAAAAAAGGTTTTAATATTTTGGTTAAATGTTGACTTTTGAGAGAGAGAAGGAGCATGGGCTACATGGTGAGCCATGCCTCTTAGGTGAAGTGAGAGAGAGTGAGAAGGGGGGGTTGTTTGTTTCTCTCATTTCTCACTCTCAATCTCATTTCCCTCACCCTCTCAACCTCACACACACACTCACACCAAAGAGGCAGCAGCAGCAGCAGGAACAACAAGAACAGCAGCAGCATCATCACCATCATCATCTTCAGCAGCAGCAGCTCCAACACCAGGGGCAGCAACAACAACAACATCTTCAGCATCATCATCATCATCATCATCATCATCCATCAGCAGCAACAGCAGACATCAGCTTCATCATCAGAAGCAGCAGCAACAGCAGCAACAGGAACCCCAGCACTTGCAGAAGCTCTTCTCCACTTCTTCACCAGCCTTCTAGGGTTCATTAGGGTATATTTCTTGAACCCCATCCGTGGTTTGCTTAGTTGTGCATCGATTACTTCAATTTGTGTTAAAATAGCTAAGTTAGTGCCAGTTTTAGTGATTTGTGAGATGTGGTGATAAATTGTTGTTGTGTTAGCTAACCTAGCCTATTTTAGTACTAATAGGGCCACTTCAACTGAGGAATAGCCAGGTTACACTAAAATACCATAAGGTTTCTAAATTGTGCAAATCGGTGTTTTTAAAATGATATTTGTGACTTCTGTGATCTGCTATTGACCCGAACCCTACAGAACAAAATTGAGAAGACTAGAGCATGTACAGTAGGTTTAGAGCACACCACATGAACACGAGCCCCCAATTCCCATCCCAGGCCGCCAATTATGTCATTCTGGCCGCAAATTGCGGCCAGGAAGGGGAGTGGGGTGCTGGGGTTTTGGGATTGGTTGTCTGCAGTGTATTGTAGTATTTTGGCATGTCTAGTTTTGCAAGATTTAGCCTGTAGGAAAATCTGGGCCAATATATCGTTTTTGTGTCCGTTGTGTTTGCGCGATACGTGAGTGGGTTCTGTGATCCAGCGTATCGCGGCGTGTCGCGATGGTTTTAGACGCGTACACACACGATTCAGCATATCGTGCACACGCGCGATTAGTTCGCGACGCGAGTTTCTCGTTTCGATTCGATATCGCGTTTCGCGGAATATTTTGGCTTATATATGATTTCTTGTCGTATTTGCAGGTTTGCAGGCAGGAACTACGGACACGGCTATAGGGGGAGCAGATGGTAGGATTCACCTAGCGTGGAGTGTAAGTGAGTAGATTTAACATCTACAGGGGAATCGCCCGCATGGCGTTATGCGTCTGGGCTAGGATTCAAATACCTGTCGCACATTCTACGTCATTGTAGAATTGCGCCTTTACTGTTTTTCCTTAGATATTGTTATACTGTGACTAGCAGCCGTAGGACACTGCACATATTATTGACGGTCCATGTTGCACGAGCACGGATTGTATGCTACACACACACCGTCAATAATTGCCATGTCACACACTAACCCTTATAGCTACTATTGCCTACCACACATGACATCTAGATTACCTGTATACCTATAGTGTATCATACCTTTAGTGATAGGTACATTTACACCTTGCGATACAGCTACAGGTATACCGTGCACATATCTTAGTTATACCGGGAGGGATTTTCTACATATGTTACTTATACTCAGGGGGTATACGACATCAGTTCCTATAGGTAGATACCTGTGCATTGCTACACCTGTATGTTACACACATATTCAGTTGCAGATACCTATTTACTTTTACTGATGTCACTTAGCTGTATCATCTTGATTTCGCATACATCTGGTTCAGCTATATATATTTGTTTACCTGCTCGCATTCAGATATATCGCATATATTTATTCCTGGATTTGTACATTGTTTATCTGGATTTTATATGATGTTTTCGGGATTTGGGAACCGCGGGAGTTCATGAAATTATGCATACATGGAACAACCCGGTTTCCTTGATATGATATATGAGCGTCCCCCATGAGTTTTATCGGTGCTGATTATATACTCCATAAGAGGTGTGGTTGCCGTATGAGAGTACATGGTGGGGCCCGGTATGGTTCCCCTCGGCAAGAAGATCGATGGGTTTGCCGATTGAGCCTGGAGGCGGGCGAGTACCTACCGGTGATTGGTTGGACCTGGCAGTTGTCCGGAGGATACTGGCCAGAGTCGAGAGATGGATGCGGGATGATCTGTACTGTCGGGGCCGATGGCCGACACCGCAGACGGACCCCGTGGGCCGATCCGGACTGACGGAGCCCGATTTACGAGGATTTCTGTGTCGATGCTTGGCACACTGTTTTCAGGATATTTCTTTAACCCCTTTTTGTATATATAACAGGGGATTTAGCCGTTGTTATATATACCCTTACACCAATATTAGTGGAATGGGACGCTAATATATGTGTATTGCCCCCATCATACTTATTTCTATGTATTTACCTTTAGGATGTTAGATTCTTACTCGAGATTCGACTTGGGATATAGGTGATTCATTGACATTGGATATTGGATATGAATGAGACTGTTGAATTGTACATTTGAGATATAGGAGAGCTATTCGATATTGTACATTGAGGTGATGTGAGACGTATATGTTGTGAGAGCCCAATGTGGGGGCTGATTTGAGGATTTGGGATTTGAGTGTCTTGATGGATTGTGATCCTGCCACGATGTCAGGTTTCCGTGGAAATGACATATTCCACCCTATACCTCACCCTTACCTATTTTTATGCACAGATTCATATAGTGGTAGTACCTGTTAGTGTACCCTTATGATAAGTTGCATTTCTACATTTTCATATCCTTATTGCATAGCTTCTGCATATTACTGTCATGTTACTATAGCTTCACATTTTGATTGTACCGGCTACTGTACTTTTCTTATTTCAGCATTTGCATGACATGTTATTACTGTAATCGCATATCTTAGATTCATGCTGTACGTGCATTCCTGCGATTACCTGCATATGTTTTATACTATTCACGAGTTGGCAACTCACCCCCGTTGTGCCACAGGTGTTTCAGGTTTTTCCCCAGAGTAGTCGAGGCAGGCTATTCCTCTATTCTGCTTTCAGCTATCATCTTTTGCTCCAGATACCGCATCAGCTCACAGTACTATTTTGCTTAGGTGGGTTGGTGGTTATCTGTATTTCATGCTGTACATTCGTTGTATTTTGTACTCTCCATCTACTATTGTATTATTGACTTAGAGACTTGGTGAGGGCGTTAATGTGTATCTTTGTGGATTTGTTGTCTTTTATATACAACTTTCTCTCTACTGTCTTTATTTCTTCGCTACGGCGTCGTATATTTGTATTGTATTCTTCTTGGCTAGTTTTTACAAAAAAGTGGTGTTGCTAAAGTTTTAAAGAAAGAAAGTAAGACTTTTAAAGAATTTGGGTTGCGATTTCAAATGTTTCAAAACTTATATTATCTTTTCCGTATTTTTTATGATTTAGACTTCTGGGTTTTGGCTTTCTTTTGCTACGTTACGTCTTAGGGCGTTGCGTAGTATTAGGGCCGTCACGGGCCAATTTTGGGTCGTGACAAAGTTGGTATCAGAGCGTTAGGTTTTACCTTTCGGAGTGTAGGATGACCTTAGTATGATGGAGTAGGTAGCTTAAGCAAAGTAACGTAGTGTGTGTATGTCTGCAGCATACCCACGATGCGATACTTCGCCTAAAGTGACCTAAGTACAATTTTCTTGACATTCCTTCCTTGATGATTCGTATCCTTGAGATTCGATTTCCTTATTCCTATCGAATCTCATCTTATATCTATTTATAGCCTTGCCGCCGATGACTATGGGGACTCAGAGTGATGCAGCGAGGGCCGAGGTCAGAGTTGGCTCGGGTGAGACGAGTACTGACCAGGATGGCACTCTAGTTGCACAGGTGCAGACGGATCAGCCTACGACCTATACCATGGATAGACTTTTGGCAGAGATGCAGGAGTTCCGCCAGACGATGAGTTCTTTAGTTGACATCGTTCGGGAGCTACGACAGGAGGTTGTCACCCCTGTTACTCAGTTGTCGCTTACGGTCAGCATGCAGCAGTCCGTCACCTACATGGCACCAGTGGTTGCAGCTCCAGTTGACGAGGCACATATTCCAGAGGCTCAGAGAGTTCCAGGACAGTGGAGGACTCGTACCAGTGTACCAGCCCAGAGATAGAGGTTTGGTCTTCGAGACAGATTTCGTGGCCGTCGCGGGAGTAGCAGAGGCTTAGGACGAGAGCAGTCGTTCAGCTCTCAGCCCCAGGATGGTCAGCAGTCAGCGCGTGGATGTTTTCGATGCGGGAGCCTTCAGCACTTCGTCAGGGATTGTTCCTTGGCACCTCGTCAGGATTGTTTTCAGAGAGGCCGTGGACGTGGAAGATTCGCTCAGAGGGCTCAGTCTACCAGAGGAGTTCATCCAGCTGCGAGTAGAGGGCAGACGCAGGAGTTGCTTCTACTCATCGGGACGCGCAGACGTCCAATGTGGAGTTTTCAGGTACCCTTGATTTATATGTTCTTTTCATGTATTCGTTTGTTTTCTTGCTGGTACCGTGGTTGGGTAGATTAGTCGTAGTTGTGTTAACTTTTGTCAGCGATTCTTTTGTTGCGCGATACGTATTTCAGTTTTGTGCCAATTGGATGGGAGATAGAGATTCGTCCGTCATTTTGATCCTTCTAGAGATGTTGGATTTGACGTTCTCCTGGGCACGGATTGGTTAATTGCGTGCTAGGCGTCTGTGGACTACCGCGAGGAAACAGTCAGGGTTGTTTTCCCGGCAAATCAGTTCTTGTTGTGCCGGCGGATAGTTGTGCCGCCTCTCACAGCTTGAATTCAGCCTTTTTCGCTAGTCGGCTACTGAGGAGATGTCGAGGATTCTTGGCGTTCATTCGTGATACCGGAGCCACTGTGGGATCGTTGGACCGGGTTCCTTTCGTGCGAGAGTTTTTCCGACGTTGTTCCGGATGAGCCGGCGAAGCTTGGGAGCTTAAAGGATCAGCTACAGAGTTGTGGTTTGGGGAGTTTTGTGCGTCTGAGTGTTTCTCTTTTGGAAACTCCTATTTCTGTTCGTCCAGGAGGAAGACGGCAGTTGGAGGTTATGTATCGACGGATCGTCAATTGAACCGGCTTACGGTGCGGATAGGTATCCTTCACCTCGCCGTGACGATTTCTTCGATCAGCTCCAGAGTGCGAGACATTTTTCTAAGTTTGCTTGGGATCAGGTCATCATTATTGCGGATTCGGAGTGACGGCATTCCGAAGACTGCCTTATGCGTGCTACGGGCTTTGTGTGTATCAGTGAGTCGTTGGATTCCCTGATGCCCTAGCAGCATTCGTAGATATGATGAACCAGATTTCTGCAGGCCGTTCCTCGACCAGTTTTTGTTGTCTTATTTACGACACTCTGGTCTACTTAATTTGTCTTGAGGGACAGGAGTAACACTTGGGGATTTGTTATGCAAATACTGGGAGAGCCCCAGCAGTTTGCTAAATTCTCTGAGTATTTCTTCAGGCTTGTTTTGTGTTGACTCCCAGGTCTTGTAGTCACGGGAGATGGTTTCGTATGGTTCCGAGGGAGATCATGGCCGTACAGCTTAGGCCCAGACTTGTGTGCCGGACGGAGATCCGCAGATTTTGGGCTTCGCAGGTTTTTATCGCCGTTTCATGCAGGATTGCTAGAGTAGTGCTGCACCGTCGACTGAATTGACCGGAAAGGAGGTTTCTGTTCTGTGGACTGAGGCATGTGTACGGAGTTTTCAGCAGTGGAGATTCGGTTAACAACTGCATCAGTTCTTTCTTTGCTTTTGGTTCGGGCGACTTTGTTGTTTAACTGTAATGTTTCTTGAGTGGGCTCGATTGTGTACTGAGGTGACACTACAGAGTCATCGCTTTTGCTTCCCTACATTTGGAGGAAGTACGAGGAGGATATTTCACTCATGATCTGGAGATGGTCGCGGTGGTTTTGCGTTGGAGATTTGGAGACACTACTTGTTTGAGAGTCGTGTCAGATTTTCCACGGACCACTAGAGCTTAATGTACATCTTCCTGCAGCGGACTTGATTGTTGTGATAGTCTTCTGCAGATTTACAGTCCTTATGTGATCGTTGAGTACTGCTTTAGTTCGTCTCTACGGAGGGGACAGCTTGCTCATGTCCACGCCCGACCACTTTCCTTAAATCGTTTTCGCGAGACACTGCCCGCCGAAGCTCGTTCGTCAGCGATACTTGAGCATACTCGGTTAGGTAATGATTCAGAGACCTTGAATTGTGACAATGGTGTGCTAAGTTAGGGACGCGTTTGTGTACCTGACATTATCGGGTAGAGACGTGTAATCCTAGTACATGCACATCTGTCAACTCTCAGTTTTCATTCAAGCTCCGCCAATAGTGACGTGACTTGTGAGATGGTTACGGGTGGACAGGATGTAAAGAGAAGTTTTAGGTTTCGTTTCAAGGTGTCAGTCTTGTTGTGTGCTTGAGTCGAGCATCTGAGGCCGGCTGGAGAGTTGCAACCTTTTTACCGTTCCGAAGTAGGAATGGGAGCAGATCTCCACGAATTTCATTATGGTTTCTACCCAAGTTTGGTTAGGGTGTGACTCCATTCGGATTCTTGTCATCCGGTTATACTCAGTTTGCTCAGTTGTTTTGTTAAAGTTGTGTGTTTGTTTGGATTGTTGTCAGCAGTTTGGGATCGTCACTCTCCATCGTTAGGGTTCTCCTTCGATAGCTGTTATCAGGAGACACTCCAATTGGCCACCTTTAGGCTTAGGGGTTAGGTCGTGTCGATCACCAGTCTGTTGTTCTTCTGACTCTGCGTAAGTAGGACTTTGGACCCCAGCTATGTCCAGAGCTTCGGAGATAGTCCAGTTGTGTTCAGGTTAGGATGAGAATTGTCCATTGCAAACAGATGTCTTATGCGACTGTGCTGGTCGCAGGCTTGAGTGCGCAGTGGCAAATCATGGATTCTTATGGACTTTCCGATGAATGACGTGTTGGATTTTAGGAAGTTTGTCCCAGGATTTAGGCCCTTCTGAGATCCTATAAGCGAGTTAGTTTCGTTGCCTTTAAATTTGGCACTTCCGCCCAGATTATGGGATTTTCACCCCGTATTCCTTGTGATGATACTTTACAATTACCTTCATGACCTTTCCCACATGATTTGGCACCAGACCATTTAGCTGGACGCGATCTTTCGTTCACCAGCAGCCAATTGTGTTAATGGCTCGGCAGGTGGAGGAACATCGGTCAAGGGTCTTGCCATCTGTGAAGGGTTTTCTTGGGCGTAGCCATATAGTGAGATAGTCACTTGGGAGGGTGCGAGCGAGATTTGAGGATTTTAATCTTCTCTTCGAAGGTATGCGTATCGGAATATTTTTAAAATTCGGGGACGAATTTCTTTTAAGGGGGGGAGATTGTAACACCTTAGAATGTGTTTTGTAGCTAATTATATTTTAATGTATGGTTTTTAATAAAAAGTTAACCAAATTAAGTTTTAAATATTTTATCCTATTTAATGTGTATTTTATTAGATTTTTGTTAGGCACACACACACTTGTGCATGATAACTAGAGTTGTTTTTGGGGTTAAACATGATTAGCAACCATGGTTAACTAACCATTTCTCCCTAATCTAGTTTTAATATTGTTTAAATGTCATGGTTGTAATTAGTCATGATGGTTTTAAAATAAAAAAATGAATTTGGAAAAAAGGTTTTAATATTTTGGTTGAATGTTGACTTTTGAGAGAGAGAAGGAGCATGGGCTACATGGTGAGCCATGCCTCTTAGGTGAAGTGAGAGAGAGTGAGAAGGGGGGGTTGTTTGTTTCTCTCATTTCTCACTCTCAATCTCATTTCCCTCACCCTCTCAACCTCACACACACACTCACACCAAAGAGGCAGCAGCAGCAGCAGGAACAACAACAACAGCAACAACAGCAGCAACATCATCACCATCATCATCTTCAGCAGCAACAGCTCCAACACCAGGGGCAGCAACAACAACAACATCTTCAGCATCATCATCATCATCATCATCATCATCCATCAGCAGCAGCAGCAGACATCAGCTTCATCATCAGAAGCAGCAGCAACAGCAGCAACAGGAACCCCAGCACTTGCAGAAGCTCTTCTCCACTTCTTCACCTGCCTTCTAGGGTTCATTAGGGTATATTTCTTGAACCCCATCTCGTGGTTTGCTTAGTTGTGCATCGATTACTTCGATTTGTGTTAAAATAGCTAAGTTAGTGCTAGTTTTAGTGATTTGTGAGATGTGGTGATAAATTGTTGTTGTGTTAGCTAACCTAGCCTATTTTAGTGCTAATAGGGCCACTTCAACTGAGGAATAGCCAGGTTACACTAAAATACCATAAGGTTTCTAAATTGTGCAAATCGGTGTTTTTAAAATGATATTTGTGACTTCTGTGACCTGCTATTGACCCGAACCCTACAGAACAAAATTGAGAAGACTAGAGCATGTACAGTAGGTTTAGAGCACACCACATGAACACGAGCCCCTAATTCCCATCCCAGGCCGCCAATTATGTCATTCTGGCCGCAAATTGCGGCCAGGAAGGGGAGTGGGGTGCTGGGGTTTTGGGATTGGTTGTCTGCAGTGTATTGTAGTGTTTTGGCATGTCTAGTTTTGCAAGATTTAGCCTGTAGGAAAATCTGGGCCAATATATCGTTTTTGTGTCCGTTGTGTTTGCGCGATACGTGAGTGGGTTCTGTGATCCAGCGTATCGCGGCGTGTCGCGATGGTTTTAGACGCGTACACACACGATTCAGCATATCGTGCACACGCGCGATTAGTTCGCGACGCGAGTTTCTCGTTTCGATTCGATATCGCGTTTCGCGGAATATTTTGGCTTATATATGATTTCTTGTCGTATTTGCAGGTTTGCAGGCAGGAACTACGGACACGGCTATAGGGGGAGCAGATGGTAGGATTCACCTAGCGTGGAGTGTAGGTGAGTAGATTTAACATCTACAGGGGAATCGCCCGCATGGCGTTATGCGTCTGGGCTAGGATTCAAATACCTGTCGCACATTCTACGTCATTGTAGAATTGCGCCTTTACTGTTTTTCCTTAGATATTGTTATACTGTGACTAGCAGCCGTAGGACACTGCACATATTATTGATGGTCCATGTTGCACGAGCACGGATTGTATGCTACACACACACCGTCAATAATTGCCATGTCACACACTAACCCTTATAGCTACTATTGCCTACCACACATGACATCTAGATTACCGGTATACCTATAGTGTATCATACCTTTAGTGATAGGTACATTTACACCTTGCGATACAGCTACAGGTATACCGTGCACATATCTTAGTTATACCGGGAGGGATTTTCTACATATGTTACTTATACTCAGGGGGTATACGACATCAGTTCCTATAGGTAGATACCTGTGCATTGCTACACCTGTATGTTACACACATATTCAGTTACAGATACCTATTTACTTTTACTGATGTCACTTAGCTGTATCATCTTGATTTCGCATACATCTGGTTCAGCTATATATATTTGTTTACCTGCTCGCATTCAGATATATCGCATATATTTATTCCTGGATTTGTACATTGTTTATCTGGATTTTATATGATGTTTTCGGGATTTGGGAACCGCGGGAGTTCATGAAATTATGCATACATGGAACAACCCGGTTTCCTTGATATGATATATGAGCGTCCCCCATGAGTTTTATCGGTGCTGATTATATACTCCATAAGAGGTGTGGTTGCCGTATGAGAGTACATGGTGGGGCCCGGTATGGTTCCCCTCGGCAAGAAGATCGATGGGTTTGCCGATTGAGCCTGGAGGCGGGCGAGTACCTACCGGTGATTGGTTGGACCTGGCAGTTGTCCGGAGGATACTGGCCAGAGTCGAGAGATGGATGCGGGATGATCTGTACTGTCGGGGCCGATGGCCGACACCGCAGACGGACCCCGTGGGCCGATCCGGACTGACGGAGCCCGATTTACGAGGATTTCTGTGTCGATGCTTGGCACACTGTTTTCAGGATATTTCTTTAACCCCTTTTTGTATATATAACAGGGGATTTAGCCGTTGTTATATATACCCTTACACCAATATTAGTGGAATGGGACGCTAATATATGTGTATTGCCCCCACATACTTATTTCTATGTATTTACCTTTAGGATGTTAGATTCTTACTCGAGATTCGACTTGGGATATAGGTGATTCATTGACATTGGATATTGGATATGAATGAGACTGTTGAATTGTACATTTGAGATATAGGAGAGCTATTCGATATTGTACATTGAGGTGATTTGAGACGTATATGTTGTGAGAGCCCAATGTAGGGGCTGATTTGAGGATTTGGGATTTGAGTGTCTTGATGGATTGTGATCCTGCCACGATGTCAGGTTTCCGTGGAAATGACATATTTCACCCTATACCTCACCCTTACCTATTTTTATGCACAGATTCATATAGTGGTAGTACCTGTTAGTGTACCCTTATGATAAGTTGCATTTCTACATTTTCATATCCTTATTGCATAGCTTCTGCATATTACTGTCATGTTACTATAGCTTCACATTTTGATTGTACCGGCTACTGTACTTTTCTTATTTCAGCATTTGCATGACATGTTATTACTGTAATCGCATATCTTAGATTCATGCTGTACGTGCATTCCTGCGATTACCTGCATATGTTTTATACTATTCACGAGTTGGCAACTCACCCCCGTTGTGCCACAGGTGTTTCAGGTTTTTCCCCAGAGTAGTCGAGGCAGGCTATTCCTCTATTCCGCTTTCAGCTATCATCTTTTGCTCCAGATACCGCATCAGCTCACAGTACTATTTTGCTTAGGTGTGTTGGTGGTTATCTGTATTTCATGTTGTACATTCGTTGTATTTTGTACTCTCCATCTACTATTGTATTATTGACTTAGAGACTTGGTGAGGGCGTTAATGTGTATCTTTGTGGATTTGTTGTCTTTTATATACATCTTTCTCTCTACTGTCTTTATTTCTTCGCTACGGCGTCGTATATTTGTATTGTATTCTTCTTGGCTAGTTTTTACAAAAAAGGGTGTTGCTAAAGTTTTAAAGAAAGAATGTAAGACTTTTAAAGAATTTGGGTTGCGATTTCAAATGTTTCAAAACTTATATTATCTTTTCCGTATTTTTTATGGTTTAGACTTCTGGGTTTTGGCTTTCTTTTGCTACGTTACGTCTTAGGGCGTTGCGTAGTATTAGGGCTGTCACGGGCCAATTTTGGGTCGTGACATAATCATATTTCTTATTCTCATTAGGGTTTAGAAAAGGTCAACAGTCAACAACCCTAATGAGAATCCTCTTCCTCTGTCTCGGTCAACCGTGCATACACACCCGCATCCGCGTTCTGAGGAACACGAATACAAACGAGATAAAACCAATCCCAAAACGTATACTAGGATCTGGCTTAAACCAAAGCCCGCAAGTAATAACTGCCCGGACACCAAACGTGCACAAGTGCGCGGATGTGACCGAACCCTGTCGCAAAACCATGCGACCTCTACTCTTTTGCCTAAAGGCAAATAGCTCTCTGTGTAGGACTCTAAAGACTCGACACTACGTTGGCAGTGGGTTTAACCATATACCGCAAGTGGCACTAGCTATGCGTAACGGCCCCCAGGTAGATGCCGATAAGAAGACTGACGAGGTGAACTCATCCGAACTCCTACTGAGCCTGAATGTGACAGTCTTCGTACAGTCCGGTCTGTTCGTCTGAGAATATCGCATGGCAGGCCTAGAGGGGCGGTAAACGTCAGTCCCCTAATAGCGGTACAAGTCATGTCGGAGTGTAGCCCAGAACACCCTGAGATAACACTGGAAACCCACCAGTGTATCTCGCTTGCCCTGGCCAGGGACGACAGTGTGTAATGGCTCTCCTTGACACAGCGCGATATCAACTTCCAATACCGGGAGAGACGAATCCTGTCTAATCGTCACTGCCTCCAAGTGCTTCGGGACTGCACCCAACTACTACCTGTTTGCACGACTCCTTTGAGCCGTGGTAGGGTAGTAATCAAAGTACAGTGTGAACACACTCGAGGCGAAGTGACAGTGTCAAGTCAGCGGACTAAGCTGTACTCATGTCACCTGGGAACTGACAACTGACGATAGGTATAGTACCAACCAATCAGTTCCCGACGAGTCCTGTCCAGTGTACTCGTACCCTAACGAGCACCCGCATACTATTTCAAGTACGATATACTGACGGCTGTGGGACAGACCGTCTCCCCTGCTGGGATGAGAAGCGCATACGCTAGTCTACTCCAGAGTATCGATGCCCTGTCTCGATAGTCCTACGACTAGGGACCTGTATAAGGATGTGCTTGTGGATTACCCAGCCCCCACGAGTGTGACTGCCATCACAACGCTGGTAATCAAGCAAAGATCCTAAGGGCTCCACTAATATGTATAGGCAATATGTTAAAGGAAACACATGTACACACATTGAAGTAGAGACAAACCAAGTAGCATACTACTATTTTGAGCAAGATTGTCTATACAATGGTGAATATCCCAAGCTTCCATTACGTAATATACAAACTAGTATGATACAGTAATGGCCTTTAGGGCATATACACTAACATGGTTGCCAGGACCCGTCGCCTCTCTGAAGACGTTGAAGGATTACAACGACATGTATCAGAGGGGTTCAGAGATGTATCCTTGAACCAATTTTGGTTGGGAGATCTGTAGTCCAATTGGGACTAAGATCTGTTAAAAGATTTATGAGCATATGGGCTCAATTCATCTGAGTTGAGAACTTATGGCCAATCTTGGGCTAAGTCCAATCAAGTTAAAATGTTTAATATTTATTTTGGGCTGTTGAGCATTTGTTTGGGCTTGGCCCTTTTAACAATGCTGAGCATTGATTAGGATTTTGACAGTATTTCTGTCTCTTATTGAATGCTGAGCATTCATCATAGCTCTGGGGCTTGCAAAAGAACAATTTATGTTTTGTCAGCGCCCATGTGAGGGACACGTGGTGCGCTTGGCGCTTTGCGCCAATCAAAGATCGCAGTGCGCTTCTGCTGAGTAGCGCACACGTGAGTGACATGTGGCGCGCTTGGCGCTGAGCGCCAGATGATGAGCGCATTGCGCTAATATATGAGCGCATTGCGCTATTAATTCAGTGGCGCACACATGAATGACACGTGGTGTGCTTGGCGCTTTGTGCCAATCCATAAGCACAGTGCGCTAGTTCAGAAGCGCAAAGCGCTAGTTGTTAAGCAATACGTGCACGATTGATACGTGGCGCATTTGGCGCTGAGCGCCATTCCAGAGAGCGCAGAAGCGCAGTTCAAGAGCGCAAAGCGCATTTGATCAATTCTATGATCTGAGAAACAATTTATGTTCTATTAAAAGAGACTTTGTCTCAGGATCTAAGAACAACCGTTCTTATTTTGTTTCAATCTTTTATATTGATGAAAGGCTTTGCCTTTATGGATCTATGATCCTTAAGAGTTTTGAATTATTCTCCCCTCCTTTTTGTAATGAGATGTTCATGATCTCTTTGAGGAAGACTTTTAGTCTTATAGATCTATGATCTTTTAGAAGTAAGTTCTTCTTTGTTTTATGATGGGATCTTTTTGATCTCTTTATTAAAGACCTTGGTCTTTGTAGATCTATGATCTTTTTAAGAAGAGAATTCTTCTTTTTAATTATGAGATGATTTCATCTCTTTGTTCATCACCATTCTTTTTACCTTGAAGAAAAAATCTTCTTTTGCCGAGAGCTATGCTTTTCTTTCTGAAATCTCAGAGCTTATGGGGGGAGGGGTTCTTCTGTACAAGACTTGAAGTCTTGGGTCCTTTATATAGGGGAGGCTGATTTGTTGAATCAGTTAAGGAGATCTTTTCTCCAATTGATTTGGGAAATTTCCCATCGTTGGATCTTTGATCTAAGGGCTTCTGATTTACAGAAGGTAGTCTTCTTATTATTAATAAGATTGTGAAATCTTTCCAAACAGAATTTATTCTGTCTTTTGGTAATTGTTATTTACCATTAGATCATTGATCCAACGGTGCTCTGATTTACAGAGCACAATCTTATTATTTGGAAAGATTTTGAGGAATCTTTTCTTAACAGAATTTAATTATAATTAATTAATGATTTATCATTATTATTAGATCTTTAATCTGACGGTGGGGAACTTTCAGTTCCAGCGCTAGCGTACCCATGCTTTGCACGTGGTGCGCTGCTCAGAGCGCAGCGCACTTGGCGCTAGCGCACCCGTGCTTTGCACGTGGTGCGCTGCTCAGAGCGCAGTGCACTTGGTGCTAGCGCACAGTGCTTTGCACGTGGTGCGCTGCTCAGAGCGCAACGCATCTGGCGCTAGCGCATACGTGCTTTGCACGTGGTGCGCTGCCTAGGGCGCCGGATCTGAAGCGTTGCGTCATTTTAAAATTTGAATTTTGAACAGAGCTTTTCTTTGATTGGGGGAAACAAATGCCCCCCACCGCTGCACTCACGTGCGGGCCACTCTTTATTCCTTCATCATTAGGATTTGGCAAGTGTCATTTCGTCACAGAGCACTGCTCTCAAGGGGAGATTTACTCCTTAGCCCGAGGGATTTCTCATCAATTGAGGATTTCCTCATTTAATGACAGTCTCATCAAATGATGAGACTGCTTTATTAATGATGAACTGTTGTCTGGATTATTTGGGTCCCCTTTGGTCCCTTTTTACTGCATTGCAGTGCGGTACGAATTTTAAAGTACCAAGTGTCAGAATTTTTAAATTATAGCACTGGAGGCTGACAATTTGTTCTTTTCCCATGCAGGTACTATGTCTTCTGACACCTCTTTCCCGTTTGTCCGCTCGAAAGGCGGGTTTCCTGAAGCGCCCGTGGACCGAGAGGTTATTGTGCTGATTAAGGATCATGACCCGGAATGTAAGAATCTTCATCTATGGGGTAGATAATATGATCAAATTATCAGAGGCCGCCGGACCTTTTCTTGTGCCACGCTCTCGGAGCCTATCTCTGCGATTACTTATGCAGATGCACCCCCGATCAATTATACTGTGGAGGAGGTAAATTGGACTTTAGAAGGGCTTCTTCGGCCTTCTATTGCCACAGTTCCCGTGCAACCGCCGGTGGCTTTGGACACCCTAGGGCGGCGCATATGTCAGGGTGAATCGCGCCCTTGGGGACAGCCTTACAATATAGGACTAACTCCCCGTCACCCGGTCGGATACTTACAGTGGGTCCGCTATATTTTGTCGGCGAATAGGTCGCAGCTACTAAAGCTCGGATTGTATCCTGCGATCTACACTTCTTTGTTCCAATATTCTGCACCTCCCACATGGTGGATCAAGGAGTTTTTAGAGCAGTGGAACATTCCGACCCACACCTTCCTCTTCTTGGATCGAGAAGTCTCCATCTCCTTAGAGGAATTTGCCGAGGTTTCTGGTTTACCCGATAGGGGAGAGCATTATGAGGAGCTGCTTCCTCCGGATGAATATATTTTTGCCACCAAACCGGGGGTAATGGGCTTTACTCCAGAGAACTCCATTCAACACCAGTTCCCAAGTTTGATAAGGGTGTTGAATATGTATGAGAGTCTCTTCCTCGAATCCGGAGGCCGGGGGGGTCAGCTTTGCGGACTTCATTGCTCGTTTTCTTTGCCCGGAAATTTTGTCGCGGCAAGGTGAAAAGTTTGCCAAACTTGATGATACTTTCGTCTTTGGCTTAGATCGCCGGCCAATATTGGAAGCCGATCAAAAGGATTTCTTTCTTCCCAATGCCGTGATCGTTCCATTTTCAGAAATTGCTGCTCCGGGCACTGATGAGGAATCGTTCTTTCTAGGATTCCTCGATTTATGGTTAAGCTGGTTTGCGCTTCCCATGCACCCTTGCTACATGAGGCCTTCTGTCTTCTATCCCGCGTATCGAATGGTTGCCGGGATACAAGTGGCCGTTGGGATTGCCGGGCTAGCCCACCTGTATCACGGCCTCAGCATAGCAGCAGAAACTACTGACCCGGGGGTGCAGCCTGCCAACTTTTCAATGCATTATTTCACCCCCTGGTTTAAGTTGCACGCGCTCAGGGTCTTCAGCATCCACAAAAGACCTTCCTTTTATGAAAGATACAAGTTTCCTCGGATAATACGACTATTCGACACGTCCATTGTAAGTCCGTCACCGCGGGAAGCTAGGGGTTTGCTCCTTCGTCCACGCACGATTGGAGACGACATGTCCTTCACCGACAAGATTTTAACCGTCGGCCAGGAATCTGCGAAGACGGTGCTGTCATTACAGAACATCTTTAAAGACGGGGCTTCTGTGCTGAAAGCTTGGGAGATTCTTCACCTGTACTCCATCAGGCCGGGCTTTCTGGTGTTTCGGCAAAATGATGCGGCGTTATTCATGAGATACATGTCCCCCTCCGAAAGACGGCCAAGACGACGTGAAGACGTCTGGCCTGAGATTCGGGGCAGATGCTAATTGGTTTTATCCGTCTACCTCTCCGAAGATGCCAAGTTGATTTATGGCACCGTGTATCGGAGGTTTAGACGAATGCGGCCGATGTAGCAGACTTCGTCAGATTCCCCCTCGCTTGAGGGGGTTTTGATTGTGGGGACGCTCTTCCCTACAGGCGCAAGCCCCTGCAGTTAATTACGTTACCGCATTGCGGTAACCACTTTCTCCTTCTCCAGAAATTTCACTTCGTGTCGTGTGTGTTTGTTTTGTTTGTGGATGCCCGTGGATTGTATACGGAGACTAAGTGATGCCGTCGCCCGTAGGACGTGGATTAGTCCAAATCCGTATTTACTTTGATTTGGGTTTGGTGTTTTGGTTTAAGGATACGTTAGCCATGTTGAGGCTAAGATCGACTCAAACGTTTGTTAAGGATACGTTAGTCCTGTTTGAGACTAAGATCAACTTAACGGAAAGAGCATTTAGGGGCTCTATTATTCCAGTTTAGGGACGTAGTGGTCCGTTTAATGTATATGGTCATCGGGACCCGTCACCTCTCTGACGACGTTGAAGGATTACAACGACAGGTGTCAGAGGAGTTCGGAGATGTACCCTTGAACCAAAATTGATTAGGGAATATGAAGTCTGTTTGAATGTTTAAGGATACGTTAGCCATGTTTGAGGCTAAGATCAACTTAAACGGGATCGTTTAGATTCGACAAAAGAGCGTTTGGGGTGGGGGGCTCTGTTGTTCCAGTTTAGGGACGTAGTGGTCCATAGGTAGTTTAAGGACATTACAGTCCATTGCCAATTTAGGGACATGGTGGTCCATCGCCAGTTTAGGGACATGGTGGTCCAACGTTCTCGTTTTAGGAATGGATATTTGTTTAAGGACGCATAAGTCCATGGGTTTAAGGACCCCACCGTCCGTATGGTTGTGTTTAAGGACGCATTAGTCCATTAGTTTAAGTACGCATAAGTCCGTGGGTTTAAGGACCCCACAGTCCGTATCTTGGTTTAAGGACGCATAAGTCCATGAGTTTAAGGACCCCACAGTCCGTATCTTGGTTTAAGGACGCATAAGTCCATGAGTTTAAGGACCCCACAGTCCGTGTCGATGTGTGGTCGTCGGGACCCGTCACCTCTCTGACGTCGTTGAAGGATTACAATGATAGGTGTCAGAGGAGTTCAGAGATGTACCCTTGAACCGGATGTAAATTGATTTAAGAGAGCAGTCTTGCTCAGTCAATTTAATTTGAGGACTTACGGCCAAGATTGGGCTAAGTCCAGTTGAGAATATTCAACGTTTTTATCTTCGGCCTATTAGGCCTGTGCTAGGGCTTTGCCTCTGTTTAATAATGCACTGCATTTTATTTTGGCCTGCTATGCCTTTCTAATTTGGGCTCTGTCCCTTTATAAATGATACAGAGCATCTGTTTTGTTTGGGCTCTGCCCTTTTTAGAGTAATGCATTGCATTTTATTTGGCCTGTTAGGCCTTTTTTAATTGGGCTTGGTCCTTCAGTAAATAATGCAGTGCATTAATTGTCTGACATTGGCTTGTCAGGCGCTTTGCGCCAAATATTAAGCGCAAGCGCATGTGGAGGTGACACGTGTCATGCTAGCGCAGTGCGCTGTGCCAGTGCGCTGCGCTGTTTAGCTGTGACACGTGGCGCGCTCTGATGAGTTGCGCCAACTTTAAAGAGCAATGCTCTATTTTTAAAAGCGCATAGCGCAAGTTGTTATGGTGCTGACACGTGGCGCTCTCTGGTGGCTTGCGCCAACCCAGGAGCGCAACAACGCAGATTTGCAAGTGCAAGACACTGTTTCAATAACTTGATCCAATTTTGGATTCAAGAAAAGAATCTTTAAGATTCCAGAACCAATGGTTCATAAAAAAGTGCAAGGCACTGTTATTATTTTATATATATATATATATTTTATTGAAGATCATTGATCTTGTTCTTAGCCAATGATCTATTTAGAAGAAATTCTTCTTTTATAAAGGTTTCTACCTTTTTTTTCTTGAGTTCTTCTCAAATTTCTTCAGAGTTCTCTCTATTCTCTGTGTTGTTGATGACGATCTCGATGTTTTTTTTGAATTGGGGTCTAGGGGCCTTTATATAGTGCCCATAAATTTGTTAAATTTGTTAAAGAGATCCTTCTCTGAGTGATTTGGGGAATTTTCCCCACCGTTGGATCTTTGATCCAAGGGCTTCTGTTTTACCGAAGACAATTTTCTTGTTTTAACAAGAACAGAAAGATCTTACTGGAATTTTAATTCTGTTTGGCGCAAATGTACCAGCGCTTGACACGTGTCGCGCAGCGCACAGCGCAGCGCAACGCAACTGCGCTGACACGTTGTAACGTTTTGAAAATCGTTTTGGTAAAATTTCGGAAAAAACGGTAAAATAAGGGGGTTTTCTGTAAAAAAGTCAAAATGCAAATATCTTTATTATAAAATTAAATATTCATATTCTAGCTATGTAATTGCTATTAATTGGTGTTTATTGAGCCACTGGTGAAATTTCAAATTTTCTGAAATTTTTTCCGAAATTAATTATTTTAATATTATTTTAAGCCGTCACTAATACATTTAATTAGGGAAAATTACAAATTGGAATGAGTTGAAACAAATTTTGTGCATCATAACACATTAAACAAAATTTTATCATGTGGTTTTTGAAATGAAATGGTTTGCCAAAACGGTTTAGAAAATATCGAAGAAAAAGGCTTTTTTTCAGTGAAATTAGTGTTAATGGAAGTGGGGTACAACATTTATCATTTTTCCCTCACCCAAACTCACCCCTCACACACTCTCTCTCCTCACAAATTCTGGCCGACCAAGAAAAGGGGGGGGCTGCCCATTTTCCCCTCTTCCAAAGGTCAAAGAAAAGAAAAGAAAAGAAATTGGTGTTAAACATTAAAGCATGGGTCTTTATACTTGATGTATGGTTCCTTACTTGGACTTTTCTCTCACCCACACCCAACACCACACTCTCTCTCACCTCCTCACTACTGCAGAAATTCAGCAGCCCCCCTTCTCTCATTTCCCCATCTCATTTCTTCTCCAAAGTTCACAAAAATTCCATGAAAAATCAAATAAAACCTCACTAATTTCAAAATCCAACCCTTACCCATTTTTCCTTGGCTATACTTGTATGGATATTGGTGAAAAGAAGCAAGTTTGGGAGGCTAGATTCATGTTGGATCTCTTGAAATTGTGAGGTATAATCTTAACCCTTTAGTCAAAATGTTGTCTAATTACTTCAATCTAGCTAACTAGAAGTTTAAATATGGTTTAATTTTAAAGTTTGGTTTTCAAGTGAAGGGTTAATCTAAAGTTAGGGTTTAGAGTATTTGGATTATGGTTGTGTGGAGTAGTGAAGATCTTAAGACATGCAAAACCTAATCTAATTGCCAATATGTAAATTGTTAGATGTAAAATGTCCAAATTAAGCTTTTTTTTGTAAACTAGGTTTTTAGAAATTATTGAAAATGTGAAATTTAAAATCTAGTTAGGGTTTTTATAAATTTATTATGGTTTTAATGAGGAGATTAACATGTTAATGGAATGCTAAAACTAATCTAGTTGCTAGTTTACAAATTGTTGCTTTTAAAATGTTAAAATTGGATAATTTGCAAACAAGAATTTTGGATTCAATGAAAATTGATGAGGATAAAATCTATTAATGGTTTATATGACTTAGTTATGATATTTAGTGGATATTATGGTCATTAGATTTGTTAAAACATCAAGTTTCGAATTAAAACGAAAATTTAGTGCTTTCTAGGTTTTCGGAAATAAATCAATTTGATTTATTTTAATGTTTTGATGATTTAAACCCTGTTTTATATTATAATTAGTGAGTTTTGGGAACTACGATTTGTACGTTTGAGTTTTTCTCGATCACTCGGCGTTTGTACGCCGATGTCGAAGGTTTTGGGTTGATTTGAGAGAGAGCAAACCATAGGTTTTGACCTATGTGGGATTCGTGTGTCGTTTTGGTCATGAGTCGGATTTTAATGCGATACGGTGCGTTATGATATGTAGGTACCCCATGTGGATTTCGAGACGACAAGCAAGCTCGTGGCGATGTCGGCACCGGCGAGCGAAGATCAGGTGAGTAGATTTATATCTACGGGGAGAAGTCGGGTGGATGGCGTATAGCACCCCCGCAGTTCGTGGTGATGTATACGAATACGTATACACACATTTATTGATTATATATTGTTTGAGTTTATTGATGATAAATATGGATGGTTTAGTATCGCGAAACCCTAGAGTAGTGGTCGCACCATACATGCACACACCCACCCATACTTGCATATATTCTTCTTCCATTTGTGTTTACGGGAATATATATATATATAGTTATGTGTTCACATGGGTATGGGACTATGTGTTCACATACGGATTTGAGGATGATACTTGGGATTGAGATGAGTCGATGAGATTTGTGTTGAGGTTGTGATATCGGTGATATGGTAGGATTCGTACTTGAGGTACGTCCTGGTGTTATAGCGGATCTTGGGGCGGCGATACGGGTGAATAGTGTTATAAATAAAATGGTCGACATGTGATCGTGATATGAGACATGATATGCTAGGATATTGATATTAGGCCGTATTGGGCGATGTATACCCCTTGATGATGATGTGCTGATGATATCAGTTTGTACGAGACTGTCGATCAGTAGCCAGATCATGACCATATTGATGATATTAGTATTGTACTAGACATAGGTCAGTACCCTAGACTATGATCTTTGATAAAGAGGATACCGGATGAATAGTGTGATGAATATGATATTGACCCGTACCCAGATTTGGGGATGCCGTACGATGGATTTACGTACGAGTTATATTTTAATGATTGATCTGCACTCTTGACTTGGGATGTCTGATTATAGATATGGTATCGGATATGATATTATTGAGGCGGGATCACCGACTAATATATATACAGGTATGTATATATATTTCGACTCAGATGTTAGGCGGTTCCCTTACCTATAGTCCAGCTTGTTAGGTTAGCCCTTTTGTTTAGTTTAGTTATTAGATTAGATTAGACTCCTATCTATTTCAAAACTAGCGGATCGTGGGTATTTTAAAAGACAGGTCAAGGGATCTACGGATATTTCAAAAGACGTATCCTTTCTTAAAACTGCCGTAGCCCTATTTTCAAAACCCCACGATTCGTGTTATTTCAAATGGCACCATTGTTTAATATTTAGCTCCCGCTCATTTTGGTTGCTCGCTCCGCATCGCATACTTACATTGTTATTTCATATTGCATTGTTGACATTATGCTGTTAGGACACCAACACCATTACCGATGATGCGTATGTACCACGTACACTTACTTGCTGGCTCATACACATCTTCATCGGTAATTGCCATGTCACGTACACCTTAGAAAATATTATTGCTTAACTTAGCTTGATAGCCAGTAGTTTGACATAATATTAGTGTACTTACCTTATATGCCAGCTTAGATATTGTAGTTATTACTTGTCACTTCATGCATACTGTTATTCATTGTTATGCCGTATTCATGGATTCTTATGCCTATATTCATGGGTTTATATACTATTGATTATTTGGATTCGGATTTCTATGAGATTTTCTGGATTTGGAGGAAAACCGCAAAACTTGTATAAGCTTCTTCCCTCTCTTTTAAATAAAAAGTGCGGTTTTCCCATGATGTATGAGTCGTCCACCATGAGTTTGCTGATGGATTTCGAGACCCGATTTGAGAAGTGGAGGAACCGTTTTGGGTACATGGTGGGCCCGGTGCGGTACCCCGGGGCAAGAGGATCGTGTTGTTGACGTTGAGCCTGGCAGGGGAGCAGTACCGACCGGTGATTTTACCCGACACGTCGGATATCCGGAGGATACCGTCGTGGTCTTGAGATGGATGGTAGGGGCCGGTCTGGACCGACGGCGTCCTAGATATTATGATTGAGATTTTGAGATATTGAGGTACAGAGATTGTGATACAGAGATATCGAGATATTTGGACACTTGTTTTGTGTCGATGCTGGGCACTGTTTTATGCCGATTTCATTTATGGTACCTCATTTTTAAAATACAGAAATCTCACTGATTTATGAAAGCAGTTTTCTTCAGTACATGCATTCTGTTTCATGCATTCATACATCATTCATATGATACATTGCTACCTGAGGCACTGACACGGGCACATGGGATTACACTTGGGTTAGATATTCGCCCTAGCCATGGTTATGGGTTGTTGGTTATATATTTGAGGATTATATTATGATCGTATGACCTAGGATTGCGTCATACATGCGATTCCTGTTCGTAGATGTATTCTATTCACGAGTTGGCAACTCACCCCCGTTGTGCCACAGTTTCTTGCAGGTTTTGCCGTACAGGTTTCATTACGGTTTTGCTGGCACTGCTTCTTTTCGGGTGACTTGCTAGCATGCGGGTTTATTTGTATCGTACCCACCATTATACCTTGTATATTATTACTCTGTTGTATCTAGAAGTTCCATCAACCAAACATGTATTTATTCTTTGAGATAGAAACCAGTGATGTTATTCTTTTGACCTTAGAGTCGCGCGTTATATTTCTGTGGATTTCTTGTGGTTTTGAGTTTTCTTTTGAGTTTTGATCCTCGCCCTTGGCGTTGTATATTATATTGCTTGTGTGGTTGTGACCGTCGATTGACGAAGAGCTAGCTCCCTCTTGGGGATGCCTTTTATTGATTTCGTATACTATTCATGTTGTATCCCGTTTGGGAGCCAGTATTTACAAAGGAGACTCTGCCGAAATTTTCAGGAAATATTTGATGTTTTTAAAAACGCATAATTCGGCTTATGCTATTAAAACTACTTGATTTTAAATTGGTTTTCCTTCACTCTACTACTTTTCTTGGTTTGAATTTCTGGGTTTTCGGCTTACTTAGATTACGTACGCCTTGAGACGTTTCGTAGTTTAAGTGCCGGTCATGTTCCGTACTTTCGGGACGTGACAAAGTTGGTATCCGAGCGTTAGGTTTTACCTTCGGAGCGTAGGATGACCCTTGGTTGATGTAATAGGTGACTAAAGTAGAGTGACGTACCGTGGGTATGTTCCGCGGCATACTTACGATACACTACTCCACTTAAGAAGCCTTAGGATGTATATTTCTTTGCTCAGTATTATATTCGTTCCGATCTAGCCTCATCAGTACCAGTTATGGTTTTGCTGCCACGATTACGGGCAGGGAGTGCTATGCCTAGAATTGCGGTCAGCACGAGCTCGTTATGGACGAGGACTGATCAAGACGTAATTTCGGCGACACACGATTGCGGAGATGTGTCTTTTTACTGTGTTTCGCGCCACGAGCGTTTGGCGGATCGCTTTTATGAGATTTCTCGGACGTGCCGATCAGTACCAGAGGATTTGGCCACCGACAGAGGCCAGCCAGATTTTGATGACCGTTGGTGTATTGCTTATTCATGATGATTGAGGCACTGTTCAGCGTGTAGACGAGTGAGCCAGTTGTTGCTGCGAGCGACGAGATATCGCCCTATTTGTTGGAGCTATTGCGGGACGAGTTGTACTAATAGATGATAGAAGGTCGCTAGTCACCCGATGATGAATGACTAGGACAGGTGGTTCGTTCGCCTACCCGATGCGAGGTCATCAGATAGATTGATTCCAACTAGAGACGACTTCACGCGGAGACGTTGAGAGTCGACAGAGACGATCGAATGTCAGAAACCTATTATTCCAAGTTTAAAGTATTCGGAAAGACATGCAGGAAATTCTATGGACCCTCTAGAAGAATGAAACCTTAACTCGACTTAATGACCGTGTGAAAGCCTTTGAACCTTAGGGTTTGCGGCAGTTCCGCGGCGCCATTAGTGAGGCTTGGGTTTGCCCTTCTACGGCTGGACCACCGATGCTGTGGTATGTACTCGATACTATTAAACTGTACCCAAGATGTTGAGCTCTTGGGGGATTATGAGGTTTTGACGAATCGATCGGATGGTTCGACTTCATTCGGATGTTAGGTGGTGAGATGCATTTCTTGGGAGACTCCAGATACGAGGATAGCCATTGGAGCTCAGTCCATGCAGCCATGACGAGACGATTCCGAAGCAGTCGACATTAGAGAAAGTGGAGTAAGAGGTTCATACCAGATCTGGATAAGATGACGTTCCACTCCTCCGACATCAGAGATGCGATACGCATGCCGAGGCATTTTACTTGGATATACCTTCCAGAAGGAGTCGCGATGAGTATGCAGCCGTTCCGGAACAAGAAACAGATATAGTAAAGCACGATGACTTCCGGACAGTTCGGCATTGTCGACGAGACATGCTATGAGTGACCACGACAGTTGGCCAGAGATTCTTGGAGGATGTGCTTGAGCGGGACTATATCGCCATACTTGATTTTGGTATTTTGAGCGATCTATTTGCATGATTGATTTTGATGATGGAGTTTCGTGATATTTGTTTCCATGGACCATGGTTGCACCTACTGAGTATTCACGATTTTTGCATAGTTGTTGCACTTGAGATAGTTTTCGTGCCTTGGTTCCTCATGTTTGTGATTATATGGATTTCATACAGTTGAGTTGATTGTGCGTATATACACATACACTTTGGTTTTTGCACTCGGTATGATTCACATATGCTTGCAGTGTAGTGATACGCATTTTGTACACTAAGATGTACTGGACTTCGATTTCGATTGTGATACTCGATATTTGTTTTGTGCACCTTGTGCACCTGATTTGATTTTGCGCATGTTCGGCGCTTGATATTGGATTTCATGATTTCGTGCATGTCGGATGCACCTGATTTTGCTGTCAGGCACACATGTTGCCTATGACAGATGTTTCGTGCACACCCGTTGCACTTAGATGTTGTTTCTGTGCATATGTATGGCACATATATGGATTTTGATTTCCGTGCGCACCAGACGCACGTAGTATTCATACGCGTATTTTGGGATTGATTTTTCTTATAGAGCAGTACGTTTTTATGATATTGCTATGTGTTTTCGTACTGAGCAGGACTAGTCAGAGGACAGTACCTGAATATATTTTGCATGCATTGATAGTTATTGAAGGGATTTCCAAAAAGTGAGCTATAGCCTCAGTATTTACCTACGTGTCTGATATGATACGAAATGTTTAAAACAAGGAGACCCTTCTAAATTGTTTCCAAAACAGCGGAACGTACATTTCAAACAAAGGTATATATGTATATAGTTATTTTCTTATGATAGACGTCCGCCACTGTGCAGTGTTATACGCGTTGCACAGCGACTTAAAGAGATTTGGCATGCATTTCCTTCAGATACTTACATATATAGATTCGATATTTACATGTATAGTTTCGAGTTATATCATATTGGTTTTGTTTTGGATTTGGCATTGATGTCTTCCCCATGACTCCGATGATTGCGGGATACTTGACGGAGTTTTGATTTGAGTTATATGCTCATTTTTCATGCGCATGCGCTGCGCTACGATTTGTTTTATGTATTTACGATTTCGGAGCCCCGACGACTTGATGGTTTTGCTTAGAAGTTTTAGTATTTGGGGGGGGGGGGAGTTTTAATTTAAACTCGGGGACCGAATTTCTTTAAGGGAAAAGATTGTAATATTTTGAAAATCGTTTTGGTGAAATTTCAGAAAAACGGAAAAATAAGGGGGTTTTCTGTAAAAAAGTTAAAATGCAAATATCTTTATTATAAAATTAAATATTCATATTCTAGCTATGTAATTGCTATTAATTGGTGTTTATTGAGCCACTGGTGAAATTTCAAATTTTCTGAAATTTTTTCCGAAATTAATTATTTTAATATTATTTTAAGCCGTCACTAATACATTTAATTAGGGAAAATTACAAATTGGAATGAGTTGAAACAAATTTTGTGCATTATAACACATTAAACAAAATTTTATCATGTGGTTTTTGAAATGAAATGGTTTGCCAAAACGGTTTAGAAAATATCGAAGAAAAAGGCTTTTTTCGGTGAAATTAGTGCTAATGGAAGTGGGGTACAACATTTATCATTTTTCCCTCACCCAAACTCACCCCTCACACACTCTCTCTCCTCACAAATTCTGGCCGACCAAGAAAAGGGGGGGGCTGCCCATTTTTCCCTCTTCCAAAGGTCAAAGAAAAGAAAAGAAAAGAAATTGGTGTTAAACATTAAAGCATGGGTCTTTATACTTGATGTATGGTTCCTTACTTGGACTTTTCTCTCACCCACACCCAACACCACACTCTCTCTCACCTCCTCACTGCTGCAGAAATTCAGCAGCCCCCCTTCTCTCATTTCCCCATCTCATTTCTTCTCCAAAGTTCACAAAAATTCCATGAAAAATCAAATAAAACCTCACTAATTTCAAAATCCAACCCTTACCCATTTTTCCTTGGCTATACTTATATGGATATTGGTGAAAAGAAGCAAGTTTGGGAGGCTAGATTCATGTTGGATCTCTTGAAATTGTGAGGTATAATCTTAACCCTTTAGTCAAAATGTTGTCTAATTACTTCAATCTAGCTAACTAGAAGTTTAAATATGGTTTAATTTTAAAGTTTGGTTTTCAAGTGAAGGGTTAATCTAAAGTTAGGGTTTAGAGTATTTGGATTATGGTTGTGTGTAGTAGTGAAGATCTTAAGACATGCAAAACCTAATCTAATTGCCAATATGTAAATTGTTAGATGTAAAATGTCCAAATTAAGCTTTTTTTTGTAAACTCGGTTTTTAGAAATTATTGAAAATGTGAAATTTAAAATCTAGTTAGGGTTTTTATAAATTTATTATGGTTTTAATGAGGAGATTAACATGTTAATGGAATGCTAAAACTAATCTAGTTGCTAGTTTACAAATTGTTGCTTTTAAAATGTTAAAATTGGATAATTTGCAAACAAGAATTTTGGATTCAATGAAAATTGATGAGGATAAAATCTATTAATGGTTTATATGACTTAGTTATGATATTTAGTGGATATTATGGTCATTAGATTTGTTAAAACATCAAGTTTCAAATTAAAACGAAAATTTAGTGCTTTCTAGGTTTTCGGAAATAAATCAATTTGATTTATTTTAATGTTTTGATGATTTAAACCCTGTTTTATATTATAATTAGTGAGTTTTGGGAACTACGATTTGTACGTTTGAGTTTTTCTCGATCACTCGGTGTTTGTACACCGATGTCGAGGGTTTTGGGTTGATTTGAGAGAGAGCAAACCATAGGTTTTGACCTATGTGGGATTCGTGTGTCGTTTTGGTCATGAGTCGGATTTTAATGCGATACGGTGCGTTATGATATGTAGGTACCCCATGTGGACTTCGAGACGACAAGCAAGCTCGTGGAGATGTCGGCACCGGCGAGCGAAGATCAGGTGAGTAGATTTATATCTACGGGGAGAAGTCGGGTGGATGGCGTATAGCACCCCCGCAGTTCGTGGTGATGTATACGAATACGTATACACACATTTATTGATTATATATTGTTTGAGTTAATTGATGATAAATATGGATGGTTTAGTATCGCGAAACCCTAGAGTAGTGGTCGCACCATACATGCACACACCCACCCATACTTGCATATATTCTTCTTCCATTTGTGTTTACGGGAATATATATATATAGTTATGTGTTCACATGGGTATGGGACTATGTGTTCACATGCGGATTTGAGGATGATACTTGGGATTGAGATGAGTCGATGAGATTTGTGTTGAGGTTGTGATATCGGTGATATGGTAGGATTCGTACTTGAGGTACGTCCTGGTGTTATAGCGGATCTTGGGGCGGCGATACGGGTGAATAGTGTTATAAATAAAATGGTCGACATGTGATCGTGATATGAGACATGATATGCTAGGATATTGATATTAGGCCGTATTGGGCGATGTATACTCCTTGATGATGATGTGCTGATGATATCAGTTTGTACGAGACTGTCGATCAGTAGCCAGATCATAACCATATTGATGATATTAGTATTGTACTAGACATAGGTCAGTACCCTAGACTATGATCTTTGATAAAGAGGATACCGGATGAATAGTGTGATGAATATGATATTGACCCGTACCCAGATTTGGGGATGCCGTACGACGGATTTACGTACGAGCTATATTTTGATGATTGATCCGCACTCTTGACTTGGGATGTATGATTATAGATATGGTATCGGATATGATATTATTGAGGCGGGATCACCGACTAATATATATACAGGTATGTATATATATCGACTCAGATGTTAGGCGGTTTCCTTACCTGTAGTCCAGCTTGTTAGCTTAGCCCTTTAGTTTAGTTTAGTTTAGTTATTAGATTAGATTAGACTCCTACCTATTTCAAAACTAGCGGATCGTGGGTATTTTAAAAGACTGGTCAAGGGATCTACGGATATTTCAAAAGACGTATCCTTTCTTAAAACTGCCGTAGCCCTATTTTCAAAACCCCACGATTCGTGTTATTTCAAATGGCACCATTGTTTAATATTTAGCTCCCGCTCATTTTGGTTGCTCGCTCCGCATCGCATACTTACATTGTTATTTCATATTGCATTGTTGACATTATGCTGTTAGGACACCAGCACCATTACCGATGATGCGTATGTACCATGTACACTTACTTGCCGGCTCACACACATCTTCATCGGTAATTGCCATGTCACGTACACCTTAGAAAATATTATTGCTTAACTTATCTTGATAGCCAGTAGTTTGACATAATATTAGTGTACTTACCTTATATGCCAGCTTAGATATTGTAGTTATTACTTGTCACTTCATGCATACTGTTATTCATTGTTATGCCGTATTCATGGATTCTTATGCCTATATTCATGGGTTTATATACTATTGATGATTTGGATTCGGATTTTTATGAGATTTTCTGGATTTGGAGGAAAACCGCAAAACTTGTATAAGCTTCTTCCCTCTCTTTTAAATAAAAAGTGCGGTTTTCCCATGATGTATGAGTCGTCCACCATGAGTTTGCTGATGGATTTCGAGACCCGATTCGAGGAGTGGAGGAACCGTTTCGGGTACATGGTGGGCCCGGTGCGGTACCCCGGGGCAAGAGGATCGTGTTGTTGACGTTGAGCCTGGCAGGGGAGCACTACCGACCGGTGATTTTACCCGACACGTCGGATATCCGGAGGATACCGTCGTGGTCTTGAGATGGATGGTAGGGGCCGGTCTGGACTGACGGCGCCCTAGATATTGTGATTGAGATTTTGAGATATTGAGGTACAGAGATTGTGATACAGAGATATCGAGATATTTGGACACTTGTTTTGTGTCGATGCTGGGCACTGTTTTATGCTGATTTCATTTATGGTACCTCATTTTTAAAATACAGAAATCTCATTGATTTATGAAAGCAGTTTTCTTCAGTACATGCATTCTGTTTCATGCATTCATACATCATCCATATGATACATTGCTACCTGAGGCACTGACACGGGCACATGGGATTACACTTGGATTAGATATTCGCCCTAGCCATGGTTATGGGTTGTTGGTTATATATTTGAGGATTATATTATGATCGTATGACCTAGGATTGCGTCATACATGCGATTCCTGTTCGTAGATGTATTCTATTCACGAGTTGGCAACTCACCCCCGTTGTGCCACAGTTTCTTGCAGGTTTTGCCGTACAGGTTTCATTACGGTTTTGCTGGCACTGCTTCTTTTCGGGTGACTTGCTAGCATGTGGGTTTATTTGTATCGTAACCACCATTATACCTTGTATATTATTACTCTGTTGTATCTAGAAGTTCCATCAACCAAACATGTATTTATTCATTGAAATAGAGACCAGTGATGTTATTCTTTCGACCTTAGAGTCGCGCGTTATATTTCTGTGGATTTCTTGTGGTTTTGAGTTTCCTTTTGAGTTTTGATCCTCGCCCTTGGCGTTGTATATTAAATTGCTTGTGTGGTTGTGACCGTCGATTGACGAAGAGCTAGCTCCCGCTTGGGGATGTCTTTTATTGATTTCGTATACTATTCATGTTGTATCCCGTTTGGGAGCCAGTATTTACAAAGGAGACTCTGCCAAAATTTTCAGGAAATATTTGATATTTTTAAAAACGCATAATTCGGCTTATGCTATTAAAACTACTTGATTTTAAATTGGTTTTCCTTCACTCTACTACTTTTCTTGGTTTGGATTTCTGGGTTTTCGGCTTACTTAGATTACGTACGCCTCGAGACGTTTTGTAGTTTAAGTGCCGGTCATGTTCCGTACTTTCGGGACGTGACACACGTGTCGCGCAGCGCACAGAGCAGCGCAACTGCGCTGACACGTGTCGCGCAGCGCAGCGTTTGCGCAACTGCGTGGACACGTGTCGCGCAGCGCAGCGCTTGCGCAACTGAAGCGTTGCTTCCTTTAATTTTTGTTTTAAATAGAGCCTTGCTCTGATTGGGCGCGCTGCCTTGGGCGCTGCGCTGACGTATCAGCTTCTGACACGTGGCGCGTTGCGCGCAACGCACGAGATTTGAAGCGTTGCTTCAATTTTTGAATTTTTGAAATTCAAACAGAGCTTTGCTCTGATTGGGGGAAACAAATGCCCCCACCGTTGCGCTCACGTGGCGCGCACGTGAGTGCAGCGGTGGCAAAATCTTAGCCGTTGGATCAACGGGTGAGTTGAAGGGGCGCAGGCGCCTATAAATAGGACCCTTGGTCCTTAGTAAATGTTTTACCATTTTTCAAGAACTTGAGTTTTCAGAGCCTTGCTCTTGTTTAAGAATTTTAGAGCTTTGCTCTCGTTTCTTCCCAAGAACTTCAAAGTTCAAAACCTAGGATCATATTAGGTAAAATTTAAATTAAATTAAATTAAACTTAATTAACAGAGCCTTGCTCTCATAGATCTTTGATCTTAAGGAAACCCCTTTGGGGTTTCATCAACAGAGCCTTGCTCTCAAAAGTCCATAGATCTACAGAGATCTTGTTCATGGGTTTTAACCCATGAACAGAGCTTTGCTCATGGATCAAATGTAGGTCTTTTTTTTGTAAATCTGAAAATGAAGAACTCCTAAGAGTTTTCATGGATCTTTAAGATCCCAAAATTTTAATTCTTTCAAGAGTTAAATTTTCTTTTGATGGATCTTTCCATTATTACCACAGAGCTAGGCTCTTTTTAGGAAATTTTATTCCCTTGAGACCAGAGTTTGACAAATATCACTCTGTAACAGAGCTTTGCTCTGAAAGAGGAGATTTTCTCCTTATCTCTAGGGATTTCCCATTAATAAGAATATTCTCTTAGGGATCTCTCCATTAATTGACAGTCTCATCTAATGATGGGGCTGTCTTATTAAATGATGCACTGTCATCCAGATTTTGTGGGTCCCCATTTGGTCCCCTACCCTCTGCATTGCAGTGTGGTGTAAATTTTTAAAATGCCAAGCGTTGGAATTACAACACTGACGGCTAACTTTTGTCCCTCTGCAGGAAACATGTCTTTCGATACCTCATTCCCATTTGTTCGTTCGGAAGGAGGATTCCTCGGAGCACCCGTAGACCGGGAGGTCCTAGCTATGATCAGGGACTACGATCCGGACTATAAGAATCTTCACCTTTGGGGGTCGTGGTATAACCAAATTATCATGGGTCGACAGAGCTTTTCATGCGCACTACCATCAGAGCCTATTACGGCGATCCACTATGCCAGCCTACCCCCGGTGAAGTATGCCGTGGAGATGGTCGATTGGACTTCAAAGGGCCTTCTTCATCCTGCTACAGATGCAATTCCGGTTCAGCCTCCTATGGTTTTGGATATCTTGGGACGCCGTATTTGTCAAGGCGAGGCGCGACCTTCGGGGCAATCATATAACATAGGTCTGATCCCCCGCCATCCGATCGGTTATCTGCCATGGGCTCGTTACATTTTGTCAGCGAAGAAGTCGCAATTGATGAGGCTCGGGTTGTACACTGCAGTTTACGTTTCCCTCTTCCAATATCCCATGCTTCCTACCTGGTGGTTTAAGGCCTTTTTGGAGCAGTGGAATATCCGTACTCACACTTTCCTCGCAATGGACCGGGAAGTGTCGATTTCTTTGGAGGAATTCACAGAGGTCTCCGGCTTACCGGTTATAGGGAAGCACTATGAGGAGCTGTTTCCTACAGAAGAATATGTCTTCGGTGCTAAGCCGGCAATAAGGGGTCTCACTCCGGAGAATGCTGTTCAACATCAGTTTCCAAGTTTGATCAAAGTGTTGAACATCTACAAGGTCCTTTTTATCGAACGTGGGAGTCGCGGGGTCAGTTTCGAGGATTTCATTGCTCGATTCCTTCACCCAAATGTTCTCTCGGCAGAAGCCGCTAAGTTCGCCACTCTTGATGACCCTTTCGGCTTAGGTTTGGATAACCTGCCAGCGAAGGAGGTAGATCAAAAAGGCTTTTTCCTTCCTAACTCTCCAGTTGTCTCTTTTGCGGAGGTTGCAGCTCCTGGGATGGACGAGAAAGCTTTCTTCTTAGGATTTCTTGGGCTATGGCTGAGTTGGTTTGCACTCCCGATGCATTCTCGCCATATGAGGCCCTCTGTCTTTTACCCAGCTCACCGGATGACCATTGGGGTAAAAGTGGCCGTTGGGATCGACGGCTTGGCACACTTGTATCACGGCCTTAGTCAAGCGGCGGATGCTAATGAGCCTGGAGTACTGCACGTGATCTTCCCGATGCATTACTTCATATCATGGCTTGAGCTACATGCACTGGGCGTCTTCTGTATGCATAAAAGGCCCTCGTTCTATGACAAGTGCAGCTTCCCTCGAATTATACGACTTATCGGCGCCTCAATTGTGACTCCGTCGCCACGGAATGCCAGGGGTTTTCTCCTTCGTCCCCATACAGTTGGAGACGGGATGTCTTTCACTGACAAAGTGCTGACCATTGGAAATGCATCTACTACCACAATGCGGCCATTGCAAGACACTTTCAAAGATGGAGCCTCAGTTCTGACGGCCCGGGAGACCTTTCATCTATATTCCATCAGACCGGGTTTCCTGGTGTTTAGGCAAAATGGTGCGGCGCTTTTCATGAGATAAAACCCGCATCGTTTTGCCCAGCAACTGAGCTACAATCAAGGGGTGCCGTTGGAGGCTTTCCTGCTGGAACCTGCTGCTACTGAAGAAGGGATGCAGAGTGCGCTGCATCACTTTATGCGTCTTAATACGGGCTCTCATTTTTTCATTAGTGAACCAACTTGCAAACCACGCATCCTTAATACATATACGGCGTGGTACAATCATTCGACGGGCGCCGTTATAAAGGAAGAAAAGCGATTGTTGGTCGACCGTAAGGGTGTGCCTCCCGGCAGCTACCGCAAAACTCCCTTGGTGCCAAGGACCCCCGTAGTCCCTCCATTGAATGACGTTAGAGCCGAACCACCGCGTGTGCTGAGCCCTCCACACGGATTGCCGCTTCTTAATACTGCGGATGTGCCACCAGCGCCCCGTGCTCCAGTGGAGACGGTAAATGTGGCTTCGCCGGAGTCTGGCGTGGGCGCGGATATCGGGACCCGTCGGCCTAAGATGCCTGCAAAGCGCAAGTCAATCTCGGGTGCACCCACGGCTAGCGGGCAGAAGAGGAAGAAGAAGTCGCTCCTCTCCCTCGATGCTATCCTCGGTTTAGAGCCACAGGCCCCTCTTACCGAAGGTATAAGCGAGTATGGCAGCAATGTAGGCTTCTCGGTAGATCCCGTATACACTGATCTGGCGGCCGCCATTGCGGCTTTTGAGCGATCAGCGAGGCTCGAAGCGATGATGAATAAACTCGCTCAGTCAGGTAATCATTAGCGGCATTCTTCGTCATTTTGTCGCATTTTTATCATTATTTTTGACTAATACTTTCCCCCATTCTTTAACAGGTGTCACTACCGAAGAAGCCATCGCTGCTTCTTTGAAAACCTTCCAGGAGGAGGAAAATAAGCGCGCTTTAATGGGCGTTGGTACGTATCGCCTTATCAAGTTTTTTGTCCTCTTTTCTGATAGCCAACCTAATCTTCTTCCTTTGTTTCTTTGCAGGGGCTGCGCCAGCTGATGCGGGGACTCACCCCGGGCCCGCTATTGAAGTCCCAGTCTCTTCGGGGTTGCTGCGAGAGCCTCAACTCGACAAGTTGACGAGGGATGCCTTGAAGAATTTGGAGGCATCTCTGTTCATGGACGACGACGCCTCAATGAGGGAAGCCTTGAAGAGCTCCGTCTTGACGGCTCGAGAGGAGAGAAAGCGGTTAAGGCGCGAGGCGAAGACACGCAGGGCTGCTTTGGCCGTAGGAGCGGGCCCAAGCACCGTCCCTCGTGCTGATACCCCCTTAGAAGAGCCCCGGTCGCCTTGTCCACGGCTCGCAGACAGGTGGCGCGTGCAGTTCGGGATGCTAACGATAAGTCCACCTCAGGTAACGTATCTTTCAGGATTTTGTTATAAGAATTGTAAATTTGTCGATTCTTATATATCTTGTCCTGCAGGGCCAAGTCCAACCGAAGGGGAGGCGGAAACCGTCGAACCTAAGGGGACAGAGGAAGAGGCACCGGCTGAACCCAAGCCTACGGTGGGCAACGTCGCCGGGGTCGCTGAACCTGAGCTGGGAGCTGAGGGAGCTGCACCAGAGAAGGTCATTGATGCCTAGCCTGAGGTGGTGGCAAATGAGACGACCGCTATAACTGAGCCTGGGGCAGCGGTGGGCGGAGCATCTGAGACTGGTGACCCCATGGTAATGACGGACGAGACAATGGCGACCGCCGAGCCCGAAGAAGTAGCGGGTGAGATGGGCACGACTCTTGGGAAAAAGCCAGCCGCTCTTTCTCAAGAGTCTGGCAATACTCCAATTATTGCTCTCCCTGTCTACGGTCCTCCACCGTCTCCTGGTTGTGTGAGCACGACGACAGCCCTTGTCGAGTCCGGTGATGAGGCTACGGGAGGTGGACTCGTATCGATGGAGGAGGGAGACGCCTCTGTTTCGGCCGGCGGCTCATCAGGTAAATCTCGAATTACTGTCCCTGTTTATCTTGCAATCCTTTCTGACAAGTTTATCTTTATTTTTAACGCAGGTGCGGCCAGTGCCGATGCTCCATTGCTCGAGGGAGCGCCGTCAACTACTGCCTTGGCGGTGGTCACCTCTCAGCCTTCCCCTGTACCATCGCAGATGTTGGAAGGTATGGATTTGCAACCCTTTAGTTTTATCTTTCAGCCGCATAATTTATGTACTAATGTCGTACTATTGCGTATTTTCAGGAGTGCTTTTTGATCACCTCTATCAGGTGTTGCACCCGCACTTCTCCTTCCTATCTGAACTCGCTTCTTCCTCCGGTGGCGCTGGTGAGTATAATTTCCAATTGATGTCTTTCTTTCTTTTTTAGTAATGGAATTATTTCTGACTTTCACTCATCCTGATTGCAGTGCTACAAATCGAAGGAGGGGATGAAAGATCGGTCACGCCACCGGCCCTCCCGGCCTTGCCACCTGCTGCAGCTGGTATAGTAAATTATCGCATCGATGACTTTTTTCGTATTTCTTGAACCGTCATCTAATCGTATTTTGTTTTTTCAGCTGTCGTTCCAATCCCGGCGCCCTTTGAGTCTCGCGTTATAATGCCGGCAGGCCCCTTCCTGAGACGTCCGTCTTCAAAGGGTGCTGTAATGAGCTTGGGCATGCTTAGCGGATACGTCGAGGAGCTTGACGCAGACGCTCTCCCATCTGCTGCGGATTTCACTGCGGAGGTTAACCCAATGTTGGCGGCGCTTGTGAACTTTCATGATGGAGACGTCGTCGAGCTTTGGGTCAATCACTGCAGGGAAATCGAGGTCCGCCTGCATCAATCGGAGTTTATGCGCCCTGCTCCCGAGACCTTAGCCGCCAGCAATCAACGAGCAGCGTGGATCGAGCAAAGCGCTTCTTATGTCCGCCACTTGGAACAAGAAGCGGCTTTAAGGCTGAGGGAATACCAAGAGACCTCAAACGAGACGGCTCGTCTGCGCGCTGAGGTTGAGGCGAACGCTGCCCAGGTGAAGGCTATCTTCGAGGGCCTTCTGGAGCGTATCTCTAATAGGCTAAACTTGAAGCGGAAGCTTGATGCCGCCGAGCGTGACACCCAAGGACGCGAAGCAGCTCAGCAGGCCGTCGGGGAGCAGCTTGCATCCTTCTTGCAGCAGTAGGCTCAAGTGGAGGCGGAACTGGCGGTTGTGGCCGATCAGGAAAAGGCATGGAAGGTAGTGCGCGAACAACTGATAGTGCTATTTAAGACGCTTCCTTCCCAGTAGCTGCCCTTGTATCAATATACTTGTAAAAATTTTCTTTTTCGAATAAGATGTATCCATTCTTTATTCTTTTTGTACGATTCACCTTGTACTTGATTGAATTAATAAATAAAGATACCCATTTTTTCTTTGCAATGTCTTGTATTATTTCTTTGCTTTCACCCTTCTCTTATTATCAGCATGCCGTCTTGATAAACATCGTTGACAGATAATAGAATAAGCATCTTGATTTCTTCAAGAGATAGCGATGGCTTAGGCTGCAGGTTCAGATCTGCTGCCTAAGACTTTTCAACTCTATGAGCCGTGAGGGTCTCATAGAGACTTTTCTCCCTACGGATCGAGAGGATCTCATAGGTGGATTTTCTCCTTAGGAATCGTGAGGATTCCTAATTGCGTTTTCTCTTATAAGTCGTAAGGATCTTATAAGAGAATTTTCCCTCTTACGAGTCGAGAGGACTTGTAAGCGGTTGTTTCCCTTCTTGTCGAGATTCGACTTTGGAGAGTGAGACCCGTGGATAGTATGCAAGAGACCATTTTAGACCGACTTGCAGGATCCCAGTGCTTAGGAAACAAGTTTTTTAATCCCTGCTGCTTAAGGCTTTATCTTCCAAGTTGAAACGAATCGGGAAGTCCTCGCGAAGACACTAATTTCCTCACGGGTCGAGACGAATCGAGCAGTTCTCGTCAAGGACACTAATTTCCCTGAGCTGAAGTATTTTGCCACAGACGCTGGTTTCCTCGAGGTTGAAACAAATCGGAGTATTCCTGCGAAGACACTGGTTTCTCTGCTGGCCGACGCGAATCAGGAGTCTCTCATCAAGGACGCTAGTTTCCCTGAATTGAGGTATTTGCCAAGGACACTGGTTTCCTTGGGGTTGAAACGAATCGATGTATTCCTGCAAAGACGCTAGTTTCTCTGCGGGTCGACGCGAATCAAGAAGTTCTCGTCAAGGACACTGGTTTCCCTGAGTCGAAGGATTTTGCCGAAGACACTGGTTTCTTCGGGGTTGAAACGAATCGGAGTATTCCTGCGGAGACACTGGTTTCTCTGCGGGCCGACGTGAATCAGGAGGCTCTCATCAAGGACGCTAGTTTCCCTGAATTGAGGTATTTGCCAGGGACACTGGTTTCCCTGGGGTTGAAACGAATCGATGTATTCCTGCAAAGACGCTAGTTTCTCTGCGGGTCGACGCGAATCAGGATGTTCTCGTTAAGGACACTGGTTTCCCTGAGTCGAAGGATTTTGCCGAAGACACTGGTTTCTTCGGGGTTGAAACGAATCGGAGTATTCCTGCGGAGACACTGGTTTCTCTGTGGGCCGACGCGAATCAGGAGGCTCTCATCAAGGACGCTAGTTTCCCTGAATTGAGGTATTTGCCAGGGACACTGGTTTCTCCGGGGTTGAAACGAATCGAGATGTTCCTGCAAAGACGCTAGTTTCTCTGCGGGTCGATGCGAATCAAGATGTTCTCGTCAAGGACACTGGTTTCCCTGAGTCGAAGGATTTTGCCGAAGACACTGGTTCTTCGGGGTTGAACTGATCTGTGGTGGTCTTTCAGGTTTTATATAAGTTACCGTCAAAACCGTGAAGCTAGGAATTTGATCTTCACTTCGTTTGCTGACAGTGCGTCTGTTGCATCAAGACGAATGTCGCGGTTGTCTCTAGGCTGTTGGTGAACCGTCGAGATTTGTCTTTGCTTTCTGGCGGAGCCTATTGGGAAGGTATGGTTCCCTCTTTGTTTGTGCCCTTGGATTGTATACAGGGATCGACGTGATCTCATCTGTAGGGCAAAAGTTTCATTCATTTTTTTTTATATTATTGTTTTATTTCCGCGATGCTCTATCATTTCAGCGTTATATCGCGAAAGTCGCGATTGCCCAATCATTTCGGCTATTTTTCGCGGTGCCCAATCATTTCGGCTATTTATTTCATTTTTACTCGCTACTTTTTATTGCGAGTTGTCCAATCATTTCGGCTATTTTGTGTGCATACGTTTTTACTTGCTGCTTTTTTATTGCAAGTTGCCCCATCATTTCGGCTATTTCGTATGCATGTGCGGCCTACTGGCTTTTCGCCGTAAACCTGAAATTAGACACCGATTTCGGCATCAGCACCGCTACAACTGGGATATTGCCAGGAGCGAATCATCATTTGCCTCTGTCGATGTCGAACAAAGGTGGCTTAGCGAACAGGGTTAAGGTCCTGTTGACTAAGGCTTTTGACTTCATGAGCCGTAAGGGTCCCACAAAGGTATTTCTTCCTACAAGTCGTGAAGATCTTGTAGGTGTATTTTCTCCTTAAGAATCGTGAGGATTCCTAAGTGTATGTTCCTCTGTAAGTCGTAAGGATCCTACAAGAGGGTTTTCTCCTTGTAAGTCGAGAGGACTTACAAGGGTTGTTCACCATGCGAACATACCCCCAGTCACGGATGGGACTTGGTTAGGAAAATGTTAATTCGCGCCCGTGGATTGTATATAAGGGTCAGAATTGAACCACTTGTAGGGCAAAATCGAGGGTTGTGGAGGTTGCTTAAGCACAGGTTTAGGTCTCTGTAACTTAAGACTTTCAAATCTTATGAGCCGTGAGGGTCCCATAAGAGAGTTCTCCTTACGAGTCGTGAGGATCTCGCAAGTGTATTTTCTCCTTAGGAATCGTGAGGATACCTAAGTGTGTTGCTCCCTTGTGAGTTGTAAGGATCTCACATGGGTGGTTTCTCCTTACAAGGTCGAGAGGATCCTGTAAGTGTCCTTTAACGAGGTTGTGCCCTTTCGGGTTTTCACAAACACTCGCCGGTAGTCCTGCTGTTTTTACTCACGGAGCCCTTTCGGGTTTTCATCCGTGCCCATTTTGCTTATGGACATACCGTTTTTTTATTCTTTTTATTCTCTCTTTTTTTTTACGAGGTCGCGCCCTTTCGGGTTTTCACGAACACTCGCCGGTAGCCCTGCTGTTTTTACTCATGGAGCCCTTTCGGGTTTTCATCCGTGCCTATTTTGCTTATGGAAATACCTTTTTTTATTTATATTATTTTTTTATTATTTTTTTTATATCGGCTTTGTGATGTTTCAATCCACCGTAGTTTATCGACATCTCCGTCAACAGCTAGTTTTAGGACGTAGTGGTCCGTCATTAGTTTAAGGACGTTTCGGTCTGTCATTAGTTTAAGAACGTTTCGGTCCGTCATTAGTTTAGGGACGTTTCGGTCCGTCATTAGTTTAAGGACGTTCCGGTCCGTCATTAGTTTAAGGACGTTTCGGTCCGTTCAGGAGAAGGCTGGCTACTGCTTATAAAGTTTGAGCTTAGGAAGATAGCAAGCGGACATAGTCGTCGTCATCTATCATTGACCTAGGCTGTGGCTCATGAAGCGTAGTATTTCTTTAGGAAGCGGCCGTTTATTGGCCTGAAAGGCCTTTCACCGTGCATATCCATGAGTAGATAGGCTCCACCCTGGTAGACCTTGTCTATGATGTACGGGCCTTCATAGTTCGGCTCGAATTTTCCCCGCTTGGCGCGGTTGGGGATCATAGGTCTTTTGACCACTAGCACGAGCTCGCCTTGGCGGAATATCCTCGGCCGGGTCAATCTTTCATATGAGCTCGTCATCTTTGCTTTATAAGCCTCCAGATTTTGTTGCGCTTTAAGCCGTGTTTCATCAAGGGCATCAAGCTCCTCAAGCCGAAGGTGAGCATTTTCTTCGTCTTTCAGCTCGTAGTGGGCTGCCACTCGTAGAGAGGGTAACTCTATTTCGAGGGGGAGCACTGCTTCTGTACCGAATACCAACGCATATGGCGTTGTGTTCGTAGCTGTCTTGAACGTAGTTCGATACGCCCAAAGAGCCTCTTGCAGTCTCTCGTGCCAGTCCTTCTTATTTCGGGACACCGTCTTCTTCATGATCTTTGTCAAGGTTTTATTGAAGGCCTCAGCTAGACCGTTAGCTCGCAGATTATAAACTGAGGAATATCTCCAGTCTATATTATGCTGCTGCGCGAAGCGACTGATCTTATGGCTTCTTTAGGCTGGCCCGTTATCGGAGATGATCTGTCATGGAGTTCCAAACCGGTAAATGACGTGCGTCTTGAAGAAATGGAGGATATTCTCCATCTTCACTTCCCTCAACGGTACTGCTTCTGCCCATTTGGAGAAGTAATCGGTCGTCGCTAGGATGAAATGATGTCCTCTAGACGATGCTGGTTCGATGGGGCCGACTATGTCAGTTCCCCACATTTCGAACGGCCAGCTAGCCACCGTTGGATGTAGTGGATTTGGATGCTGGTGGATGAAGTCCCCATGGATTTGGCATGAGTGGCATTGCTTCGCATATTCGAGGCAGTCCTGAATCATCGTGGGCCAATAGTAGCCCATCCGTTTAATCTTCAACTTCGTCTTCGGGCCTGCTTGGTGAGATCCGCAGAGTCCGTCGTGAACTTCCTGAACGACTCTTTTCGCTTCGTCAGGTCCCAGGAATCTCAACCATAGAGAATCAAACGACCTTTTGTACAGAGTACCATTGACGAAGGCGAAAGAAAGAGCTCGTTTCATGAGCTGATGTCTTGTGGACGCATCTTCAGGCATTTGACGGTATTTGAAGTCGTCTATAAAGACTTCTCTCCAATCCTCGGCCTTTTCCTGGTCTTTTATTTGCAGGGTCGTCTGCTCAGTCGCTCCCTTTTCTTTGGATGATTCCGGAGATATTCCTGCTGGGGCAAGCACCCGACGGCTTTGTACCACGATTCTTACGTCATCGAGATTCTCGTCAGCCAGTTCTTTAGCGAGCTTGGCTAATGCGTCCGCTTTGCTGTTTTCCACACGCGGTATGTTTTCCAAAGTGTAGGAGGGAATTTGGGTCAACAGCCGTTGCACCTTTTCGCCATAGTTCACCAGCTCTGGTTTGCACGTTTGGTAGTCGCCGTTTACTTGACTAATGACCAGTTGAGAATCCCCGTATATGAGGAGGTTTTCAATTCCCATGTCAATGGCGATCTCGAGACCTGCTATCAAAGCTTCGTATTCAGCTTCATTGTTCGTCCTCGGCTCTGTTAAGGAGAAAGCGAAGCGCATTATCCCTCCTTGTGGAGTCACGAAGATGAGGCCTACCCCTGACTTGATTATGGGCGTACTTTGTTTGCGCTTCTTCATGGAAGATGCTCCATCAAAATAAAGCTCCCATCGGGTATCGCCACCGTCAATCGCGTCAAACGCATGTTCGTCTGGCAGATCGCAATTCAGACGGGAATCAGAAGGTATCAGATGCTCAGCGAGGAAGTCGGAGATGGCCTGGCCTTTCACTGCCTTGAGAGGTTGATAGGTTATCGAGAACTCCATTAAGAGTAGGGCCCATTTAGTGAGCCGACCTGTCAATATGGCCTTCGACATCAAATATTTAAGGGGGTCAACCTTTGAAATGAGACGGACTTCATGCGCCAACGCATAGTGCCTAAGTTTTGTTACCGCGAAGATCAACGCTAGGCAATGTTTCTCAATGGGAGAATAATTGCTTTCTGCCCCCAGCAGAACTCGACTTAAGTAGTAGAGTGCTCTTTCTTTCCCTTGGTCATTCTCTTGCACCCATAATGCGCCTAAAGAACCTTCAAGGGCGGTTGTATAAAGAATAAGGGGCTTTCCCTTGACCGGAGCAGCCAGCACTGGCGGGTTTGCAAGTACTGCTTGATTTCGTCTAGCGCGCCTTGGCATTTTTGATCCCAGACGAATAGAGTTCCCTTCTTCATCAGGTGGTTGTAAGGACGACACTTACCTGAAAGGTTGGCTATAAATCTCCGAATATATGCAAGCTTCCCTTGGAGAGACCGCAGCTGTTTAAGAGTTCTCGGCGGAGGCATTTCCATGATCGCCTTGATTTTTGACGGATCTATCTTGATACCTCGGTGCCGGATGATGAATCCTAGGAATTTGCCCGAGGAAACTCTGAATGCACACTTGAGAGGATTCATCTTCAAGTTGTATTGTCGAAGGCGTTGAAATACGGCCTTCAGATGCTCGAGATGTTCCTCGTACGATTTTCTTTTCACCACGAGGTCATCGATATAACATTCGACGATTTCATGTATAAGGTCATCAAAGATCTTCGTCATGGCCCTCTGATAGGTGGCACCGGCGTTCTTTAAACCGAAGGGCATCACCTTGCAGCAGAATATACCCAAAGGGGTCCGGAAAGCAGTGTGCCTCTGGTCTTCGGGATGCATCTTGATCTGATTATACCCTGATGAGCCGTCCATGAAGGAGAAAACCTCATGAGTGGACGTATTGTCTATCATTAGCTCGGTGACTGGCACTGGGAAATCGTCCTTCGGGCAGGCTTTATTGAGATCCCGGAAGTCCACGCATATGCGCACTGTCCCATTTTTCTTCATCACCGGGACGATGTTGGCGATCCAATCGGGATATTGAACTTCTTGGATGAAGCCAGAGTCGATTAATTTCTTGACCTCGGCATTGATACTCATCTCAAGCTCGAGCCGCATTCTCCTCGGCGCCTGTTTGACTGGCTTGACGTCCGGGGATATCGCCAATTTATGCACAGCAATTTCTGGATCTAGTCCCGGCATTTCGGAATAGTTCCATGCGAAGCAATCTCTATGCTGTACAAGCACGTCTTTTAACGCAACCACCCTTTCTTCAGATAGCAGCTCGCTGAAAAATGTCGGTCGCGGGTTGTTCGCCGTCCCCAACTCAATTTTCTTGAGGTTATCTGCAGTGGTATGTATTCCATCTTCCAGCTCTTTCGGTGCTGGTGGAAATTCTGAGATCACCTCGTCGCTGCTATTTTCGAAGCACCAGGGAAGGTCATCCATGTTCTCGGGCTCTTCCTTTGATATCGTTATCATGTGACAAGTACGAATTCGCTTCCAAGGCCAATGTGGAGCTGGTTCTGCTCTCGTGGCTTTGGGTTCGTGCTTTTGTGGTGGCGTTACCCTCCAGTTGTCAGACAGAGCGAACTTGCCGAGCTGATATTGATCTTCGACCCAATTCTTAAAGGTGAAGCAGTCTTCGAGAGGGTTCCCTATTACTCGGTGATAAGAGCAATAGTTTGGGTGTGAGACTTCGCCTGCTTGCTCAGGGTGCTTGGACTCCGGCAGTGTCAGCATCTGGTATTTTATAGCTCGGCCAAGTATCTTCTTTTTCTTGTCCCGAGGAAAAGAGTACGCTCGACTCATTTTCTTCACAAGGGATAGATCGGAACCACTCGATTCCCGCTTGCGTGGCTTCTTAGTCCCGTTTTGTTGTCGTTGAGCGCCTTTTTCGCCTTTTGACTTGTTTCTGCCTCTGCGTCGAGACTTTTTTATAATAGGTTGACAGGGAGTGGCATTTTCATCTTTCACGGCCTGTTAGAGGAGGCGTTGCGTTTTGGCTTTCTCATAGATGGCCATTTCGCGGTTGTGGTCGTCTCGGACTTTTTGACCAACTTCCCTTATAAGCCTGTTCATTTGTTCTTCGAATGACGGACTGAGCACCTTCGCATCAGGAACTTTTTCTGGTTCAGGATTAGCGTCCTCCCATTGAGCATCCCCTTCTTCATTGAAGTCATGCACGACGTAGCAATCGCGGATTAGCTCTCGTTTCTTAGACCGAATGTATCCAAGTCCGATTGTTTCCATCCTCCCATTAGGCAACTTGTGCTGAGTCCCGGGAACATTCCAGACTCTGTCATAGAACTTGGCTTTTCGAGCGGTCTGCTTAAAGGGTATCCCTTGGCGCTTTAGCAGCCTCTTCAAGCCTTCTGTATAATATCTAGGCAGACGGATGGGCTGAAGCCTGTCATGCGTAGGATCCGCACCGCGCCAGATTTCTTTCTCCACTTTGGTTTCCTCAGAGCGGTAGAATAGAATTGCTTTTTCGCCTTCTCGCCTAGGAGGGACATAGAACGTCCGCAGCTCCTCTACACTATAGGTATCGAGCGCATCCAGTTATTTATAATGTTTAAGTGGCACCATGGCGACTTGCAGACTTTGCTCTTCGTCAGCGGACGTTTGTATTGAAGGTCGAGCAGAGAATACAGCATGGACCTCATCTTCCGAATCACTACCAAAGATCAACGTAGGAACGGATGGTCCTGGCTTGTTGTATTGGGGCGGACCCGAATAAACTATCTCCTCTTCCTCCTCGGTATCACTCCCGAAAACAGGGATGGTAGCGTTAGCTTTGTTCTCTGGATTGTGACACCTTTCTGTGTCTTCGAAATCCGGTAAGAAGTATTTGGCATCTTCATATTTGCGGACTTCATTCATGGAAAACGGATTCAGTTCTCCCGTCACGGTATACTAGAGACCATCCCTAAAATATTTCATACACTGATGCTGTGTGGAAGGGATGATGTTGTACTCATGTAACCATGGTCGGCCGAGCAGGGCATTGTAGCATGTCTTGGCGTCTATGACGTGGAATTTAATGTCCGTGACGAGCAGCCCAAAGCGTAGCGTCAGTATCACAGACCCAAGAGTTCTTGATGACTGAGAGTCGAACCCGGAGATGGTGATCTTGTCCCGAGCAAGGTGCTGGACGCTCATGCAGATTTCCTTTAACACCCACACGTTGAGGAGATTAACGGAGGATCCATTGTCGACCAGGATTTTGCCTATCCTTATATCATGGCGGTATCCTGAGACATAGAGGGGGAGATTATGATCGCACGTCCCACGGAGAAGGTCCTCATCGCCAAAAGTGACATCGGCCGTGTGCACTTCCTCCAATTCATCCTTCATCTTTTCTTCGACCAGGAAAGCTTGGAATTGCTCCGGCTCCTATAGTGCCTTGATTAACGAATCTCTCGCCTCTTTTGATAGTAAAAAGGCGTCAAGAATGCTGAGCTGCGAGGGTAGCTTCCTCAGATGCGCTAGAACGTTGTAATCCACCTTATTTTTCTTCGGCGGGTCCTTGGCAGTTAGCTCTTCCTTGACTTGGTCATCTAGGGCGATATCCTCAGAGACCTTTTCTTTCCCTTTATCTTTTTTGTTTGAGGGTCCGAGATTCTTTTCGGGTAGCGTCCGATTACGCAGCCGGATATTTTCACAGACCTTCGGCTCTTCTTCTTTTCCCGAGGTGGACTCTTTAAAGAGGGGGCTGAGAGCCATTTCTTCGTCAGAGTCGCTCCCGAATGTGAGAACTTGCCATCCCCCGGCGTTAACCATGCGACAATCGCCGGTAGTCCTGTTAAGCTCCTCGGTCGTATTTTTCTGCTCCCGACGAGTTTTGCGCTTCTCCCGCTTAAAATGTTGTCGGTGAGCAACATATCCCTGCCACCATCCATTGAAAGCTTTGCACTCTTCAGTGGGGTGTGAAATCTTCCGATGATACAAGCAGTAGGAGGGGTGCATTTCCGCTTCACCAGTAATGCTTCCTTCAGAGGATGGTAGCTTCATACCCATTGACATGGCTTTGGCAAACCTTTTCCTCGTCATGAATTTGCTTTTATCCGCAGTGGGTGTATTTTGCTCCAGCGGGAGTGTCTCAGCTCTTTCGTCAAGTCGCTGGCGTTTGGCCCTTTCAAATACGACCGCCTCGCGTTCCCGATCAGCTTTGCTTTTCAACAGAGCTTCGTTGAGGAATGCGTCAATTGTTTCATCCGATGGCCCCAGAATTTCTGGTTCAGGATCTGCCCCCAGCTTTCCAGCACAAAGAGTTTCCTCATCATCTGTAAACGAATGGGAGATCATATGACATCTTGCCACGTATTCTTCAGATTCATCCGACGAACTTTCTCCCTCATCTTCCTTTTGAAAGACGTAGTTGAGGAACTCTTGGAGTGTAATGGGAGTCCGTGCTTTCTGGTTGTATTCCTCCAGCGCGTCAATTTGTTTTTTTAAGTCCGTGCGCTTGTCGCCAGGCTTCACGTGCTTCTTGGATTTCTTTTTCTTCTTCTTTGAAGATTTTGACTGCTGGTTGTGAGTGCTTGGGCCACCACCATCGGTCTTTGGAGTTGGACGCGACTTCAACATCCCTTCAATGATCTGAGGTTCCAACGGGTTCTTCCACCTGATCGCTGTGCATGTTTGAAGATCGTTTAGCATCCTCTTTGTCTTGGCTGATAGCACAACCTCCCACGGAGCTTCTTCAACGAGGGAGCATGTTGCCCCTGGCGTATTCATCCTTTTAGGGGTGTGAGGCTGCGGCGGATTCACCTTCCATCTGTCGGACAACGCGAACTTGCCATGTTAGTACTGGTCCTCAATCCAATTTTTAAAGACGTAGCAATCTTCGATCGAATGACCCAGTACTCGATGATAGGGACAGTAGTTGGGATCGTTGACATCATTTGGCTGCGACGGACGTCTTGGATCCGGCAGATTTATCAGTTGGTTGAGCAATGCCAGCTCAAACAGTCTCCTCGTTTTATCTCGAGGAAACGAGTAAGGACGTCCTAGCCTTTCCTCAAGGGGCATGCGCGGACGCATATTATTTTGACGGACAGCCGGTTTCAAGTTGCTCGGCTGTTGTTGAGCATCAGCGACAACGATCGCTTTTCCCTTCCCCTTCTCGTTTTGAGAGTCCGGCTTTGGAGGGGGCGGTCTATGACCCATTTGGTCCATTTGGGCCAGTTTGTCGGTTAGGGCCTGGAAGGTAGTCGGCTTGAAGAACATCATGAATTGGGATATGGTTGCCTGCGGATCGAGGGTTCCAACAAACATACCCACTGCCGGTGCCTCTTCAATGCGTTGTTCGCATTTTGACCATAGATTCCTCCACCGTATCGCATATTGAACCCATGTTTCGCCTGGTTTCACCTTGGCATTAATCAATGCCATTATCGGGGTACGCTCGCTGGCACTCGCGAATCGTTGCGTAAACAACAGCTCCATCTCCGCAAAGGTCTTGATAGAGTCGTTTGGGAGCTCGGAGTACCATTCGAATGCTGTATCCGATAAGCTACCGACGAACTGGCGAAGCAACAATTTATCATCACCGCCGGCGTTGCCACAAAGCGCCCTGAACTGGGCAACATGCTGGTGGGGATTGCCAGTCCCCTTATACACATGAAATTTCGGTATTGTTTAGCCCGGCGGGTACTTGATCTGATCGTACCAGCTCGGATATGGTCGTCCCGTTTTTACGACCTGACTGGCTGCCTCAGTCGCCTGATGAACCCGGATCTGCTGAGCTATATATTCATCTAAGCCAGCTTTGGAAATTGTCTCCTCCTTGGCTGTTGACAGAGCCGGTGGAGGATTTGACGTTTCTCCCCTGTCGTCTTCAAGGACGATCGGAGGATCTTCAGCAGGAGGATCTTGTTGAATCATCATTCCCACCATGTCCTGGAACAGGAGGGCCATTCGTTTTATGTTGGCTGCTTGTTCAGCAGCCTCTTTATCCTTCTTCTCCAATATTCGACGAAGGAATTCAGCGTCAGTTTCTTGTTCCTGGCGTTAATCCGAGGACGCTTCAGGGCTTTCTTTTGGCCCAGTGAGTGCGGCCATCGCATTCATCATTTCCTGGAGCTTCTGCTGTTTCTCCTGAGCTTTGGTCACTGACCGTGTAAGCGGTCTATGACCTGTAGATGCACGGCTGTCCTCCTTTCCCGACGCCATGTATACAGTATGGACTACAATGCCCCCGGACTTAGGACGTTTAGGCTCGCCGCCTTTGACATTTGCCACGGGCGTAGGAATTTTCTCCGGCTTCCTTCTCTTGTGGGCCGTTGAAGTTGAGGGGGCCGTTGCAGCGGGCACCCTGGTGGTGGTCGTCATTTGCTGTTTGTCCGGATGGTTCTTTTCTTCTTGCACTTTTGCCCTTTTCTGTTGGCGAGAGTGATCTTGGTCGATTAACGAGTCTTGAACTCTCCGCCAGACTTTATAAATCTTGGAGGACAGCCGTTGAGGGGGCTGCTCCAGCATAGTTTCTGTAACTTTCTCCGCAGGTGGAGGAGATCTTTTTAGCATAGCAGTCGGAGAGTTCTTACGTACCCTCCTTAGCTGTTCAAAGCTGTTCCCAGTTGGAACAACAGCATTAACTTCCACCACTGGAGCAGATGGAGTTAGCCCTGAGGGGGAGTTGCCCCCAGCCTTCCTTACTCAGCGCCAGTGGCGACGTCGAGCATGACGAGCCGTTGGGACTGGCTCGGCGATAGGGGCAGCTTCGTCTTGCCCCCTGTCCGAATGAGGCGATGCCGGTGCCAGCCTCTTAAAGACTGATGTTGTCCTTTGAGTGACGATGTTTAATCTGTCAAAGACAGACCCTCGAGTAGGAGCAGGAGCCGGAACAGTCAGCCTTGAAAAGACTGACTCTTTAACAGGAGAAGCCGCCTTGACGACTTCAGGAGCAGGGGTGGCTGTCTTCCTCGTGACGGCCACTTCAGGGTTCATGGGCTTCTTGGCGAGCCCATCAGAGTTCTAGTTCAGCCTGGTAAAGACAGAGGCTGCCGGTTTGATATTAGACGACCCGTTGAAAGGGGTCGTTGTAGCAGTGAGCCGGTCGAAGACCGACTTCTTGTGCGCTTCCGGTGCGGGCACTGGCATGATGAAGCTTGCAGGCCAGAGCATGGTCCCGAAAAACAGGCCGGTGGTGGCCTGGGTCACCTGTTCTACCGGAATGGCAAGGATGGAGGCCGCTTGAGGCCCATAGGCTACGCCTCCAGGTGAGGCGGAGCGTTGATTGCACTTGCATTCTGAGCAGCTCAAGCAGTTGGAGGCCATTGATGCTTGATTTCTGTGCCAGGCAAAAGACCAAATCTTAGTAACTTGAAATCCAAAGGCAACCATTAACAAACTGCGATTCGTTCGCGAAAACGACACACGAAGTGTGGAGTGGAAAGAGGAAAAGGTCCCACCGGGCGTGCCAGAATCTGTTCCCCTCCGAAAGACGGCCAAGACGACGTGAAGACGTCTGGCCTGAGATTCGGGGCAGATGCTAATTGGTTTTATCCGTCTACCTCTCCGAAGATGCCAAGTTGATTTATGGCACCGTGTATCGGAGGTTTAGACGAATGCGGCCGATGTAGCAGACTTCGTCAGATTCCCCCTCGCTTGAGGGGTTTTTGATTGTGGGGACGCTCTTCCCTGCAGGCGCAAGCCCCTGCAGTTAATTACGTTACCGCATCGCGGTAACCACTTTCTCCTTCTCCAGAAATTTCACTTCGTGTCGTGTGTGTTTGTGGATGCCCGTGGATTGTATACGGAGACTAAGTGATGCCGTCGCCCGTAGGACGTGGATTAGTCCAAATCCGTATTTACTTAGATTTGGGTTTGGTGTTTTGGTTTAAGGATACGTTAGCCATGTTGAGGCTAAGATCGACTCAAACGTTTGTCAAGGATACGTTAGTCCTGTTTGAGACTAAGATCAACTTAACGGAAAGAGCATTTAGGGGCTCTATTGTTCCAGTTTAGGGACGTAGTGGTCCGTTTAATGTATATGGCCATCGGGACCCGTCACCTCTCTGACGACATTGAAGGATTACAATGACAGGTGTCAGAGGAGTTCGGAGATGTACCCTTGAACCAAAATTGATTAGGGAATATGAAGTCTGTTTGAATGTTTAAGGATACGTTAGCCATGTTTGAGGCTAAGATCAACTTAAACGGGATCGTTTAGATCCGACAAAAGAGTGTTTGGGGGGGCTCTGTTGTTCCAGTTTAGGGACGTAGTGGTCCATAGGTAGTTTAAGGACATTACAGTCCATTTCCAGTTTAGGGACATGGTGGTCCATCGCCAGTTTAGGGACATGGTGGTCCAACGTTGTCGTTTTAGGAACGGATATTAGTTTAAGGACGTATAAGTCCATGGGTTTATGGACCCCACCGTCCGTATGGTTGTGTTTAAGGACGCATTAGTCCATTAGTTTAAGGACACATAAGTCCATGGGTTTAAGGACCCCACAGTCTGTATCTTGGTTTAAGGACGCATAAGTCCATGAGTTTAAGGACCCCACAGTCCGTATCTTGGTTTAAGTATACATAAGTCCATGAGTTTAAGGACCCCACAGTCCGTGTCGATGTGTGGTCGTCGAGACCCGTCACCTCTCTGACGTCGTTGAAGGATTACAACGATAGGTGTCAGAGGAGTTTAGAGATGTACCCTTGAACCGGATGTAAATTGATTTAAGAGAGCAGTCTTGCTCAGTCAATTTAATTTGAGGACTTACGGCCATGATTGGGCTAAGTCCAGTTGAGAATATTCAACGTTTTTATCTTCGGCCTATTAGGCCTGTGCTAGGGCTTTGCCCCTGTTTAATAATGCACTGCATTTTATTTTGGCCTGCTAGGCCTTTCTAATTTGGGCTATGTCCCTTTATAAATGATGCAGAGCATCTGTTTTGTTTGGGCTCTGCCCTTTTTAGAGTAATGCATTGCATTTTAATTGGACTGTTAGGCCTTTTTTAATTGGGCTTGATCCTTCAGTAAATAATGCAGTGCATTAATTGTCTGACATTGGCTTGTCAGGCGTTTTGCGCCAATTATTGAGCGCAAGCGCATGTGGAGGTGATACGTGTCACGCTAGCGCAGTGCGCTGTGCCAGTGCGCTGCGCTGTTGTGCTGTGACACGTGGCGCGTTCTGATGAGTTGCGCCAACTTAATGCTCTATTTTTAAAAGCGCATAGCGCAAGTGGTTATGGTGCTGACACGTGGCGCTCTCTGGTGGCTTGCGCCAACCCAGGAGCGCAACAGCGCAGATTTGCAAGTGCAAGGCACTGTTTCAATAACTTGATCCAATTTTGGATTCAAGAAAAGAATCTTTAAGATTCCAGAACTAATGGTTCATAAAAAAGTGCAGGCACTGTTATTATTATATATATATATATATATATATATATATTTATTGAAGATCATTGATCTTGTTCTTAGCCAATGATCTATTCAGAAGAAATTCTTCTTTTATAAAGGTTTCTACCTCTTTTTTTTTCTTGAGTTCTTATCAAATTTCTTCAGAGTTCTCTCTTTTCTCTGTGTTGTTGATGATGATCTCGATGTTTTTTTTTGAATTGGGGTCTAGGGGCTTTTATATAGTGCCCATAAATTTGTTAAATTTGTTAAAGAGATCCTTCTTTGAGTGATTTGGGGAATTTTCCCCACCGTTGGATCTTTGATCCAAGGGCTTCTGTTTTACAGAAGACAATCTTCTTGTTTTAAAAAGAACAGAAAGATCTTACTGGAATTTTAATTCTGTTTGGCGCAAACTCACCAGCTCTTGACACGTGTCGCGCAGCGCAACTGCGCTGAAACGTGTCGCGCAGCGTACAGAGCAGCGCAACTGCGGTTGCGCAACTGCGCTGACACGTGTCGCGCAGCGCAGCGCTTGCGCAACTGCGCAGACACGTGTCACGCAGCGCAGCGCTTGCGCAACTGAAGCATTGCTTCCTTTAATTTTTGTTTTAAATAGAGCCTTGCTCTGATTGGGCACGCTGCCTTGGGCGCTGCGCTGACGTATCAGCTTCTGACACGTGTCGCGTTGTGCGCAGCGCACGGGATTTGAAGCATTGCTTCAATTTTTGAATTTTTGAAATTCAAACAGAGCTTTGCTCTGATTGGGGGAAACAATACAATCCGCATCGTTTTGCCCAGCAGCTGAGCTATAATCAGGGCGTCTCACTTGAGGCTTTCCTGGCAGAACCTTCTGCTACCGAAGAGGGAATGCGAAGCACGCTGCATCATTTTATGCGCCTAAACACAGGGTCCTACTTTTTCATTAGTGAACCGAGCTGCGTTCCTAAGGCCTTCAATGTGTACGTGGCCTGGTATCAGCATTCAATGGGCGCTGTCATTAAGGAGGAGAAGCGACTGTTGCTCGATCGCAAGGGTGCACCCCCTGCCGATGATCGAAACGTCCCTTTGAAGCGACGGACCATTGTCCGTCTTCCTTTAAGAGAAGCTGCAGTGATCGAAGTCCCGCATGACAGGTGTAACAACCCTAATTTTCCTATACAAATTTTTTTTTCAAATATTTTTTTCAAAAATCCACAAAGGGGTATTTTAGCATGAGCACAAGATATAGGTAATTATTTTGTTTTTAATTACAAGCTACAAGAATATAATAACTCCATTTTTAGTGTACAAGAATTTACTTTAAATTTAATGTATACTAGGAGTATTTATTCTTGCTGCTATCAGTTTAAGTAATTAAATACCACAATAATTACAAGAAGGAGCTTGTAGCTCATTGGTAATATCTTGCACTGCTGAACCAAGCCATCAGAGTTCGAATCCCATACCCCATATTATTTTTAATATTGATTTTTTTAAAACCTTTAGAATACCAAGAGTTTACACGTGCATATCTCACAAAAACCCCACTACACCCAAAGATGTAATACTTGCAGAGGGTAGATGAACCGTCGGGGGAGATCCAGGTCACCGGACTCGGTCGGGAATCGGCCAACTCGGCCTTGACTCGGCCGACTCAGTGATCCGACCGAGTCACGGCCGAGTCACCCCAGATTCGGCCGATTCCGGCGATGGTCACAACATGAAAGTTGTGTCTTTTCATATTCCCTACGCACCTCCAAAGTTTCAGCCTCATACCACTTCCAGAACTCTTTAAAAACCTCAATTACTCCACTTTTAATACATTTTTATTACATTTTATCATATTTTTATTTTTAACTTTTCATCTACCCTAACCCTAGCCTAACCCTATAAATACCAACCCTACACACTACCCTCTCACCCTCCAAAATCTTGAGCCACTCTCTCAAAAGTTTTCCAAGAAGTGTGTGCTTTGAAACCGAGTTCACGGCGAAGCCCTGACGGAATTCCGGCGACGTGCTTTGAAGCAACCGGCGACGAAACCACACCTCGGCCTTTTCCCTAGTCCTCTTTACTCTTTAGAAGAGTTTGAAAACCCGTAAGTCCCAATCTTCCCTCTTTTCTATTTCTTAAAATACGGAATTACGAACCCCGACGGAAATCGGAACAAACCGATTTCGATTCGGTTTTTTCTACAAAATCCCACTTGTCACCTAATCTATAATACCTACCTATATTCATGATGACTATTAATCACATAGAAACCAATTTAAATAAAGTTTCTCACAAGAAATGATAGCTTTCTTGTAAAACCGTATTCTTTCCATAAAAATACCATGAAGTTTATTTATCTTCGTTTAATCAATTCCCTCATTCCTAAATATGTTTATCTTGATCAATAAACTTGTAGAAATCAATTTGAATGAATTTTCACACATAAAATGATAACGTTTTCAAATACCGTATTCTTGCGCTTAAATACCTTCAAGTTTAATATATCATATTTAACCTCTAAAACTTCATTAAAACTTAAAATAAGTCATGAGGTAATGACCTACCTCTACACACACACAAATATAACCCTAATTGATAAACGTCAAAACATAGAATACGAAAATACAGGACTTTTCACTAAAATACCATTATCTTTATAAACCTTTCTTGAAAGCTTTAAGTTGTACACAATTTTAAATAAAATCTTTTATAATGAAAGCACGATATGTCATAGACATCGATCGTTTATCTAAACTGACTTTGTGGTGTCTAGGCTAGTGGTTTTTAATTAGGCCCACTACTGTGGTTCCTTCCCATTTACTTGGCACTTACCTGGCCGCAAATGACGGTGAAGAGGCGATTTGAGGCTTTTAATGACTTGTCGTTTAAACCTTAGAAATATGCTAGTTGGCTTAGGAAACCATAGAAACTAAAATACGGAAATCTATACCCTTTTACAAATAAATACCTTATATTTATAAAACCGTTTTTCTAAATGAATAGTATTTGTTAAACCTAAGCAAAGCGCTGCTACAACCCACATTTGGAGAATCTGTTAGGGATAGTACGGTTCATCGTGCACCCGCGGGCTAGTAGTGCGAGATTCAGACCTCCGCAAGGAGCATTCGGTCTCGAAAGGTTTAAAATACGGCATTTAAGAAAAAAATGAAATTTTGGAAAATAAAATATTATTTAAAATTATTCTTGTATTAATTTAATTATCATTTAAACACCTATTTTATCATAAGATAAAGTTTCCATTTTTTCTAAAATTACAAGATTAAAAGTTACATTAAAATACCATGAGTTTCAAATAAATCAATTAATACTTTTATTAGGATATATTCACTAGAATAACACAAATAAAATTCACATTCATTATAACTATAAAGACGAATAATAAATACTTGAGGTGTATTTTGAAAAATATACAATAGTGCTTTTTACATAAACCCCCCTCAAGTTTTATAAATTACAATAAGGCCCCTAACAATTATTGAACTTCAACTTACCTTCTTTTAGTCTGACTCGGGTTTGAGTCTGACTATTTCTGACTTGAATATGATTCAAGTCAATCTATATTCTTTTATATTCCAACTCAATACGAATACATGAATCCCTGAATCCAGTTAACAATCTATATAACTTGACCGAACCGAACCATGGATATATTCCTTTTACATGTTTCCCAGTATTCCATTTACATGACTCTACGGTTTTAGCCGTTTCCTGATATCATGGTTTCGGTCAGTCAGTTAATCAATCTTACAATCAATACAATTTTACAAGATAACAATACAAACAAGACATCGCGGGGTTTAAGGGGTAGACCGGTACGGAATATGTTAAAGGTGGCACGAGGTGGTCACTTAAGACGTAATTACATCCATGCCGTTGTTCCGTGGTATTATCGACGGAGCCTTGTACTACAGGTTACCAAGGTCCCCGGTGTAAGTGGGACTCCCCTCGTATACACTGGCATCTTCTGTACCAGGCTGAAAACAACAACGTTAATACAATATTATAATATTATAATACAACAGTAAAAGCTCTCTCTCTCTCTCTCTCTCTTACTGTCTGTTTATTTCCCCCTTATCTTTGGGACTTACCGAACGACCTGTTCGCTGACGACATTCTATTTCTTTTTTCTTTGAATGTCGTCAGGTGGTTTGGACCCGGCAGAAGTTGAGTCAACCCAGGAAGACTTGGAGCAATTTGCTGAAGACCCTGCAGTATAATTTCATTGTACACTTTTCTTTTCAGTACTTTCCATTTCCTGTTATGCCACTGTTTAGGCATCTTTATTTCAGTTGTATTTTTTTTCCTTTCCATGTTTTGTACAAAGAATGTTAATAAATAAAAGTTGTTGTTATTTTTATACTCTTGTCTCAAGTGTAATATTTTATATTGCTTAGCTACGCTTAGCGTATGTACTTCTGAGTACATACGTAGCGGACCTCGTCACGTCCACTTCACCGTACACTGGGAAGCGGGGCATGACAGGTTTTGTTGGTGGCCCATGCAGGTCAGAGCTGTATGAATCCCTATCATGCAGTTCTGGTCTGCGTGAACAACCTAAGCAATATAAAACACAAGAACCAGCAACTAAAACATTCTTTACTTTTCATGTTCCTTGAATCTTGCAATTTCATCTTCCTTGAATCTTATCATTTCATGTACTTGAATCTGTCCTAACCCAAATTTTTCTTCAGGGTTATGGATTCCCCAAACAACACCAGCACCAACGTCAACAACACACCCTCAGCACTACCTCTCACACCGGTTGTTCCTGCACCACCCACTGAGCAAACAATGCTATTTGAGGCGATCCGCAGCCTTCTCGAGGGATAGCAACAACTTCTGAACCGTTCTGAGACTGATGCTCCGGGAGTGAAGCAATTCAGGGCTTTACATCCGAAGCAGTTCTCAGGAAAGGGGAGCCCACTGGAAGTTGAGGAATGGGCTCAAAGTAACGAGGATGATCTGGCCGCAGCATAAGTGCCAGACGTCGCTTGGGTCCATGTAGCGAAACTACAACTCACGGACAACGCTCGCAACTGGTGGAAGGCGGAAGAAAGCCGTCTTGTGCAGCCTATTGAATGGAAGACTTTTCGCGAGAAGTTCGACGCGAAATACTTTCCAGCGACTGCCAGGTTTGCAATGGAGCAGCAGTTCATTCATCTACAACAAGGATCGATGTAGGACAAATCAGTAGATGAATACGACGCTGAATTCACCATGTTAAGCTGATTCGGAGCACACTTGATACCGACGGACGATATCAGAGCCCGTCGCTTTCAACAAGGACTGGAAACGGAGATTCAGGCTGCCCTAGCCACGGGAAAATTTTTGACTCATAAAGATGCTCTGGAAGCTGCCCGCAGCTATGAAGCAGTGATAAAGGCAAGGGGGCAGACCTCAGTCTGCAGGAGTGAAACGTCCTGCCACTCAAATGGCAGGAGGGGCCTCTTCAAGGCCAGCTGTTGAACTCAGAAGACTGGAAGAAGTTAAGGATCGGTCAAGACCCGATTTTTGCTTTTATTGCAAGAGGGAAGGTCACTTGTGGAAGGACTGTAGGCGCACAAAAGGCCTATGTTTGGTTTGTGGCGCGTCCAATCACGGAATTGGAAACTGTCGTTATAGACGCAACTCAGCACACACACCCGCCAACTACCCGCAGCAGCCTGCTATCTAGGCTCCTGCAACTCGTCCTGCATTCCCAGCACCACCTCCACGTAGATTCCGTGCTCAGCCAAATCATCAATTCCATCAGGCACTGAGAAATATGACTCGAGTACAGGGGAATATGCCTCCAGCTAGGAGGAACGTGCCACGGCGACAGGCTTTCACCTTAGCAGCCATAGAACCTGAAACTGTGAACCAAGGTAACCCAGGTAACTTCCTCACCACTTTGACCAAAACTTCTTTACAATCTTTAATTTTGTCACCAAACTGTTACACTTTCCTTTTACAAATTTCGAGGACAAAATTTTTATAAGGAGGGTAGAATGTAACAACCCTAATTTTCCTATACAAATTTTTTTTTTCAAATATTTTTTTCAAAAATCCACAATGGGGTATTTTAGCATGAGCATAAGATATAGGTAATTATTTTGTTTTTAATTACAAGCTACAAGAATATAATAACTCCATTTTTAGTGTACAAGAATTTACTTTAAATTTAATGTATACTAGGAGTATTTATTCTTGCTGCTATCAGTTTAAGTAATTAAATACCTCAATAATTACAAGAAGGAGCTTGTAGCTCATTGGTAATATCTTGCACTGCTGAACCAAGCCATCAGAGTTCGAATCCCATACCCCACATTATTTTTAATATTGATTTTTTTAAAACCTTTAGAATACCAAGAGTTTACACGTGCATATCTCATAAAAACCCCACTACACCCAAAGATGTAACACTTGCAGAGGGTAGATGAACCGTCGGGGGAGATCCAGGTCACCGGACTCGGTCGGGAATCGGCCAACTCGGCCTTGACTCGGCCGACTCAGTGATCCGACCGAGTCACGGCCGAGTCACCCCAGATTCGGCCGATTCCGGCGATGGTCACAACATGAAAGTTGTGTCTTTTCATATTCCCTACGCACCTGCAAAGTTTTAGCCTCATACCACTTCCAGAACTCTTTAAAAACCCCAATTACTCCACTTTTAATACATTTTTATTACATTTTATCACATTTTTATTTTTAATTTTTCATCTACCCTAACCCTAGCCTAACCCTATAAATACCAACCCTACACACTACCCTCTCACCCTCCAAAATCTTGAGCCACTCTCTCAAAAGTTTTTCAAGAAGTGTGTGCTTTGAAACCGAGTTCACGGCGAAGCCCTGACGGAATTCCGGCGACGTGCATTGAAGCAACCGGCGACGAAACCACACCTCGGCCTTTCCCCTAGTCCTCTTTACTCTTTAGAAGAGTTTGAAAACCCGTAAGTCCCAATCTTCCCTCTTTTCTATTTCTTAAAATACGGAATTACGAACCTCGACGGAAATCGGAACAAACCGATTTCCGATTCGGTTTTTTCTACAAAATCCAACTTGTCACCTAATCCATAATACCTACCTATATTCATGATGACTATTAATCACATAGAAACCAATTTAAACAAAGTTTCTCACATGAAATGATAGCTTTCTTGTAAAATCGTATTCTTTTCATAAAAATACCATGAAGTTTATTTATCTTTGTTTAATCAATTCCCTCATTCCTAAATATGTTTATCTTGATCAATAAACTTGTAGAAATCAATTTGAATGAATTTTCACACATAAAATGATAAAGTTTTCAAATACCGTATTCTTGCGCTTAAATACCTTCAAGTTTAATATATCATATTTAACCTCTAAAACTTCATTAAAACTTAAAATAAGTCACGAGGTAATGACCTACCTCTACACACACACAAATATAACCCTAATTGATAAACGTCAAAACATAGAATACGAAAATACAGGACTTTTCACTAAAATACCATTATCTTTATAAACCTTTCTTGAAAGCTTTAAGTTGTACACAATTTTAAATAAAATCTTTTATAATGAAAGCACGATATGTCATAGACATCGATCGTTTATCTAAACTGACTTTGTGGTGTCTAGGCTAGTGGTTTTTAATTAGGCCCACTACTGTGGTTCCTTCCCACTTACCTGGCACTTACCTGGCCGCAAATGACGGTGAAGAGGCGATTTGAGGCTTCTAATGACTTGTCGTTTAGACCTTAGAAATATGCTAGTTGGCTTAGGAAACCCTAGAAACTAAAATACGGAAATCTATACCCTTTTACAAATAAATACCTTATATTTATAAAACCGTTTTTCTAAATGAATAGTATTTGTTAAACCTAAGCAAAGCGCCGCTACAACCCACATTTGGGGAATCTGTTAGGGATAGTACGGTTCATCGTGCACCCGCGGGCTAGTAGTGCGAGATTCAGACCTCCGCAAGGAGCATTCGGTCTCGAAAGGTTTAAAATACGGCATTTAAGAAAAAATGAGATTTTGGAAAATAAAATATTATTTAAAATTATTCTTGTATTAATTTAATTATCATTTAAACACCTATTTTATCATAAGATAAAGTTTCCATTTTTTCTAAAATTACAAGATTAAAAGTTACATTAAAATACCATGAGTTTCAAATAAATCAATTAATACTTTTATTAGGATATATTCACTAGAATAACACAAATAAAATTCACATTCATTATAACTATAAAGACGAATAATAAATACTTGAGGTGTATTTTGAAAAATATACAATAGTGCTTTTTACATAAACCCCCCTCAAGTTTTATAAATTACAATAAGGCCCCTAACAATTATTGAACTTCAACTTACCTTCTTTTAGTCTGACTCGGGTTTGAGTCTGACTATTTCTGACTTGAACATGATTCAAGTCAATCTATATTCTTTTATATTCTAACTCAATACGAATACATGAATCCCTGAATCCAGTTAACAATCTATATAACTTGACTGAACCGAACCATGGATATATTCCTTTTACATGTTTCACAGTATTCCATTTACATGACTCTACGGTTTTAGCCGTTTCCTGATATCATGGTTTCGGTCAGTCAGTTAATCAATCTTACAATCAATACAATTTTACAAGATAACAATACAAACAAGACATCGCGGGGTTTAAGGGGTAGACCGGTACGGAATATGTTAAAGGTGGCACGAGGTGGTCACTTAAGACGTAATTACATCCATACCGTTGTTCCGTGGTATTATCGACGGAGCCTTGTACTATAGGTTACCAAGGTCCCCGGTGTAAGTGGGACTCCCCTCGTATACACTGGCATCTTCTGTACCAGGCTAAAAATAACAACGTTAATACAATATTATAATATTATAATACAACAGTAAAAGCTCTCTCTCTCTCTCTTTCTTACCATCTGTTTATTTCCCCCTTATCTTTGGGACTTACCGAGCGACCTGTTCGCTGCCGACATTCTATTTCTTTCTTCTTTGAATGTCGTCAGGTGGTTTGGACCCGGCAGAAGTTGAGTCAACCCAGGAAGACTTGGAGCAATTTGCTGAAGACCCTGCAGTATAATTTCATTATACACTTTTCTTTTCAGTACTTTCCATTTCCTGTTATGCCACTGTTTAGGCATCTTTATTTCAGTTGTATTTTTTTTTCCTTTCCATGTTTTGTACAAAGAATGTTAATAAATAAAAGTTGCTGTTATTTTTATACTCTTGTCTCTTGTGTAATATTTTATATTGCTTAGCTACGCTTAGCGTATGTACTTCTGAGTACATACGTAGCGGACCTCGTCGCGTCCACTTCACCATACACTGGGAAGCGGGGCGTGACAACAGGCCCGAGCTACCGATACCCCGGGCTCCTGTAGAAACGGCTCCTGTAGCTTCCCCCGAGTCTGGGGTGGGTTCAGATATCGGGACTCGTCGCCCCAAGGTGTCCACTAAACGTAAACTTGTGCTTGCGGCGACCGGAGCTCGCTCACAGAAGAGGAAGAAGAAGTCGATCCTTTCTGCCGACGTTGTATTTGGTCAGGAGCCTCATGCTCCATATGGCGAGGGCCTGAGCAAGTATGGGAGAAACAAGGGTCTATTCATGCCGCTAGATGATACTGATCTGGCGGCTGCCATTGCAGCTTCTAAGCAATTGGCAAGCCATGAAGCGGGACTGGCCATCCTCGCGCAATCAGGTAACCATCAGCTGTACCTTTTTTTAGTGCATTATATTTTATCATCATGTTTTGACTGACACTTTTCCTTCTTTAACAGGCATTTCCACCGAAGAAGCTCTAGCAGCTTCTCTCAAGACTTTTAAGGAGGAGGAAAGGCTTCGAGCATCCTTAGGCATTGGTACATTTCGGTTCACCGCGTCTCCGCTCCCGTTTCTTATGGGTAATCTGACCCCTCATTTTCATCTTATTACAGGAACTACCTCTACTCAGGTTATTCCAGGCATAGCACCGACTTCACAGGGCGGTGCGGGGACGCTTCCCGGGTCGGCTATCGAAGTATCAGTTCCGCTGGTATTGCCGAAAGAAGCTGCACTGAAGTAACCGATGACGGATTCCATAACGGCTCCAGAGTTAACTATTGGCGCAGACGATGACGTCCCGTTGACGGAGGTCTTTAGAAGATCTGCCCTCACGGCCTGGACGGAAATGAAGCATAGAATGCGCGTGGCAAGGGAGCGTACCGCTGCCTTGGATGAAGGTGCAGGTCCAAGCGCTGTCACCTCTGCCCCTACTCCTTCAGAGGATACTTCGACTGCCTTGTCTATCGCCCACAGACAGGCAGCACGTGCAGCTCAGGAGGCAATCGAAAAACCGACCCAAGGTAACGTGACATTGGGTTTTTTTTGTCAAAGTTTTAATTTTCAGGTTCTCATATACCTTATCCTGCAAGGCTAAGTCTTGCTGAGGAAGTGGCGGGAGACGTGGTGGCAACCACCGAGCTTGAGGTAGCGGTAGGTGAGATGGCTACAATTGCCGAGCCCGAGGTAGCCACTCTTTCTTAAGAGTCGTGCACTGCTCCAATCGTCGCTCTTTTCCCCTGCGGCTCTTTGCCATTGCCGGGTGCCGCAAGTGTCACGACGATTCTTGTAGAATCGGGAGATGAGGCTACAGGTGGCGAGACCGTTCCGATGGAGGAAGGTAAAGCATTCGCTGCATCCAGTGACGCCTTTGTCGCGGTCTCGACCGACGATTCACCAGGTAGATTTTGGGTCATTACTCTCCCCTTTATTCTGCAATCCCTTCCAATTTCTTTTGACAGCGTTTCTATTATTTCGAACACAGGTGTGATGAACGTTGGGGTTATGTCATCCGAGGAAGCGTCTCCAGTTGCTGCTTTGACGGTGACCGCTCCTTCACCTTCTCTCGTGCCCTCTCAAATGCTGGAAGGTGCGGATTTGTGACCCATCAGCTTCATTATAGGCAGTATACTTTATTTACTAACATTGCGTCATTATATCCTTACAGGAGTCCTTTTTGATCACCTGTATCAGGTGCTGCATCCCTATTTCTCTTTCCAGTCGGAGGTTGCCTCATCTAGTGGCGCTGGTGAGTACAACCTTTAGCTAATGCCTTTTCTTTTCTTTTACGGGCCGTCAAGTCATTGCTAACCCCTCTTCATTTTGGTTGCAGCATTCCAAATTGAAGTAGGAGACGAAAGATCCGTTGCACCACCGGTACTCCCGGCCTTGCCACCTGCCGCAGCCGGTATAGTAAACTGCATTGTTCATGTAGCTTTTCTATTTCTTGAACCGTTATTTGACTGTAATTTGTTTTGCAGCAGTGATACCGACTTCAGCTCCGTTCGAATCTCGAGTCATAATGCCAGCAGGCCCCTTTTCTCGACGTGCATCCTCGAAAGGCGCTGCGAATAGTCTGCGCATGTTGAGCGATTACATTGAGGAGCTTGACGCAGGGGTTCCTACATTCGCTGCAGATTTTGCTGCCGAGGTTAATCCTATGCTGGCGACACTCGTGAACTTTCATAGTGAAGGCGTCGTTGAGTCTTGGGTTAGTCACTACAGGACAATTGAGGCTTTTCTGTATGAGCTCGAGGTCGGACGTCCTGCTCCCGAGGTCCTGGCTATGAACTCTCAACGGGATGCGTGGGTGGAGCAGAGCACTCCATACTTCCTCCATCTTGAACAAGAAGCGGCCCTAAAGCATAAGGAATGTGAAGAGACTTCAAGAGAATCTGCTCGACTGCATGCTCAGGTTGATGCCAATGCTGTGCAGTTGAAAGCCATCTTTGAGGGCCTTCTACGATGTATTTCTGATGGGCTAACGCTGAGGCAGAAGCATTCCCTCATCGAGCAGGATGCGCAGAGTTGTGAGGTAGCTCGGCGGGTCGTTGATAAGCGACTTTCATCTTACTTGTAACAATGGGCTCAGGTTGAAATGGAGTAGGCCATGGAAGCTGACCGTGAAGAGAGGCCGAGGGGAGTGCGTGAGCAATTGATTGGCCTACTGAAAACGCTTCCCTCCCAATAGTTGCTTTTGCGCAATTTGTAATTTTTGAATAAAATGTATCCATTTTTTTATTCTTTCATAAGATGTATTTTGTATCCAATTGAATTTATGAATAAAAGATACATTTCTTTCGCAATGTCTTGTGTCTTCTCTTTGCTTTCTTCTTTTCTTTGTTATCGACATGTCATTCTAGTAAGCATAGCCTGCAAATGATAGAGAGAGCATTCCGTTTTGAATTCTACGAGAGGTAGTGATGGATTTAGGAAGCAGGTTCAGATCTGCTGCCTAAAGCTTTTCAATTTTATGAGCCGTGAGGGTCTCATAAAGGTATTTCTCCTTACGAGTCGTGAGGATCTCATAAGTGTAACTTCTCCTTAAGAATCGTGAGGATTCCTAAGTGTATTTTCTTTTGAGAGTCGTAAGGATCTCACAAAAGAGTTTTCTTCCTCACGAGTCGAAATGACTCATAAGTGATTAATGATGTTAACATTATCCGCATTTCACGGAGTCAAAAGTTGCTCTGGGCGTTTCCCACGGGGTCAAGGTTGACTTTGGCCGTGTTCCACGGGGTCATTGGCTGACGTGTTTCCGTGACGGGGTCATGTGGATGACGTATTTCCGTGACGGGGTCATTTGGATGACGTATTTCTACGACGGGGTCATGTGGATGATTTATTTCCGCGATGGGGTCATGTGGATGACGTATTTCCGCGACGGGGTCATTTGGATGACGTATTTCCGCGACGGGGTCATGTGGATGACGTATTTCCACGACGGGGTCAATTGGATGACGTATTTCCGCGACGGGGTCATGTGTATGACGTATTTCCGCGACGGGGTCATGTGGATGACGTATTTCTGCGACGAGGTCATTTGGATGACATATTTCGGCGATGGAGTCATGTGTATGACGTATTTCCGCGACGGAGTCATTTGGATGACGTATTTCCGAGACGGGGTCATTTGGATGACGTATTTTCGCGACGGGGTCATATGGATAACGTATTTCCACGACGGGGTCATGTGGATGACGTATTTCCGTGACGGGGTCATTGGGATGACGTATTTTCCAGACGGGGTAATTTGGATAACGTATTTCCGCGACGGGGTCATGCGGATGACGTATTTCCACGACGGGGTCATTGGGATGACGTATTTCCGAGACGGGGTCATGTGGATGACGTATTTCCGCGACAGGGTCATTTGGATGACGTATTTCCGAGACGGGGTCATTTGGATGACGTATTTCCGCGACGGGGTCATGTGGATGACGTTGTGTCTATTGTAATGAGATGAACATGGAAGTGGTCTCTAGGTTGTCTATGAACCGTCGAGATTCGGAGTAGGGACTTTTCCATGGCTCCAAAGTTTATTGTAGCATCTGAATCCTGCTGGAATGAGGAAGAACGCTGTTGATGATCTCTAGGCTGTCTGTGAACCCTCGAGATTTGGCTTCGTTTCGATGAAGCCTGGTGGGAAGGTATGGTTCCCTCTTTGTTTGTGCCCCTGGATTGTATACAGGGATCGATGTAATTTCACCTGTAGGGAAAAAAGTTTCATTTTGTATATTTTTCTTTCCGCGATGTTCTATCATTTCAGCTTTTATATCGCGAAAGTCGCGATTGCCCAATCATTTCGGCTATTTTTCGCGGTGCCCAATCATTTCGGCTATTTGTTTTATTCACTAGCTGCTTATTATTGCGAGTTGCCCAATCATTTCGGCTATTTTTGTATGCATATATATTTTTACTTGCTGATTTGCAAGTTGCCCCATCATTTCGGCTATTTCATATGCATTTGCCTTGCTGCGAGCTTGGGATTTGATACCTATTTAGGCATCAGTATCGCTAAACTGAGATATTGCCAGGAGCGAATCGTCATTTGCCTTTTTCGGTTCAAACAAAGGTGGCTTAGTAAACAGGGTTAGGATCCTGTCGACTAAGGCTTTTGACTTCATGAGCCGTAAGGGTCTCATGAAGGTATTTCTCCCTACAAGTCGTGAGGATCTCATTGGTGTGTTTTCTCCTCAGGAATCGTGAAGATTCCTAAGTGTATGGTCTCTTATAAGTCGTAAGGATCTTACAAGAGTATTTTCTCCTTATAAGTCGAGAAGGCTTACAAGTGTCTTTTGCCATATGAGCATATCCCCAGTCTTTGGTGGGACTTTGTTAGGGAAATGTTTACTCGCGCCGTGGATTTTATACAAGGGTCGATATCGAGACGCTTGTAGGGCAATATCGGAGATTGTGATGGCTTAAGAACAGGCTCAGATCCCTGTAGCTTAAGACTTTTGAATCTTATGAGCCGTGAGGGTCTCAAAGGGGAATTCTCCTTACGAGTCGTGAGGATCTCGTAAGTGTAATTTCTCCTTAGGAATCGTAAGGATTCCTAAGTGTGTTTCTCCTTTGTGAGTCGTAAGGATCTCACGCGGGTGGTTTCTCCTTACAGGGTCGAGAGGACCTTGCAAGTGTTTTTTAAAGAGATTGCGCCCTTTCGGGTTTTCACAAAACTCACCGGTAGCCCTGCTGTTTTTACTCACGGAGCCCTTTCGGGTTTTCATCCGTGTCCATTTTGCTTATGGACCTACCGTTTTCTTTTTTTTTTCTTTTTCCTTTTTTTATATTTTTTTTGTGTCAGCCTTAGGAGGCTGCAGTCCGTAGTAGTTTATCGATGTCTCGGTCAACAGCCAGTTTCAGGACATAGTGGTCCATCTTTAGTTTAAGGACGTTTCGGTCCGTCGCCAGTTTTAGGACATAGTGGTCCATTGTTAGTTTAAGGACGTTTCGTTCCGAGAAAAGGAAGCTGGCTACTACTTACAGAGTTTAGGCTTAGGAAGATAGCGAGCGGACATAGGCGTCGTCATCTATCATTAACCTAGGCCATGACTCGTTAGGCGTAATATTTCTTTAGGAAGCGACCGTTTATTGGCCTGAAGGGTCTTTCGCCATGCATATCCATGAGTAAGTAAGCCCCACCTTGGTAGACATTTTCTATGATGTACATGCCCTCATAGTTCGGCTCGAATTTTCCCTGTTTGGCACGATTGGGGATCATAAGTCTCTTGACCACTAGCACGAGTTCGCCCTGGCGAAATGTCCTCGGCCTGGTCAATCTCTCGTATGAGAGTGTCATTATTGCTTTGTAAGCCTCCAGATTTTGCTGCGCCATGAGCCGGCTTTCGTCGAGGGCATCAAGTTCCTCAAGCCGAAGGTGAGCATTTTCTTCATCTGTTAGCTCGTAGTGAACTGCCACTCGTAGAGAGGGTAGCTCTATCTCGAGGGGGAGCACCGCTTCTGTGCCGAACACCAATGCATACGGCGTTGTGTTTGTGGCTGTTTTGAACGTAGTTCGATACGCCCAGAGAGCTTCATACAGTCTCTCGTGCCGTCCCTCTTATTTCGAGATACCGTCTTTTTCACGATCTTCGTTAAGGTCTTTTTAAAAGCCTCAGCTAGACCGTTGGCTCGGGGATTATAGACCGAAGAGTATCTCCAGTCTATGTTATGCTGTTGTACGAAGCGGCTGATCTTGTGGCTTCTGTAGGCTGACCCGTTATCGGAGATAATCCGTCGCGGAATGCCAAACCGATAGATAACATGTATCTTGAAGAAATGGAAGATATTCTCCGTTTGCACTTCCCTCAGCGGTACTGCTTCTGCCCATTTGGAGAAATAATCAGTTGTCGCCAAAATGAATCGATGTCCTCTGGACGATGCTGGTTCGATGGGCCCGATTATGTCAGTTCCCCACATTTCGAACGGCCAGCTAACCACCATTGGATGTAGCGGATTTGGATGCTGGTGGATGAAGTTCCCATGAATTTGGAACGAGTGGCACTGCTTTGCGTGTTCGAGGCAATCCTGGATCATCGTGGGCCAATAGTAACCCATCCTTTTGATCTTCAGTTTCATCTTCGGCCCGGCTTGGTGAGAACCGCAGAGTCCGTCATAAGTTTCTTGGATGACCCTCCTTGCCTCTTCCAGTCCCAGGCATCTTAGCCATAAAGAGTCAAATGATCTCTTATATAGAGTGTCATTGACAAAGGCGAAGGATAGAGCTCGTTTCATGAGCTGATATCTTGAGGACGCATCTTCAGGCGTTCGACGGGATTTGAAGTAGTCTATAAAGACTTCTCTCCAATCCTTATCCTTTTCCTGGTCTTTTATTTGTATGGCCGTTTACTCGGTAGCTCCCTTTTCTTCGGACGACTCTGGAGATATTTCTGCCGGGACAAGAACCCGACGGCTTTGCACAACGATCCTCACGTTATCGAGGTTCTCGTTAGCCAATTCTTTAGCGAGCTTGGCTAATGCATCCGCCTTGCAATTTTCTGCACACGGTATGCTTTCTAGCATGTAGGAGGGAATTTGAGTCAGCAGTTGCTGCACTCTCTCGCCGTACTTCACCTGCTCTGGCTTCTACGTTTGATAGTCACCGTTTACTTGACTAACGACCAGTTGGGAATCTTCGTATATGAGGAGGTTTTCGATTCCCATGTCGACAGCGATCTCAAGACCTTCTATCAAAGCTTCATATTCGGCTTCGTTGTTTGTCCTCGGCTCTGTTAAAGAGAAGGCGAAGTGCACTATCCCCCTTTGTGGAGTTATGAAGATGAGGCCTACCCCAGATTTGATTATGGGGGTGCTTTGTTTGCGCTTCTTCATGGAAGATGCCCCATCAAAGTAGAGTTCCCATCGGGTGTCACTCTCTCCTTTCTCACCGTCGATTGTGTCAAACGCGTGCTCGTCTGGCAATTCACGGTTCAAAGGAGAATCGGCAGGTATCGGATGTTCAGCGAGGAAGTCGGCGATGGCTTGGCCTTTCACTACCTTGAGGGGATGGTAAATTATCGAGAACTCCATTAAGAGTAGGGCCCATTTAGCGAGCCGTCCCGTTAATATAGACTTTGACATTAAATATTTGAGAGGATCCATCTTCGATATAAGATGGACCTCATGTGCCAACGAGTAGTGCCTGAGCTTCGTTATCGCGAAGATCAACGCCAAGCAGTGTTTTTCAATAGGGGAGTAATTGCTTTCTGCCCCCATTAGAACTCGACTCAAATAGTAGAGGGCTCTCTCTTTCCCTTGGTCGTTCTCTTGTGCCCACAGCGTGCCTAAAGAACCTTCGAGGGCTGTTGTGTACGGGACGAGAGGTTTTCCTTTAACGGGAGCAGCCAGTACTGGCGGATTCTGCTGGTATTGCTTAATTTCATCTAGTGCGCTTTGGCATTTGCGATCCCAGACGAACGGAGTTCCCTTCTTCATCAAGTGACTGTAGGGACGACACTTGCCGGAGAGATTGGCTATAAATCGCCGGATATATACGAGCTTCCTTTGGAGAGACCGCAGTTGTTTGAGAGTCCTTGGCGGAGGCATTTCCATGATCGCCTTGATCTTCGACGGGTCTATCTCGATGCCTCGGTGCTGGACGACGAATCCTAGGAACTTGCCCGAGGAAACTCCGAACGCGCATTTAAGAGGGTTCATCTTCAAGTTGTATTTCCGAAGGCGCTAAAACACGATCTTCAGATGCTCTAAATGTTCCTCGTATGATTTGCTTTTAACTACGAGGTCGTCAATATAGCATTCGACGATTTCATGTATGAGGTCATCGAAAATCTTCATCATGGCCCTCTGATAGGTGGCACCGGCGTTCTTTAGACCGAAGGGCATCACCTTATAGCAGAATATACCCAAAGGGGTCCGGAAAGCCGTGTGCTTCTGGTCTTCGGGATGCATCTTTATCTGATTGTATCCTGATGAGCCGTCCATGAAGGAGAAAACTTCGTGAGTGGACGTATTATCTATCATCAGCTCGGTGACCGGTACTGGAAAGTCGTCTTTCGGGCAAGCTTTGTTGAGATCCCGAAAGTCCATACAGATGCGCACCGTCCCATTTTTCTTCATCACTGGGACGATATTGGCAATCCAGTCAGGGTATTGAACTTCTTAGATGAAGCAGGAGTCGATTAGCTTCTTGACCTCAGCGTTGATGCTCATCTCAAGCTTGAGCCGCATTCTTCTCGGTGCTTATTTGATCGGCTTGACGTCCGGAGATATTTCCAATTTATGGACGGCTATTTCTGGATCCAATCCGGGCATCTCGGAATAGTTCCATGCGAAGCAATCTTTATACTGCATGAGCACGTCTTTTAGCGTAGCCACCCTTTCTTCAGATAACAGCTCACCGACGAACGTCGGCCGTGGGTCGTTTGCCGTTCCCAAGTCGATTTTTATGAGGTTATCTGCAGTAGTATGTATTCCATCTTCCAGATCTTTTGGCGCCGGTGGAAATTCTGAGATCAACTCATCTTCATTGTTTTTGAAGCACCAAGAAAGATCAGTCATACTCTCGGGTTCCTCTTCCGACAACGTTATCACGTGACAGGTACGAGATCGCTTCCAAGACCGATGTTGGTCTGGTTCTACTCTTGCCACTTTCGGTTCATGCTTCTGCGACGGGGTTACCCTCCAAATGCTGGATAGAGCGAACTTGCCGAGTTGGTATTGGTCTTCGACCCAGTCCTTGAAGGTGAAGCAGTCTTCGAGAGGATGCCCTATTGCTCGGTGATATGAGCAATAGTCCGGGTGAGAGACCTCGTTTGCTTTCTCGGGGTGCTTGGACTCTGGGAGCGTCATCATCCGATGTTTCACGACGAGGTCGAATATCTTCCTTGCCTTGTCTCGGGTAAAAGAATACGCTCGGCCCATCTTCTTTATAAGAGACGAATCCTGGTTGCTCGATTCTGCTTCGCGTGTCTTTTTGGACCCGCTATGCTGCCGTCGAACATATTTTCCGTTCTTGGGTTTATTTCTGCCTCTGCGTCGGGTCTTTCGTATGACAGGCCGGTGACGAAGAGCATCATCATTTTCCGTAGCCTGTTGAAGAAGGCACTGCGTTCTGGCTTTCTCGTAGATGGCCATCTCGCGATTATGGTCGTCCCAAACCTTTTGACCCGCTTCCCTTATAAGCTTGTCCATTTGTTCTTCGAACGACAGACTTGACATCTTCATGGCGGGACCTCGTTTTGGTTCAGGGTTAGCATCTTCCCATAGAGTATCTCCTTCTTCATCGAAGTTATGTATGATGTAGCTGCCATGGACTCGCTCCCACTTCTTGGATTGAACATATCCAAGTCCGATCGTTTCCATTCTCCCGTTGGGTAGTTTTCGCTGAGTTCCGGGGACATCCCAGATCCTGTTGTAGAACCAAGCTTGTCTAGCAGTCTGTTTAAAGGGTACGCCTTGGCGCCTCAACAGCCTTTTTAATCCTTCTGTGTAGTATCTGGGCAGACGGATGGGCTGGAGCCTGTCAAGTGTAGAATCAGCACCATGCCAAATTTCCTTCTCCACTTTGGTTTCCCCGGATCGGTAGATTAGGATCGCCTCTTCACCCTTTCGCCTGGGAGGGACATAGAATGTCTGCAGTTCTTGCACACTATAAGTTTCAAGCGCATCAAGATCTTTGTAATGCTCTTGCGGAACCATTGCAACTTGCAAACTTTGATCTTCATCAGTGAAAGCTTGTATCGGTGGCCGAGCAGAGAATACGGCATTGACCTCATCTTCCGAGTCGCTGCCGAAGACCAGAATAGGGGTGGACGGTCCCGGCTTGTTGTATTGGGGCGGCCCTGAATAAACTATCTCCTCTTCCTCCTCGGTATTCTCTCGAAGACCGGAATAGTGGTGGTAGCTTTGGTTTTGTCCTCCGGTTTGCGACATATTTCTGTGTCTTCGAAATCTGGCAGGAATTACTTGGCATCCTCATACTTGCGGACTTCGTTCACGGAAAACGGGTTTAGTTCCCCTGTCACAGTATACTCGAGACCATCTTTGAAGTACTTCATACACTGATGTTGTGTAGAAGGAATAATGTTGTACTCATGTAACCAAGGCCGGCCGAGCAAAGCGTTATAGCAGGTCTTGGCATCAATGACGTGAAATTTAATGTCCGTGACGAGTAGCCCAAAGCGTAGTGTTAATATTACAGACCCGAGCGTCCGTGACGACTGGGAGTCAAACCCGGAGATAATGATCTTATCCCGAGCGAGGTGTTGAACGCTCATGCAGATTTCCTTCAACACTCTTACATTGAGGAGATTAACGGAGGATCCATTGTCAACCAGGATTTTTCCGATCTTAATATCATGACAGTATCCGGAGACATAAAGAGGACGGTTATGCTCACATGTCCCGAGGAGAAGATCTTCATCGCCGAAAGTGATGTCAGCAGTGTGCACTTCTTCCAAATCGTCCTTCATCTTTTCTTCGGCGAGGAAAGCTTGGAACTGTTCGGGCTCTTGTAATGCCTTGATCAGAGAATCTCTCGCTTATTTTGATAGCAGAAGGGCGTCGAGAATGCTGAGCTGCGAGGGTATCTTTCTCAGGTGTGCCAAAACGTTATAATCCACCTTACTTTTCTTGGGCGGGTCCTTGGCTGTTAGATCTTTGACGACTTGATCATCTAAGGTGATGTCTTCAGGGAATTTTTTTCTTTCCCCTTATCCTTTCTACTCGACCCACTGTTCGCGGCCCCGAGATTCTTTTCGGGCAGCGTGCGATTGCGCAGCTGAATGTTCTCACAGGTCTTCATTTCTTCCGTCTCGGAAATGGGTTCTTTGAAGAGAGGGCCAAGGGTTATTTCTTCATCAGAATCGCTCCCGAATGTAAGCACTTATGATCCTCCATAGTTAACTATATGATGGTTGCCGGTCGTTCTTTTATGCTCTTCGGTCGTATTTCTTTGCTCCCGATGAGTTTTGCGTTTCATCCGCTTGAAATGTTGTCGGTGAGCAACATATCCCTGCCACCAGTTTTCAAAGGCGTTACACTCTTCAGTCGGGTGCGCAATCTTTTGATGATATAAGCAGTAGTTAGGATGTATATCCGCTTCATCAGGGGTGTTTCCTTCGGAGAGAGGCAGCTTCATTCCCATTGATATGGCTTTGGCGAACCTTTTCTTTGTCTTGAACCTGATTTTTCTGGCCATGGGCATGTATTGATCTGGTCGGAGTGCTTTAACCCTTTCATCCAGTCGCTGATGTTTGGCTTTCTTAAATATGGTCGTTTCGCGCTCTTGATCAGCTTTGCTTTTCAAAAGAGCTTCGTTTAGGAATGCATCAATCATTTCATCTGATGGTCCTAGAAGTTCCGGCTCAGGATCTGCCCCCAGTTTCTCTGCATAAGAAGCTTCTTCATTGTTTATTAACGAGTGAGAGATCACATGACAGCTTGCCACATAATCCTCAGACTCGTCCGACGAGTCTTCTCCATTGTCATCCTCTGCATTTTCAAGGACGTGGCTGAGAAACTCTTGGAGTGTGACCGGGGTTCGCGCCTTCTGGTTATATTCTTCCAGCGCGTCAATATGATTTTGTAGGTCCGTGCGCTTGTCATCAGGCTTCACGGGTTTTTTGGTCTTTTTCTTCTTCTTCGAAGACTTTGACGGCTGGGTGTGGGCACTTTGACTATCGCCACCAATTTTTGGAATTGGGCGCGGTTTCAGCATTCCCCTGATGACCTTGGGTTCCAGTGGATTTTTCCACCTGATCGCCGGGCATGTTTGGAGATCCTTTAGCATTCTTTTCATCTTAGCTGAAAGAGCGACCTCCCATGGAGCTTCTTCGATAAACGAGCATGATGCCCCCGGTGTGTCCGCCTTTTTGAGAGCGTGCGGCTGGGGCGGGTTCACCTTCCAGTTCTCGAATAATACGAACTTGCCCTGTTGGTAATGATCTTCTATCCATCTTTTTAAGATGTAACTATCTTCGATCGGATGACCCAACATTCGGTGATAAGGGCAGTAGTTAGGATTGTTAATGTCGCCTGGTTGCGTTGGGCGTCTTGGCTCCGGCAGAGTGATGAGCCTGTTGCGCAATGCTAGCTAAAATAACCTCTTCATCTTGTCCCGAGGGAACGACTAAGGGCGTCTCATTTTATCTCCAAGAGATCGTGTTCTATCATTTTGGCGATCAACTGGTCTTGGACCACTGGGCTGCCGTTGAGTATTGGCGACGAAAGTCGCTTTTCCCTTTCCCTTTTCGTTTCGAGGCTCTGTTTTCGAGGAAGATGGTCTATGACCCATCTGGTCCATTTGGGCCAGCTTGTCAATCAAGTCCTGGAAAGTAGCCGGCTTGAAAAACATCATAAATTGGGAGATTATTGCTTGAGGGTCAAGAGTGCCTACGAACATGCCCACCGCCGGCACTTCCTCGATGCACTGCTCACATTTTGACCATAAATTCCGCCACCGTATTGCATATTGCACCCATGTTTCGCCTGGCTTTACCCTGGCGTTAATCAGTGCGGTAATCGGAGTATGCTCGCTAGCGCTTGCGAATCTCTGTGTAAACAGCAGCTCCATCTCCGCAAATGTCTTGATAGAGTCATTTGGAAGTTCAGAATACCACTCGAACGCCGTCTCCGACAAGCTACCAACAAACTGGCGGAGCAGAAGTTTATCATCACCTCTGGTGTTACCGCACAAGGCTCTAAATTGAGCGACATGCTGGTGAGGATTTCCCGTCCCTTTATATACATGGAACTTAGGGATCGTATATCCCGGCGAGTACCTTATTTGGTCATACCAGCCCGGATAGGGTCGTCCAGACTTAACGATCTGCCCAGCCGCTTCATTCGTCTGGTGAGCTCGTATTTGCTGAGCAATGTAATCATCCAGAGCGGCCTTAGAGATTGTCTCCTCCTTGGCTACTGAAAGAGCCAGAGGAGGGTTCGATGTCTCCCCTCTGTCGTCTTCAATGATAATCGGGGGGTCTTCAGCTGGAGGTTCCGGCTGTAACATCATCCCGGCCATATCTTGGAACAAGAGAGCCATTCATTTTATGTTGGCCGCTTGTTCCGTGGCCTCTTTTTCTTTCCTCTTGAGCATTCTTCGGAGGAAATCAGCATCAGTCTCTTGTTCCTGACGTTGCTCTGAGGTCTCCGGATCTTCTCTCGGCCCAGTGAGTGCGGCCATTGCAGTCAGCATCTCCTGAAGTTTCTGCTGCTGCTGCTCCTGAGCCTTTGTTATCGATCGGGTAAGCGGTCGATGACCCATAGAAGCACGACTTTCCTCTTTTCTGAAAGCCATATAAACGGTATGTATTACTATGCCCCCAGACTTGGGGCTTTTAGATTCAGCGCTTTTGAGATTCGTCGCGGTAATAGGGGCTTTCTCCGGCCACCTTCTCTTTTGAACGGTTGACGTTGAGGGAGCCGTTGCAGCGGGCACCCATACAACTGTCGCCTTTGGTGGCTTGACAGGATGGTTTTCTCCTTGTCGAGCTTTATGCTTCTTTGGCCGGCGAGAATAGTTCTGATCAATCACCGATTCCTGAATCTGTCGCCAGACTTTATAAATTTTAGAGGACAGCCGTTGTGGGGGCTGCTCCGGTTTCTTTTCTATAGTAATCTCCATAGGTGGAGGAGACCTCTTCAGCACGGCGGTCGGAGAGTTCTTATGAACCCTCCTAAGCGGTTCAAAGCTGTTCCCAGTTGGAACAGCAGCATTGATTTCCACCATGGGAGCTAGCGGATTTTTTCTAGAAGGGGAGTTGCCTCCAGCCTTCCTTACTCGGCGCCAGTTGTAAGTGCACGGTAGCGCCCCGGCCGTCATTCCGAGGCTAAAATGCGGAAACGAAAAACTTTTCTTAACTTGAAAACCGGCGCTACCGCGTACTTTAAATCCGGATCGGACCATTAACCTAATGCTAGCAAACAAGAGAAAGGGTAGAATGCTATACCGAGTGATCCGTGTCCTTCGGTCTTCGGCTTCCATCCCGATCTCCCCACGGCATCTCCGATCTTCATCTCCTCGTCGGAAAGGGCACCACATCAGGAAGAATTTTTACGGGCTCCCGCTTCATCCGAAGCAACTCAGGCACGAAGTGTGCTAGCCGACGTGCCCAAGGTGAAGTAGAGAATGTTGTGATCACTTTGTCTCTTGCATCCATGGCTTTGGATGAAGGTTAAAGTGTTGCCATTGATGGAAGCAATGAGCTAGAGGAAGAAGAAGAAGAACAAGAGCTTTTCTTTTTCTTTTCTTTTGTTGGAATAATGAGAGTGAGTGAGTGAGATTATGAAAATACAAGACCAATAAAACCAACTATGGAAGCCCCTCTCTCTCTCCATCTCATTTCAACACATTAAACAAAACACTAATGTGACATATTTGCTAAAAAAGAGACCATGAGTCATCTAAATGTCCATGTCACATTTAATGCAATGCATGATGAATTTCTAGCTCATTATTTCCTTAAGCAAACATTAATCCAAATGTTTGCCAGAACAAAAAGATCCGGCAACATCTAAAGCAAACTCATGACGGATCACAAGGATACCCCTCACCTGTATATACATACCTGCACCTGCATTCCGACTGAATGCGAATGCGATGAGACTAAAGTAATCCAACAAATCTAATACTAGGATCCGGCTTAAACCAAAGCCCACTAGTATGATCCGTCCGATCATGATCCGTGCAGTACCGCACGTATATGATCGAACCCTGCCATATATCATACGACCTCTACATCGTTTCGTCTGAAACTTGAGAAAACGTCTGTGGGGGACTCTAAAGACTCGTCAATACTTTGGTTGTGGATTTAACCACTAGCACGTCAGAGGTATTGATTGATGTGAAAAAAGTGTGTTTGTAGTGTAACCGCAATCAATAACAGTGCCGCGTGTAGCTAGACCGAGATGAGTACGGGTCGTCCTCAGGGAAACGTTGAATCTTTTACTCTTACTTTAGACGTGTTGAAAAAGCGAGGAGGGATAAAGAATTTTGTGGAATGGTTTCTAGATCTACGTTAAGCACTAATGCAGAATATAGATCTAGATTATTTATGGATGTAGTTAATATAAGAAGGGGGCTTGTAGGGTTCGTTAGGATTTAGTAGTTATGGATGATTAATTAAAAATTACCCTTTTATCCTTTAATAGATTTAAAACTAGAACGACGGTGATGCGTGTAGATTAGGATTTCGGGAGGGAAAAGGAATCCCACTCTTAACCCCTACCTCAAGACGGAACTCCGTTCATATCTAGCCTTTACCAAAACAATCATTAATCTAATCTCTAATCGCGGTCGGGACTAACAAGGAATTGTTAGCGCGCCCTATTAGGATGTTAATGATTCTTTTGATAAATTTCATAAACTTTATAGGACTTAAAAAGAGTTTAGGGATGTTCATCATCCATTAGCCTACCCTAATCCTACGAACCCTAACAAGCGAAGAATTACTCGCGCATGTTGGGAGAAAAAGAGATGGAGAGAAAATGCATAATTAAACTACGAAGAAATAGAATAAGAAAAAGAAAGCTACCTTTATTAATCAACAATATTCATTACACTTGATTCCTTAGAAAATGATTACAATATCTAGTTGCTTCTCGATCTCTTCTAAGGAGGTAGACGAACAGTTGATGATCAGCCTGGATGCGTGAGCCGTCTTGGACTTCGTGATCTTATCGGCTTGATGATTTTTCCAAGAGACTCTCGGTCTTTATTTATAGTCCCAAAGCCAGAAAACTTGCTTCCAAATTTGGAAGAAAACAGTAAAGATTCACCCAAAAAAGTCGCATCTCCTAACTCCCCTTTCCTGCGGCGGATCCGCGTCCAAAAGAGGGGTTTGGCCGCGGATCCACGGCCAATGGTAGATATCTCTTCATCAGTTTTCTGTGGGTAGATCCTTGTGACATGTGGCGATCCTTGGAACCTTTGGAACTTGGAAATCTTCTCGTAGTTTCTTAATTTTGATTTCTTAATTAGGCAGGTTTTCTTTAACAACTTGATTTCCTTGATTTTAGACCTGAAAATTCTGCATAACAACTCAAATAATATTTAGTGGAGTTAAGATTTGGTCAATGATATTATTTGCATACATTTTCCTACCAAATGCTAATTATAATATATCAACACATGGAAAAAGTTATTTTTACAGATAAACCCTCATATGTATGATATATTATAATAAAGACCTTTTTTAATATGGAAATAGTAGGAAAAATGTAATAACAAATGTGCTGTTTTATCAACTGAACAAATAGCCCCAAACTTATCTTTGATCGTCCCGAGTAAACTAGTTTATTCAAGAGAAGGAGAAAACTAAGCACACTTTCGTAGGCAAACACGATTGCACTGAGCACGTGCAACAAGCCGTTAAACCTCTAGGTGTCCCTAGTAGGAGGAGTGTTGTCTCCTGAGGGTTTTCAGCGGATTACACCCACAAAATCCTATAACAAAAGAGAGATGGTGAAATTTACATATAAAGATAAGAACCATAAAAGAAAGACTTTGAAAATTTATAGTTTCCAACTACACTAGCTTTTCAGTTGTTATGAGCCCTATCTTAATAGTCATGAAAAAATGTTAGAAATCACATCATCCCTCAATAAAACATCGTCTTTATTCTTCATTCCTATCTTTTATCCAAACATCGATCATATAACCCTACGTGTGTGTAATAGACATCCCTACACTCGGAGAATTCAATTCAAGCTATCATACTCTTGTCCATCTGCCGCAGTACTTTTTAATTTGAGGAATATTTAGTTTTGCTCACACATTTTCATGCGACCGTTAATACTTCTTGTGGTACTAACCGACCGATTAGTTATGTGCTTGCAGATTAGGTGATAGTATTTTCCTCGTCTTGCACCACCTAAGGCTTAGCAGTGACTCCCAGACCAGTTGGTCTAAGGCACTAGGTGATGAAGCACCCTCGCTATATTTTTTTATTGCTGCCTTGGCGATAACAAAACCAGTGTTCATTTTTCTTTTCACCATTTTTATATTTTCTTCATGTTTTATTTTCTTCATACTTTGGCTTTTAGACAAGAGCATTTCAAAGTATCCTCTAATATCCCGAGTTTCAAGACGTGTGTAAGTGCATATAGTAGGGTATCAACATTCAAATGTTTGGCTTCCAGAATAGAAACTATTTTTCAGACTTATTTTTATCCTCAGATTAGTGACTTTCTTCATCTTACTAACCCTTTGGACAACGGCTCATAACTACTTATTACTAGTTCGTTTAAGAAAACTTCTAATTTTCTTGGTTTTCTTAAACTATTCCTATCTTTTGGATGTAATTTTTCACTTTCTACTCTTTTTTTATAAAAGAAAAATTTTATAATTTTTTTTTGAAAATGTTGTGCTTATGCAAAGTATGATGCAAATTGATGCGTAAATAAGCACAAACCTAATACCCCTAAACTTATCTTTGATCGTCCCGAGCAAACTAGTTTATTCAAGAGAAGGAGAAAACTAAGCACACTTTCGTAGGTAAACACGATTGCACTGAGCACGTGCAACAAGCCGTTAAACCTCTAGGTGTCCCTAGTAGGAGGAGTGTTGTCTCCTGAGGGTTTTCAGAGGATTACACCCACAAAATCCTATAACAAAAGAGAGATGGTGAAATTTACATATAAAGATAAGAACCATAAAAGAAAGACATTGAAAATTTAGAGTTTCCAACTACACTAGCTTTTCAGTTGTTATGAGCCCTATCTTAATAGTCATGAAAAAATGTTAGAAATCACATCATCCCTCAATAAAACATCGTCTTTATTCTTCATTTCTATCTTTCATCCAAACATCGATCATATAACCCTACGTGTGTGTAATGGACATCCCTACACTCGGAGAATTCAATTCAAGCTATCATACTCTTGTCCATCTGCCGCAGTACTTTTAATTTGATGAATATTTAGTTTTTCTCACACATTTTCATACGACCGTTAATACTTCTTGAGGTACTAACCGACCGATTAGTTATGTGCTTGCAGATTAGGTGATAGTATTTTCTTCATCTTGCACCACCTAAGGCTTAGCAGTGACTCCCAGACCAGTTGGTCTAAGGCACTAGGTAATGAAGCACCCTCGCTATATTTTTTTATTGCTGCCTTGGCGATAACAAAACCAGTGTTCATTTTTCTTTTCACCAATTTTATATTTTCTTCATTTTTTATTTTCTTCATACTTTGGCTTTTAGACAAGAGCATTTCAAGGTATCCTCTACTATCCCGAGTTTCAAGACGTGTGTAAGTGCATATAGTAGGGTATCAACATTCAAACGTTTGGCTTCCAGAATAGAAACTATTTTTCAGACTTATTTTTATCCTCAGATTAGTGACTTTCTTCATCTTACTAACCCTTGGGACAACGGCTCATAACTACTTATTACTAGTTCGTTTAAGGAAACTTCTAATTTTCTTGGTTTTCTTAAACTATTCCTATCTTTTGGATGTAATTTTTCACTTTCTACTCTTTTGTTATAAAAGAAAAATTTTATAATTTTTTTTGAAAATGTTGTGCTTATGCAAAGTATGATACAAATTGATGCGTAAATAAGCACAAACCTCCCCCAAACCTGTTTACAGCAGTGTCCTCACTGATGTCATCCGTTAAACTCAAAAACCTGTAGACTTGGGAGGAAATTATTAATGGGGGCAAGAATATATGAAAGTGAAAATCCTCCCCCAAACTTATTTTTGGCTCACAAATTTGAGGACAAAAGTTATGTTCAAGAGCCAAAAATATACCCCCTCTCAAACATGAGTTAGACAATACGAAGCATTTTAAGAGGGGGTGGGTCATTTGGTCAAAGTAAGACTTTACAAAGACCAAAAATTAACACCAACAATTCAAAGATTTTATCAGTATAACATATAGGTTGGTGGAAGAATGTGTTGTATCGAGTCAAGAAAAAATGGGGAAGGGATAAGAGGTGGTCTGGAAAGGGTTTGAAATTAGAGAAAAGGAAGAATGGGGATGAATGTGAATGATTAGGAAGAGGGAATGGTGGCGGTTCAACCTCTATAGGCGGAGATTGATCAATCACAAAATCCGTATTGTTTAAAAATTCAAGTTCGTCAGCAAAAAGCTCTTCAAATCTTTTATCAATGGTGTGATTGAACATTTTGCTGTCAAAGAGTTTTATGCCAGAATTTATTCTACTTGATTCATAAAAAATCATTGAGGTAGAGGACTCGAAAAACTCATCTACCTCATTTTCAAAAATATCTAAATCAAGTTGAATTTATGGTATTATTGAACTTGAATTAACGGATTGTGATTCATCAAAACTCACTGAAACTATAGGAACAGAAGAAGAACCGTAGAAAATAGAAGGTGAAATGGGTAAACAAATTGGTGTGTCGAGTGTTGCTATACCAGATGTGGAAGATGGAGGCTGTATTTCTTCGGGTATACCTTTATCATCAACTTCAAGACATATTTAGGGTTCGGGAAGAATTAAAGGCTCAAGATGATGACCACAAGGAAGTGAAAGGATTTGATGAATTGGTGGGACAAAATCATCCAAAATTTCGGGTTCATCAATCAATATATCCCCAACGTCAATCACCTTATTCAAGTGAAGGTTAAAATTCTCAAACACCTCATCAAAAGTATGGTTTTCAATCAGTTTTGGTTCAAGAGTGGAGGTGTAGAGATCACAAGGGTTGGGTATGGTTTCACTTGAAATGGACCCTTCACAGTCGGGTAAATCAAACACTACAAAGTCACACAACTTATCAGACATTCTATTTGGTGTACTTGATGAATCTATGAAACTGGAGTTGTGGATTTCAGTTTGGAATGGGGAGGTTTGATTAGGAAGGGTGTACAGTTCTGTCTCACTACCCAAATTCTCATTTTGTTCTATGCCCGAATCATATACTGAAAATTTTTGGGCAGGTTTGAAATTCTTTGCTTTCATCCACTCTGTTATTTCCTTCCTAATTTGGTTCGACAATTCCAGAAATTTTTTAAATGTCTGCTCCAGACTAGTCTTGGGTCTATAAGGGGTTTCAGTATAAGATTGAAATTCCTGTGGATAATTAAAACTCCTAAATGACTGATTAGAAGAACTGTCTGGAAAAGTCGGATTGGATTGATAGGAATAGAATGGATGCGAAAATTGGGTGGGAGTAGGATCAATATTATGATAAGAAGAATATTGATATGGATTGGTTGGTTGGCTATTTTCAATAGACATCTTATATGCCACAAACCTCCTATCAAACTCTTCTTTGGACAGTGGTGGTGATGGTTGATATTGGTCCGGGTTCAAACTTTGGCCTCTAGCCCTAGCTATATGCTTAGCAATGGACATTCGTCTAGGGGCTTCCTCACTCTGGGTATGAACTAAAACAGGTGTAGGATTAGGATACGGTTGATAAGATCCAGACTGAGGTGGCCAACTGTTTCTTCCCTCTTGTTATATATGATCTCTTAAGGACATGGAAGTGCCGGACGGTATACCGAAGGGATTACGAAAACAAGAAATATCTTGTTGTGGACAACAAAGCTCGGCAAGTGTTCTTCTGTTCAGGTCACCCATTATAAGAAGAGAAGAAGGGGGAAGGGGTAAAAAGGGGAGAAAATAATTGGTTTGTTTTGAAAAATGACGGATTTAGACAAATCACACAAAAATGCACAAACAACCCTAGAACTATGGTTACCTAGGTCCAGTCTCTAGACCGCTCCTAGACTTCCAAAGGACAAGCCGCGGGATCAATCCTCTACCGCCTCTTCACTACCCTTGTAGCCAGGTAAGTGCCAGGTAAGTGGGAAGGTAATCCACTACGTAAGTAGTGGGCCTAATTAATAACCACTAGCCTTCGACACACTTGCCTAGACACCACAAAAGTAATACGGATAAGCGATAGATTACCCACGGCCTTCCTCTGTCCTTAATAAGCGCGACAGTCCTTAGAGTCTGGTCTAGATATTTTTTAAATTAATGTAGGGTTGATGCAGATGCTCGGTTTGTGATTTGTGGGGCTTAGGAAGGGTGATGAAATCCCCACCTAATCAGGATTGTGGTCATGCCCCTTAAAAATCCATATTAAAATATGCAAAAACAAACCGCAAAACAAAACTTTGCAAAAAGATTTTTGAGCGGCGATATTTTGCAAAGAATCCTGCAGAAAAGATATTTTATTGGATTTCAGAGGAGAGAGAAGGAGGTTAGAATCTTACCAGAGAAGACTGAAGCCCTAGATCTTATAACTGGCCGAGCTTCCGCCGCCGATGTGCACTTCCGGCCGCGGTTCCGCCGCCGACTTGAGGGATCAGGTGATGAGTTTTGCTACGTGGCCTCCTGTACTCCTCTGGATCTTGATGAATGTCTCTGTCTCTCGGTTTCCTCAATTCTGTGACTCCAGATTCCCTCGCAAAATTCACACAATAATCATTAAATATACAATTTGCAGTTTTGTTTTATTTATGATACAGATCGTATAAGAATTCAGCACAAATAGTAAGAATAAAAAATTACGCACGTATCCCCGGCAGCGGCGCCATTTGATTGACGTGAAAAAAGTGTGTTTGTAGTGTAACCGCAATCAATAACGGTGTCGCTGTAGCTAGACCGAGATGAGTACGGGTCATCCTCAGGGAAACGTTGAATCTTTTACTCTTACTTTAGACGTGTTGAAAAAGAGAGGAGGGATAAAGAATTTTGTGGAATGGTTTCTAGATCTACGTTAAGCACTAATGCAGAATATAGATCTAGATTATTTATGGATGTAGTTAATATAAGAAGGGGGCTTGTAGGGTTCGTTAGAATTTAGTAGTTATAGATGATTAATTAAAAATTACCCTTTTTATCCTTTAATAGATTTAAAACTAGAACGACGGTGATACGTGTAGATTAGGGTTTCTGGAGGGAAAAAGAATCCCACTCTTAACCCCTATCTCGACACGGAACTCCGTTCATATCTAGCCTTTACCAAAACAATCATTAATCTAATCTCTAATCGCGGTCGGGACTAACAAGGAATTGTTAGCGCGCCCGATTAGAATGTTAATGATTCTTTTGATAAAGTTCATAAACTTTATAGGACTTAAAAAGAGTTTAGAGATGTTCATCATCCATTAGCTTACCCTAATCCTACGAACCCTAACAAGCGGAGAATTACTCGCGCATGTTGGGAGAAAAAGAGATGGAGAGAAAATGCATAATTAAACTACTAAGAAATAGAATAAGAAAAAGAAAGCTATCTTTATTAATCAACAATATTCATTACACTTGATTCCTTAGAAAATGATTACAATTTCTAGTTGCTTCTCAATCTCTTCTAAGGAGGTAGACGAACAGTTGATGATCAGCCTGGATGCGTGAGCCGTCTTGGACTTCGTGATCTCGTCGGCTTGATGATTTTTCCAAGAGGCTCTCGGTATTTATTTATAGTCCCAAAGCCAGAAAACTTGCTTCCAAATTTGGAAGCAAACAGTAAAGATTCACCTAAAAAAGTCGCATCTCCTAACTCCCCTTTCCTGCGGCGGATCCGCGGCAAAAAAGGGGGTTTGGCCGCGGATCAGCGGCCAATGGTGGATATCTATTCATCAGTTTTCTATGGGTAGATCCTTGTGACATGTGGCGATCCTTGGAACCTTTGGAACTTGGAAATCTTCTCGTAGTTGCTGGCAGACTTGATTTCTTAATTTTGATTTCTTAATTAGGCAGGTTTTCTTTAACAACTTGATTTCCTTGATTTTAGACCAGAAAATTCTGCATAACAACTCAAATAATATTTAGTGGAGTTAAGATTTGGTCAATTATATTATTTTCATACATTTTCCTACCAAATGCTAATTATAATATATCAAAACATGGAAAATGTTATTTTTACAGATAAACCCTCATATGTATGAAATATTATAATAAAGACCTTTTTTAATATGGAAATAGTAGGAAAAATGTAATAACAAATGTGCAGTTTTATCAACTGAACATGTATTAGCCGTACGTAACGAGCTACCAGGTATTGACCAAAAGGGTGGTCGATGAGCGAACTCATCCTGACACCCTACTGGGCCTGTCAGTGACAATATCCGTACAGTCCGGTCCGTTCGTCTATGAGCATCGCATAGCGGGCCTAGGGGGTTGGTAAAAGTCAGACCCCAAAAGCGGTACAAGTCGTGTCGGAGTGTAGCCCAGAACACCCTGAGATACTACTGGAATACCTACCAGTAAATCTCCTGCCTTGGCCAAGGACTTCGTGTCATGGCTCTCCTAGACACAGCGCGACCTCACCCCCAATACCGGGAGAGACGAACCCCTGCAGATCCGCTCACTGCCTCCATGTGGCTTTGGACTGTACCCAACTAAAACCTGTTTGCATGACTCCTTTGAACCGTGGTAGGGTAGTAATCAAAGCACAGTGGGAACTCACACGAGACAAATAAAGATCTCAGGTCGATGAACTAACCTGTACACATGTCACCAGGGAACTGCTATCTGACGTCAGGTATAATACCAACTAGCATGTTCCCGGCGAGTCCTGTCCGGTGTACTCATAACCCAATGAGCACCTGTATACATCTTAGGTGAACCAACTGACACCAGTGGCTTATGAGACCGGCCACCGCCCCTCGTCGGGGTCTCGACTGTATACACTAGTCTACTCCGGAGTATCGATGCCCTGTCTCGAAACTCCCACGACTAGGGAACACTTTTAAGGATATGCTTATAGACCCCAGCTCCCACGTATATGATCGCCATCATACTGCTGGCCTTCAAACAAGAATCCTAAGGGCTCTATCAATGTGTAATAGTGACCTTTAAGGTCACCTAAAGCAGTACACGATGATAAAGATAAACCAGATAGCATACTATCATCTTGAGTAAGACTGTCCTACCGGTATAGGTCCTCCCTCAATCATTGCAATCACGTGCCTGTGATCCAATAATTGATTCTGAGGGCACTATATCCAACAATCTCCCACTTGCACTCAAAGCTAATTATTGCGATGTCGCATACTCACAGCCCGTGTGATACCGAACACCCAACTCCTCTACTAATCAGTCTCACAAAACCCGTTTGCGAAACTTATGCGTTTGAGGAATAGCCTCAGTGAGTAGATCCGCTCTGATGTTTCTTTCTATGTCTCTCTTTATCTCAAGTTCGCGGAGAAAGCCATCTCCCGAAATGAGCAATACCTGTCTTAGAATATGACTGGATATCTGAGGGGACCTAGTTCATAAATGAACTCCAAATCCAAACTTCTTAGACTGTATAGTCAACTGAACTTAATCAATATCCCACGCCATGCCTCCCTCAGTATCCGCCTAGACCACCTGTCTAAAATACTGCCCCTCGTCAGAGGGAAAACTATAACTCTGACAGTCACTCTGTCATCCTGGTCACCTTGGAAGCCTGGAATGATAACTGTCTCCTGAATGAGGCTGTCGTTATCATGTCCCTAGAACATCCACTTATGTTCTAAAACTGCTTCCGAATATTTCTCCAGGATTGGATCAATATCAACATATTGCATCTAATGCAAAAACAACATCTGGTGTGGTACTTGACATCTCATGATTGACTCAATTGCCTAATCAAGTGATCTGCCAATCATGCACATCCCTCTCCCCTTTAGTCTGTAAGACACCTTTAGAGAGGGTGACTCCATCACCTGCAGGTACACTACCGTGCCAGGAGTCGTCCATTCTAAAACACCTGTAGAATGCTGTCTAAGTACCCAGATTGGGAAACTACCCAAATCTAGATCTAAAACCATAGATCTAGTAACCAGAATATCTGATATACAGTCTATATCCTTTGTGGAGAAACCACTGTGTGACAACCAAAGTATAACCGATCGTAGTATAGGAATATCACTTCCTACTCTGTGTATGTCATCCAAATACCAGGACATCATACCCTACTACCTTCTTAACAGATCCATCCTCTATTCTGATGAAGTCAAACCTATGACTGTCACATCAGAAATAGATGATCTATCTCCGCTATATCTGCTTTAGTCCATAAATAGACATAAGCCACTTGTCCACTATGCTTCCGCTTCTCCTACTAACTACGACAACCCTCTGGCAGAATCATATACACGTGCACTTCTAAAGCTTGTTTAGAACGACGCTATACTCATCCTCCTGCCGGGTCTCATAGCCTGGAACAACAGTAGTGTCAAGTCCCCACTTAGCTTCCGCTACTCCCACTGACCACGACAACCCTCTGGCAGAGTCATATAAACGTACACTTCTAAAGCTAGTTTAGAACGATGCTATACTCATCCTCCTGCCGGGTCTCACAGTCTGGAACAACAGCAATGGCAAGTCTGGGTAAACAAGAACCTCCCTATCACCGTCTCTGAGCATACCGAAGTACCTCTCAAGTGCCTGAGGTTACCCACCATATCTGCGGAGTAGCCAATAGAATGTCAAACCAGATTTAAACTTTAGGTTCTTATCAAATTTTCAGTAATCGTTTGCGGTTCTGGAAACACTTCCAGTTCTACCATACTCCCACTACTGTTTTCTGAAAAAATCCATTTCTTTTAAAACTGCGGCGAGTCAAGAACAATATCACTATTGATCTTCCAGATGGTAGAAAATCAACCATCGTCATAGCCCGGGTCAACCCACAAACAGCCATTACAGAAACGTGCCTTGAGTTGTCCAGAGTCTGGTTTTAAGCATAAGCTGGACAACTCCCCGTACCTTAACAATGTCAAGATATGAACTGTTCTATATCTAATACAGAAACAGAGGCACTGATTTAATTGAACCAGATTGAAATCATGCAGCTGTCTCCAGTGCATGTAAACTAAATGGAGAGAGGCCAATCAGCATTACTCAATTTAGGAGTGCTTCCAATTATGAGTAACCTGAAAGAGAAGCAAGTTCTCTTAATCATTACTATCAACTGAATACCATACACAAGTATCTACATCTTCGATCACCTTGAAGAATCCTGATACTTGCAATACCTGGTTTTCTACTTTATTCTTATACCTATAACTTCTCAAAACTTAGACCTTGCATTTCTACGAAACACAAGTCTAAGAACCAGAGAAGTCACAGGTAAACAGAATATAATACGAGTACCAACCCCTCTGTCCTCATGGACACTGGACAACATACAATACTCTGTATAAGTCCCTTAAGTCAAACAACTCATTCCCTGTGTGTCGTAGGTTGAAAACTGTACTTATGGTTAAGAAGAATTACACCGCTGTTTAATACTCCTTACCTAACCATCCACTGATATAGGTAAATGTCATAGACATAATTTCAAAAAGTTATATCTCACTCTATAAAAATAGACGTACAGATATATCAATTTGAAATTGGTGCATAACAACGGATATTCGAAACCAAATATTTGCCGTCCGGCGAACAACCCAGGTGATTTCCTCAAATATCACCAATTACAACGAATTCCAATATAATGAGGATAATCACTTAATTCCCAATAACTTACTCCCACTCATCATCTGTAAAACCATGCAGATGTGAGAATCATACCTGGTAAATACATACCCTGGAGCAAGGACTAATTGAGAAATCAGTTTTCTTTTAACAGCACACAGTGAAACTGAAACATTGAAATGTTTCGTAGGGGTATCCGGGTATTCCTAGTAATGCCACTTCCATTATCCAGATTCATGACTTTAACCGTATATTTCTTTTCCATCTCTCCAAATCCCTTTATATGTCTTTAGTCATTACCTTCTGCACACCCCCTTTAGGCTTAAATGGTTTTCTTCCTTCCCTACCGTTCGGCACCGGCCTATGGTTTGGAAGAAGACTATCCAATAAGCGTAATATGTGTACTGTCCTAATCCTAGGAGCACTCGCAACGCGAGAGAAGGTAAAGATAAAAGACAACTGAATAAACCTTATTCCTATTTCTGCTGAACCAGAATCCATCCCTGAACTGGAACAAGTTCCTTTCGAGTCCGTATATAACCATACGATGGAGTATCCAAATAACTGCGGATCTTCGTAGTGATACAGAGTGTCCTGGAGAAATACAAAGGTGAAGTGGGAGTGGTAATGAAATACTTGGTTTGGTCGTGAATAACAGTCGCAATTTATTTTGCCCTTCTTCTAATCCATTTATTTGTCTTTACTTAATACCTTCTGTACACCACACTTAGGCTAATCGGTTTTCTTCATTCCCTACCGTTCGGCACCATCCTAAGGTTTGGAATAAGACTATCTAATAAGCATAACGGGTGTACTATCCCCTAATCCAAGGAGCACTCGCAACCTGAGAGAAGGTAAAAGGAAAAGACAACTGAATAGTCCTATTCGTTTTCTCCAGAACCGGAAACCATCCTCGAATCTGGAACAAGTTCCTTTGAGTTCGTATATAACCATACGATGGTTTTATCCAATGGAAGTGATTGTTCGTAGTAATACGAGGTGTTCTGGAGAAAAGGGTAAAAGAAGGAGTGGCAATGAGGTATGCAACTCTAACAATCCAAAAGCCAGTCTTATAAGAAGGTTCGGTCAACTTGGTCACTGAGTCATAGTCTAGGGTCGGGTCATGGTCGCTGCCAAAGAGAGAGAGAAAAGAAACACTCAGCGTGCACTATAACCTAGATCAGAATGGTTATCACTTTATCTAATCAGGAAACCTCCCACTGTAACTTCAAATTCTCCTCGAAACCTGAAAGAAGAATTAGTCGGGATCACCCGAGGAGTAAACCAACTCATCAGTGGGAATCGGGATCCAACTATCATCGCATGATAATGTGATGGAATCCACTCACATTATCACACTCCAGAAGGTATGCGCATATCTGGCAAGTTTCAGTTTCTTTAGAAACTCCCGATGTGATTTTTTACCCCATGCTCTTATGACCTTGACTTTGGCCAACAAATCATAAGTCACATATCAAGTTCTACCCGTCATTATCCAGGTTGATTTGAACCCACCCGTACCTACCCTTGACTTTGGCCAACAAGGCAGTACGACTGTCCCAAACCAACGCATCTATCTATGCAACAGAAAAGTAACAAATAGCTACCATACACTATGCCTTGACTTTGGCCAACAAACATAGCATGAATACTAAGTGCTACCCATTTGAAAATGACGGAGGGCTACGAATGGTTTTTGGCGAAAAACCTTTAACGTAATGAACTTGATATCGTTGAAGGAACCAGATAGCTTTTTATAAAAATATAGTGACGAAAACCTTTGCTAAAGAGGTCACTCCCGGTGAAGGGATCTCGGCTCTTTCCCCGTCGACTGAGGTGCTGGATATTCATAACCGAATACCACTGTGCAAAGCAAAAGTAATCGACTATAGTGAAGTTATTGCCCTGACGCAAACTTCTGTCCAAGGGGTCACTCCGGGTGAAGGGATCTCGGCCCTTTCCTCGTCGACTGAGGTGCTGGATATTCATAACCGAATACCACTGTGCAAAACAAAAGAGAACGTCCTTACAATGACAGCTTTTTGAAAATTGTTCCAACAACATCAGAATATGTTTGTTTAGCTTGCATTGATCCGAATCAATGCAGTCCCATCAATTGATCACACCAATAAAGAACGAAAATAATGATGTACGTATATGCCATCCGCATTCGCCACTGGGTCCCGTCATCACCCGTTAGGTTACTTAACTAACGACAGAGCGGGGACTAGACTAGCGCGGATGCAAAACATATACAATATCTACTAGTATATATATCAATATATAATAATCGCTCAAGGCATGATAAAATGAAACATCACAGAAATGTAATAAGTATCATAGAACAATACAGATATCTGGGATCCCCGGGTTTCATAGAGCCGCTAGTGAAACCCGACGTTCCCCTGGTCGTGTGGATAGCCTGTGCAATGAAATCCTAGACCCCTACGGGCGCGGCAAGTTACCCGCCAAAACCTGAAGCGAGGCAGCCCCCTTCAGCAACGTGAATGGACCACCCAGCACTTCACGGAATCCGGCAACTTGGGCACCCCTCTTTGGGTCAACCTATACCCCATACAAGTGCGGCGAATAGCCCGCCAATTCTAGAGTGAAGCCCCCTCCGTCTCAACGCCATGAGATGCAGGACCGTTGCCCTCTAGAACCCGGGTACCTGTGAACCCTTCGCGGGGTAATCCTAGTACAGAAAGTAAAATATATACAACGGGTACATCGACCTCAGCCCGGTCGTGCCCCAAAAGAATAATATACAAACAGGTAGTGACGGCAGTCCACATGTCGGACGCGCCCCGTAATATCAAATGTACATAATAACCAAACTGTACTACCATTGCATCCAGGCTATCCACTACGACAAATCCGCAACATCACAGCACAACACAGAACATCAACGTGAATGTCACGTTCGCAAATCCGTCTAAAAGGGCTATAGAAGTTAGATAGGATTTACCGATCAAGTGACATTCACGGTCGCAGATATAATGTAAATACTGTGAACTAACATGTTTAAAATTTTCGATCGACTAAGTTTGCTGAAGTGGGCCCCAAGTACAATACTCAGTACACAAAATAAATCTGGGCCCAAACAGAACATACCAAAAACCCCAATTCGAACACAGAGACCTACTGAAGAAATTTGGTGTACTGTGGCTACAGTACGGCCGCGGATCCGCCGCGCTACAGTAAAATCAGCCGACCAAATTTCTTCAGTTCTCTTGAAAAAGACTGCACATATTTCTGCAATATACCAAATATTTTTTCGAGCACAAATAAAATTCGACAGAAAGTGCATATTTGTAACTGTGGTTTTTCGAAAATTCGTTCGATCGAACTTGTAAACACGTTAGAGCAAGCTAGTATAAGTTAATGGCGTGGCTCTGATACCAGTGTAAGTGCACGGTACCGCCCTGGCCGTCATTCCGAGGCCAAAATGCGGAAACGAAAAACTTTTTTTAACTTGAAAACCGGCGCTACCGCGTACTTTAAATCCAGATCGGACCATTAACCTAATGCCAGCAAACAAGAAAAAGGGTAGAATGCTATACCGAGCGATCCGTGTCCTTCGGTCTTCGGCTTCCATCCCGATCTCCCCGCGGCATCTCCGATCTTCATCTCCTCGTCGGAAAGGGCACCACATCGAGATGTCTTTTTATGGGCTCCCGCTTCATCCGAAGCAACTCGGGCACGAAGTGTGCTAGCCGACGTGCCCAAGGTGAAGTAGAGAATGTTGTGATCACTTTGTCTCTTGCATCCATGGCTTTGGATGGAGGTTAAAGTGTTGCCATTGATGGAAGCAATGAGCTAGAGGAAGAAGAAGAAGAACAAGAGCTTTTCTTTTTCTTTTCTTTTGTTGGAATAATGAGAGAGTGAGTGAGATTATGAAAATACAAGACCAATAAAACCAACTATGGAAGCCCCTCTCTCTCTCCATCTCATTTCAACACATTAAACAAAACACTAATGTAACATATTTGCTAAAAAAGAGACCATGAGTCATCTAAATGTCCATGTCACATTTAATGCAATGCATGATGAATTTCTAGCTCATTATTTCCTTAAGCAAACATTAATCCAAATGTTTGCCACAACAAAAAGATCCGGCAACATCTAAAGCAAACTCGTGACGGATCACAAGGATACCCCTCACCTGTATATACATACCTGTACCCGCATTCCGACTGAATGCGAATGCGATGAGACTAAAGTAATCCAACAAATCTAATACTAGGATCCGGCTTAAACCAAAGCCCACTAGTATGATCCATCCGATCATGATCCGTGCAATACCGCACGTATATGATCGAACCCTACCATATATCATACGGCCTCTACATCGTTTCGCCCGAAACTTGAGAAAACGTCTATGGGGGACTCTAAAGTCTCGTCAATACTTTGGTTGTGGATTTAACCACTAGCACGTCAGAGGTATTAGCCGTACGTAATGAGCTACCAGGTAATGACCAAAAGAGACGTCGATGAGCGAACTCATCCTGACACCCTACTGTGCCTGTCAGTGACAATATCCGTACTGTCCGGTCCATTCGTCTATGAGCATCGCAGGCGGGCCTAGGGGGTTGGTAAAAGTCAGACCCCAAAAGCGGTACAAGTCGTGTCGGAGTGTAGCCCAGAACACCCTGAGATACTACTGGAATACCTACCAGTAAATTTCCTGCCTTGGCCAAGGACTTCGTGTAATGGCTCTCCTAGACACAGCGCGACCTCACCCCTAATACCGGGAGAGACGAACCCCTGCAGATCCGTTCACTGCCTGCATGTGGCTCGGGACTGTACCCAACTAAAACCTGTTTGCACGACTCCTTTGAGCCGTGGTAGGGTAATAATCAAAGCATAGTGGGAACTCACACGAGACAAATGACGATCTCAGGTCGATGAACTAACCTGTACACATGTCACCAGGGAACTGCTATCTGACGTCAGGTATAATACCAATTAGCATGTTCCCGGCGAGTCCTGTCTGGTGTACTCATAACCCAATGAGCACATGTATACATCTTAGGTGAACCAACTGACACTAGTGGCTTGTGAGACCGGCCACCGCCCCTCGTCGGGGTCTCGACTGTATACACTAGTCTACTCTGGAGTATCGATGCCCTGTCTCAAAACTCACACGACTAGGGATCACTTTTAAGGATGTGCTTATAGACCCCAGCTCCCATGTATATGATCGCCATCATTCTGCTGGCCGTCAAGAAAGAATCCTAAGGGCTCTAAAAATGTGTAATAGTGACCTTTAAGGTCACCTAAAGCAGTACACGATGATAAAGATAAACCAGATAGCATACTATCATCTTGAGTAAGACTGTCCTACCGGTATAGGTCCTCCCTCAATCATTGCAATCACGTTCCTGTGATCCAATAATTGACTCTGAGGGCACTATATCCAACACCAGTGACGACGGCGAGCATGTCGTGCGGATGGGATTGCCTCAACCATAGGGGTGACTCCCTCATGCCCCCTGTGTTGGTCAGAAGTTGTCGTTGTCAGCCTACTGAAGACTGATGTCCACTGAGTGGGATGGCCAACCTATCGAAGGCAGACTTCTGAGTAGGGGAAGCAACCTTGATGATTTCGCCGGGAACAGGAGCTGAAATAGTCATTCTTGTGAAGACCGATCCTTTTGCAGGAGAAGTCGCCTTGACGACTTCGGGAGCAGGGATGGCTGTCCTTTTTGGGATAACCCTTTCTGGTATGGCAAGCTTCTTCATGGGCCCAACTGAGCTTTGGCCCAGTCTGTCAAAGACTGAGGCATTCGAGCTGGACGACCCATTGAGAGGAACCGCGGTAGTTGTAAGCCGATCAAAGACCGACTTTTTTTGCGCTTCTTGTTGCAGCGGGATGTTAACGCTCACTGGTGGGAGCATGGTCCCGAAGAACAATCCGGTGGTAGCCTGTGTTACCTGCTCTACCGGCATTGTGAAATGGGAGGCCGATTGAGGCCCGTATGTTATACCTCCAGATGAGGCGGAACGAGAGTTGCAGTTGCAGCTGGTGCAGGTTGAAGCCATTGATCTTCTGATTTTTGCACGGAGCAAGAAACCAAATCTTAGTATCTCGAACCCAAGGGCAACCATATCAAACCGCGATTCGTTCATGAACACGAAACACGAAGTGTGGAGTGGAAAGAGGAAAAGGTCCCACCGGGCGTGCCAGAATCTGTTCCCCGCCGAAACACGGGAGACGAGACCGAGTAGGTTTGTCTTGCCTGAATTCGGGGCGGATGCTAATTGGTGCTATCCGTCCACCTCTCCGAAGATGCCAAGTTGATTTATGACACCATATATCGAAGGTTTAAACGGATGCGGCCGATGTAGCAGACTTCGTCTGATTCCCTCTCGTTGAGGGGTTTTTGATTATGGGGATGCTCTTCCCTGCAGGTGCAAGCCCCAGCAGTTAATTACGCTACCGCATCGCGGTAACCACTTTCTCCTTCTCCAGATGGTCACTTCGTGTCGTGGGTTTTTGTTTTTTTTTTGGTTGCCCGTGGATTGTATATGGAGACTAATTTATGTTGTCGCCCGTAGGACGTGGATTAGTCCAAATCAGTATCTTCTTATATTTGGGTTTGGGATTGGGTTTGAGGATACATTAGTCTCATTTGAGACTAAGATCAACTTAAACGTATGTTAAGAATACGTTAGTCTAATTTTAGACTAAGATCAACTTAACGAGATCATTTAGATCCAACAAGAGAGCATTTGGGCTCTATTGTTTAGTTTATGGACATTGCAGTCGATTACCAGTTTAAGGACATAGTGGTCCAAGGTTAAGGACATCATAGTCTGTGGGTTTAAAGGGAACCCACAGTCCGAGGTTAAGGACATCGTAGTCCGTGGGTTTAAAGGGACCCCACAGTCCGAGGTTAAGGACATTGTAGTTCGTGGGATGTATGGTTGCCAGGACCCGTCGCCTCTCTGAAGACGTTGAAGGATTACAACGACATGTATCAAAGGGGTTCAGAGATGTACCCTTGAACCAATTTTGGTTGGGAGATCTGTAGTCCAATTGGGACTAAGATCTGTTAAAAGATTTATGAACATATGGGCTCAATTCATCTGAGTTGAGAACTTATGGCCAATCTTGGGCTAAGTCCAATCAAGTTAAAATGTTTAATATTTATTTTGGGCTGTTGAGCATTTGTTTGGGCTTCGCCCTTTTAACAATGCTGAGCATTGATTAGGATTTTGACAGTATTTCTGTCTCTTATTGAATGCTGACATTCATCATAGCTCTGGGGCTTGCAAAAGAACAATTTATGTGCTGTCAGCGCCCACGTGAGGGACACATGGTGCGCTTGGCGCTTTGCTCTAATCAAAGAGCGCAGTGCGCTTCTGCTGAGTAGCGCACACGTGAGTGACACGTGGTGCGCTTGGCGCTGAGCGCCAGATGATGAGCGCATTGCACTAATATATGAGCGCATTGCGCTATTAATTCAGTGGCGCACACATGAATGACACGTGGTGCGCTTCGCGCTTTGCGCCAGCCCATAAGCGCAGTGCGCTATTTCAGAAGCGCAAATCGCTAGTTGTTAAGCAATACGTGCACGATTGACACGTAGCGCATTTGGGGCTGAGCGCCATTCCAGAGAGTGCAGAAGCGCAGTTCAAGAGCGCAAAGCGCATCTGATCAATTCTATGATCTGAGAAACAATTTATGTTCTATTAAAAGAGATTTTAACTCAGGATCTAAGAACAACCGTTCTTATTTTGTTTCAATCTCTTATATTGATGAAAGGTTTTGCCTTTATGGATCTATGATCCTTAAGAGAATTGAATTATTCTCCCCTCCTTTTTGTAATGAGATGTTCATGATCTCTTTGAGGAAGACTTTTAGTCATATAGATCTATGATCTTTTAGAAGTAAGTTCTTCTTTGTTTTATGATGAGATCATTTTGATCTCTTTATAAAAGACCTTGGTCTTTGTATATCTATGATCTTTTTAAGAAAAGAATTCTTCTTTTTAATTATGAGATGATTTCATCTCTTTGTTCATCACCATTCTTTTTACCTTGAAGAAAAAATCTTCTTTTGCCGAGAGCTATGCTTTTCTTTCTGAAATCTCAGAGCTTATGGGGGGGTTCTTCTGTACAAGACTTAAAGTCTTGGGTCCTTTATATAGGGGAGGCTGATTTGTTGAATCAGTTAAGGAGATCTTTTCTCCAATTGATTTGGGGAATTTTCCATCGTTGGATCTTTGATCCAAGGGCTTCTGATTTATAGAAGGTATTCTTCTTGTTATTAATAAGATTGGGAAATCTTTCCAAACAGAATTTATTCTGTCATTTGGTAATTGTTATTTACCATTGGATCATTGATCCAACGGTGCTCTGATTTACAGAGCATAATCTTATTATTTGGAAAGATTTTGAGGAATCTTTCCTTAACAGAATTTAATTCTAATTAATTAATGATTTATCATTATTATTAGATCTTTAATCTGACGGTGGGGAACTTTTAGTTCCAGCGCTAGCGCACCCATGCTTTACACGTGGTGCACTGCTCAGAGCGCAGCGCACTTGGCGTAGCGCACCCGTGCTTTGCACATGGTGCGCTGCTCAGAGTGCAACGCACCTGGCGCTAGCGCATACGTGCTTTGCATATGGTGCGCTGCCTAGGGCGCAGCGCACTGGGCGCTGGATCTGAAGCGTTGCTTCATTTTAAAATTTTAATTTTGAACAGAGCTTTGCTCTGATTGGGGGAAACATATGGCTCACGTGTAAAACACGTGAGCGCCTATATGCAAAGCATATAGGCGCCGCAGTTCAAACAATTCATAGGCTAAAAAAGGCCTCACGTGTTAAACGCGTTAGATATTCACAGTTGATAGAATCAAATTCTATCTGATAGAATCAAATTCTATCTGGGAGATGTTTCTTTGAATCTTTCCAATATGGAAAGATTATTCTCTAACAGGGAATCTTGGATTTAAAATCTAATTGTGATAAAATATCACCAAATGAACTACCCGATAGAATTAGACTCTATGTGGAAATATTTCCTTGATTTTTCTCAGACTAGAAATATTTTCTTTGTTAAACAGAGGACCTTTGGATCAAAAATCCAACGGTGATTATAAAATCACCCACCGATTATATGATAGAATAAATTCTATCTTAGGAAAATATTTCCTAATCTTGTAAAACAAACAAGAAATCTTCTCTATTAAACAGAGAGCTTTTGGATTAAAAATCCAACGGTGAATAAAATTCACCGATTGATCAAAAAGAGCATCATGATTGATTATAAAATCAATCATGATCTCTCAATCAAAGATTTCCTCAACAAATTGATCCCTTTCTTTCTCCTATAAATAAGAGCAAGGGAGGGAGAGAGAGAGAAAAAGGGGGCGGAGAGACACACAGAGAGAGAGAGAGAGAAAAAGGGGGCGGAGAGACACAGAGAGAGAGAGAGAGAGAGGAGACAAAAGTAGAGACAAAAAAGAGAATTTGATTCTCAGCGAAGATTTGTTTCGTCGGAACATACTAGGTAAAAAAAAGAAAAAACACAGAGATTGTTCTATCTCTTCTTTACATCTCTAAGGGTTTAACCCTTCATACAAGAACTTAGTTCTTCCTCTGGTTGAAATCTGCAGAAGCAGATCTCCCTACAAGTTGAGAATTTAATTCTCATCAGGGAGATTCTGTCATGAAGAATCAAAGCCTAGGGGAAAGAACCGAGTTCAAAGAATTTAATTCTTACAAAAACATATGGGAATTTAATTCCTCTGAGAACTAGGGTTTAACCCTATATAAAGAATTTGATTCCTGCACAAACAAGAGGAGAACTTGATCCCTAAGACGATGATAATAATCTGAGACTTTCCAAACCCAAATGCTAATGACTAGAAATGTCATGAGATCAAAATCTCCAAGAACACAGAAGAATAGCCTGATGATTCGTTAGTGTTTAACACTATAACGAGACCTCACGTGTTTTCTACGTGAGTGCTTCTAATGAACAAAAAGAAAAGGCCGAGACCACCTTACGTGTTTCCCATGCGAGTGCTTAAAAGAATAGCAATGAACGCTTCCTAAGGCAAGTCACGTGTTTTTCCCGCGACCCCTAAGCAAGTGCTTAGCACTTACATATAAAAAGGGGAATAAAACCCAAAGAGCAAGGCCCATACTTGGGGCGCCTCACGTGTTTCACATGTGAGCACCACGAGAACCAAGTGCTTATCACTTATATAAAAAAGGGAATAAAACCCAAAGAGTAGAGCCCATATTTGGGGTGCCTCACGTGTTCACATGTGAGCGCCTTCAGAGTTCGGTGTTTAACACTAATTCAACGCCTCACATGAGATACATATGAGTGCTGCATATACTAGTACTTAGCACTGTTGGGTAACTATGGAGACCCAGGCCCAGACCAAATTGGCTAAGTTTTCCCAAGGTCAAAACTTCTTCGATTTCCAATCAACCGAGCCCCCTGTGCTCAAGATTCCCCAAATTTATCTTAGTCCTAAACATGACTAATGATCTCTCATCGATGATATCTAAAATGATATTCATCCCTTAACTCCTAAGTTAATCTTAGTCTCAAATATGGCTAATGATTCTCAGATGATCCACCATGATCTTTTCTCTCAAATATGGGATTTGGTTTAAGGGTACATCTCTTCACATCTCTGATATATGTCGTTGTAATTCCTCAACTTCTTCACAGAGGTGGCGTGTCCCGACGACCAACAACTTCTCTTAATACACTTCCAAATTGACGTGCATGCCTCAAATCGGATCGTGCCCCAAATTGGGCAAATTCTATATCAACATCGTTCACTTCGTCACGTAACAAATACACGTGCGCGCAAGTTGAATGATGGACCGAAATGTCCCTAAACTAAATATTCACCCCCAATATGGCGATAATGGACCGAAATTTCCTTAAACTAAATATTCGCCTCAAACATGGCAATCCAATCCTAGTCTAAATTGGCTAAGCTTATTTTTGTGATATCCAAACTGATATCCAAACCGATCTTCATTCATATCTCCTAAGTTAATCGTGGTCTCAAATATGACTAACGATTCTTAGGTCCATCACAATCTTTTCCCTCAAATACGGGATTTGGTTTAAGGGCACATCTCTCCACACCTCTGATATACATCGTTTTAATTCTTCAACGTCTTTAGAGAAGTGGCGGGTCCCGACAACCAACAATTCTTCAGTGCATTTCCAAACTGTCCAAACCAATGTGCACATCTTAAATTAGACCGCACCCCATACTGGGTGCATTCCATATCACCCTTGTTCATTCCGTCATGTAACAAACACACGTGCGCGCAAGATGAACACAATGGAACACTACGTCCTTAAACTGGCAATGGACTGAAATGTCCCCACCCTAATATTCGCCTCCGAAATGGCGATAACGGACCGAAACGTCCCTAAACTAATATTCGCCTCCAAAATGGCGATAAGGGACCGAAATGTCCTTAAACTACTATTCGTCTCCAAAATGGCGATAACGGACCGAAACGTCCCTAAACTAATATTCGCCTCCAAAATGACGATAACAAACCGAAACGTCCCTAAACTAATATTCGCTTCCAAAATGGCGACAAGGGTCCGAAACGTTCTTAAACTAATATTCACCTCCAAAATGGCGATAACAGACCGAAACGTCCATAAACTAATATTCGCCTCCAAAATGGTGACAAGGGACCGAAATATCCTTAAACTAATACTTGCCTCCAAAATGGAGATAAGGAACCGAAATGTCCTTAAACTAATATTCTCCTTCAAAATGTCCATAATGGACCGAAACGTCCTTAAAATAAAACAACAGAGCCCAAATGCTCTTTTGTTGGATCTGAAATAAAAATGATCTTAAATCCTTATTAAGTGGATCTTAGTCTCAAATTGGACTAACGTATCCTTAACAAAAACAAATCGAGCCCCAAATGCTTACATACATTTAAGTCGATCTTAATCTCAAAATAGATTAACGGTCATTAAATAAAAACCCAAATATAAAAATATACGGATTTGGACTAATCCATGCCCTACAGGCGACGACATAAATTAGTCTCCGTATACAATCGGGTAACCCAAACAAACAAACACACACACACGACACGAAGTGAACTTCCGGAGCAGGAGAAAGTGGTTATCGCGATGTGGTAATGTAATTAACTGCAGGGGATTGCGCCTGCAGGGAAGAGCGTCCCCACAATCAAAAACCCCTCATAAACGAGGAAGAATTTGACGAAGTCTGCTACAATGGCCGCATTCATCCAAACCTCCGATATACGGTGCCGTAAATCAACTTGGCATCTTCGGAGAGGTGGACGGATAAATCTAAATAACATCTACCCCCAAAGTCAGGCAAGACGATCCATCCCGGCCCGTCTCTGTTTTCGGCGGTGAACAGATTCTGGCATGCTCAATGGGACCTTTTCCTCTTTCCACTCCACACTTCGTGTGTCGTGTTCGCGAACAAAATCGCGATTTGCTATGGTTGCTCTTGGATTCGAGGTACTAAGAATTGGTGTCTTGCTCCTGTACCAGAAAAGGAAAATGGTCAATGGATTCAAGCTGCACAAACTGCAACAGCAACTCCCGCTCCGCCGCAACTGGGGGAGTGACTTACAGGCCCAATGCGGCCTCCATCTTTTCAATGCCGGCGGGGCAGGTAACTCAAGCCATCACTGGATTGTTCTTCGGGACCATGCCCCCGCTAGCGAGTTTCAGCGCCCCAGTGCCACCACAGGAAGCTCCCAAGAAGTCGGTCTTCGATCGACTTGCAACCATTACGACCCCTCTCAACAGGTCGTCCAAATCTGCCACTTCAGTCTTCAACAGGATGAGCCAAAGCTCAAGTGGGCCCGCAAAGAGGCTCGCAATACCTGAAGGGGCTATCCCAAAACGGATTGTTCTCCCAACTCCTTCGGTAGGTGAAGTCCTCAAAAGTGCTGCCCCTATCAGAAAATCGGCCTTCGAAAGATTGGCCATTCCCTCTCAACGGACGTCAGTCTTCGACAGGCTGGCACCAACGGTAGCCCCTCCTCAAAGCCAGGGGCATAACGGTGTCTCTTCCACAACTGAGGTGGTCCCGTCTGCAAGAAACGCTCGATGTCGCCATTGGGGCCTGGTGAGAAGAGCTGGGGCAACTCCCCTTCTGGACTTACTCCACCAGCTCCAATGGTGGAAGTTGATGCTGCTGTTCCAACTGGGAACAACTTTGAACTGCTTAGGAGGGTGCGAAAGAACTCCCCAACCGCAGTGTTGAAGAGATCTCCACTTCCTGCTGAAAAAATGACGCAGGTAAAATCGGAGCAGTCCCCTCGACGGCTCTCCTCCTAAATTCACAGGGTCTGTCAGAAAGTTCAGAACTCTATGATCAACAAAGACTACTCTCGTCGACCGGAGAAAATGAAGGTTCGACAAGAGGAAAACCATCCCTCCACCATACAGCGACAGACTTCTTTGACACAGGCACCTGTTACAACGGCTCCTTCAACCTTGACCTCCCACAAAAGGAGGAGGCCGGAGGAAATCACACCGCCCGCAGCAAATTCCAAAGGCGCTGGACCCAAACGCCCCAAGTCTGAGGCATGATAGTGCACATGGTTTACATGGCTTCCGGAAAAGAGGAAAGCCGTACTTTTGTAGGTCATCGGCCACAAACTCGGTCGTTTACAAAAGCTCAGGAGCAACAACAAAAGCTCCAGGAGATGCCGACGAAAATGGCAGCACTCACCGGGAAGAAAGAAATCCTGGAATCGGCATCTGAATAGCGCCAGGAGCAGGAGACCGATACAGAGTTCCTGCGAAGGGTGCTTGAAAGAAAAAACAAGGAGTCCGCGGAACAAGCCGCTAATATAAAGCAAATGGCGCTTTTGTTCCAAGACTTGGTGGAAATGATGATCCAGCCGGAACCTCCAGCTGAAAATCCGATAATCATCAAGGACGACAGAAGAGAAACATCAAACCCTTTTCCTGCTCTATCAGTGGCCAGAGAGGAAACAATCTCTTAGTCCGCTCTCGATGACTATATAGCTCAACAAATACGAGCTCATCAAGCCAACGAAGTGGCTGGCCAAACTGTTAAAACTGGGCGACCGTATCCGGGCTGATGCGATCAAATCAAGTACCCGCCAAGATATATAATTCCCAAGTTCCATGTGTACAAGGGGACAGGCAATCCTCATCATCACGTTTCTCAGTTCAGAGCTTTGTGCGGCAATACCAGAGGCGGCAACAAATTCCTGCTTCTCCAGTTCGTTGGCAGCCTGTCGGAAACAACATTCGAATGGTACTCAGAGCTCCCAAATGATTCCTTCAAAATATTCACAGAGATGGAGCTGCTGTTCACACAGCGGTTTGCAAGCATAAGCGAACACATCTCGATCACAACATTAATCAATGCCATGGTGAAGTCAGGAGAGACCTGGGTCCAATATGCGATCCGGTGGAGGAACCTATGGTCGAAATGCGATTAATGCATCGAAGAATCTCCTGCCGTGGGCATGTTCATTGGGACCCTCGATCCTCAAGCGACCATGTCCCAATTCATGACATTCTTCAAGCCAACCACCTTCTAGGCGCTGATCGACAAGCTGGCCTAAATGGACCAGATGGGCCACGAGCCTTCCTCCGCAAAAATGGACCTTCGAAATGCCAAGGGTAAAGGGAAAGATGCCTTCGTTGCCAGCACTCAACAGCAACCAAGTGACCCAAAACCGGTTGCTCGCCAATACAATGCATGTCCGCGCCTATCCCTGGAGGAAATTCTAGGACATGCTTACTCGTTTCCCCGTGACAAGACGAGGAGAATGTTCGAGTTGGCAGTGCGCAACAAGCTCATCACATTGCCAGATCCAAGATATCCACCGCAACCTGGAGACGTCAATAACCCCAACCACTGCTCCTATCACAGAATGGTGAGCCATCCAATTGAAGATTGCTACGTCTTCAAAAATTGGATCGAGGACCAGTATCAACGGGGGAAATTCACGCTTTCTGAGGACTGGAGGGTGAGCCCGTCACAGAAGCACGCTCCTAAAAAGGTGAATACGCCGGGGGCATCATTCTCGCTCATGGAAGAAGCTCCATGGGAGGTCTCCCTTTTAGATAAAACTAAAAGAATGCTGAAAGATCTATAGACATGTCCGGAAATCAGGTAGAAGAGCTCGCTTGAACCGTAAATCATCGAAGGGATGCTGAAATCGCGTCCCGTACCGAAAATTGTCGACAAAGGGCAAAATCCCCAAGTCGAGCCTTCAAAGTCTTCGAAGGAAAAGAAGAAGACCAAGAAGCCTGTGCAACATGCCGAGTATGACGACAGACGCACAGACATACAAATGTACATTGACGCGCTGGAGGAGTAAAATCAGAAGGCGCGGACACCGGTCACCCTCGAAGAGTTCTTCATGCATATTCTTGAGAACGAAGATCGCGAAAACAATGAGGAAAACAACTCATCAGAAGAAACCGAAGACTATGTAGCAAGTTGCCACACGGTCTCCGATTCGTTGTTAAATGACGAAGAAGCTCCCTCAGCGTCAGAAAACAACGCAGAGGAACTGGGGGTAGGAGCGGTGCTAAAATCCCTGGAACTACCAGAAGACCCAATCGATAGGCTGTTAAATGAAGCCTTTCAAAAAAGCAAAGCTGACAGAGAACGCGAAACAGCCCTATACGAAAATGCTAAGCGTTAGTGTCAAGATGAAGAAGCTGCGACAAGAAGTAGTTGTAAAGTACTCCAACCAGACTGAAGCACACCTGCGGAAAGCAAAAGCAGGATCAAGATAGAGAAGAAGTTCGCCAAAGCCTTGTTAATGGGAATGAAGCTGCCACCTCTCAAGGGAAACACTCCCGGGGCCACATGTCTTAACGGAGAGGTTTCACATCCGAACTACTGCCTATATCATCAGAGGGTTACCCACCCCACCGAAGAATGCGGTGCCTTCAAGTAGTGGTGACAAGGATATGTTTCCCAACAACATCACTTCAAGAAGATGAAACGCGAAGCTCGTCGACAGCAAAAAAGTGCGACAGATGTGCGTGGAAAAATGACTGGAAACTATCATGTGGTTGATACCAGTACGAACAAGGAAAAACCCTAGGTTCTTACCTTTAGGAGCGATTCTGAGGAAGAAATGACCCTCGGCCCTCTCTTCTAGAACTCCACCTCCGAAAAAGAAGAGGAGGAGAAGGACTGCGAGAACATTTAGCTGTGTAACCGCATGCTGTCTAAGAAGAACCTCGGACCTACAAATAAAGGTTTGAGTAAAAGAGACAATGGGAAAGAAAAGGTCCCTGAAGAAATCACCCTCGATGATAGAGTCGTTAAAGAGCTCGCAGCCAAGGACCCACCTAGGCAAAACAAGGTGGATTACAATGTCCTAGCACATCTAAGAAAGATACCCTCACAACTGAGCATATTGGATGCTCTTCTTCGATCCTAAGAAGCATAAGATTCTCTGATCAAGGCGTTACAAGAGCCCGATCAATTTCAAGATTTCTTAGCTGAAGAAAATATGAAGAATGAACTGGCAGAGGTTCATACAGCTGATATTACATTCAGCAATGAGGATCTCCTCCTCGGCACGTGTGAGCATAACCGTCCGATATACGTCATCGGGTATTGTCACGACATCAAGATAGGCAAAATCCTTGTCGATGATTGGTACTCTGTCAACCTACTCAACGTGAAGGCGCTGAAGGAGATCTGCATGAACGTTCAACACCTGGCTCGGGACAGAATCACCATCTCCGGGTTCGATTCACAGTCATCACGGACGCTCGGGTCCGTAATACTAACATTACGCTTCGGGCTGCTCATCACCGACATCAAATTACATGTCATTGACGCCAAGACTTGCTACAACGCTCTGCTCGGCAGGCCTTGGTTACACGAGTACAACGACATCCCTTCTACACAACACCAGTGTATGAAGTATTTCAAAGACGGCCTCGAGTACACCGTTACAGGGGAGCAAAATCCATTCTCCATAAACGAAGTCCGAAAATATGAAGACGCCAAGTACTTCCAACCAGACTTCAAAGACACGGAAAGATGTCATAAGCCGGAGAATAAAAAAAAAGCCGTCGTCACCATCCCGATCTTTGGGAACGATACCGAGGAAGATGAGGAAATAGTCTACTCGGGGCAACCCCAATGCAACAGGCCAGGACCATCCACCCTTATTTTGGTCTGTTGGGTTACGGCAGCACCCCGACCATCAAACCGTGGCCAAATGCGGAACAAAATTTTTCTAAACTGGTGCTACCATGACCCGATGCCCGGATCTACCCTAAACCCTATACTAGCAAACATATAAAAGGAGTTAGATGGTTATACCGAATGAACCAAGTCCTTCGGGTCTTCAACTATCACCCCAAGCTCCTAGTGGTTGCGGATTGAGTTTGGTTGCCGGTCTTCCTCCATCTACGATGATCCACCTGAAGGAAACGGCGCAAGCTTCAGCCTCGCCAAGTGAGGCAACCGACACTCCAAGGTTGCAAGCAATGGAGAGTGTAGGTGTCGGAATGTGCCACTATAATTTTTCTCTCATAAAAAATGCTCCATGAGCAACCATAGAAGATCAAGAAAAGGTGAGGAAACATGTGGCATGAGCAACTAAAGAAAATGTTGCTAAGTCTTTTTCTCCAAGTGAGAATGAGAATCATGAAGCAAGTAAAGAAAAGAAAATGAGCAAGGCCAAGCCCAAGCAAGTGGCTGCCCCCTCTCTTTCTCAATCAAGCACAAAAAAATCTCCTCATTTTACCAATAAACTAATGCAAACCATACCTCTCTACATGCTCAAGCTCATGCTCATGCCAACACACGCTTCCACCTCATATCCAAAATGATTTTCTAAAAAGAAAATCAATAATGAGGTGGCCATATTCTAGAAACTATTTTGTATAAATACGGAATACTTTCCGGTACACGTATCGAAATACATATACGCATATTCGTACAAAAATACGAATAGCCAAGAGAGAAAATGAATAGTGAACAATAATAATAGAATACATATATATAAATTATTAAATCAAAACCTAATTTAATAATCCGGCTTAATCCTAAGCTGCTAGTATTATCAACCGTCCGATTAAAGTCTGTGCAGCATGTACACATATTTAATCGGACACTTGTATGTACCAATATACGTCATCTACACCATATCGCCTGAACCGTGAAAACCCTCTGTATGGGACTCTAAAGACTCGTTAATACGCTGGAAGTGGGTTTAACTATAAGCACGCCAGCGACACTAGCTGTACGTAATGGTTACCCAGGTATTGAGCGAAAGGAAGGCCGACGAGCAAACTCATCCAAACCCCTACTGAGCCTGACAGAGAAAATATCCATACAGTCCGGTCTGTTCGTCTAAGAGCATTGCATTGTAACGTTTTAGAAATCGTTATACGAAATTTTTTCCGTTTTAGGGCAAATAGTCGGTATTTTCCATTTTTAACCCGATTTCGATCAAACGTCCGTATAAACTTATCGGCACCTAGTTTAGCTAAAATAAAGCTAGTGCACAAACTTTGGGGGTATATGGGAGGTTTTGGTTCAGATAGTATTTTTCCGAAATAAAATATTATTTTAAGCTGTAAATTGTGCACGTAAATCGGGAAATTTCTTATCATGGGAATAAATTGAATCTTATCACTATAAATTTTTGGAAGCTTCTTTCCTAAATATCTAGATATTTTTAGAGTTCAAAAGGATTTAATTTAAAAAGAAAAGAAAAGATGTAAAAGTGACAAAATTGCTTTAATTAGCATTTATTACCTAATTTCCTAGAACTTTCTTCACACAAAATTCACAAAACTACCCTCACCCCCCTTGGCCGAACCCACTTCCCATTTCTGTCCAAAACATTTTCCTTGCTCATTCTTCACTCTTTTTCATTCAAAAACTCTTCAAAAATTCAAAAAAATAAATCCACAAAATCCTAAATAAAAATAAAACCATTAATTCTCTTCACTACTAGCTTGGATCTTCAAGAGAAACATCATTTTTGGAGGAAAAAAATGATGGATCAAGTTGTTAATTGGTGTTCTTGTTGAGGTATAATTTTCAAAACTGTAATCTTAAATTGTTATGTTTAGATCTTTAAGTTAGTTAATTAAATGGTTATTATAGCTTTAAATTCTTGATTAAATTCATTATTCATAAATTTTAAGAAATTCAAGTTAGGGTTAAAGCTTGATTACGTGTTGAATGTTAATTAAAGTGTTAATTTGTGATGAGGAAAAGCTTAACCTAGTAGAAAGGGATAATTATTGTTAATGAATACTTTGTTTAATTATGAAATATTGCTTACTAGGTTTTTGCTAAAACTTATTTTGCAAGTGTTAAAATTATAGAAATGGTTTAGATAGCTTAGTTAAGATATTATAAGGTGTTTGTAATCTGTAGATATACGTTAGCTTGAAACTAGTGCGAAATATTGCGATAAGTTGCTTACTAGGTTTCGGGGTTTTTCCGACGTGGGTTCGATTGGTCGTTGCGAGATTATACCTATTGTATTCCTCGTAATTGGTTGTGTTGTGTTGCGCGATCGGGACGATCGGGGTCTAGACTTGGTGTTTTGTAGTTTAGCGACCCTGGTTAGGGTTTTTGGCCGATGTCGTGTGCGATAGATGCGCAGTGCAAATTTCAGGGCGTTATACTTGCGTTTCGATGTCTTTTCGTCGATATAGGATATTTAGCTTATGCAATGTGTTTGTGAAATTTTAGGTTCGCAAGCGGGGACTTCGGGCGCTGCGAACAAGGGGAAGCAGGTGGTCGGATTTTCATAGCTCGAGACCATCGGTGAGTAGATTTAACATCTACGGGGAAATCGCCCGTATGGCGTTATGTGTCGGGGCTGATATGATATGATAGCTGCATGTTATTGCATATTAGTTGATTTCATATGAACATCATTTCATAGTATTATCTGTTGTACCTTGACTTGTACTTTTGGATATAACACATTACTGACGGTTCATGTTGCACGAGCACTAATTTGTATGCTACACCCACACCGTCAGTAATTGCCATGACGTGCACAAACCACCTACATACGTGATATGGTAGTGGATAGGGATAGTTGAGATAGTAACTCTTATTCCATTGTGCATATGAATTACTGTGGACACATACATACGTGATATTGCATTGGGCAGGGATAGTTGAGATAGTGACCCTTATTCCATTTCACGTATATCTTGCTACAGCTACATGTACATCATGCACACACACTGACATGTACACCCACATATTTTTGCTATGTTTGTATATACCTTAAGTGGTATTGTTTTGACATGTGATATTGAGATGTTGACTATTGTGCTTATGAAATACATCATACATAATTGCTTACATGTAGATACTTAAACCCTGTTACAATTACATGTACACTTCATATGATGCTGCACTTATTTTCGGAGGATTTTGGGAACCGCTTGATATATTTTAAAGATGGATTCATTTTAAAGATCCCTTTATATGCTCATATTGATGTTTTCGTTGCGTATATCAGTTTTATATGGATTTTACGCATTGAGATATGGATTTCATGTGATTTATGGATTTGAGAACCGTGGGGGTATTTTCAAGAAACTATGTATTGTTTGAAAACCCGGTTTCTCTTGATATGATATTTTGATGCGTCCACCATGAGATTTCTCGGTTCTGAGATTTGTGATATATACCCGATGCGAGGAGTGAATGGGCCGTGTGCAGGTACATGGTGTGGCCCGGTATGGTTCCCCTCGGCAAGATGTTCGTGGTACAGACGATGGGCCTGGAAGGTGGGCAAGTACCTACCGGTGATTGTATTTAGACTCGGCGGTTATCGTGGGGATACCGACCGGAGTGATGTGTGACATATCATCAGGGCCAGTCGTGGTGACAGCGCCTAGTTATGAGGATTTACGTGTCGATACTAGACACGGGTTTCATGATGTTTCGAGTGTCGGTGTTAGATACTCAGGTTTTCTATGATTTCTACGTATCGTCGGTGGACATACGGGGTTGATATTCTCATACTTATATATACACACACACACACACACGGGTATATGTTTTCATGATGTTTCGGGTGTCGATGTTTGACACTCAGGTTCCATGAGACTTACAGGATGTGAGGCCCGATCTGTGGATACGGTGCCTGAGGATTTGGGATTTGATGTGTCAGTGAGGGACACTGGTGTTTTTCCATACTGATGATTTTTGCATGAGGGTTTATTATACCATCCCACACTCAGGATTATTTTGATATGCATTGCTTCATGTAGTTGTAGTACCCTAATGATGTACCTTTACATGATTGTTGCATATTCATATTGTCATACTTATGCTATCGGATTATCTATGATAGATTAATCGTTGTTCGTGCATACTTGCGATTACAGCATGATATTAATTACTATTCACGAGTTGGAAACTCACCCATGTTGTTCCACAGTGTTTTGCAGGTCTTACCCTCTGAGTAGTCGCGGCAGGGCGTCTTATCATCACTACTTTTACGGATACTGCTACAGTTAACTGTGAGGCCTTTGCTTATAGGTCGATTTGCGGTTATCCGTTTGTACATTGCATATCTTTTTGTTGGATCTAGTATTCTCCATCTACCACTTCTTTTATTTGACTTAGAGACGAGTTGTGAGGATTGGGTATTGTATTATTATTTTGGTGACTTTGGGTGCCGTGCTCGTGGAAGCCGGTTTTGTTGAAAAGTTTTACTTCTTTATGCAGTTTTCTTTTATATTTCTTCGCTTCGGCGTCGTATATATGTTTGTGGTGGTTGTCTCCTCCGTTGGGCGTGATTTGCTCCCATTTGGGATGCTTTATATATTATCTATGTTGTACCCATTTTCGGGGCTAGTTTTTACAAAGAAGGTGCTGCCGAAATTTTTAAGAACGAAAACTAACTTAAAGATTATTTTACTTGAGAATTTTCGAATGTTTTTAAACTATGTTTTTCTCCATTTATCCAGTTTTGGGTGGTTTAGATTTCTGGATTTCGTCTTACTTAAGTTGCGTACGCCTGTAGACGTTACGTAGTTTAAGTGCCGGTTACGGTCCAAAATTTTGGGTCGTGACATGCATATCGAGTCTAAGGGGGTGGAAAAAGTTAGACCCCTAATAACGCAATAATTCATGTCGGTATGAAACCCATCACCACATGAGAAACTATCGATCCTAGATCAGTAATTCTCGACTACCTTGGCCAAGGATTTCTGGTGATGGCCACCCGTGCACTGCGTGACATCAACCCCCAATACCGGGAGAGACGAATCCCCGACAATCCGCTCACAGCCTCCATGTGGCTCGGGACTGTACTCAACTAAAACCTATTTGCACAACTCCTTTGAGCCGTGGTAGGGTAGTAATCAAAGCACAGTGGGAACTCACACGAGACAAATGACAATCTCAGATCAACAGACTAACATGTACACATGTCACCTGGGAACTGCTATCTGACAATAGGTATAGTACCAACTAGTAGGTTCCCGACGAGTCCGTCCAGTGTACTCATAACCCAATGAGCACCTGTATACTATCTTAGGTGAACAAACTAACACCAATGGCTTGTGAGACTTGGCCACCGCCCCTCGTTGGGGTCTCGATCAGTATACACTAGTCTACTCTGGAGTATCGATGCCCAGTCTCAAAACTCCCACGACTAGGGACATTTAAGGATGTGCTTATAGACCACCAGCTCTCACGTATATGATCGCCATCATAATGCTGGTAGTCAAGCAAGAATCCTATGGGCTCTATCAACATGTAATAGTGATGATAAAGACAAACCAGATAACATACTATCATCTCGAGTAAGACTATTCTACCGGTATAGGTCCCTCCTCAATCATCATAATCACCTGCCTGCGACTACGATGATAGCCTTGAGGGAATTATAGCCAACAATCTCCCTCTTGCACTTAAGGCCAATTATTGCGGTGTCGCATACTCACAGTTCATGTGATACCGAACACCCAACTTCTCTACTAAATAGTTTCGCAAAGCTCGTTTGTGAAACTATTGTGTTCGAGAAATAGCCTCAGTGAGTAGATCCGCTCCAGTGTTTCTATCTTTATCTCGCTATATCTCAACTTCGCAGAGAATAACCATCTCCCAAAATGAGCAATACCGTGTCTTAGAATTTTTTTGGATATCTGATGGGACCCAGTTCACAAATGAACTCCAAATCCAGCAAACTTCATAGACTGTCTCATCGACTGAATTTAATCAATATCGTATGCAATGCCTTCCTCAGTATCCGCTTGGACCACCTGTCCAACATACTGTCCCTCAGAAGAGGGAAAAACTATAACTCAGATAGCCACTCTGTCATCCATGTCACCTTGGAAGCCTAAAATGATAACCGTCTCCTGAAGGAGTCTGCCGTTACCATATTCCTAGAACATCCATTTATGTTATTTCTTCAGGATTGGATTAATATATATTTATTGCAGCTAGTGCAAAAACAACATCTGGTGTGGTACTTGACATTTCATGATTAACTCAATTTCCAAAACAAGTGATATGCTAATCATGCAGATCCCTCTCCCCTTTAGTCTGTAAGGCACCTTTAGAGATGGTGATTCCATCACCTGTAGGTACACCACCATGCCAGGAGTCGTCCATTCTAAAATACTTTAGAATAGTTTCAAGTACTCAAATTGGGACACTTCCCAAATCTAGATCTAAAACCATAGATCTAATAACCAGAAACCCTGATATTATATCCATGTCCTATGTGGAGAAACAACTGTGTGACAACCACAGTATAACCGATCGTAGTATAGGAATTTCACTTCCTATAAAGTGCATGTCATCCCAAATACCAGGACATCACACCCTACTACCTTCTTACCAGATCCATCTCCTATTCTGATGAAGTCAAAGCCTATAACTGTCACATCAAAAATAGATGATCTATTTCCGCTATACTTACTTTAGTTTATTAATAGACATAAGCTACTTGCCCACTATACTTCTGCTGATCCCACCGACCACAACGACCCTCTGGCAAAGTCATATACACGTGCACTTCTAAAGCTAGTTTAGAACGACGCTATACTCATCCTCCTGCCGGGTCTTATAATCTAGAACAGCAGCAATGGCAAGTCTGGGTAAACAAGAACCTCCCTGTCACCGTCTCTGAGAAGACCGAAGTACCTCTTGGGTGCCTGAGGTTACCAACCAAATCTGCAGAGTAACTAATGGAATGTCATACCCGATTGAATCTTTAGGTTCTATTAAATTTTCAGTAATCGTTTGTGGTTCTGGAATCACTTCCAGTTCTACCATACTCCCACTACTGTTTTCTGAAAAAGTCCATTTTACTAAAACTGTGGCGAGTCAAGAATAATACCACTATTGATCTTCCTGGTGGTAGAAAGTTAACCCTCGTCAAATCCCGGGATAACCCACAAACTGCCATTACTGAAACGTGCCTTGAGTTTGTCCAGAGTCTGGTTTTAAGCATAAGCCGGACAACTCCATATACCTTAACATCGTTAAAATATGAACCATTCTATATACAATATAGAAACAGAGGCACTGATTTAATTGGAACTAGATTCAAATCATGCAACTGTCTCCGGTGCATATCAACCAAATGGAAAGAGGCCAATCAGCATTACTCATCTAGGAGTGCATCCATATATGAGTAACCTGAAAGAGAAGCAAGTTCTCAAAAACTATTACTATCAACAGAATACCAAACACAAGTATCTACATCTTCGACTACTTCGAAGAATCTTGATACTTCCAACAAATGTATCTCTACTTTATTCTTATACCTATAACTTCTCAATATCTGGACCTTATATTTCAACGAAATACTTGTCTAAAACTAGAGAAGTCATGAGTAAATGGAATATAGTACGAGTACCAACCCCTTTATCCTAATGGACACTGGACAACATACAATACTTTGTATAAGTCCTCTGAGTTTAATAACTCAAACCTTGTGCGTCGTAGGTTGAAAACTGTACTATGGTTAAGAAGAATTACACCACTGTTGAATGCACCTTACCTAACCACCAACTGATATAGGTAAATGTCATAGACATAATTTCAAAAGGTTATATCTCACTTTATAAATAAACGTACAGATATATCAGTTTGAAATGGTGCATAACTACGGATATTCAAAACCAAAAATTTGCCGACAGGAAAAAACCAGATGATTTCCTCAAATATCACCAATTACAACGAATTCTGATATAATGAGGATCTAATCACCCAATTCCCAATATCTTACTCCCACTCACCATCTGTAATAACATCCAGATGTGAGAAACTGATCTGGTAAATACATACCTTGGAGTTAGATTCCAATTGGGAAAACAATTTTCAATTAACATCGCACAGTGAAACTGAAACATGAAAATGTTTCGAAGGGGTAACCGGGTATTCCTAGTAATTCCTCTTCCACTATCCTGATTCATGACTGTAATCGTATACTTCCATGCCCTCACTCCAATCCCTTTATTATGTCTTTACTTATTACTTTCTGTACACCTTCTTTAGGCTAATTGGTTTTCTTACTTCCCTACCCTTCGACACCAGCCTAAGGTTTGGAAGAAGACTATCCAATAAGCGTAATAGGTGTACACTCCTTATGCCAGGAGCCCTCGCAACCTGAGAGAAGATAATGGGAAAAGACATCTGAATAATCCTATTCTATTTCTCCTGAATCAGAAACCATCCTCGAATCTGGAACGAATTACTTTGAGTTCGTATGTGACATACGATGACATGTCCAAGCATTATGGACGTTCGTAGTGATACGAAGTGTTCTGGAGAAATCCAAAGTGGATGTGGGAGTGACAGAGGTATACACAGTTTTGTCGTGAATGATAGCAGTCGCAATTTCCTTGGCCCTTATTCTAATCCCTTTATATGTCCTTACTTATTACCTTCTGTACACCACATTTAGGCTAATTGGTTTTCTTCCTTCTCCACCTTTCGGCACCTGCCTATGGTCTGGAGGAAGACTATCCAATAAGCTCAATAGGTGTACCCTCTCCTAATCCTAGGAGCGCTCACAACCTGAGAGAAGGTAAAGAGAAAAGACAATCGAATAATCATATTCTATCTCTCCAGAACCATAATCCATCCTCGAATCTGGAACAAGTTCCTTCGAGTTCGTATGTAACTATACGATGGATTTATCCAATAGGAGTGGATGTTCGTAGTGATACGGGTGTTCTGGAGAAATGCAAAGGGAAAGTAGTAGTGGCAATGAGTTATGCGACACCGTGACATTCCAAAAGCCAAAGTGTTTTAAGAAAGTTCAGTTAACTTGGTTCATGAGTTTTAGTCTAGGGTCGGGCCATGGTCGCTGCCAAAAAGAGAGAGAGAAAAGAAACACTCAGCGTGCACTCTAACCTAGATCAGAATGGTTAATCATTTTATCTAATCAGGATGTCTCCCACTGTTTCCTCGAATTCTCCTCTAAACCCAAAAGGAGAATTAGTCAGGATCATCTAAAATCACCCGAGAAGTAATCCTACTCATCAGTGGGAATCGGGATCCAACTGTCATCGCATGATAACTTGATGGAATAAGTCACCACACTCCAGAAAGTATGCGCAACCCTGGCAAGTTTCCTGTATGTTTGAAACTCCCGATATGATTTTTGCCCAAGGCACTTATGACCTCGATTTTGGCCAACAAATCATAACACGCAAGTCAAGTTCTACCCGTCATTATCCAGATTGATTTAGACCCACCCGCACACACCCTTGATTTTGGCCAACAAAACGGTACGACTGTCCTAAACCAATGCATCTATCTATGCCACGGATAATTAACATATAGCTACCATTCACGATGACTTGACTTTGGCCAACAAACACCGCATGAATATTATATGCTATTTATCCGAGGTGATGGAAAGCTATGGATGGTTTTTGGAGAAAAACCTTTAACGTAATGAACTTGATATTGTTGAAGGAACCGGATAGCTTTACAAATATATAGTGGCGCAAACTTTTGCTAAAGAGGTCACTCCCTGTGAAGGGATCTCGGCTCTTTCCTCATCGAATGAGGTGCAGGATATTCCTAACTGAATACCACGATGCAAAGCAAAAGAATCGACTATAGTGAAGTTATTACGCTGACGCAAACTTCTGCTCAAGGGATCACTCACGATGAAGGGATCTCGGCCTTTGCCTCGTCGAATGAGGTTCTGGATATTCATAACTGGATACCACTGTGCAAAGCAAAAGAGAACGTCTGTAATGTCAGTTTTAAAATTGATTCCAACAACATCATATATAGGTTTTTTTTACTTGCATTGATCAGAATCAACGCAGTCCCATCAATTAATCACACCAGAAAAGAACGAAAATATGATGTACATATATGCTATCTGCATTCGCTACTGGGTCCCATCATCACCCGTTAGGTTACTTAACTAACGACAGAGCGGGGGCTGTACTAGCGCGGGTGAAAAACGTATACAACATCAACAAGTATATATATAAATATATATAACAATCGTCCTAGGCATGATATAAAACAATATCACGGAAGCAACACAGAATGGTGGATAATCTTGGAGCCCCGGGTTTCACTTGAGCCGCAAATAAGACCCAACATTCCCTGTCGTGTGGATAGCCTGTGCAATGAAAACCTAGACCCCTACGAGTGTGGAAAGTTACCCGCCAATCCCAGAAGCGAGGCAACCCCAATCAACAACATGAATGGGCCACCCAGCACTTCACGGAATCCGGTAACTTGGGTACCCCTCCGTGGGTCAACCTATTGTAACGCCTTAGATTTCGGTTAGTGTTCGTTTAGACGTTAATGCGGGTTTATTGTAAAAAGTTTACCATTTCGGGTTCCTCACATTTTATAACATTTAATTAATAATTTATTATTATTTGTTATAAGCATGCACGCACGTGTGCACATAAATGCAAGAATTTGTTTGTGCTAATTTTGTTCTTAACAACCATAACCCTTAACTTAATCCTTGTTTAACCAAATCCTTAACCTAAACCCTTGATCTTTTGTGAGTGAGAAGATATTTGTAGGATGAGTGATGAGGTGTGTGTGAAGGCATTTATGAGGAGTTAATGCCTTGGTGTTTTTACCTCTTAGCCTTACCTCCCTCTCTCTTTATCATTCTCTCTCTCATTTCTTCACCTCTTTAGCATTATTTCTTTACCTCTTCATTCCTCAAACTGAACACTTAGTTTCTCTTCACCATTTCTTCATAAATCCATCACTAAACATCACAAATCTCATCAAAATCTCATCTTTTTCTTGGATTTTGCCTCATGGATGCCTTGGATCATGCAAGCTAGGATCCTTGAGTTCTTTTGTGTAGGTAATGTTCTTTTGCTGTTGTTTAAGTGTTTTTAGTGTAACTTAGCTTGTTGGTTTCAGTTTAGATAGTGTAAAGTGTAGTTTGATGCATAATATCGTATTTTTAGTGTCGGTTTGTGACATTTGGGATCTGCTGTGACCCGGAAAGTGTACTAGAAAACCAAACAAAATTGTTGTGTTGTACCAGTGAACCTAAGACCCCACCTTGGACACGAGACCCATCCCACCGGCCAGGGCCGGCGACATCTGAAGAGGATTCCAGCGACCTCGGCCCCTTGAAGGAGTTGGTGTGTGGGTTTTTGAGGGTAGGTCTATGCTGGGGTTTGGGTGTATTTGGTCTTGTTTGTTTGTTTAGTTTTCACTGTATACAAAATCTGGGATCACCTAAGTAGTTTTTAGTGTTTTGTGTTTGCACGATACGTTATACGACACGGATCGTGCACTTGGTGTGGTTTTGCTATTAAGTTGTTTTCGTCGTGTCGCCACGTGCGTTAGCCATAATACGAATACTTGAGAGTATGTTTTGTGTTGTTGCGTCGGTCTAATGTAGTTTGTACATGTTTTAGGATTATTATTAATATACACTTGTTTTATTGTCTTACTATTGCAGATTCGCAGGCGGGGACTACGGACACATCTACAAGTGGAAAACAGGTGGTTGGCTTCACTTAGCCAGGAGCGTTGGTGAGTATATTTAACATCTACAGGGGAACCTCCCGCATGGCGCTATGCGTCTGGGCTAGAGATGTTACTTTTATCGCATATTCTATGTCAGATTTCGAATTTGCCCATTTACCCTACTGCTTAGTTATTGTTGTGCTTGGACTAGTATCCTTAGGACACTGCACATATTATTGACGGCTTATGTTGCACGAGCACTGATTGTATGCCACACACACCATTAATAATTGCCATGTCACGCACAACCCACATATAGAAATGCTATTGTTTGGTTAGGAACATTGAGACAATGATTCATATTTCTTATCACATGACATTTATCATACCTGTATATCTACATGTTTACCTTTACTTGATATTATTTTAGAATTGGAGAGATTAAGAACCGCATGATATTATATTAACTTGTTACAGTTAATTGCGGCTTTTCCTTTATATGCTCGCATTTCAGATTTATGATGCGTATATTATATTCATGGATTTTCTCATTGAGATATGGATTTTTCATGATATTTTCTAGATTTGGGGACCGTGGGAGTTCATGAAATTATGCATTATGTGAAAAACCCGGTTTCTCTTGATATGACATTTCAGCATCCACCATGAGATTTATCGGTTCTGATATATATACCCTATGCGAGGAGGCGTCGTGGGCCGTATGAGGGTACATGGTAGGGCCCGGAGGTACCCCGGGGCAAGAAGATCGAAGGTCCATGCCGTTGAGCCTGTCAGGGGAACCATACCATCCGGTGACATTACCAATGACTCGGCGGTTATCATGGGGATACCATTGGGAGTCATGTATGTATGGATATGTGGAAAGACGGGAGTCAGAGCTAGGCACTCGTGCTTTTCGGATAGCGTGTGATGCGTACCTATCAGGGTGCCAGTCTTGGTGACAGCACCTGATAGATCAGCATTTCTGTGTCGATACTTGACACATTGGTTTCATGATATTTCTTTTTACTCCTTTGTATATATAACAGGGGATTAGGCCGTTATATATCCCCTGTTATATATGCCCTTACACCAATATTAGTGGAATGAGACGCTAATATATGTGTATTGACATTAATTTATATACATCATCATATTTTATTCATGCAAATATACCTAGAATATAAAGGACTCATTGGCATTGGATTTAGGACACATGAGAATTCATTTGATATTGATTACAGGATATATATATATATATATATGAGATTGCTGATTTTGTACACTCGGGTTATGTGAGATCTACTTGATATTATACATTCGGGGTATACGAGATGCACTTGATATTGTACATACGGGATATGTGAGATCTACTTGATGTTGTACATTAAGGATATGTGAGACTTACTTGATATGATAGCCAAATTGGGGGCTGATTGGAGGAATTAGGATTTGGATTGTCTTGATAGATTGTGATCCTACCACGATGTCAGGATTCTGTGGAAATGACATATTTCATTCCATACTCCACATTTATTGTTTATGCACTGTTTCATGTATTAGTAGTACCTGTTAGAGTACCTTCCATGACTGTTGCATTTACATACCTTTATTCATATCATTTCTTCATTTATTAATAGTACCGATATAGTTCCTTACATGATGCTGCATACAGATTGTCATATTATTACTGCTTCATGTGTTGTTGTACCTGTTAGTGTACCTTTCATGATTATTGCATTACATATGACTATTCATTGATATTAAATGCTTATGTTAGATTCGCGTTGTACGTGCATACTCGCGATTACCTGCCTATGTTATTTACTATTCACGAGTTGGCAACTCACCCCCGTTGTGTCACAGTGTCTTGCAGGTGTTCCTCAGGATAGTCAGAGGCAGGGCTATTTTCATACATCGTATCATCTTTTACTGCGGATACCACTTCGCCTGACAGTGTGCAGTTTTGCCAGGTGGGTTTTGTGGTTATCCGATATTGTATTGTATATTCGTTGTATCCATGTACTCTCCATCTACCAGTATTATGTTGACTTAGAGACTTGGTGTGTGGACGATATTGTATATTATTTTGTGACTTGGAGGTTTTTATGCAGTTTTATTTATATCGCCTCTTTCTTCGCTACGGCTTCGTATATCTGTTATGGTGGTTGTTTTCCGCCTTTTGGCGTGGAGTTGCTCCCGTTGGGGATGCTTTACTTTATATTTATGTTGTACCCATTTTGGGGGCTTGTTTTACAAAGGGGTGCTGCCAAAATTTTAAGGAATAAAAGTGAGACTTTAAGGAATTTGGTTTGTGATTTCAAAGGTTTTGAAAATACTATTATCACTTTCTTGCTACTTTTGATGGTTTAGATTACTGGGTTTTGGCTTTCTTTTACTGCGTTACGCCTGGAGACGTTGCGTAGTATTAGGACCGTCACATGCCAATTTCGGGTTGTGACAAAGTTGGTATCAGAGCGCTAGGTTTTTACCTTACGGAGTATAGGATGACCTTGGTATGATGGAGTGGGTAGCTTAAGCAGAGTAACGTAGTGTGTGTATGTCTGCAGCATACTCACGATGCAGTACTCTACCTAAAGTGCCCTAAGTACAAATTTCTTGAAATTCCTTCCTTGATGATTCATATTCTTGTGATTCGATTTCCGTGTTCATATCGAATCCTATCTCTATTTATAGCCTTTGCCACCGACGACTATGGAGACTCAGAGAGGTGCAGCAAGGGCCGAGGTCAGTATTGACTCGGGGAGAGCGAGGACTGACCAGGATGGCACGCTCGTTGCACAGGTACAGACGGTTTCGCCTTCGACTGATTGTATCGTTAGGCTTGTGGCAGAGATGCAGGACATACGCCAGACGATGAGTTCTTTGGTTGAGACCATTCGAGCGCAGCGACAGGAAGTTGTCACCCCTGCTACCCAGTTGTTCCTTGCGATCAGCACACAGTATTCCGTCACCTACATAGCACCAGTGGATGCAGCCCCAGTTGACGATACACGTATTCCTGAGACTTTGGGAGTTCCGGAACAGTGGAGGACTCGTTCCAGTGTAGCAGCCCAGAGACAGAGGCTTAGTCGTCGAGACAGCTTTCATGACCGTTGCGGGAGTAGCAGAGGTTTGGGACGAGGAGTTTCGTGTTAGCTAGATCAGCCGTTTGTGGTGTTAACTTCTGTCAGCGATTCTTTTGTTGCGCGACACGTATTTTAGTCGTATGCCAATCGGTTATGAGATTCATCTGTCACTTGATCTGTCTAGAGATGTTGGGTTTGATGTTCTCCTGGTCACGGACTGGTTAACTACGTGCTAGGCGTCTGTGGACTACCGTGAGAAAACAGTCAGTTTTGTTTTCCCGGCAAGTCAGTTCTTGTTGTGCAGGGGGACAGTGGTACCGCCTCTCACAGCTTGAATTCAGCCTTTTCGCTAGTCGGCTTTTGAGGAGAGGATGTCGTGGATTCTTGGTGTTCATTCAAGATACCGGAGCCACAGTGGATTTGTTTGACCGAGTTCCTATCGTATGAAAGTTTTCCGACGTCATTCCAGATGAGCCGGCGAAGCTTAGGGAGCTTAAGGATCAGCTGCAGAGTTGTTTGTTGGGGGGTTTGTGCGTCTGAGTGTTTCGCATTAGGGAGCTCTTATATATGTTCGTCAAGGAGAAAGACGACAGTTTGAGGTTGTGTATTGATTGATCGTCAATTTAACCAGCTTACGGTGCGGATAGGTATCTTTTACCTCGCATTGACGATTTCTTCGATCAGCTCTAGAGTTCGAGACATTTTCTGGGTTTGTTGGGGATCAGGTCATCATTGTTGCGGGTTCGGAGTGATGGCATTTCGAAGTCTGCCTTGTGCGTGTTACGGCTTTGTGTGTTGTGGTGGTGTCATTGGACTCACCAATGCCCTAGCAGCATTCGTAAATATAATAAACCAGATTTCTTCAGGCCGTTCCTCGACCAATTATTGTTGTGTTATTGACGACATTCTGGTCTATGCTAATGTGTCTTGAGGAATAAGAGCAGCACTTGAGGATTTGTTTTGCAGACATTGGGAGAGCCCCAGCTGTTTGCTAGATTCTCAGGGTGTTCCTTCAGGATTGTTTTTGTTGACTCCTAGGTCTTGTATTTATGGGAGATGGTTTCGTATGGTTCCGAGGGAGATCGAGACCATACAGCTTTGGCCCAGACTTGTGTACGGACGGAGGTCCGTTGATTTTGGGCTTAGCAGGTTTTTACAGCCGTTTCGTGCAGGATTACTGGCGTATTGTTGCACCGTTGACTGGACTGACCGGAAAGGAGGTTCTTTTCTTTGGACTGAGGCATGCGTGCGGAGTTTTCGGCAGTTGGAGATTCGGTTGACAACTGCACCAGTTCTTCTTGCTTTCTGGTTCGGGCGACTTTGTTGTTTAACCGTGATGTTTCGCGAGTAGGGCTCGACTGTGTGCTGAGGTGACACTATAGAGTTATTGCTTTTGATTCCTGACAGTTGGAGGAAGTACGAGCAGGTATCCCACTCATGATCTGGAGATGGCCACTATGGTCGTGCGTTGGAGAATTGGGGACACTACTTGTTCGGAGAGTCGTGTCAGTTTTTTCACGGACCACCAGAGCTTAATGTACATCTTCCTGCAGAGGATTTTGATTTTTTGAGATAGTCTTCTGCAGATTTACAGTTCTTGTTCGATCGTGAAGTACAGCTTAGGTTTTCCTCTTCTGAGGAGACAGCTTGCTCATGTCCGCGCCCAACCACTTTTCCTTAATCGATTTCGCGAGGCACTCCCCGCCGATGCTCGTTCGTCAGAGATACTTAAGCATACTCGGCTGGGTAATGATTCAGAGTCCTTGATTTGTGACCAAGATGTGCTACATTTAGGGACGCGTTTGTGTGTACCTGTTGCTGATGGGCAGAGACGCGAAATCCTAGAACAGGCACATCAGTCAGCTTCGGTGTTCATTCAAGTTCCACCAACATTTGGCGTGACTCGTGAGATAGTTACGGGTGGACCGGGATGAAGAGTGAATTTTTGGATTTTGTTTCAAGGTGTCTGTCTTGTTGTGAGTTTGGGTTGAGCCTCTGAGACCGGCTGGAGAGTTGCAACATTTAACCGTTCCGAAGTAGGAATGGGAGCAGATCTCCACGAATTTCGTTGTTGTGTCTACCCAGGTTTAGTAAGGGTATGACTCCATTCGGGTGTTTGTTGTACGGTTATTCTCAGTTTGCTCGGTTGTTCTTTGTTATGCTTATGCGTACATACTTGTTGTTGTCGGCAGTTGGTATCGTCACTCGCCAGTGTTAGGGTTCTCCTTCGATAGCTATTATCAGGAGACACTCCAATTGGCAACCTTTAGGTTTAGTTGTTAGGTCATGTCGGTCACCAATCTGTTTTTCTGACTCTGCGTAGTAGGATTTTTGGACCCCAGCTAGTCTAGAGACTTCGGAGATGATCCAGTTGGTTCAGGTTAGGATGATGACAGCCAGTGCAGACAAAGGTCTTATACGACCATGGTGGTCGCAGACTTGGGTTCGCAGTGGGAGATCATGTATTCCTACGGACTTTCCGATGAATGACGTGTTGTGTTTTGGGAAGCTTATCCCAGGATTGTTGGTCCTTTTGAGATCCTCAAGCGAGTTAGTTTCGTTGCCTTTAACTTGGCACTTCCGCCCAGATTTTTGACTATTCACCCCGTTTTCTTTGTGTTGATGCTTTGCTATTACCTTCATGACTTTCTCACATGATTCAGCACCAGACCATTTAGCTTTGACGCGATATTTTCGTTCACCGACAGCCATTGGTGTAAATGGCTCGGCAGGTGGAGAAACTTCGGTCAAGGGCCTTGCCATCTGTGGAGAATTTTCTTGGACGTAGCCATATAGTGAGGTGATCACTTGGGAGGCTGCGAGCGAGATATGAGACTTTGTAATCTTCTCTTTGAAGGTATGCTTAGTGAGAATTTTAAATTCGGGGACGAATTTTTATAAAGGGGGAGATTGTAACGCCTTAAATTTCGGTTAGTGTTCGTTTAGACGTTAATGCGGGTTTACTGTAAAAAGTTTACCATTTCGGGTTCCTCACATTTTATAACATTTAATTAATAATTTATTATTATTTGTTATAAGCATGCACGCACGTGTGCACGTAAATGCAAGGATTTGTTTGTGCTAATTTTGTTCTTAGCAACCATGACCCTTAACCTAATCCTTGTTTAATCAAATCCTTAACCTAAACCCTTGATCTTTTGTGAGTGAGAAGATATTTGTAGGATGAGTGATGAGGTGTGTGTGAAGGCATTTATGAGGAGTTAATGCCTTGGTGTTCTTACCTCTTAGCCTCACCTCCCTCTCTCTTTATCATTCTCTCTCTCTCATTTCTTTACCTCTTTAGCATTATTTCTTTACCTCCTCATTCCTCAAACTGAACACTTAGTTTCTCTTCACCATTCTTCACAAATCCATCACTAAACATCACAAATCTCATCAAAATCTCATCTTTTTCTTGGATTTTGCCTCATGGATGCCTTGGATCATGCAAGCTAGGATCATTGAGTTCTTTTGTGTAGGTAATGTTCTTTTGCTGTTGTTTAAGTGTTTTTAGTGTAACTTAGCTTGTTGGTTTCAGTTTAGATAGTGTAAAGTGTAGTTTGATGCATAATATCGTATTTTTAGTGTCGGTTTGTGACATTTGGGATCTGCTGTGACCCGGAAAGTGTACTAGAAAACCAAACAAAATTGTTGTGTTGTACCAGTGAACCTAAGACCCCACCTTGGACACGAGACCCATCCCACCGGCCAGGGCCGGCGACATCTGAAAAGGATTCCGGCGACCTCGGCCCCTTGAGGGAGTTGGTGTGTGGGTTTTTGAGGGTAGGTCTATGCTGGGGTTTGGGTGTATTTGGTCTTTTTTGTTTGTTCAGTTTTCACTGTATACAAAATCTGGGATCACCTAGGTAGTTTTTAGTGTTTTGTGTTTGCGCGATACGTTATACGACACGGATCGTGCACTTGGTGTGGTTTTGCTCTTAAGTTGTTTTCGTCGTGTCGCTACGTGCGTTAGCCACAATACGAATACTTGAGAGTATGTTTTGTGTTGTTGCGTCGGTCTAATGTAGTTTGTACGTGTTTTAGGATTATTATTAATATACACTTGTTTTATTTTCTTACTGTTGTAGGTTCGCAGGCAGGGACTACGGACACATCTACAAGGGGAAAATAAGTGGTTGGCTTCACTTAGCCAGGAGCGTTGGTGAGTAGATTTAATATCTACAAGGGAATCGTCCGCATGGCGTTATGCGTCTGGGCTAGAGATGTTACTTTTTTCGCATATTCTATGTTAGATTTAGAATTTGCCCATTTACCCTACTGCTTAGTTATTGTTGTGCTTGGACTAGTATCCTTAGGACACTGCACATATTATTGATGGCTTATGTTGCACGAGCACTGATTGTATGCCACACACACCGTCAACAATGCCCATATCACGCACAACCCACATATAGAAATGCTATTATTTGGATAGGAATATTGAGACAATGATTCATATTTCTTATCGCATGACATTTAGCATACATACATATCTAAATGTTTACATTTACTTGATGTTATTTTAGAATTGGAGAGATTAAGAACCACATGATATTATATTAACTTGTTACAGTTAATTGCGGCTTTTCCTTTATATGCTCGCATTTCAGATTTATGATGCGTATATTATATTCATGGATTTTCGCATTGAGATATGGATTTTTCATGATGTTTTCTGGATTTAGGGACCGTGGGAGTTTATGAAATTATGCATTATTTGAAAAACCCGGTTTCCCTTGATATGACATTTCAGCATCCACTATGAGATTTATCGGTTCTGATATATATACCCCATGCGAGGAGGCGTCGTGGGCCGTATGAGGGTACATGGTGGGGCCCGGAGGTACCCCAGGGCAAGAAGATCGAAGGTCTATGCCATTGAGCCTGGCAGGAGAACCATACCATCCGGTGACATTACCAATGACTCGGCGGTTATCATGGGGATACCATTGGGAGTCATGTACGTATGGATACGTGGAAAGACGGGAGTCAGAGCTAGGCACTCATGCTTTTCGGATAGCGTGTGATACGTACCTATCAGGGTGCCAGTCTTGGTGACAGCACCTGATAGATCGATATTTCTGTGTCGATACTTGACACATTGGTTTCATGATATTTCTTTTTACTCCTTTGTATATATAACAGGGGATTAGGCCGCTGTTATATATGCCCTTACACCAATATTAGTGGAATGAGACGCTAATATATGTGTATTGACATTAATTTATATACATCATCATATTTTATTCATGCAAATATACCTAGAATGTAAAGGACTCATTGACATTGGATTTAGGACACATGAGAATTCATTTGATATTGATTACAGGATATATATATGAGATTGCTGATTTTGTACACTCGGGTTATGTGAGATCTACTTGATATTGTATATTCAGGGTATACGAGATACACTTGATATTGTACATACGGGATATATGAGATCTACTTGATGTTGTACATTAAGGATATGTGAGACTTACTTGATATGATAGCCAAATTGGGGGCTGATTGGAGGAATTGGGATTTGGATTGTCTTGATGGATTGTGATCCTACCATGATGTCAGGATTCCGTGGAAATGACATATTTCATTCCATACTCCATATTTATTGTTTATGCACTGTTTCATGTATTAGTAGTACCTGTTAGAGTACCTTCCATGACTGTTGCATTTACATACCTTTATTCATATCATTTCTTCATGTATTAGTAGTACCGATATAGTACCTTACATGATACTGCATACAGATTGTCATATTATTACTGCTTCATATGTAGTTGTACCTGTTAGTGTACCTTTCATGATTATTGCATTACATATGACTATTCATTGATATTAAATGCTTATGTTAGATTCGCGTTGTACGTGCATACTCGCGATTACCTGCCTATGTTATTTACTATTCACGAGTTGGCAACTTACCCCCGTTGTGCCACAGTGTCTTTCAGGTGTTCCTCAGGATAGTCAGAGGCAGGGCTATTTTCATACATCGTATCATCTTTTACTGCGGATACCACTTCGCCTGACAGTGTGCAATTTTGCCAGGTGGGTTTTGTGGTTATCCGATATTGTATTGTATATTCGTTGTATCCCTGTACTCTCCATCTACCAGTATTATGTTGACTTAGAGACTTGGTGTGTGGACGATATTGTATATTATTTTGTGACTTGGAGGTTTTTATGCAGTTTTATTTATATCGCCTCTTTCTTCGCTACGGTTTCGTATATCTGTTGTGGTGGTTGTTTTCCACCTTTTGGCGTGGATTTGCTCCCGTTGGGGATGCTTTACTTTATATTTATGATGTACCTATTTTGAGGGCTTGTTTTACAAAGGGGGTGCCGCCAAAATTTTAAGGAATAAAAGTGAGACTTTAAGGAATTTGGTTTGTGATTTCAAAGGTTTTGAAAATACTATTATCACTTTCTTGCTACTTTTGATGGTTTAGATTGCTGGGTTTTGGCTTTCTTTTACTGCGTTACGCCTGGAGATGTTGAGTAGTATCAGGGCCGTCACGTGCCAATTTCGGGTCGTGACACCTATACCCCCTACGATTGCGGTGAATAGCCCGCCAATTCTAGAGTAAGGTCCCCTCCGTCTCAACGTTATGAGATGCAGACCCGTTTCCCCCTAGAACCCGGCTATTCGTGCACTCTACCGCGGGGTAATCCTAGTACAAAAAGAAAAGAATATGTACAAGGGTGACATCGACCTCAACCTGGTCGTGCCCCAAACAAATAATATACAAACTGGTAAAGACGGCATTCCACATGTCGGACGCTCGCCCCACAATATCAAATGTACAAATGAATTTAAACAGTACTAACATTGCACCCAAGCTATCCACCACAACGATCCAACCACAACACATCACAACATAGTGTTGGCTATAGTGCCCTCAAAGTCAATTATTGGATCGCAGGCACGTAATTGCAATGATTGAGGGAGGACCTATACCGGTTGGACAGTCTTACTCGAGATGATAGTATGCTATCTGGTTTGTCTTTATCATCGTGTACATACTTTAGGTGACATTACAGATCACTATTACATGTTGATAGAGCCCATATGATTTTTGCTTGACTACCAGCAGTATGATGGCGATCATATACGTGAGAGTTGGGTAGTCTATAAGCACATCCTTAATGTGTCCATAATCATGGGAGTTTCGAGACTGGCCATCGATACTCCGAGAGTAGACTAGTGTATACCGATCGAGACCCCGACGAGGGGAGATGGCCGGTCTCACAAGCCATTGGTGTCAGTTGGTTCACCTAAGACGTATACAGGTGCTCATTGGGTTATGAGTACACCGGACGGTCTCGCCGGGAACATGCTAGTTGGTATTATACCTATCGTCAGATAGCAGTTCCCTAGTGACATGTGTACATGTTAGTGTATCGACCTGAGATCGTCATTTGTCTCGTGTGAGTTCACATTGTGCTTTGATTACTACCCTACCACGGCTCAAAGGATTCGTGCAAACAGGTTTTAGTTGGGTACAGTCCCGAGCCACATGGAGGCAGTAAGCGGTCAGGGGATTCGTCTCTCCCGGTATTGGGGGTGATATCGCGCTGTGTTTGGAGAGCCATTACACAAAGTCCCTGGCCAAGGCAAGTGAGATTTACTGGTAGGTATTCCAGTAGTTTCTCAGGCTGTTCTGGGCTACACTCCGACACGACTTATACCGCTATTGGGGGTCTGACGTTTACCACCCCCTAGGCCCGATATGCGATACTCATAGACTAACGGACCGGACTGTACGGATATTGTCATTGTCAGGCTCAGCAGGGTTTCAAGATGAGTTCGCTCGTCGGCCTCCCTTTCGCCCAATAACTGGGCAGCCGTTACGTACAGCTAGTGCCACTGATGTGCTTGTTGTTAAACCCACTGCCAGCGTATTGACGAGTCTTTAGAGTCCCACACAGAAAGTATCCCAAATTCGGGCGAAACGTTGTAGAGGTCGTATGGTTTTATGGCAGGGTTTGATCATATACGTGCACTTGTGCATGGATCATGATCGGACGGATCATACTAGTGGGCTTCTGTTTAAGCCGGATCTTAGTATTAGATTGTTGGATTAATTTCATCTCGTAGTATTCTTATTCAGTCGGAATACGGATGCGGGTATGTATATACGGATGCGGGGTATTCTTGTGATCCGTTACGAGTTTACTTTAGAAGTTGTCATTCTCTTTTTGATTAAACATTTAGTTTAATGTTTGATTATGTGGAAATTGTGAGTGCAAGTTTTGACCAAGAGCATTAAATATGGCATGTGCGTTTTTGGTGACTTATGGTGTGTTTTCTTGTGCCATGTCTATTTTCTTGATTGATTATTGTGTGGGATTAATTGTGGAGAGAGAGAGGGCAGCAAATAGAGGCAAAGGATTGGTCTTGAGATTTTATTAGAGCTCTCACATTATACACAATAAGCAAGCTCATTTTCTTCACTAAGTTTTTCTTGAACTCACAACTTCCATCAATGGCTTCTTCTTCAACCTCCACTATATCCCTCTCATGTGTTGAGAATCCTAGAGTGTTATGAGACAAAGTAATCACACACCATCTCTACATCATCTTGGGCACCTAGGCTAGCAAACTAGTTGCTCGAGTTACTTCGGTTTTTGAAGCGGGAGCCCGTATAAAGAATCCTCGACGTGGAGCCTCTTCGACATGCGAAACCGGAGAGCGAATTTTGTCGAGGCAGCTGCGATAAGCTAAGGCAGGGATTGAAAACCGAAGGACACGGATCGATCGGTATAATCTCTTAAACCACTTTACAGTTTACTAGTATAGGGTTAATGGCAAGATCCGGGATTTAGGGTTACGTTAGCGCCGGTATTAAAAGTTTTTGTTCCGCGTTTGGCCTCGGATTGACGACCGGGGCGCTGGCGTAGCCTTACATGCTATCAGAGCCAAACCATTAACCGTATACTAGTTGGTTTAGACAATGTTAAACTATCGAAACCGAAACAACTCCGATTCACTGCACTAAACATTCCAGTTTGTCGTTTTTAAAAGTGTTTTAAAAATTATTTAAACAACTGCAGAAGACTACTGACGTGACCATTAGACTGCACCCCAAACACGAACAATTTTCACATGTTTTTGGCCGAGCACAATGCTCCCAAAACCGAGGAGGCCGGCCTAGTTAGGGCTTTTGGGTTTGTAATTTTGGGTGCAGTCTGGTCTCTGGAATGTTGGTTCAGTGGTATTGTTTGTTTAGCCCAGTTTTGATATGGTTTTATCTAGTAGTTTGGGGCTATTCGAGGTTATTTCGAACTCGATAATTTCTAACATTGTTTAAAGTTTACAGTACATACATTTCTATCTGCGACCGTGAATGTCATTTGATAGGTACAACTTGTCTAATCGGTATAGTCCTTTTAGACGGGTTTGTGAACATGACATTCACGTTGATGTTCTGTATTGTGCTGTGATGTTGCGGATCGTCATGGTGGATAGCTTGGTTGCAATGATAATACAGTTTAGTTTTATTTGTACATTTGATATCGCGGGGAGAGCGTCCAACATGTGGACTACCGCCACTGCCTGTTTGTATATTATTCTTTTAGGGCACGACCGGGTTAAGGTCGATGTACCTGTTGTACATATTTTCTTTTCTGTACTAGGATTACCCCACGATGGAGTGCACGGATAGCCGGGTTCTGGAAGGCAACAGGTCCGCATCTCATAGCGTTGAGAAGGATGGGGCCTCACTCTAGAATTGGCGGGCTATTCGCCGCACTCGTAGGCGGTATAGGTTGACCCAATGAGGGGTGCTCAAGTTACCAGATTCCATGAAGTGTTGGGTGGCCCATTCACTTTGCTAAAGGGGGCTGCCTCGCTTCTGGTTTTGGCAGGTAACTTACCGCACTCGTAGGGGTCTAGGTTTCATTGCACAGGCTATCCACACGACCAGAGGAACGTCGGGTTTCACTTGTGGCTCAAAGGAAACCCGGGGCTCCCAGATTATCTGTATTGTTTTGTGATGCTTATTACTTATCTGTGATATTGCATTTATCATGCCTGGAGCAATTATTATATATTGATATATATACTAGTAGATGTTTTATATGTTTTACACCCGTGCTAGTCCAGTCCCCGCTCTGTCGTTAGTTAAGTAACCTAATGGGTGATGACGGGACCCAATGGCGAATGCGAGTGGCATATACGTACATCATATTTTTGTTCTTTTGTGGTGTGATTAATTGATGGGACTGCGTTGATTCAAATCAATGCAAGGAAAACAAACCTATTTGATGTTGTTGGAACAATTTTCAAAAAGCTGTTATTACAAGGACGTTCTATTTTGTTTTGCACAGTGGTATTCGGTTATGAATATCCAGCACCTCATTCGATAAGGCAAGGGCCGAGATCCCTTCATCGGGAGTGACCCCTTGGGCAAAGGTTTGCATCAGGGTAATAACTTCACTATAGTCGATTACTTTTTGATTTGCATCGCAGTATTCAGTTAGAATATCCTGCACCTCATTCTACGGGGAAAGAGCCGAGATCCTTTCACCGGGAGTGACCTCTTTAGCAAAGGTTTTCGCCACTATATATTTGTAAAAAGCTATCCGGTTCCTTCAACGATATCAAGTTCAATACGTTAAAGGTTTTTCTCCAAAAACCATTCGTAGCCCTCCGTCATTTCAGACGGGTAGCACTTAGTATTTATGCTATGTTTGTTGGCCTTCGTCAAGGCATAGTGTATGGTAGCTGCTTGTTACCTTTCTGTTGCATAGATAGATGTGTTGGTTTAGGACAGTCGTACTACTTTGTTGGCGTTCGTCAAGAGTATGTACGGGTGGGTTCAAATTAACCTGGACAATGACGAGTAGACCTTGACATGTGACTTATGATTTATTGGACTTCGTCAAGGTTGCAGGGTGTTTTTCGTCACCCCATTGAGATGGGAATACGCGCGCGCTTGTCAGGCGTATACTACAGATTCCCCCTGCCTAGGGTAGGCCGGGGTTTATTGAATGTAGGGATCCGAATCTCCGGCAGCCGCGGACTAAGCTACCGTTAATTACCCCTCGCCTTTGGGGCGAGGGAACCTCCGATTAACGGGTTAAACTGGTCATGCGAACTCAATGTGCAGTGTACATGTGTTGTGTTTTGAAAGGGGGGTTTGGATTTATCGGGAGCTACGCAGAGTTTTTACGGGGGTCCCGCTACCCGGATAGCGGGCTAGGGGTCAAGGGGGCTAGAAGCCCCCTTGCGGGGTGTGGGGCAGCGCCCCGTTAGAATTTTTTTTCTAACAGGGGCAGTGTCGTGGAGTATGTGCACATATGTATGCATATGTATATATATATATGTGTGTGTGTGTGTGTGTACATATATAAAAAAAGAGGGGAAAGACATCCAAAGGATGCGTGGGGGCCAGCGCCTCGAGCGCTGTGCGCTTAGGTGCTGTACGCTTAGGCGCAAGCGCGCCACGTGTCGGCACGTGGGCTCTTTGCGCTCGGGCGCTGGGCACTCGAGCGCAAGCGCGCCACGTGTCGGCACGTGGGCTCTTCGCGCTCGGGCGCTGGGCGCTCGAGCGCAAGCGTGCCACGTGTCGGCACGTGGGCGCTTCGCGCTCGGGCGTAGGGCGCTGGAGCGCAAGCGTGCCACGTGTCGGCACATGGGCGCTTTGCGCTCGAGCGCAGGGCGCTGGAGAGCAAACGCGTCACGTGTCGGCGCGTGGGCGCTTTGCGCTCGAGCGCTAGCGTGCCACGTGTCGGCTCGTGGGCGCTTTGCGCTCGAACGCTAGCGCGCCACGTGTCGGCACGTGGGCGCTCGGCGCTTGAGCGCCGGCGAGGAAAAAGGGGCTTTCGGTCCCAGAAACAGAAGCTATGCTTCAGAAAGGAAATATTTGTTATATATATATGGAGTTAAACTCCTAAGATGTGTTGAAGCTGATTAAGGGGGTTCTTCTTCTTCCTCCTGTGGTTTGGCCGGATCTTGAAGATCAAGAGATGTGAGATCTAAAAATCTCTTCTTTTGGGATCTAATGATAGATCCAAGCTCCCCTTGGTGGGTTTTATGGTGAAAAACTATTTAGTTTTGGAAAAGTAAGAGTAAAACTCTTGATTTAATTCACAAAAAAGGAAGAAGGTTTGAAACCTTCAGAAAGGGGAAAGAGGCATAAACCCTAGGTTTTTGAGAGAATGGAAAAAGTGTTCCTTTATTCATCATCATGTTGCCTTTTATAGGCTTACATATTTACATATAGCCCCCTTGGGCTTCACAAAATGGCATTTTAGCCATCCCATGGCTCATGTGTCATTTCTTTTTGCACATAAGCCATGGGCTTACAAAATATTAGCTTTATGCTCATTTTGCATGCATTCATGTATAAAAAATTTCATAAAAATTATTTATTACATAATCTATATTTTGTCATGGAGGAGGCTGGCCGCGGGCTCGACTTAGGCATGGGCCCGCTTGACCTGGGCTTGGGCCCACCTAGCTTGGGGGTTGACCTTGACTTTGACTCGGTCAACCGGGGTGTAAATTTTTATCCCAACAAAGGTCATAAGAGCATGGGGTAAAAATCACATCGGGAGTTTCAAACATACAGGAAACTTGCCAGGCATGCGCATACCTTCTAGAGTGTGATAACGTGAGTGGATTCCATCGGGTTATCATGCGATTATAGTTGGATCCCGATACCCACTGATGAGTTAGTTTACTCCTCGGGTGATTTTAGATGATCCCGACTAATTCTTCTTTCAGGTTTGGAGGAGAATTTGAGGATACCGTGGGAGACATCCTGATTAGATAAAGTGATCAACCATTCTGATCTAGGTTGGAGTGCACGCAGAGTGTTTCTTTTCTCTCTCTCTCTGGCAGCGACCATGTCCCGGCCCTAGACTATAACCCAGTGACCAAGTTAACCGAACTTTCTTAAAACAGTGGCTTTTGGATTGTCTGAGTTGCATACTTCATTGCCACTCCTACTTTTACCCTTTGCTTTTCTCCGGAATAGTCCGTATCACTACGAAGATCCCATTTTTATTGGATATGACCATCGTATAGTTACATACGAACTCGAAGAAACTTGTTTAAGATTCGGGGATGGTTTCCGGTCTGGAGAAAATGAATAGGACTATTCAGTTGTCTTTTCCTTTTACCTTCTCTCAGGATGTGAGGGCTCCTAGTATTAGGAGACAGTACACCTATTACGCTTATTGGATAGTCTTCTTTCAAACTATAGGCAGGTGCCGAAAGGTGGGGAAGGAAGAAAACCAATTAGCCTAAGTGAGGTGTACAGAAGGTAATAAGTAAAGACAAATAAAGGGATTAGAAAGAGGGCAAAGTAAATTGCAACTGTTATCATTCACGACCAAACCATGCATTTCATCGCCACTCCTACTTCACCTTTGGATTTCTCCAGAACATTCTGTAACACTACGAAGAGCCACAGTTATTGGATAATCTATCGTATGGTTATATACGAACTCGATGGAACTTGTTCCAGTTCGAGGATGGATTCTGCAGGAGAAATAGAATAAGGTTTATTCAGTTGTCTTTTATCTTTACCTTCTCTCAGGTTGCGAGGGCTCCTAGGTTTAAGGAGAGTACACCTATTACACTTATTGGATAGTCTTCTTCCAAACCATAGACTGGTGCCGAACGATAGGGAAGGAAGAAAATCAATTAGCCTAAGTGTGGTGTACATAAGGTAATGAGTAAAGGCAAATAAAGGGATTTGGATAGATGACAAAGAAATATACGGTTACAGTCGTGAATCTGATAATATAAGAGGCATTACTAGAAATACCCGGATACCCCTTCGAAACATTTTCATGTTTCTGTTTCACTATGCGTTGTTAATTGAAAACTGATATCCCAATTAGATCCTTACTCCAGGGTATGTATTTACCAGGTCATGATTCTCACATATGTATGGTTTTACAGATGGTGAGTGGGAGTAAGTTATTGGGAATTAGGTGATCATTCTCATTATATCGGGATTCGTTGTAATTGGTGATATTTAAGGAAATCACCTGGGTTTTTGCCGGACGACAAATATTTAGTTTTGAATATCCGTTGTTATGCACCAATTTCAAACTGATATATCTGTACGTTTATTTTATAAAGTGAGATATAACTTTTTGAAATTATGTCCATGACATTTACCTATATCAGTTGATGGTTAGGTAAGGAGCATTAAATATCGGTGTAATTCTTCTTAACCATAAGTACAGTTTTCAACCTACAACGCATAGGGTTTGAATTATTCAACTCAGGGGACTTATACAAAGAATTGTATGTTGTCCAGTGTCCATTAGGATAGAGGGGTTGGTACTCGTACTATATTATGTTTACTTGTGACTTCTCCAGTTTTAGACATGTGTTTCGTAGTAAATACAAGGTCCAAGTTTTGAGAAGTTATAGGTACAAGAATAAAGTAGAGAACCAGGTGTCGCAAGTATCGGGATTCTTCAAGCTGATTGAAGATGTAGATACTTGTATGAGGTATTCAGTTGATAGTAATGGTTTTGAGAAACTTGTTCTCTTTCAGGTTACTCATATATGGATGCACTCCTAAGTTGAGTAATACTGATCGGCCTCCTTCTATTTAGTTGACATGCACTGGAAACAGCTGCATGATTTGAATCTGGTTCCAATTAAATCAGTACCTCTGTTTCTATATTGTATATAGAATGGTTCATATCTTAATGAAGTTAAGGTATATGGAGTTGTCTGGCTTATGCTTAAAACCAGACTCTGGATAACTCAAGGCAGGTTTCTGTAATGACAGTTTGTGGTTTAACCCGGGCTTTGACGAGGGTTAACTTTCTACCATCTGGAAGATCAATAGTGATATTGTTCTTGACTCGCCACAGTTTTAGTAAAATGGATTTTTTCAGAAAAAAGTAGTGGGACTATGGTAGAACTGGAAGTGATTCCATAACCACAAACGATTACTGAAAATTTAATAGGACCTAAAAATTCAATCAGGTTTGACATTCCATTAGCCAATCCGCAGATATAGTGGGTTACCTCAAGCACCCGAGAGGTACTTCGGTATTCTCAAAGACGGTGACAAAGAGGTTCTTGTTTACCCAGACTTGACATTACTATTGTTCCAGACTATGAGACCCGACAGAAGGATGAGTATAGCGTCGTTCTAAACTAGTTTTATAAGTGCACGTGTATATGACTCTGCCAGAGGGTTGTTATAGTTAATTGGAACAGCGGAGCATAGTGGACAAACAGCTTGTGTCTATTTATAGACTAAAGCAGATATAGCAGAGATAGATCATCTATTTTTGATGTGCCGGTCATAGGTTTTGACTTCATCAGAATAGGAGATGGATCTGTTAAGAAAGTTATAGGGTGTGATGTCCTTGTATTTGGATGACATGCATTTTATAGGAAGTAAAATTCATATCCTACAATCGGTTATACTGTGGTTGTCACACAGTGGTTTCTCCACATAAGATATGGATATAATATTATGCATTCTCGTTACTAGATCTATGGTTTTAGATCTTGATTTGGAAAGTGTCCCAATCTGGGTACTTGGACAGCATTCTAAAGGTGTTTTAGAATGGACGACTCCTGGAATGGTGGTGTACCTGCAAGTGATGGAGTCACCCTCTCTAAAGATGTCTTACAGACTAAAGGGGAGAGGGGTGTACATGATTGGCATATCACTTGCTTAGGCAATTGAGTCAATCATGAGATTTCAAGTACCACACCAGATGTTGTTTTTGCACTAGTTGCAATAAGTTTATATTAATCCAATCCTAAAGAAACATTCGGAAGCAGTTTAGAACATAAGTGGATGTTCTAGGGATTTGATAACGGCAGCCTTCTTCTGGAGACGGTTATCATTCCAGGCTTCCAAGGTGACCTGGATTGTCAGAGTTTTAGTCTTCCTTCTTTAGAGGGGCAGTAGTTTGGACAGGTGGTCCAAGCGGATACTGAGGGAGGCATGACGCAGGATACTGATTAAATTCAGTTGATGATACAGTCTAAGAAGTTTGCTGGATTTGGAGTTCATTTGTGAACTGGGTCCCAGCAAATATCCAGACATATTCTAAGACATGTATTGCTCATTTCGAGAGATGGCTTTCTCCTCGAACTTGAGATAAAGAGAGACATAGAAAGAAACATCAGGGAAGATCAACTCACTGAGGCTATTTCTCGAACGCAATAGTTTTACAAACGAGCTTTGTGAAACTGATTAGTAGAGAAGTTGGGTGTTCGGTATCATACGGGCTGTGAGTATGCGACATCGCAATAATTAACCTTAAGTGCAAGTGGGAGATTGTTGGCTATAGTGCCCTCAAAGTCAATTATTGGATCGCAGACACGTGATTGCAATGATTGAGGGAGGACCTATACCGGTAGGACAGTCTTACTCGAGATGATAGTATGCTATCTGGTTTGTCTTTATCATCGTGTACATTCTTTATGTGACATTACAGATCACTATTACATGTTGATAGAGCCCATAGGATTCTTGCTTGACTACCAGCAGTATGATGGCGATCATATATGTGAGAGTGGGGTAGTCTATAAGCACATCCTTAAAGTGTCCCTAGTCGTGGGAGTTTCGAGACTGGGCATCGATACTCCGAGAGTAGACTAGTGTATACGGATCGAGACCCCGACGAGGGACGATGGCCGGTCTCACAAGTCATTGGTGTCAGTTGGTTCACCTAAGACTTATACAGGTGCTCATTGGGTTATGAGTACACCGGACAGACTCGCCGGGAACATGCTAATTGGTATTATACCTATCGTCAGATAGCAGTTCCCTGGTGACATGTGTACAGGTTAGTCTATCGACCTGAGATCGTCATTTGTCTCGTGTGAGTTCCCACTGTGCTTTGATTACTACCCTACCACGGCTCAAAGGAGTCGTGCAAACAGATTTTAGTTGGGTACAGTTCCGAGCCACATGGAGGCAGTGAGCGGATCATCAGGGGATTCGTCTCTCCCGGTATTGAGGGTGATATCGCGCTGTGTCTGGAGAGCCATTACACAAAGTCCCTGGCCAGGGCAAGTGTGATTTACTAATAGGTATTCTAGTAGTTTTTCAGCGTGTTCTGGGCTACACTCCGACACGACTTATACCACTATTGGGGGTCTGACGTTTACCACCCCCTAGGCCCGATATGCGATAGTCATATATGAACGGACCGGACTGTACGGATATTGTCACTATCAGGCTCGGTAGGGTTTCAGGATGAGTTCGGTCGTCGGCCTCCCTTTCGTTCAATACCTGGGCAGCCGTTACGTACAGCTAGTGCCACTGGCGTGCTTGTGGTTAAACCCACTGCCGGCGTATTGACGAGTTTTTAGATTCCCACACAGAGAGTTTCCCAAATTCGGGTGAAACGTTGTAGAGGCAATATGGTTTTATGGCAGGGTTCGATCATATAAGTGCACTTGTGCATGGATCATGATCGGACGGATCATACTAGTGGGCTTTGGTTTAAGCCGGATCCTAGTATTAGATTGTTGAATTATTTTCGTCTCGTAGTATTCTTATTCAGTCGGAATACGGATGCGAGTATGTATATACAGTTGAGGGGTATTCTTGTGATCCGTTACGAGTTTACTTTAGAAGTTGTCATTCTCTTTTTGATTAAACATTTAGTTTAATGTTTGATTATGTGGAAATTGTGAGTGCAAGTTTTGACCAAGAGCATTAAATATGGCATGTGCATTTTTGGTGACTCATAGTGTGTTTTCTTGTGCCATGTCTATTTTCATGAATGATTATAGTGTGGGATTAATTGTGGAGAGAGAGAGATGGAAGCCAATAGAGGCAAAGGATTGGTCTTGAGATTTTATTAGAGCTCTCACATTTAATCACACACAATAAGCGAGTTCATTTTCTTCACTAGCTTTTTCTTGAGCTCACAACTTCCATCAATGGCTTCTTCTTCAACCTCCACTCTATCCCTTTCATGTGTTGAGAATCCTATAGTGTTATGAGACAAAGTAATCACACACTATCTCTACATCATCTTGGGCACCTAGGTTAGCAAACTAGTTGCTCGAGTTGCTTCGGTTTTGAAGCTGGAGCCCGTATAAAGAATCCTCGACGTGGAGCCTCTTCGACAAACGAGACCGAAGAGCGAACTTCGTTGTAGCAGCAGCAATAAGCTAGGGGCGGAGATTGAAGACCGAAGGATACGGATTGATCGGTATAATCTCTTAAACCACTTTACAGTTTACTAGTATAGGGTTAATGGCACGATCCGGGATTTAGGGTTACGTTAGCGCCAGTTTTAAAAGTTTTTGTTCCGCGTTTGGCCTTAGATTGACGGCCGGGGCACTGGCGTAGCCTTACACATAAAACATCAACGTGAATGTCACGTTTGCAAACTCGTCTAAAAGAACATATAGCAATTAGACGAGTTGTACCGCTCGAATGATATTCACGGTCGCAGATAGCAATGCATATACTGATAAACATTTAAACAGTGTTAAATTATCGACTTCGAAACATCCCGAATTGCCCCTGAACAAAAGATAACATAATATCAAATGGGCAAAACAAGCAATACTACTACACCAATATTCCAGAGACTAGACCACCCTACAAAATTCAAGTCCAAACCCCACTAAAAAACCGGCCTCACCCGTTTTTTCTCAAATATCACCGGGTCAAATATGGCGGATGGGGCTCGTTTTATAGGGTGTTCTAGTTGTCATCAAAGTAGTCTTCTGCAATTGCTTAAAAAAAATTTCAAGTCTTTAAAAATTGACAAAAACTGGAATGTGGAGTGCATTGTTTTGGGGTTGTTTCGATTTTGATACTTTAACATTGTCTAAAACTGCTAGTAAGGGGTTTACGGGTTGGCTCTGATACCATGTTGGGTTACGGCAGCGCCCCGGTCATCAAACCATGACTAAATGCGGAAATTTTTTTCTAAACTGGCGCTACCATGACCCGATGCCTGGATCTACCCTAAACCCTATACTAGCAAACATGTAAAAAGGAGTTAGATGATTATACCGAATGAACCAAGTCCTTTAGGTCTTCAGCTATCATCCCAAGCTCCTAGTGGTTGCGGATTAAATTTTGTTGCCGGTCTTCCTCCATCTACGATGATCTACCTGAGGGAAACGACGCAAGATTCAGCCTCACCAAGCGAGGCAACCGACGCTCCAAGGTTTCTAGCAATGGAGAGTGGAGGTGTAGAAATATGTCACTATAATTTTTCTCTCATCGCAAATGCTCCATGAGCAACCATAGAAGATCAAGAGCAGGTGAAGAAACATGTGGCATGAGAAACTAAAGAAAATGTGGCTAAGTTTTTTTCTCCAAGTGAGAATGAGAATCATGAAGCAAGTAAAGAAAAGAAAATGAGCAAGGCCAGGCCCAAGCAAGTGGCTGCCCCCCTCTCTCAATCAAGCACAAAATAAAAATCTCTTCATTTTACCAATAAACTAATGCAAACCATACCTCTCTACATGCTCAAGCCCATGCTCATGCCAACTCACCCTTCCACCTCATTTCCAAAATGATTTTCTAAAAAGAAAATCAATAATGAGGTGGCCATCTTCTAGAAGCTATTCCGTATAAATACGGAATACTTCCCGGTACACGTATCGAAATACATATATGCGTATTCGTACAAAAATACGAATAGCCAAGAGAGAAAATGAATAGTGAACAATAATACTAGAATACATATATGTAAATACATATATATAAATTATTAAATAAAAACCTGATTTAATAATCGGCTTAATCCTAAGCTGCTAGTATTATCAACCGTCCGATTAAAGCCTGTGCAGCCTGTACACATATTTAATCGGACACATGTATGTACCAACATACGTCTGTAGGGTTTCCTTAGCACCAAGCCTAGGGTTTGCAAGCATCAAACATGCCACAACAAAAATTTAGAGAGGTGCTAAGCAAGCAACCTAGGAATCTAACTAGAAAACTAGGGTAACAAAACTATGTAATCAACATTACAAGAGAAATGAACAAGAATACAACCTTTGTAGACCGGTACTTCACTTCATAAGCTCTGTATAGTAGTCCCTTCGCTGCGAGTTGTGATCTCCCGAACTCTAGGAAGGATTCTCCCAGAGAAATGAACAAGCTTGCTCGAAGTCTTCGAGGCCGAAGATGATCTACGTCGAGGAGACTCAAGCTCATGCTACCTCTTCACTAATTATGAAATTAGTGAAGCAAACAGCCTAAACTAAATGGCAAGTACTAGAGGATGATGAAGTAGGAAATGGGCTCTCTTTAGTTTTATTTTTCTCACAATATTTTCATCACTTCACAAAAGCTAGTGAGCTTGAGGAAGAAAATGAAGAATGCTCTCATGGAATTAACCAAGTGAAGAATGTGAACCATGGGTGAGTTAATATCATATATTAACCCATGTAGAGAATTAACCATGGCTAATTTAATGGTTGGGTTAATAAATATCTTAAGTATGACAAAATTAGTGGACTTGGTCAATGGTTCCACAAGTTTCTCCAAGCTTCAACCATCAATCCAATTTCCACCTAATTTTGTTTAACTTAAAATAAATAAAACCCTTCATTAATCTAGCATGGTGTGAGTCTCATGCACCCAAGTCACATGTGTCATCTATCATGACACAAAACATGTACACAAATATATATCACATATATACATAATGCACATTCAAGTGAGAAAAAGAAATCATGAGTGAGCAAGTATTAGTTAATGTAACTTAATATATCAAATATATAATTATACATTAAATTATTAAATCAACACTTTATTTAATAATCCGGCAATATCACATATAACCGACTAATATCAAATGTAACAAATTATCGAATCAACACTTGATCCGATAACCCGGCTATATCACATATAACAGACCTATGTTACAAATCGTAAGAATAGAATGCGGTATCACATACGCGCGTTAATCTCGGTCCCGCACATATCACATATGTGCTCCTACTCCATTTCGCATGAACCGGGAAACCTCTGGGTAGGACTCTAAAGACTCGTCAATACGCCGGCAATAGGTGATGATCATATCAAACACCCACAAGCCGCAAACGGTCTGCTAAACGTAACGGCCACCCGGGTATTGAGCAATCATAAGATCAACAAGTAAGCCTGCTCATACTCCTACGAATCTAATCAGTAACACTACCGTACAGGTCGGTCTCTTCGTCTGATATGTCACATATTTCGTCTAGGGGTGGTAAACGTCAGACCCCAGTAACTCGATAAGTCGTGCCGATATGAGGCTCATAACGGGTCGAGAAACTACTGATAACTCTTACCAGTATATCTCAAAATCAGCCCTGGCCAGGGACTTCCTGTTATAATCAATCGAGCACAGTGCAACATCAACCCCCAATACCGGGAGAGACGAAATCCCCTCATATCGCTCATTGCCTCCATGTGACTCGGGACTGTACCCAAAAACCACTGTTTTGCACGTTCTCTTGAACGTGGTAAGGTGGAAATCAAAGCACAGTGGGAATCACACAAGACTCTATGACGATCTCGGGTCGACAGACTAACCTGTACCAGTGTCACCAAAGAACTGCCATCTGACGTGAGGTATAATACCATCTAGGAGTTCTCGGCGAGTCCGTCCAGTGTACCCAGTCTCCACTAAGCACCCGTATACTATCTCTGATGTCAAACATCAATGGATATGGGATCATCCATCACCCATCTACATGGGTCGAGAATCTATACGCTAGTCTACTCTGGTATATCGATGCCCCGTCTCGATACACCCACGACTAGGGACATTAAATGATGTACTTACCGACTACCTTTGTCGCACTAGTATGATCTGCATCATAATCCAGGTAGTCAAGTACACATCCTAAGGGCTTTATCAATATGTAACAGAGAGACAATCAGTGCACATGTTAGGATAAAGAGTAACCAGATAGCATACTATCATGTTGAGCAAGAAAGTCCTCCCTATATATGTCCAAGGATCCACTACAATATACATCTCATGTACAGTAATGGCCTCTAGGGCATACATATAACTAACAACGTCATCTACACCATATCGCCTGAACCGTGAAAACACTCTGTGTGGGACTCTAAAGACTCGTCAATACGCTGGCAGTGGGTTTAACCACAAGTACGTCAGCGGCAATAGCTGTACGTAATGGCTACCCAGGTATTGAGCAAAAGGAAGGCTGACGAGAAAACTCATTCAAACTCCTACTGAGCCTAACGGTGACAATATCCGTACAGTCCGGTCTGCTCGTCTAAGAGTATCGCATATCGAGTCTAGGGGATGGAAAAAGTCAAACCCCTAATAACGCAATAATTCGTGTCGGTATGAAACCCATCAACGTAGTTCCGCCGCGGCATTACAAAGAACTTGATGTGCTCAATACATACAACGTACAAAAGCTACAAACTTTCTACGTCCTTTCAAGGAGAAAAGGTGAAAAGGCAATCCTCTTCTATCAATCTACGGAGACCAAAGTAGAGAAAGAAGTCTGGCATGGTGCCGATTTTGCATTTGACAGGCTTCAACCAATCCGTCTACCTAGATATTACGCAGAGGGATTGAAAAGGTTATTAAGATGTCAAGGCATACCCTTCAAACAAATCGTTCGACATGCCCAGTTCTACAACAAGATCTGGGACGTTCCTGGGACTTAGCGAAAGATGCCCAACGGGAGGATGGAGACGACTGGGCTTGGATACATTCGGTCCAAGAAACGGGAGCGACTCCATGGCTGCCGTGTTATAAATAACTCCGGTAAAGAAGGGAATGCTTTTCCAGATAGCGCTAACATTGAAAGGGAGCAAAATCTCGCTATAAGAACGTCAAGTCTGTTGTTCGAAGAGCAAGCTAACAAGCTAATAAGGGAAGCCGATCAAAAGGTTTGGGATGATCACAGCCATGAAATGGCTATTTACGAAAAGGCCAGAACACAGCGTCTCACTCAGCAGTCTGCGGAAAGAGAAGATTACGATGCCTTTCACCCTCAGCCCGCTATACGTTCTCGCGATAAGAGAAAAGCCCAAAACATAGGCAAAAACAAGGTGAAGAACGAGAATGACGTTCGGAAACAGCGAAGCGGATCCAAGAGTCACGCAATCGAGGAAAAGTCAACTGGAATCCGTCTTTTATGAAGAAGATGGGTCGGGAATACTCTTTCCCCCAAGACAAGACAAGGAAAATATTCAACCTTGTCATGAAGCATCAAATGATGACGCTCCTGAAACCTCGGTACCCCGAACAGATAAATGAGGTTCATCACCCAGATTATTTCTCCTACCACCAAGCAATAGGTCATCCTCTTGAAGATTGCTTCACTTTCAAACATTGGGTCGAAGACCAATATCAACAAAGGAGGTTCGCTTTATCCAACAGCAGCAAGGTGACCCTACCACAAAATCATGAGCCAAAGAGAACCTATATCGTAAAGGTAGGACCAGCTCAACACCAAGAATGGAAGCGAACTCGGATTTGCCACATGATAACACTCTCAAATGAGGGAGAGCACGAGAATATGGGTGACTTCTTTAACTGCTTCGTAAATGAGGATGAGGAGGAGGTGATCTCAGAGTTTCCACCAGCGCCAAAAGATCTGGAAGATGGGATACATACCACAGCGGACAACCTAAGAAGAATTGACCTGGGGACAGAAAACGAGCCGAGGCCCACGTTCGTCAGTGGACTGCAGTCTAAAAAACAGGTGGCCACACTGAAGGACGTGCTTATGCAATATAAGGACTGTTTCGTATGGAACTATTCCGAGATGCCGAGACTAGATCCAGAAGTAGAAGTATATAGACTGGCCATATCGCTGGACATCAAGTCAGCCAAACAAGCGTCGAGGAGGATGCGACTCGAACTCGAGATGAGTATCAACGCAGAAGTCAAGAAACTAATTAACTCCTGCTTCATCCAAGAAGTTCAATATCCCGACTGGATTGCTAACATTGTTCCGGTAATGAAGAAAAATGGGACGATGCACATCTGCGTAGACTTTCGGGACCTCAACAAAGCTTGTCGAAAGGATGACTTCCCAGTACCAGTTACTGAGCTGATGATAGATAACACGTCTACTCATGAGGTCTTCTCCTTTATGGATGGATCGTCAGGATACAACCAAATAAAAATGCATCCTGAAGACCAAAAGCATACCGCCTTCCGGACGCCACTGGGCATATTCTGCTACAAGGTGATGCCTTTCGGTCTGAAGAACGCTGGCGCTACCTATCAGAGGGCCATGACAAAGATCTTCGATGACCTCATATATGAGATCGTCGAATGCTATATTGACAACCTTGTGGTGAAAAGCAAATCGTATGAGGAACACTGGGAACATCTGAACATAGTGTTCCAATGTATTCGAAAATACAATCTGAAGATGAATTCTCTCAAATGTGCGTTTGGAGTTTCCTCAGGCAAATTCCTGGGATTCATCATACGGCACCGGGGTATCGAAATTGACCCTGCAAAGATTAAGGAGATTATGGAGATGCCCACGCCGAGAACTCTCAAACAACTGTGGTCTCTCCAAGAAAAGCTCACGTATATCCGGCGGTTCATAACCAACCTCTCCGGAAAATGTCGTCCCTACAGTCACCTGATGAAGAAGGGGATCCCGTTCGTCTGGGATCAACAGTCCCAAAATGCACTAGATAAAATCAAACAATACCTGCAAAATCCACCGGTACTGACCGCTCCGATTAGAGGAAGGCCCCTTATCCTGTACACAACGGCCCTTGAAGGTTCTCTGGGTGTGCTATGGGCACAAGAGAACGACCAGGGAAAGGAGAGAGCTCTATACTATTTGAGTCGAGTTCTCCTAGGGGCAGAAAGCAACTACACCCCCATCGAAAAGCATTGTCTGGCACTGATCTTCGCGTTAATGAAGCTCAAACACTACGCCCTAGCACATGAGGTCCATCTCATGTTAAAGGTGGATCCTCTCAAATATCTGATGTCAAAGGCCATACTAACAGGAAGGCTTGCCAAATGGGCCCTCCTCCTGATGGAGTTCTCGATAACGTATCGACCTATCAAAGCAGTGAAGGGCCAAGCCATCGCCGACTTCCTCCCCAAGCATCCGATACCCGCCGACTCCCCCTTAAATTGTGAGTTGCCGGATGAACATGCGTTCGACGCAGTCGGAGGAGAGAAGGAAGAAAATGATGCTCGATAGGAACTCTACTTCGATGGAGCATCTTCTATGAAAAGGCAGAAATATAACACCCCCACAATCAAAGCTGGGGTGGGTCTCATCTTCATGACTTCACTGGGAGGAATACTACGTTACGCCTTCTCATTAATGGAGCCAAGGACTAACAACGAAGCCGAATATGAAGCTTTGATAGCTGGTCTCAAGATCGCTGTCGACATGGGAATCAAAGACCTCCTCATATATGGGGACTCCCAGTTCATTGGCAGCCAAGTAAATGGCGACTATCAGACATGTATGCCAGAACTGATCAGGTCTGGTAAAAGAGTGCAGCAACCGCTGACACAATTTCCTTCCTACATCTTGGAGAGTATACCGCGCGCGGAAAATAGCAAGGCTGATGCATTGGCCAAGCTGGCTAAGGAATTGTTCGACGAAGACCTCGACAACGTAAAGATCATTGTGTAAAGCCTCAGGGTTCTCACGCCAGCAAAGATATCTTCGGAGGATTTAACAGAGTCATCTGAAGAAAAGGAAACGACTAAACAAGCAGTCCTCCAAATAAAAGAGGAAGAAAAGATCAAGGATTGGAGGGAAGTCTTCATAGACTGCTTCAAATCCCATTGAACTCTTGAAAACGCGTCGTCAAGACATCAGCTCATGAAATGGGATCTGTCTTTCGCTCTCGTCAATGATACTCTATACAAGAGATCGCTTGACGGTTTGTGGCTAAGGTGCTTAGGGCCAGAAGAAGCAAAAAGAGTCGTTCAAGAAACTCACGACGGACTTTGCGGTTCTCATTAGGCCGGGCCAAAGATGAAGCTGAAGATCAAAATGATGGGCTATTATTGGCCCACAATGATTTAGGATTGTCGGCTATAGTGCCCTCAAGTCAATTATTGGATCACAGACATGTGATTGCAATGATTGAGGGAGGACCTATACCGGTAGAACAGTCTTACTCGAGATGATAGTATGCTATCTGGTTTGTCTTTATCATCATGTACATGCTTCAGGTGACATTACAGATCACTATTACATGTTGATAGAGCCCATAGGATTCTTACTTGACTACCAGCAGTATGATGGTGATCATATACTTGAGAGTTGGGTAATCTATAAGCACATCCTTAAAGTGTCCCTAGTCGTGGGAGTATTGAGACTGAGCATCGATACTCCAGAGTAGACTAGTGTATACGGAACGAGACCCCAACGAGGGGCGGTGGATGGTCTCACAAGCCATTGGTGTCAGTTGGTTCACCTAAGATAGTATACAGGTGCTCATTGGATTATGAGTACACCGGACGGACTCGCCGGGAACATGCTAGTTGGTATTATACCTATTGTCAGATCTCTGTGGAATTTGGTCTTGGTAATTGGGTGTTGGTCTGGTCTCTGGAATGTTGGTTCAGTGGCAATGTTTGTTTAGCCCAGTTTTGATATGGGTTTATCTAGTTGTTTGGGGCTATTCGGGGGTTATTTCGAAGTCGATATTTCTAACATTGTTTAAATTTTATAATACTTACATTACTATATGTGACCGTGAATGTCATTTGATCGGTACAACTTATCTAATTGCTATAGTTCTTTTAGACGGGTTTGCAAACGTGACATTCAAATTGATGTTCTGTATTGTACTGTGTTTGTTGCGGATTGTCGTGGTGGATAGCTTGCGTGCAATGGTAGTACAGTTTAGTCTTATTTGTACATTTGATATCACGGGGCGAGCATCCGACATGTGGACTGCCGTCACTTCCTGTTTGTATATTATTCTTTTGGGGAATGACCGGGTTAAGGTCGATGTACCCGTTGTACATATTTTCTTTTCTGTACTAGGATTACCCCGCGGTGGAGTGCACGGATAGCCGGGTTGTAGAGGGCAACGGGCCTGCATCTAATGGCTTTGAGACGGAGAGGGATTCACTCTAGAATTGGCGGGCTATTCACCGCACTCGTAAGGGGTACAGGTTGACCCAAGGTGGGGTGCTCAAGTTACCGGATTCCGTGAAGTGCTGGGTGGTCCATTCACTTTGCTGAAGGGGGCTGTCTCGCTTCTGGTTTTGGCGGGTAACTTGCCGCACTCGTAGGGGTCTAGGTTTTCATTGCACAGGCTATCCACACGACCAGGGGAACGTCGGGTTTCACTTGTGGATCAATGAAACCCGGGGCTCCCAGATTATCTGTATTGTTCTGTGATGCTTATTAATTTTTTGTGATGTTGCATTTATCACGCCTGGACCGATTATTATATATTGATATATATACTAGTAGATGTTGTATATGTTTTACACCCGCACTATTCCAGTCCCCGCTCTGTCGTTAGTTAAGTAACCTAACGGGTGATTATGTGACCCAGTGGCGAATGCGGATGGCATATACGTACATTATATTTTCGTTCTTTTGTGGTGTGATCATTTGATTGGACTGCATTGATTCGGATCAATTCGAGGAAAACAGACCTATTCGATGTTGTTGGAACAATTTTAAAAAGTTGTTATTACAAGGACATTCTCTTTTGTTTTGCACAGAGGTATTCGGTTATGAACATCCAGCACCTCATTCGACGAGGCAAGGGCCGAGATCCCTTCAACGAGAGTGACCCCTTGGACAGAGGTTTGCGTCAGGGTAATAACTTCACTATAGTCGATTACTTTTTGCTTTGCATCGCGGTATTCAGTTTAGAATATCTTGCACCTCATTCCACGAGGAAAGAGCCGAGATCCCTTCACCGGGAGTGACCTCTATAGCAAAGGTTTTCGCTACTATATATTTATAGAAAGCTATGCAGTTCCTTCAACGATATCAAGTTCATTACTTTAAAGGTTTTTCGCCAAAAACCAGTCGTAGCCCTCCGTCATTTCTTACAGGTATTACTTAGTATTCATGCTGTGTATGTTGACCTCTGTCAAGGCACAGTGCTTAGTAGCTGGGTAATACTTGTTTGTTGCATAGATATGCGATTATTTAGGACAGTCGCAGGGTCATTTTGACCTCTGTCAAGGGCACGTACGGGTGGGTCTAAGTTAATCAAGGACAATGACGGGTTGAACTTGACTTGCGACTTATGATATGTTGACCTCTGTTAAGGTCATAAGCCACTTGGGGTAAAAATCATATCGGGAGTTTCTAAAGAAACTGAAACTTGCCAGGCATGCGCATACCTTCTGGAGTGTGGTGACTTGAGTGGATTCCATCAAGTTATCATGCGATGATAGTTGGATCCCGATTCCCACTGATGAGTTGGTTTACTCCTCGGGTGATCCTGACTAATTCTTCTTTCATGTTTGGAAGAGAATTTGAGGATACAGTGGGAGACATCCTGATTAGATAAAATGATTAACCATTCTGATTTAGGTTAGAGTGCACGCTGAGTGTTTCTTTTCTCTCTCTTTGGCAGCGACCATGGCCCGACCTTAGACTATGACTCAGTAACCAAGTTAACCGAACTTTCTTAAAACGTTGGCATTTTTTATTGTCTGAATTGCATACAACATTGCCAGTCCTTCTTTTACCCTTTGCTTTTCTCCGGAACACCCCGTATCACTACGAACATCAACTTACATTGGATAAATCCATCGTATAATTACATACGAACTCGAAGGAACTTTTTCGAGGATGGATTCTTGTTCTGGTGAGAATGAATATGACTATTCAGTTGTCTTTTCCTTTTACCTTCTCTCAGGTTGTGAGGGCACCTAGGATTAGGAGAGGGTGCACCTATTACACTTATTGGATAGTCTTCTTCCATACCATAGGCAGGTGCCGAAAGGTAGGGAAAGGAGAAAACCAATTAGCCTAAGTTGGGTGTACAAAAGGTAATAAGTAAAGAAAGAATAAAGGGATTAGAAAGAGGGCAAAGCAAATTGTGACTGCTATCATTCACGACCAAACCGTGTATTTTATCGCCACTCCTACTTCACTTTTACTTTTCTCCGGTTCAGGAGAAATAGAATAAGGTTTATTCAGTTGTCTTTTATCTTTACCTTCTCTCAGGTTGCGAGTAATCCTAGAATTAAGAAAGTACACATGTTATGCTTATTGGATAGTCTTCTTCCAAACCATAGGCTGGTGCCGAACGGTAGGGAAAGAAGAAAACCATTTAGCCTAAGGGGGTGTGCAGAAGGTAATGAGTAAAGACAAATAAAGGGATTTGGAGAGATGTCAAGGAAATATACGGTTATAGTCATAAATCTGGATAATGGAAGAGGCATTACTAGGAATACCCGGATACCCCTTCGAAACATTTTCATGTTTCAGTTTCACTATGCTTTGTTAATTGAAAACTGATTTCACAATTAGACCTTGCTCCGGGGTATGTATTTACCTGGTTTGATTCTCACATTTATATGGTTTTACAGATGATGAGTGGGAGTAAGTTATTGAGAATTAGGTGATCATCCTCATTATATCGGGATTCGTTGTAATTGGTGATATTTTAGGAAATCGCCTGGGTTTTTGCCGGATGGTAAATATTTGGTTTTGAATATCCGTTGTTATGCATCAATTTCAAACAGATATATCTGTACGTTTATTTCATAAAGTGAGATATAACTTTTTGAAATTATGTCCATGACATTTACCTATATCAGTTGATGGTTAGGTAAGGAGCATTCAACAGCGGTGTAATTCTTCATAACCATAGTACAGTTTCAACCTACGACACACAGGGTTTGAGTTATTCAACTCAGGGGACTTATACAAAGTATTGTATATTGTCTATTGTCCATTAGGACAAATGGGTTGGTCCTCGTACTATATTCTGTTTACTTGTGACTTCTCTAGTTTTTAGACAAGTGTTTCATACAAATACAAGGTCTAAGTTTTGAGAAGTTATAGGTAAAAGAATAAAGTAGAGAACCACGTGATGCAAGTATCGGGATTCTTCAAGGTGATCAAAGATGTAGATACTTGTGTTGGGTATTCAGTTGATAGTGATGGTTTTGAGAGCTTGTCTCTCTTTCAGGTTACTCATATCTGGATGCACTCCTAAGTTGAGTAATGCTGATCGGCCTCTCTCCATTAAGTTAACATGCACTGGAGACATCTGCATGATTTGAATCTGGTTCCAATTAAATGAGACATCTGCATGATTTGAATCTGGTTCCAATTAAATTAGTGCCTCTGTTTCTATATTGTATATAGAATGGATCATATCTTAACGATGTTAAGGTATATGGAGTTGTCCGGCTTATACTTAAAATCAGACTCTGGATAACTCAAGGCACGTTTCTGTAATGGCAGTTTGTGGGTTAACCCAGGCTATGACGAGCGTTAACTTTCTACCATCTGGAAGATCAATAGTGATATTGTTCTTGACTCGCCACAGTTTTAGTAAAATGGACTTTTTCAGAAAACAGTAGTGGGAGTATGGTAGAACTGGAAGTGATTCCAGAACTGCAAACGATTACTGAAAATTTAATAGGACCTAAAGATTAAATCGGGTTTGACATTCCATTAGCCACTCCGCAGATATGGTGGGTAACCTCAGGCACCCGAGAGGTACTCCGGTATCCTCAAAGACGGTGACAGGGAGGTTCTTGTTTACCCAAACTTGACACTACTGTTGTTTCAGACTATGTGACCCGGCAGGAGGATGAGTATAGCGTCGTTCTAAACTAGCTTTAGAAGTGCATGTGTATTTGACTCTGCCAGAGGGTTGTTGTAGTCAGTAGGAGCAGCGGAGGCATAGTGGACAAGTAGCTTGTGTCTATTTATTGACTAAAGCAGATATAGCAAAGATAGATCATCTATTTTTGGTATGAAAGTTATAGGTTTTGACTTCATCAGAATAGGGGATGGATCTGTTGAGAAGGTAGTAGGGTGTGATGTCCTGGTATTTGGATGTCATACATGTTGTAAGAAGTGAAATTCCTATACTACGACCGGTTATACTTTGGTTGTCATACAGTGGTTTCTCCACATAGGATATGGATATAATATCAGACATTCTGGTTACTAGATTTATGGTTTTAGATCTAGATTTGGGTAGTTTCCCAATCTGGGTACTTAGACAGTATTCTAAAGATGTTTTAGAATGGACGATTCCAGGCATGGTAGTGTACCTGCAGCTGATGGAGTCACCCTATCTGAAGATGTCTTAAAGACTAAAGGAGAGAGGGATGTGCATGATTGGCATATCACTTGCTTAGGCAATTGAGTCAATCATGAGATATCAAGTACCACACCAGATGTTATTTTTGCTCGAGATGCAATAAGTTTATATATATTAATCCAATCCTGGAGAAACGTTCGGAAGCAGTTTTAGAACATAAGTGGATGTTCTAGGGATATTATAACGACAGCCTCCTTAGGGAGACGGTTACCATTCTAGGCTTCCAAGGTGGCCTGGATGACAGAGTGACTGTAAGAGTTATAGTTTTCCCTCTGACGAGGGGCAGTAGTTTGGACAGGTGGTCTAAGAGGATACTGAGGGTAGCATGGCACAGGATACTGATTTAATTCAGTTGACGATACAGTCTAAGAAGTTTGCTGGATTTGGAGTTCATTTGTGAACTGGGTCCCATCAGATATCCAAACATATTCTAAGATAGGTATTGCTCATTTCGGAAGATGGCTTTCTCCACGAACTTGAGATTAAAAGAGATGTAAAAAGAAACATCAGAGCGGATCCACTCACTGAGGCTATTTCTCGAAAGCAATAGTTTCACAAATGAGCTTTGTGAAACTGATTAGTAGAGAAGTTGGGTGTTCGGTATCACACGGGCTGTGAGTATGCGACACCGCAATAATTATCCTTAAGTGCAAGTGGGAGATTGTTGGCTATAGTGCCCTTAAGTAAATTATTGGATCACAGGCACGTGATTGCAATGATTGAGGGAGGACCTATACCGGTAGAACAGTCTTACTCGAGATGATAGTATGCTATCTGGTTTGTCTTTATCATCATGTACAAGCATCAGGTGACATTACAGATCACTATTACATGTTGATAGAGCCCATATGATTCTTGCTTGATTACCAGCAGTATGATGGCGATCATATACGTGAGAGTTGGGTAGTCTATAAGCACGTCCTTAAAGTGTCCCTAGTCGTGGGGGTTTCGAGACTGGGCATCAATACTCCATGAGTAGACTAGTGTATACGGATCGAGACCCCGACAAGGGGCGGTGGCCGGTCTCACAAGCCATTGGTGTCAGTTGGTTTACCTAAGATAGTATACAGGTGCTCATTGGGTTATGAGTACACCAGAAGGACTCGCAGGGGCACTGCTGATTGGTACTATACCTATCGTCAGGAGCAGTTCCCAGGTGACATGAGTACAGCTTAGTCCGTTGACTTGACACTGCTAGCTTCCCCAAGTGTGTTCCTACTGTTCTTTGATTGCTACCCTACCACTGCTCAAAGGAGTCTTGCAAACAGGTAGTGGTTGGGTGCGGTCCCGAAGCACTTGGAGGCAGTGGCGGTTAGATAGGATTCGTCTCTCCCGGTATTGGGGGTTGATATCGCGCTGTGTCTGGAGATCCATTACACAAAGTCCTTGTCCAAGGCAAGTGAGATTTACTGGTAGGTATTCCAGTAGTTTCTCAAGGTGTTCTGGGCTACACTCCGACATGACTTATACCGCTATTGGGGGTCTGACGTTTACTATCCCCCTAGGCCCGATATGCAATACTCTTAGACAAACAGACCGGACTGTACGGAGATTGTCACAGATAGGCTCAATAGGGTTTCAGGATGAGTTCGCTCGTCGGTCTCCCTTTCACTCAATACCTGGGTAGCCGTTACGTACAATTAGTGCTACTGACGTGCTTGTGGTTAAACCCACTGCCAGCGTATTGACGAGTCTTTTGAGTCCCACACAAAGAGTTTCCCTAGTTTGGGCGAAACGTTGTAGAGGCCGTATGGTTTTATGGCAGGGTTCGATCATATAAGTGCACTCGTGCACGGATCATGATCGGACGGATCATACTAGTGGGCTTTGGTTTAAGCCGGATACTAGTATTAGATTGTTGGAATATTTCGCCTCGTTGTATTCGTATTCGGTCGGAATACGGATGCAGCTATGTATATACGGATGAGTGGTAATCTTATAATTCGTTACGAGATTACTTTTGAAGTTGCAATTTTTTTTCACTTGATTAAACATTTGATTTATGTTTAATTAATGAAAATTTGGCCAAATTCCGTCACTGGGCAATTCGTGGGCATGGCATGGGCAGTGAGCATGGGTTTGTGATGAGGTGTCCCTTTTGCATTAATTGCTTCTTGTTTGTGTTAGGATATTTACTAAGACTTTTGTGGAGGTGGCTGTGGATTGTGTGTGGAATTTTCATGTGTTGATTTCTTACACTCACCACTTGGATTTCTTACACTCACCATCACTTCAACATAAAAGAAATCCACAGAGAACATTTGATTTGGCCGAGCCCATTTTTCTCATTAAGCCAAAAAAAAAATTATGCTCAATTATTCATCTCACTTGGCAACTTCATTTACCTCCACCCAAATCCTTGGGTGCCTTGAGTCAAAGTATTCACACACTATCTCTACTTCACCTTGGGTATCTAGGCTAGCAAACTGGATGCCCGAGTTTCTTCGGTTTGAAGCATGAGCCCGTATTAGGAATCCTCGAGGTGGATCGTCTTCGACGAGGGTGATCGGAGAGCGAACTTGTTCGGGGCAGCCGCGAGGAGCTTGGGAAGAGGTTGAAGACCGAAGGACACGGATCGATCGGTATAATCTCTTAAACCCTACTTTACAGTTTGCTAATTTACGGTTAATGGCACAATCCGGATAAATGGTTGCGGTAGCGCCAAGTTTGAAAAGTTTTTGTTCTGCGTTTGTGTAACATTTCAAAAAAAAATAAAATATTATTTTTGGGGAATTTTTATAATTTAATAATAAAATATTGAATATTTTAATAAGGCGGTATATTTAAATACCGATAAATTAGGGGGAAATTTTGAAAATTATGGAAATTACTAAAAGAGGGTGTTTTATGTGAATTATGCAAATTTTAAGATTTTATGATTTATTCGACACTATTTTAGTGCTAATCGCGCTTAAAAATAGCTAATCGCGGAATAAGCGTATGTTATGCTCATAGCACGCACAAAGTCTTTTTCACAGTTATACATTTTTCTACCATGGTTTCATTTGGGTTTCATATTTAAGTTTTAAAAGAATGAGAAGAGAGATGAAGAAAACATGAGAAAAGAAAAAGAAAAGAAAAGAGGTATGGGGGACACAATTTGAGGCATGGGCATTGACTTTGAACACACACGCCCACACTCTTTCTCTCTTCCCCTCATTTTCCCCTCCTTGGAGCTCTCAGCCAGAGTATAACCCCTCCCCCTCATCTTCTCCTTCTTCTTCTTCTCTTCACTCAAGCTTCAAAACTATACCAAAACCTCATTCCCACTTCACAAAAAAGGTGCACAACCTCACAAGCTACCCAATGGACCAAGAAAGTTTTCGTTTTGGCGCTATGAAGGATTCATGGGTGCTAAATAAGGTATATCCTTTCACAAATAGTGTAGTGTTTAGGTTGTTTAGGCCTCTTTTCAAGTTTGGTATCAAGTTGGCGAAGTTTGTCGAACTTTGGAAACCCTAGAGAGGGTTAAGATTATTTTGAGTTGGATTAAGTTCTAATAAGCCTTATTAGTGACCTAAACCCCATAAATGGTAAGAAACCCAGACCAACCAAACCTGAAACCCAAAAATACGGATTTACAGAACTTTGCAATGTCGGTTTGTGAACTTTGAGTGTGCAGGCAAATCTAGAATGAACTGGGATTTTTACTGGAAAAATAAACAACTCCAGAGACCCATTTGAGACCATAGGAACCCACTGTAGCAAGAAAAACCACAATGGGGACCCCCAGGCCGGCGAGACCGGTTTTGCATGAGAGAGGGCTCGGCCACTTGGTGAGGGTGTGGGTCCAGGTTTCTTCTGTAGGTCACATGTATCCTATATATCAGTTTAGTGTTGTTTTCTCACATGGTTTTCACCATCATCCAAATCTGGGACCAATTTCCTACAATGTAGTAGTATGACATTTGCCACGACTTAAACTTTTTATACCAAATCTTGGTTTTTGTGTTAAATTGGTAGCCTACAGGGAATCTGGAGTGACCCTAGACACTTACTGGGAAAACTAGCAAGACCATTACCCTATATTGACTGCCAGAAGACTACCTTACAAACTTGACACCCCAACTCCCTACCAGGACCGACGTCGCCGGAATTTTAGGGTAGGGGGCCGGCCACCTTGTAGAGTCAGGGGTCCTGGTTGCTTCCATAGCTCATTCACATTTTATACATCACTCCAGTATTGTTTTGGAACATTGTTTTCACCTTATGCAAAATCTGGGACTAAAAACTTAATTTGCTGTTTTATTGGAGTTATAGTTTTCTGTATTTTAAATCCTGAATTTTGGTGTTTGTGCTTTATCTCGATCACGTAACGTTTGTACGTCTATATCGAGTGATATCGGGTTGTTTTGCGAGAGCAAACCATAGGTTCCAACCTATAGGCTTTTAAGCGTGTCGTTTTAGTTTTCGTGTGTCGTTTTGGTTTTGATTTGGTTTTAACGCGATACGATACGTTATGATGTGTAGGTACCCCACGAAGACTTCGAGACGACAAGTAAGCGTATGGCGGCGTCGGCAACGGAAAGCGAAAGCAAGGTGAATAGATTATATCTACGGGGGAAGTCGGGTGGATGGCGTATAGCACCCTCGCAGTTCGATGTTTAGGATGTTATATATATATATATATACTATATACTATATGATATCTTTTATGTGTGACATGGATTTTCAGGTTGTGATTAGGTGTACTATGGTTAGATTAGGGTTTTTAGAAGTAAACTAGTATAGCTTCTTAGTTGCGAACCATAAAATAGGTTTACACCCACACGCACACACATGCTTACTGTTATACTTATACCTGGATGATGAGGATAGGAGATGAGTCGATGAGATTGGGCATAGTGCCATGAGATCGGTGATATGATGTGGTTCGTATTTGGGATACGACATGAGATTTTAGCGGGCCTTTGGACGTGTGTTTTACACACGCATTTATATAGATGGTATCAGTTGTACTAGACTTAGACTAGTACCCCAGATCATGAGATATTATGATAAGGATACCAGATAATTGATGAGATGAATGTGATATTAACCCGTACCCAGCTTTTGGGATGTCGTACGATGATTTATCGTAGGAGCTTTATATTGATGATAGATCCGCACTCATGACTCGAGGATGTCATATGATATTGTATCGTACGCGGTACCATTGAGGCGGGATCACCGACTATTATATATATATACTCGAGGATGTCATATGATATTGTATCGTACGCGGTACCATTGAGGCGGGATCACCGACTATTATATATATATATATATATATATATATATATATATATATATATCAACTCAGATTTAGGTGGTTTCCATACCCCTCCCGATTAGCTTGCTAGTTAGATCAGTAGTTTGCTTAGTAGATGTTAGGCTAGACCGAGTCATACCTATTTCAAAACAAACGAATCGGGAGTATTTTAAGGACAGGCAAAGGGATTCTACAGATATTTTCAAAAGGCGCACCTTTTATTAAAAACACCGTAGCCCTTGTTTTACTAAAAAAAACCCGATCCGTCTTATTTCAAATGGCAAAACTGTATGACATTTTTATCTGGATGTAGATTCTTCACTGTTATGTTTATTAGTCGATTTCTGCATATTCTTGCTATTCGCATCACATTGCATGTTAAATATATTTAATGTTGTATTAAAACCATACTGTTAGGACACCAGCACCATTATCGATGATGCGTATGTTCCACGTACCTGCTTGGCGGCTCACACATTTCATCATCGATAATTGCCATGTCACTACACAGTAGGATCATTGCATCAGGATATGATCCCTTGCATGTCATACTTGTGCACATACTTATTGTACACTCATACTTGTGCACATACCCATTGTACATACATATTTGCACATACATAGATGATTCTGGCTTGATTAGAGATTTGGGAACCGCAAGATACTTTTAAAAATGATTCATTTCAAAAGAACGGTTTCCCTCAATATGTGCATATTATTATTCCATGCTTCATGATATACTGATATGCTTACATTTCTTTTACATGTCGCATACATCATGCTTTATGATTATACGCATTGAGATATGTTGTTTCCATGATATTTCTGGATTTGGGAACCGTGGGTATTTCAACAGAGAATATGTATTGTTTTAAAAACCCGGTTCCCTTGATATGATATTGCAGTGCGTCCACCATGTGTTTTCTCGGTTCTGAGAGTGGCATGTGAAACCCGATTCGAGGAGCGGTAGGCACCGTCTGCGGGTACATAGTGGACCCAGTGAGGTACCCCGGGGCAAGAAGACTCGTATATGTTGGACGGTGAGCCTGACAGGGGAGCACTACTTACCGGTGATAGTATTTGGACTCGGCGGTTATCGTGGGGATACCGACCGGAGTTATGTACGTATGGATACGTCGAAATTCGAGGGTCGAAGCTGGGCACTCGGGTTTTCGAGATAGCGTATGATACGTACCTATCAGGGCCTGTCGTGGTGACAGCACCTGATAGATGAGGATTTACGTGTCGATGATGGACACGGATTTCATGATGTTTTCATGATTTTGTTGTGTCGCGAGGGACACCCGTTGATCTATATCCACATACTTTCATGCATATGCTTTTATAACTTTTACATGCATGATGTTGCTATGTCATTGGTTGACACGTGGATGGGATCCACATGCATATAGACATTGATTACATAGTTGGATGATATCCACATACTTAGACTTCATGATATAGTTGACACGGATTTCATGATGATTATATTGATCATACCTCATATTTTTGATATGTTACTACCTGAGGCACTGACACGAACACTTGGTATTACACATAGTATAGATGTTTACCCTTGCCACCTTTTCATTCTTCAGACTTATTCATTTGAGGTTTATATGTATATATCTGATCGTATTGACCTAGGATTGTGTCATACATACGATTTCTGCTCTGCGATGTTTCTATTCACGAGTTGGCAACTCGCCCCCATTGTGCCACAGTTCTTGCAGGTTTTGCCGTACAGGTTTCATGGCGGCTTTTCTGACACACTGCTCCCTTTCTGGGTGATTGCTTTGGTAGGTGGGTTCACTCGCATCATGAACACCCTTGCATTTATTTTAATCAGTTGTATCTAGTAATTCCATCAACCAAACATGTATATTGTTTCAGACTTAGAAAACCAGTTATGTATTATTTCTACCTTAAAGTCGCGAGTTGTAGTATTATGGTTTTCATGCTGATTTTGAGTTCCTTCTGAGTTTTGATCCTCGCCATTCGGCGTTGTATATTATACTGCTTGCGTGGTTGTGACCGTCGATTGACGAAGAGCTAGCTCCCGCTTGGGGATGCCTTTTATCATTGTGTATATATTATTCTTGTTGTACCCCGTTCGGGGCCAGTATTTACAAAGGAAACTCTGCCGAAATTTTCAGAAAAGACTGTAGATTTTTAAAATGCATTTTCGGCTTACTTATTTCAAAACCTTGCTTTTAAAACATGTTTTCTTTACTTCTTAAAAACTAGTTTTCTTTATTTACTCCTTAAAAATGGTTTTAGATTTTTGGGCTTTTGGCTTACTTGAATTAGATGAGGTCCTATAGACTTCATATGATTCAAGGGCCAGTCACGGACTATTTCGGGACGTGACAGTTTGGCCTAAGATTAACGGCTGGGGCGCTGCCGTAACCCAACAAGTAATGCCTCAAATATGCGAAGCAGTGTCACTCATTCCAAATTCACGGGGACTTCATCCACCAACATCCAAATCCTCTACACCCAACAGTAGCTAGCTGGCCGTTTGAAATGTGGGGAACCGACATAATTGGCCCCATAGAACCAGCATCATCCAAACGACATCGGTTCATAGTAGCAACAACCGATTACTTTTGTAAGTGGGTAGAAGCAATACCACTAAAAGAAGTGAAGACGGAGAATATTCTCCATTTCTTCAAGCCACATGTCATCTACCAGTTCGGTACTCCACGATGGATAATCTCGGATAACGGGGCAACCTACAGGAGCCATAAAATCAGCCGCTTCGCGGAATAGCATAAAATAGACTGGAGATACTCTTTCATCTATAATCCCCGAGCAAATGGTCTAGCTGAAGCTTTCAACAAGACCTTGACCAAGATTATAAAGAAAACGGTGTCCAGAAGCAAAAAAGACTGGCACGAAAGGCTGCACGAAGCTCTCTGGGCATACCGGACGACATTCAAAACAACCACGAATACGACCCCATACGCGTTGGTATTCGGCACGGAAGCAGTCCTTCCTTTAGAAATAGAACTACCTTCTCTCCGAGTAGTGGTTCAATATGAGCTAACAGATGATGAAAACGCACATCTCCTACTTGAGGAGCTCGACGCCCTCGACGAAACCCGCTTTATAGCGCAGCAAAATCTGGAGGCTTATAAGGCAAGGATGACGCGGTCATACGAAAAACTGACCAGGCCGAGAACATTCCGCCAAGGCGAACTCGTGCTAGTCGTCAAAAGACCTATGATCCCCAATCGTGCAAAACGGGGGAAATTCGAGCCGAACTATGAGGGCCCATACATCATAGACAAGGTCTACCAGGATGGGGCCTACCTGCTTATGGATATGCATGGCGAAAGACCCTCCCGGTCAATAAATGGCCGATTCCTCAAAAGGTACTACGCCTGACGGGTTACTATTCGTGTTGGGTTACCTAGGACGGCAACAAGGTTTCGGGAGGCATCGTCCATGCCGTTTTAAAAAAAAATTCATTCTAAATAACTCTAACCTAGAATCTTAACTAGAGATTTAAATAAACATCATGCAAACAACTTTGCAAATAAAGTGAATGAGGAATACAACCTTTGTAGACCGGTCCTTCACTTCTAAAGCTCCGTGTAGTAGTCCCTTCGCTGCAAGTTGTGATCTTCCGAACTCTAGTATGGGTTCCCTTGGAGAAATGAACAAGCTTGCTCGAATTCTTCGAGGCCGAAGATGATCTACGTCGAGGAGACTCAAGCCCATGCTACCTCTTCACTAATGGTGAAATTAGTGAAGCAAACACCCTAAACTAAATGGCTAATAGTAGAGGATGATGAAGTAGGAAGTGGGCTCTCTTTAGATTTATTTTTCTCACAATATTTTCTCACCTTAGAAAAAGCCAGCAAGCTTTTTCTCTTATGAAGAAGAAGATGAAGTGATGAGATGAAAAATGAACTCATGAGGTGAGAATAGCAACCATGGATGAGTTAGTGTCATACACTAACTCATGTAGAGAGTTAACCATGATTAATTAATAATGGTTAGGTTAATAAATATCTACAAGTAAAACAAAATTAGTGGACTTGGTCAATGGTTCCACAAGCTTCTACAAGCTTCAACCATGTGACTTATTCCATCTAATTTTGATTAACCTTAAATAAATAAAACCATCACATTATTAAGCATGGTGTAAGTCTCATACACTCATGTCACATATGGCATCAAGCATGACACAAATGTTGTGCATTAATATATATCACATATATACTATATGCACACAAGTGAGAAAAAGAAATATTTAAGTGAGCTAATATTAGTTAATGTAAGTTAATATATCAAATATATAATTATACACTACCGTACAGTCCGGTCTCTTCGTCTGATATGTCGCATATCATAGCCTGGGGGTGGTAAAACGTCAGACCCCATCAGGCTGATAAGTCATGCCGATGCAAGGTCCATAACGGTTTGAGAAACTACTGAAACACTTACTAGTAAATCTCAGCAACCCTGGCGTGGGATTTCATGTTATGGCCAATCGAGCATAGTGCAACATCAACTCCTAATACCGGGAGAGACAAATCCCCTCCTATCGCTCATTGCCTCCATGTGACTCGGGACTGTACCCAAAAACCACCTTTTTTGCACGATCTATTGACGGTGGTATGATGGAAATCAAAGCACAGTGGGAATCACACAAGACTCTATGACGATCTCGAGTCGACAGACTAACCTGTATCAGTGTCACCAGAGAACTGCTATCTGACGATAGGTATAATACCATCTAGGAGTTCTCGGCGAGTCCGTTCAGTGTACCCAGTCTCTACTGAGCACCCGTATACCTTCTCTGATGTCAAACACCAATGGATGTGGGATTATCCATCGCCCATCATATGGGTCAAGAAGCGCATACGCTAGTCTACTCCGGAGTATCGATGCCTTGTCTCGATACTCCCATGACTAGGAACAATTATAGGGTGTACTTGTGGACTACCCTTGGCCCCATTAGTATGATCTCCATCATAGTCCTAGTAGTCAAGTACACATCTTAAGGGCTTTGTCAACATGTGAGAGCAAGACAACATCACTTATACAAGTCAACATGTTAAGACAAAGTGCAACCAAATAGCATACTATCATGTCGAGCAAGAAAGTCCTCCCTATATATGTCCAAGCATCCACTACAATATACATCACATGTACAGTAATGGCCTCTTGGGCATACATATAACTAACAATTCGGGTCAATGATAGATGACTTCCTGAGTCAGAACTCTGAAAGTAGTAACCAGAAGATCCGTTTCCTCGAAAATAACAATGGAACACTACGTCCTTAAACTGGCCATGGACCGAGATGTCCCTAAACTAACAATGGACCACTACGTTCTTAAACTGGCCATGGATCGAGATGTCCCTAAACTAATAATGGACCGGAATGTCCTTAAACTAGTGCGCCGCCTCAATCATGGCGCATCACCCCAAATACGGCAATATCCACCCTTGAGATCTGTGTTGCAATCGAAGTCTCAACAGCAGAAGTTGCAACTCAAGTACTACTGGCTACATAGCTACCACAGCAATGAAACCACTTCCCAAGTCCCATTGGCAAACAGATGGGTGTGAAAAAAACAGTATGTCCACAAGCAAAATGGGCACGGATGAAAGTCCGAAAGGGCGCCGTAAGTAAAAACAGCAGGGCTACCGGCAAGTTTGTGAAAACCCGGAAGGGCGCAATCTCGTTGTTAAAAAAGCAGTATGTCCACAAGCAAGATGGGCACGGATGAAAACCCGAAAGGGCGCCGTGAGTAAAAACAGCTGGACTACCGGCGAGCTTGTGAAAACCCGGAAGGGCGCAATCTCGTAAAATTTTCACTTATGAGATTCTCTCGACTTGTAAGGAGAACTCCCCCTATGAGACCCTCACGGCTTATAGGATTCAAAAACCCAGGGATCCAAACCTGTTCTTAAGCGGTCGTATTCCCTAAGTTGCCCTGCAGGCGGTCGAATATTGACCCTTGTATACAATCCACGAGCGCAAATAAATATATCCCTCACCTAGTTCCACCAATAGCGCGAAAGGTCCCCACATGGTGAACGGCACTTGTAAGTCCTCTCGACTTATAAGGAGAAAACACTCTTGTAAGATCCTTACGACTTGCAAGGGAAAACATCGCTTATGAGTCCTCATGACTTATAAGAAGAAAATACACCTACGAGATCCTCATGACTCGTAGGAAGAAATAACTTTATGAGACCCTTACGGCACATAAAGTCGAAAAGTCTCAGTCGACAGGATCCTAACCCAGTTTACAAAACCATCTTTGTTCAAATCGAAAAAGGCACATGATGATTCGCTCTTGGAAATATTCTAGTGGTAGCAATGATGATGCCTAAATAGGTGTCAAACTCCTAGTCCTTTCACGGCAAATGATGATTCGCTCCTGGCAATATTCCAGTCGCAGCGATGCTGATTCCAAGATTGGTATCAGATCTTAAGTTCCATACTCGCAACAAAAATCAGTGAGCAAAAAAATGCATATAAAATAGCTGAAATGATGGGGCAAATCGCAATAAAAATCAGCAAGCAAAAATATGCGTATGAAATAGCCGAAATGTTTAGGCACCTCCCAATAAAAAACAGCGAGTAAAAATATAAAAATAGCCGAAATGATTGGGCACCGCGATAAATAGCCGAAATGATTGGGCAATCGCGATTTTCGTGATATGAAAAGCTGAAAAAATAGAGCATCGCGGAAATAAAGAAATAAAAATAAAAAATAAAAAAAATTCCTCTGCCCTGCAGATGAGTCTACACAGACCCCTGTATACAATCCATGAGCACAAATGTAAAAGGGAACCATATTTTACCACCAGACTCCGTCAAAGGGAGCATAAATGAAAAAAGGGAACCGTATTTCACCACCAGGATCCGTCAAAGGGAAAGCCAGATCTCGACGGCAACATCCACAGTCTAGAGACAACCCCGGCGTACCTTCTCATTCCCCAGGATGCAGATGCAACGTCAACAAAAGGTCCAAAAGCCGAAACAAAAAGGAGTGACGGCAAAATCCCAGCTCCAGCCGACATTCTTCTCATTACACCAGACGCAATGTCAACAAAGGCTCCAAATAGCCGAAACAAAAAGGAGTGACGGAAAAATCCCAGCTCCAGCTCGACATTCTTCTCGTTACAGCAGACGCAATGTCAACAAAGGCTCTAAATAGCCGAAACAAAAAGGAGTGACGGCAAAATCCCAGCTCCAACCCGACATTCTTCTCGTTACAGCAGACACAATGTCAACAAAGGCTTCAAATAGCCGAAACAAAAAGGAGTGACAGCAAAATCCCAGCTCCAGCTAGACATTCTTCTCGTTACAGCAGACACAATGTCAACAAAGGTTCCAAATAGCCGGAAAAAAAGGTGTGACGGTAAAATCCCAGCTCCAGCTCGACATTCTTCTCGTTACAGCAGACGCAATGTCAACAAAGGCTCCAAATAGCCGAAACAAAAAGAAGTGACGGCAAAATCCCAACTCCGGTTCGACATTCTTCTCGTTACAGCAGACACAATGTCAACAGAGGATCCAAATAGCCAAATCAAATCGAAGCAACGGCATATTCCTAGCTTTAGGGTCTCGACGGCAAGTCGTATAAAGCCCAAGAGACTATCGAAGATCATCCCACACCAGCACGGAGTGGTTATGATTCATCGGGGCTCCAAACTGAGCCTAACCTCAAGTAAAAAATGACATGGCAAATTCCTAACGCTTGCTCTCTCGACGGTAATACGACCTAAGGAGATTACTTAAAGAAATCTTGTCCAGCCCCTGAAGGGATCAGAGACACGACAGTCGCGGGGCTACTCGAACAACGACTTAAAGACCGCATATCGAGGAATACATTAGCCAACGCGACGGTACGACGGACAAAACCCTAGTACCACAAACCTAACGGACCCCTGTCGTAAAGATTAGGGGTTATCTATATTTCACGTTAGGATACACCTACGAGAACCTCTCGACTCATCTCGACTCGTAGGGAAAAACACCTTCGTGAAACCCTTACGGCTCATGAAGGTGAAAAGCCTTAGGCAACGGGGATATAAACCTGTTTCCTAAGCACTGTGGCCCTACAAGCAGGTCCAAACTGACTCTTGTATACTATCCACGGGCCACATTCTCTAAATTCGCATACCGATTAGGAGGAAAAACCACTTATGAGTCCTCTCGACTCATAAGGAGAAAATTCTCTTGTGAGATCCTTACGACTCTCAAGAGAAAACACACTTAGGAGTCCTCACGACTTCTAAGGAGAAAGGACACCGAGATCCTCTCGACTCGTAGGAAGAAAAGTCTTTATGAAATCCTTACGACTCGTAAAGTTGAAAAGTCTCATGCGATAGATCTAAACCTGTTTCCTAAGCCATCGCTGCCCTACAAGTAGGTCCAAAATGACTCTTGTATACTATCATGGGCCACATTTTCTAATGTCGCATACCGACGAAGGGAAGAAACTACTTGCGAGCCCTCTCGACTCGTGAGGGGAAAATTCTCTTGTGAGATCCTTACGACTCTCAAAAGAGAAAACACACTTAGGAGTCCTTACGACTTCTGAGGAAAAAAATTCACCTACGAGATCCTCTTGACTCGTAGGGAGAAATACCTTCTTGAGACCCTTACGGTTCAGGTGAATGAAAAAAAACCTAAGGCTACAAGGACCATAAACTTGTCTCATAAGCCATCTATTCTATGGCCAGGCATAACATTGCACTACTTCACCCACGTACATAATTACGTGGGCAAAGTAGTGGGGGGCATTTGTTCCCGCCAAATTTTTTGGCTTAGAGCTTGCTGTCCCCTCATAAAAAAAGGGAAGAGTAAGAAAGGGGGAAACTCCCCACTAAATAAACCTCACATGTTAAATACGTGAGCGCCTATATGCAAAGTATATAGGCGTTGCAATCAAGCAATTAATGGGATAAATGAGCCTCATGTGTTAAACACGTGAGCACCTATATGCAATGCATATAGGTGCTGCAATTAATACAACTCATAGGCTAAATAAGCCTCACGTGTTCAACACGTGAGCACCTATATGCAAAGCATATAGGCGCTGAAGTCAAAACAACTAATAGGCTAAATAAGCCTCACGTGTTAAACATGTGCGCTGCAGTTCAAACAATTCATAGGCCAAAACATGCCTCACGTGTTAAACACGTGAGCGCTCATATGTAAACCATATGAGCGCTGAAAATAAACAGGCTAAACCCTCGCAGGGGCCACGTGTTAAACACGTGAGATATTCACAGTTGATAGAATCAAATTCTATCTGATAGAATCAAATTCTATTTGGGAGATATTTCCTTGAATCTTTCCAATATGGAAAGATTCTTCTCTAACAGAGAATCTTGGATTTAAAATCCAATTGTGATAAAATATCACCAAATGAACTACCCGATAGAATTAGACTCTATGTGAAAATATTTCCTTGATCTTTTTCAAACTAGAAAGATCTTCTCTGTTAAACAGAGAACCTTTGGATCAAAGATCCAACGGTAATTATAAAATCACCCACCGATTATATGATAGAATAAAATTCTATCTTAGGAAAATATTTCCTAATCTTGTAAAACAAACAAGAAATCTTCTCTGTTAAACAGAGAGTCTTTGGATTAAAAATCCAACGGTAAATAAAATTCACCGATTGATATAAAAGAGCATCATGATTGATTATAAAATCAATCATTTTCTCTCAATCATAGATTTCATCAACAAATTAATCCCTTTCTTTCTCCTATAAATAGGAGCAAGGGAGGGAGAAAGAGAGAAAGGGAGCGGAGAGACACATAGAGAGAGAGAGAGGAGACAGAAGTAGAGACAGAAAAAAGAGAATTTGATTCTCAGCGAAGATTTGTTTCGTCAGAACATACTAGGTAAAAAGAAGAAAAAACACAGAGATTGTTCTATCTCTTTTTTGCCTCACTATGGGTTTAACCCTTCATACAAGAACATAGTCCTTCCTCTGGTTGAGATCTGCAGAAGCATATCTCCCCACAAGTTGAGAATTTAATTCTCATCGGGGAGATTCTGTCATGAAGATTCAAAGCCTATGGGAAAGGACTGAGTTCAAAGAATTTAATTCTTACATAAACATATGGGAATTTAATTCCTCTGAAAACTAGGGTTTAACCCTATATAAAGAATTTGATTCCTGCACAAACAAGAGGAGAACTTGATCCCTAAGATGATGATAATAATCTGAGATCTTCCAAACCCAAATCCTAATGATTAGAAATGTCATGAGATCAAAATCTCCAAGAACACAGAAGAACAGCCTGGTGATTCGTTAGTGTTTAACACTATAACGAGACCTCATGTGTTTTCCACGTGAGTGCTTCTAATGAATAAAAAGAAAAGTCCGAGACTACCTCACGTGTTTCCCACGCGAGTGCTTAAAAGAATAGCAAGGAGCGCTTCCTAAGGCAAGTCATGTGTTTTGCACGCGACCCCCAAGCAAGTGCTTAGCACTTATATATAAAAAGGGGAATAAAACCCAAAGAGCAAGGCCCATACTTGGGGCACCTCACGTGTTTCACACGTGAGCGCCACAAGAACCAAGTGCTTAGCACTTATATAAAAAGGGGGAATAAAACCCAAAGAGCAGAGCCCATATTTGGGGTGCCTCACGTGTTTACGTGTAAGTGCCTCCAGAGTTTAGTATTTAACAATAATTCAGCACCTCACGTGAGATACACGTGAGTGCTGCATATACCAGTGCTTAGCACTGTTGGGTAACTATGGAGACCCAGACCTAGCCCAAATTGGCTAAGTTTTCCCAAGGTCAAAACTTCTTCGATTTCCAATCAACCGAGCCCCATGTGCTCATGATTCCCTAAATTGATCTTAGTCCCAAACATGATTAATGATCTCTCATCGATGATATCCAAAATGATATCCATCCCATATCTCCTAAGTTAATCTTAGTCTCATATATGACCAATGATTCTTAGATGATCAACCATGACCTTTTCTCTCAAATACGAGATTTGGTTTAAGGGTACATCTCTTCACACCTCTGATATATGTCATAATTTGACAACATCTTCAAAGAGGTGGCTGGTCCCGACGACCAACAACTTCTCTTAATGCACTTCCAAATTGTCGTGCATGCCTCAAATCGGATCGTGTCCCAAATTAGGCACACTCTATATCAACATCGTTCACTTCATCACGTAACAAATACATGTGCGCACAAGTTGAATGATGGAACGAAATGTCCCTAAACTAAATATTCGCCCCCAATACGGCGATAATGGACCGAAATGTCCTTAAACTAAATATTCGCCTCAAACATGGCAACCCAATCCTATCCCAAATTGTCTAAGCTTATGTTTGTGATATCCAAACTGATATCTAAACCGATCTTCATTCATATCTCCTAAGTTAATCGTTGTCTCAAATATGACTAACGATTCTTAGGTCAATCGCAATCTTTTACCTCAAATACGGGATTTGGTTTAAGGGTACATCTCTCTACACCTCTGATATACGTCGTTGTAATTCTTCAACGTCTTCAGAGAGGTGGCGGGTCCCGACAACCAACAATTCTTCAGTGCATTCCCAAACCGTCCAAACCGACGTGCACACCTCAAATCAGACCGCACCCCATACTGGGTGCATTCCATATCACCCTTGTTCATTCTGTCACGTAAAAAATACACGTGCGCGCGAGATGAGCACAATGGGACACTACGTCCTTAAACTGGCAATGGACCGAAATATCCCTAAACTAATATTCGCCTCCGAAATGGCGATAAAGGACCGAAACGTCCCTAAACTAATATTCGCCTCCAAAATGGCGACAAGGGACCGAAATGTCCTTAAACTAATATTCGCCTCCAAAATGGCGATAACGGACTAGAACGTCCCTAAACTAATATTCTCCTCCAAAATAGCGATAACGGACCGAAAAATATTCGCCTCCAAAATGGCGATATCGGACTGAAACGTCCCTAAATTAATATTCGCCTCCAAAATAGTGATAACGGACCGAAACATCCCTAAACTAATATTCGCCTCCAATATGGCGACAACGGACCGAAACGTTCTTAAACTAAAACAATAGAGCCCAAATGCTCTCTTGTTGGATCTGAAATAAAAATGATCTGAAACTTTGTTAAGTGGATCTTAGTCTCAAATTGGACTAACATATCCTTAACAAGAACAAATCGAGCCCCAAATGCTCACAAACATTTTAGTTGATCTTAATCTCAAAATAAATTAATGGTCCCTAAATAAAACCCAAATCTAAAAATATATGGATTTGGACTAATCCACGCCTTACGGGCGACGACATAAATTAATCTTCGTATACAATCCACGGGCAACCCAAACAAACAAACACACACACGACACGAAGTGAACTTCCGGAGCAGGAAAAAGTGGTTATCGCGATGTGGTAACGTAATTAACTGCAGGGGCTTACGCCTGCAGGGAAGAGCGTCCCCACAATCAAACCCCTCATAAACGAGGGGGAATCTGACGAAGTCAGCTACAACGACCGCATCCGTCCAAACCTCCGATATACGGTACATAAATCAACTTGGCATCTTCGGAGAGGTGGACAGATAAATCCAAATAGTATCTGCCCCCAAAGTCAGGCAAGACGATCCATCCTGGCTCGTCTATGTTTTCTGTGGTGAACAACACCAATGGCTTGTGAGACCGGCCACCGCCTCTTATCGGGGTATCGATAAGTATACACTAGTCTACTCTGTAGTATCAAGGCCCAGTCTCGATACACTATCGACTAGGGACATTTAAGGATGTGCTTATAGACCACCCAGATCCCACGTATATGATCGCCATCATAATGTTGGTATTCAAGCAAGAATCCTATGGGCTCTATCAACATGTAATAGTATCTGTAATACCAAATAATGCATGTACAAGATGATAAAGACAAGCCAGATAGCATACTATCATTTTGAGTAAGACTGTTATATCCGTATAGATCCTCCCTCAATCATCATAATCACGTGTCTACGATTACAATAATTGTCTTGAGGGCACTATAGCCAACAATCTCCCACTTGCACTTAAGGATAATTATTTCGGTGTCGCTTACTCACAGCCTGTCTGATACCGAACACCCAACTTCTCTACTAATCAGTCTCGCAATGCCCGTTTGCGAAACTATTGCGTTCGAAAAATAACCTCAGTGAGTAGATCTACTCCAATATTTCTATCTTTATCTCTCTATATCTCAACTTCGTGGAGAAAGACTATCTCCCGAAATAAGCAATACTTGTCTTAGAATTTATCTGGATATCTGATGAGACCCAAATCACAAATGAACTACAAATCCAACAAACTTCTTAGACTGTATCATCCACTGAATTTAATCAGTATCCTACGCCATGCCTTCAACAGTATCTGTTTGGACCACCTTTCCAATATACTGCCCCTCAAAAGAGGGAAAACTATAATTCTGACAGTCACTCTGTCATTCAGGTCACCTTGGAACACTTAAATGTTAACCGCCTCCTGAAGAAGGCCGCCGTTACTATATACCAAGAACATCCACTTATGTTCATAACTGTTTTCCAATGTTTCTCCAGGATTGGATTAATATATACTTATTGCAGCCAGTGCAAAAGCAATATCTGGTATGGTACTTGACAATTCATGATTAACTCAGTTGCTTAAGCAAGTGATATGCCAATCATGCAAATTCCTCTCCTCATCGGTCTGAAAAACATCTCTTTAGAGAGGGTGACTCATCACCTACGGGTACACCACCATGCCAGGAGTCTTCCATTCTAAAACACTTTAGAATAGAGTCAAGTACCAAAATTGGGACACTTCCTAATTTAAGATCTAAAACCATAGATCTAGTTACCAGAATCCCTAATATTTTATCCAGATCCTATCTGGAGAAACACCTTGTGACAACCATAGTATAACCAATCGTAGTATAGGAATATCACTTCCTATCAAGAGTATGTCATCCAAATATCTGGACATCACTCCCTACTACCTTCTTACCAAGTCCATCTGTTATTCTGACGAAGTCAAACTCTATGACTGTCATATCAAAACTAGATGATCTATCTCCGCTATACCTGCTTTAGTCTATAAATATACATAAGCAATTTGCCCACTATGCTTCCGCTGCTCCAACTGACTACAACAACCCTCTGGCAGAGTCATATATACGTGCACTTCTAATGCTAGTTTAGAACGACACTATACTCATCCTCCTGCCAGAACTCATAGTCTAGAAAAACAGTAGTGGCATGTTTGGGTAATCATAAACCTCCCTGTCACCGGCTTTGAGAAGACCGAAGTACCTTTCGGGTACCTGAGGTTACCCACCAAATCTGCGAAGTGGCTAATGGATCGTCGAAACCAATTGAATCCTCATGTTCTGCTAAATTTTTAGTAATCGTTTGTGGTTCTGGAATCAATTCCAGTTCTACTATACTCCACTAATGTTTTCTGAAAAGAATCCATTTTACTAAAACTGTGGCGGGTTAAGAACAATATAACTATTGATCTTCCAGATGGTAGAATGTTAACCTTCGTCAAAGCCTGGGATAACCCACAAACTGCCATTACTGAAACGTGCCTAGAGTTTATCCGGGTTCTGGTTTTAAGATATGAATCCATTCTATATATCCAATATAGAAACAAAGGCACTAATTTAATTTGAACCAGATTCAAAATACATGCAGCCATTCCCAGTGCATATCAACTAAATGGAAGAAGGCCAAGCAGCATTACTTACAGCGGAATACCAAACACAAGTATCTACATCTTCGATCACCTTGAAGAATCATGATACTTGCAACATATGGTTCTCTACTTTATTTTTATACATATATCTTCTCAATATCTGGACCTTGTATTTCAACGAAATACTTGTCTAGAACTGAAGAAGTCATGAGTAAACAGAATATAGTACAAGTACCAACCCCTTTTTCCTAACAAACACCGGACAACATACAATACTTTGTATAAGTCTTCTGAGTTTAACAACTCAAACCTTATGCGTCGAAGGTTGAAAAACTGTACTATGGTTAAGAAGAATTACATCGCTGTTGAATACTCCTTACCTAACCATCAACTGATATAGGTAAATGTCATAAACATAATTTCAAAAAGTTATATCTCACTTTATAAAATAAATGTACAGATATATCAGTTTAAAATTGGTGCATAACGACGGATATTCAAAACCAAATATTTGCCGTCAGGAAAAAACCCAGGTGATTTCCTCAAATATCATCAATTACAAAGAATTCCGATATATAGAGGATCTAATCACCAAATTTCCTAATATCTTACTCCCACTCAGCATCCATAACGCCATACAGATGTGAGAATCAAGTCTGGGTAAATACATACCCTGAAGTTAGAATCTAATTGGGAAAATTAGTTTTCAATTAACAGCGCACAGTAAAACTGAAACATGAAAATGTTTCTAAGGGGTGGCCGGGTATTCCAAGTAATGCCTCTTCCACTATCCAGATTCATGACAGTAACTGTATATTTCCTTGCCCTCACTCCAATCCTTTCATATATCTTTACTTATTACCTTCTGTACACCACACTTAGGCTAATTGGTTTTCTTCCTTCCCTAACTTTCGGCACTAGCCAAAAGTTTGGAAGAAGACTATTCAATAAGCGTAATAAGTGTACTCTCCTAACACTAGGAGCCCTCGCACCCTGAGAGAAGGTAAAGTGAAAAGACAACCGAATAATCCTATTCAATTTCTCTCGAACCGGAAACCATCCTCAAACTGAAACAAGTTCCTTTGAGTTTGTATGTAACTATACGATGGCATATCCAATCAATATGGATCTTCGTAGTGATACGGCTTGTTCCGAAGAAATGAAAAGGGGAAGTAGGAGTGGCAGGGGTATATGCAGTTTCGTCGTGAATGATAGTAGTCGCAATTTCCATTGCCCTTACCCTAATCCCTTTCTATGTCTTTACTTACTACCTTCTGTACACCACACTCAGTCTAATTGGTTTTCTTCCTTCCTTTCCCTTCGGCACCTGCCTATGGTTTAGAAGAAGACTATCCAATAAGCATAATAGGTGTACTCTCATAATACTAGGAGCCCTCGCTATCTAAGAGAAGGTAAAGAGAAAAGACAACCGAATAATCCTATTCAAATTTTTTCAGAACCGGAATCCATCCTCGAACTGAAACAAGTTTCTTCGAGTTCGTAGGATGGATTATGGTTCAAGAGAAATTGAATAAGATTATTCAAATGTCTTTTATCTTTACCTTCTCTCAGGTTGCGATGACTCCTGGTATTAGGAGAGTACACCTATTGCGCTTATTGGATAGTCTTCTTCCAAACCATAGGCAGGTGCCGAAAGGTAAGGAAGGAAGAAAACCAATTATCCTAAATGTGTTATACAGAAGGTAATAAGTAAAGACATATAAAGGGATTAGATAAAGGGCAAAGAAAGTTGCGACTACTATCATTCACGATGAAACGACGTATACCACTGCCACTGCTATATCACCTTTGCATTTCTCTGGAACACTCTGTATCGCTACGAAGATCCATATTGCTTGGGTATGCCATCGTATAGTAACATACGAACTCAAAGGAACGTGTTCCAGTTCGAGGATGGTTTCTGGTTCTGGAGAAATAGAATAGGATTATTCAGTTGTCTTTTCCCTTTACTTTCTCTCAGGTTGCGAGAGCTTCTAGTATTAGGAGAGTACACCTATTGCGCTTATTGGATAGTCTTCTTCCAAACCTTAAGCTGGTACCGAAGGGTAGGGAAGGAAGAAAATCAATTAGCCTAAGTTTGGTGTACAGAAGAAAATAAGTAAAGACATATAAAGGGATTAGAGTGATGACAAGGAAATATACGGTTACAGTCATGAATCAGGATAGTAGAAGAGGCATTACTAGGAATACCCGCTTACCACTTCGAAACATTTTCATGTTTCGGTTTTACTGTGCGATGTTAAGTGAAAATTGTTTTCCAGTTAGATTCTAACTCCACGGTATGTATTACCAGTTTTGATTCTCACATCTGTATGGCGTTACAGATGGTGAGTGGGAGTAAGATATTGGGAATTGGGTGATTAGATCGTCTATATATCAGAATTCTTTGTAATTGGTGATATTTGAAGAAATCACCTGGGTTTTGCCTGACGCAAATATTTGGTTTTGAATATCCGTCGTTATGCACCAATTTCAAACTGATATATCTGTACGTTTATTTTATAAAGTGAGATATAACTTTTTGAAATTATGTCTATGACATTTACCTATATCGGTTGATGGTTATGTAAGGTGCATTCAACAACGGTGTAATTCTTCTTAACCATAGTACAGTTTTTCAACCTTCGACACACAGGGTTTGAGTTGTTAAACTCATAGGACTTATTAAAAGTATTGTATGTTGTTCGGTGTCCGTTAGGACAAAGGGGTTGGTACTCGTACTATATTCTATTTACTCATGACTTCTCCAATTCTAGATAAGTATTTCGTTGAAATAAAAGGTTCAGATATTGAGAAGAGATAGGTATAAGAATAAATTAGAGAACCATATGTTGCAAGTATCAGGATTCTTCAAGATGATCGAAGATGTAGATACTTGTGTAAGGTATTCCGTTGTAAGTAATGGTTTTGAGAAATTGCTTCTCTTTCAGGTTACTCATAGATGGATGTTTCCCCCAATTAGAACGAAACTCTATTTCTAAGACTGAAAAGTAAAGCACCGCTTCATGAAAGAGGCTAAACACCAAAGGCAATTTATCCTTGCAAGAATCACATGCACTTAATAATAGCAAATTAAATTATACGATGCACAAGAACAACAGAGAGCTAAAATAAAAGAACCCTTAACAGATAATGAAATACTTGATTAAAAAGAAAAATACTTGTTCATCATTATTATTGTTATTACATTTAAAAATATCACCAAATATGGGATCGGAAAGACAAGGGTTCGCAAAAATAAGAAGAAGATTCTCCAGTTCCTTTTCTGTCTTCTCCACCACGTTGAAGCATCGGTCCTCCCGAGAAGTAGACGCCCAACGATCATCGCCACATTCGTCAGAAAAGGTGGCGATGACAACCCGGCGAGCCCGTATCTGGCTCAGCAAGTGGAAAGAACATTCCCTCAGAGCTTTGGTGATCAAGTGCGCTTCAAAGAAGCACTCGATCTTATCCTAGGCGGCGTCAAGCATTGACGAGGACATCTTTACTGGAGAAGGAGGAAGATCGGCGAGCACCGAGGCAAGGATCATCCGGAGCCAAATGGAGTGCGGAGGAAGAGGAGACCCCACACGAGTCAAAAGCTCGTACATTGCAGCATCGCACTGCTCGTCCGTAAAAGAAGGGTCCACCAAGCGCGCAGCAAAACGGGGAACGATGACCCGGATCGGCACTTCCCATGGTTGTCGGCGGGCATGGGGGCGGTTGCAAGCCATGATCAAAGAAGTTCTCTGAAGATGAGAAAAGAAAAGGCTCGGCCTTGAGTTATATATAGACCCAAGCACAGAAAATTCTTTGCACAGTGGAATTATTTCCAAGACCCGGGAAATCAAAATTTCAGGGAAATACAAGTTTGACTTGAAAAGAGGAGATGAAAAGATATCTCAGGTGAAGCAACGCTTCCGATTCCCCCAATCAGAGCAAAGCTCTACCTTGAAAATCTAAATTTTAATAAATGAAGCAACGCTTCAGATCCCCTGCGTTATGCGCAGGATGCCACGTGTCAGGCGCAGATATGTCAGCGCAGCGCCCGAAGCAGCGCGCCCAATCAGAGCAAAGCTCTATTAAAAGACAAAAGGAAGCAACACTCAAGCGCTGCGCCGCGCGACACGTGTCTGCGTAGTTGCGCAGGCATAGCTGCGTGATCGCACGACAAAAGCGTGTCGGATGTTCAAAGAATTAAAGTATAACCGCGATCAGGACGGTGTCGCTATGCAGCTAGCCGGTTGAGCACGGGTCGATCCACAGGGAGATGGTTGTATATCCTTTCTTGTCTTAGACGAGTCAATAAAGAATGAGTATATATTTGTTCGATTCTAACCTATGTGTATTATTTGCAAGTATAAAGTTGTTAAGAAAAGATACGAGATTGTAAGCTAAGAAATCCGTACTCAAAACCTTTGAGCCGAGTCTTGACCAATTGAAGCTAGAGCAATCGGCAACAACGTGGATTAGGGGATTTAAGCGCGGTATTCGTGGAATCCGGCTTATTTACCCTTGTCCTTCCGTTCTTGTCTCTTGCTTTCGCCACCGGCCAAACCGAACGCAACCGGTCGCGGTTAGGAATCACCGTTACCTTGTTAGGGTAGGGTGCCTAACGGAGCGCTTGCGTATGGTTTGGGCGGAGTTCAATGGAAAATAACGGGAAAAGGAAATGAGAAGGAAAATATTAACTTACAATACCGTATTTATTCTTAACAACAATAATTACAACCATTCACAAAATGAACAAAAGAGAGCAGAAGAAAAGAACAAAGAAAAGAAAAGATTACAAGTAATTAAGTGCATGGAATTTAAGTGCATGAAAGTAAAGCAAGGTAATAAAAAGCAAGTAATAAATAAGCAATAAAAAGAACAAGAAAGTAATTACAAGAACATAGAACTCAAGACAAGTATGTGATCAATAGCCAACCCTTAAACTTGCAAACTCAATTAAGAGGTTGCAAGATCAAGAGAAGGGTAGAGAACGCATGTGAAGTGAAGAACTAGTCCCGTGAGAAAATACGACCCTTGAGGTCAATAACTAACCCTTAACCTTTCAAGCTCAATGAAGAGGTTGAAAGATCAAGAGGAAGCAAGAATCTCAAGGGGGAGCTAAACCAACAAGAAAGATAAAAAAACCCTCATCTTCATTTCATCATCCACTCAAAAAGCTCTCACTACAAGTTTCATGGAGGAAAGAATGAAGAAGAAGAAGAAGAAGAAGAAAAACTAGCAAAAAAGAGGCTAAAGAAGTGCTCTCTTGGCTTTGCTCAGATCCGGGGTATTTATAGGAGGGGAATGGGAAACCTAGGGCAACCATCTGCCCATAAACAAAATTATCAATCAGCCCCCAAAAAACGACAGAATGAGGAGTCATAATGGCCGCGGATCCGCGGCCAATACCCCCTATTGGCCGCGGATCCGCGGCTGTATAGGGGAGTTAGGTCCTAGAAATTTGTGTGCTTCCCTGTCTTGGCTTTTCATGGTGTTTGAAACCTTTAAACTGCACAAAAGTCATCCAGAATATCTGCAGATTTCTTAGTCCAAGATTGCTTTCTTTTCTTCACTTTTGACTTTATCTCTCTCGAGCTCCGCGCACCCATTGATTCTTATGCAGCCCCCCTCGTGCTCTGTGCATGTCCGAGACACGAATGACCACTGTCATATGTCTTGTCTCTGGAACTGGTACTCGGCACTGGACGGATATGGATGACCGGAACCCGGCTTTTATCTGTTGTGACAGATGTTCTGTATTTGGTGTAACTGTGGAGATTTTGTCTTGATTTGCAATATTTGTACTGGAAACCTGTATTCTGTAAATATGTAACAAACACGGATTACAAGCACCTACCTATAAACACACGAGCATAAGAATGGGCGGTATAAAATGCAATATTCTGGTATGAACAAATACCCCCAAACATAACTTTTGCTCGTCCCGAGCAAAACCAATTATTCACAAAAATAAAATCCTAACCGCACTTTCGCAGGGAACACGATTGCACTGAGCTCGTGCAACAAGCCGTTAAACCTCTAGGTGTCCCTAGTAGGAGGAGTGTTGTCTCCTGAGGGTTTTCAGCGGATTACACCCACAAAATCCCGTCAAGTTAGTGTCATAAGTTAACATCAATTTTACTCCTACAGTTTAGTATTTACGTCAGAAATTCTATCATCCTAAGTTAGAAATATCCAACCCTAATGCTTCACACCTCTAATCTATTTAACCTTAGATCATATACGTTCCAAAAAAGTTTAGAAAGATGTTGGTTCTCCTGAGTTTTCCTTCTAAAGTGCGGCCTCAAATTAGGGATTTTTATCACCTTTACAGAAAACACAAGTCTTATTCTTTATTTCTATCTTTTATCCAAACATCGATTGTATACCCCTACGTGTGTGTGTATTTGCACCCCTACACTTAAGAATTCAATTCAAGCTATAATACCCTTGCCCTAATACCTAATACTACTTCTTTTCATTAAGGATGGACGGATTTGCTCACACACCTTTCATGCGACTATTAATGCTTCTTGAGGCACTAACGGCCGATTACTGAATATGTGAACATTAAAGCGTAAATAGCAGTTTTCAGGTCTTGACTTTATTCTATTTTTTTTTCTTTTTCTTTTTTTCTTTTTTTTCAAGACCGGATATATTTTTCAATATGCTCTTTTGGTGTTTAGCTTTAAATACCGTTTTTTCTTTCATACTAGGCTTTCAAGCAAGAGTATTTCTAGGTATCCTCTACTATCCCAAGTTTCAAGGTGCGTGTATGTGCAGTTTGTAGGGTATATACTTTCTAAATTTGAACTCAAGAAAAGAAACTATTTTTCAGACTTATCCTTCAGTAAAGCATCAATACTTTCCCTTCATCTTGACTTAACTAAAGAACTGAACTCAAGATTACTTATTTCTCAAAAAAAACTGTAAGGACGTATACTTACCAAGTTTAAACAGAATGAGGGTTATTTTTAGGGTTTTCAATTCCTAAGCCTAGAATTTAGTTATTTCTATCATATCAACTAATCTTTCGGAATAAAGATCTAAGTTACCCTATTAGCTAACTTGACGACAAAGTTTTTATATTTTTGGAAAATTTTCGATTTTTGTGGGTTTTTAATAAGGTATGCAAATGCAAAATATACAAATGAATGCGAAGGAACAAAGCTTACCGAGCACACCCCCAAACTTAAACATGACAGTGCCCTCACTGTCAGGCTACACCAAGAGGGTCAAAATTGTCGGCGCTCCCTAAAAAAAACAAATTATATACAAAACGAAAACAAAAAATATATACAAAAAAGGTGTTCCCCCCAAACTTAAGTAAAACAGTGTTTCCACTGTTAAGCGTTGAAGTTCAGGATTAGGGGGGAAAGAACAGTATCAAGCTATACAATGCCTTACACAGGCCAAAAGTTAACACCAACCATTCGAAGATTTTATCGTTATAAAGCGACGGTTGGTGAAAGAATGGAGTGTAGAGAAAAGAAATAAGAAACACGCGAGACCGTGTGGGGATAGAAGTGGCGTCCGGTCTCGGTGGAAGAGAAGAATGGCGGATGGGAGAAAGAAGTCGAGTACGAACTTGAGGGTGCAAATGGAGTGAATAGATTAGCACAATGTGTGATGAGCGATGTGTAAACAGCGATTGTGCTAATCTATTAACCCGTCGAGAGATTGGGTCAAATTCCTCAAGATTCGTAAGAAACCATGGGTATGCCGAACTTGGTAAACCAGACATAGTAAATGAAAGTGAAACGGTTTCTTGCGATGCCGGAACGATGGAGAGGAGTGATCGAGGAGGGGTATCAGGTAAAGGTTCAGGAGGGTGTACACAGTCAATAAAAGAAACAGGATGAATTGGAAAATCCGACTCATCAAGAAAAACTGGTTCATCCTCAGTACTATCCTCAATATTCTCCTCAAAATTCAGCTTATCCATGCAAATTTCTTCAAAATCAAGACGCATATGGGGTTCGGGAAAAACAGTTAATGACAAGGGATGATGAATTGGAGAGAAAAACTCTGCCAAATTTATGGGTTCATCATCCAAAATATTCCCAGCGTCAATATCCTCGATCAAGTGAAAATCTATATTCTCAGACACCTCAACAAAAGCATGGATATCAATCAATTCAGGTTCTAAGATGGAGGTGTAAAGGTCAAAAGGATTGGGTGTGGTTTCACTTGGCAAGGTCCCTTCACAATCTGGCAAATCAAACACTGCAAAGTCGCACAACTCATTAAACATTCTATCTTCAACTGATAATTCATTTGGGACACTTGATAGACTTTCAACACAGGAGTTGTGGGGTTCAATTTGAGACGGGTAGTTTTGATTTGGAAGGGTATACAGCTCACTCTCTCCACCCAAATTCACAGCCTGTCCTGCCGCCTCATCATACATTAAAAAATTTGGAGCTAGTTGAAAACTAGCTACCGGGTCACCAGGTTGCATGAGAGCGGCCATGGACGCATTCAAATCCATCATCTGTTGGCTTGACGCTACCCTAAAATCTTCCAACGACTGTTCCAGACTAGACATAGATTGTGATGGGGTTTCAGTAAAAGATTCAAAGTTATTTGGATACTGAAAACTCCCAAACGGCTGTTCTGAAGTAATGTCTAGGGAAGGTGCAAAAGTAGGGTAGGATTGGTAGGAATTGAATGGCTGGACAGGAGCAGGATCAACATTTGGATAGGAAGGTGAATGGAATTGTTGATCCCAAGAACTTGAAGTGGTGAAAGGAGTGAAAGATCGGCTACGGGATTGTTCAATTCGTTCAGCAAGAGACATTGTTCTCGGGGTTACAACTGGACTTTCAAAAGGTGTATCAACGCAAGAAGGGGTGAATGTTTGAAATGGTTGATACGCAGTGGATTGCGGGGTCCAGTTGTTCGTCCTAGACGCGTCTATCCGATCTTTCAAAGAAATTTTGGGCATGGAGGGGTCGTTCGATGTTCGACCAAAATAAGAACCGTAAGAAGTTATGTCTGGTTGTGGGTACCAAAGTTCGGCAAGAGTTTTGCGAGGTGGGGTACCCATGATATGAAGAGAGAAGGAAAGAAAGGCAGAGAAAAGGAGGAGAAAAAGAATGTGATTTTTTTTTTAATATATTAACAAAAGAATGAAATATACACACAAAAAGAAAATAGAATATGGAAAAAAACAATCACGACACAAAAATACCACACACCTAATCGTTCTAGGGTTCACCTAGGTCAACTAGACCTGCTCAAGAACTTGATTGTCGAAGTAAAACTGTGTCGAGAAACGGGCTCAAGATACACTGATCACGAGGCCAGGTAAGTGCAGAGATAAGGGGAGGTTTTCCAACGCTTTCGCGAAGTTCCTTAATTAAATAACCCTTTCTCTTTTGGCAGTTTCGCCGTTAACACTTTCCTAGACACCCCGTAAACAATGTACCGTTAAGCGAGATTCTAAACACGGTTAACTTCTCCTAATGAGCGCGAAGTCCTTAAGGCTTAAAGTCTAATTTCTTTTAAAATTTGTGCGGGTAATCGTTATGCTCAAGTTCGTGATTTGTGGGCCACGGAAAAGGTGATGAAATCCTTTACCGTATCTTGTGGGGTTCGCTTGCCCTTAAGTCCGTATTAATGTATGCAATGCGCAATTCAATAAAAATTCTATAAAGAATCAAAAAATTGTTTTTAGTTTAAGCGCGGCACTGCAACAAATACGGGTTAGTCAATTTTTAGCGTTTGCTAGCGAACTTGCAAAGAATCCTGCAAAGAATAGTATATTGGAAGCGTCGGATTTGAGAAGAAGGTGTTAGTAAAGTACGTACCGTTAAGTTTTTGGGTTAGGAAACCCCCGTTGAATCAAATCTGGTGAGCTTGAAAAGTTCGCTTGCGCGGGTCAAACTACCCGGATCTTTGGCACTGTACTTCGTAAATCACCCCTGCCTTGAATGCACACTTTGCTCCCCACAATCGCAGTTTGCAAACTTGCAAAAATCTGCACTCTTGCCCACAAAAATGATCAAAAAAAAACAAAAAGATTTTTTTTTTATAAATATATACAAAAAGAATATTAACCCGAATAACGAGAAAGAAAATACGCTACCGTCTCCCCGGCAACGGCGCCATTTGATCGCACGCCAAAAGCGTATCGGATGTTCAAAGAATTAAAGTATAACCGCGATCAGAACGGTGTCGCTATGCAGCTAGCCGGTTGAGCACGGGTCGATCCACAGGGAGATGGTTGTATGACCTTTCCTGTCTTAGACGAGTCAATAAAGAATGAGTATATATTTGTTCGATTCTAACCTATGTGTATTATTTGCAAGTATAAAGTTGTTAAGAAAAGATACGAGATTGTAAGCTAAGAAATCCGTACTCAAAACCTTTGAGCCGAGTCTTGACCAATTGAAGCTAGAGCAATCGGCAACAACGTGGATTAGGGGATTTAAGCGCGGTATTCGTGGAATCCGGCTTATTTACCCTTGTCCTTCCGTTCTTGTCTCTTGCTTTCGCCACCGGCCAAACCGAACGCAACCGGACGCGGTTAGGAATCACCGTTACCTTGTTAGGGTAGGGTGCCTAACGGAGCGCTTGCGTATGGTTTGGGCGGAGTTCAATGGAAAATAACGGGAAAAGGAAATGAGAAGGAAAATATTAACTTACAATACCGTATTTATTCTTAACAACAATAATTACAACCATTCACAAAATGAACAAAAGAGAGCAGAAGAAAAGAACAAAGAAAAGAAAAGATTACAAGTAATTAAGTGCATGGAATTTAAGTGCATGAAAGTAAAGCAAGGTAATAAAAAGCAAGTAATAAATAAGCAATAAAAAGAACAAGAAAGTAATTACAAGAACATAGAACTCAAGACAAGCATGTGATCAATAGCCAACCCTTAAACTTGCAAGCTCAATTAAGAGGTTGCAAGATCAAGAGAAGGGTAGAGAACGCATGTGAAGTGAAGAACTAGTCCCGTGAGAAAATACGACCCTTGAGGTCAATAACTAACCCTTAACCTTTCAAGCTCAATGAAGAGGTTGAAAGATCAAGAGGAAGCAAGAATCTCAAGGGGGAGCTAAACCAACAAGAAAGATAAAAAAAACCCTCATCTTCATTTCATCATCCACTCAAAAAGCTCTCACTACAAGTTTCATGGAGGAAAGAATGAAGAAGAAGAAGAAGAAGAAGAAGAAGAAGAAGAAAAACTAGCAAAAAAGAGGCTAAAGAAGTGCTCTCTTGGCTTTGCTCAGATCCGGGGTATTTATAGGAGGGGAATGGGAAACCTAGGGCAACCATCTGCCCATAAACAAAATTACCAAACAGCCCCCAAAAAACGACAGAACGAGGAGTCATAATGGCCGCGGATCCGCGGCCAATACCCCCTATTGGCCGCGGATCCGCGGCTGTATAGGGGAGTTAGGTCCTAGAAATTTGTGTGCTTCCCTGTCTTGGCTTTTCATGGTGTTTGAAAGCTTTAAACTGCACAAAAGTCATCCAGAATATCTGCAGATTTCTTAGTCCAAGATTGCTTTCTTTTCTTCACTTTTGACTTTATCTCTCTCGAGCTCCGCGCACCCATTGATTCTTGTGCAGCCCCCCTCGTGCTCTGTGTATGTCTGAGACACGAATGACCACTGTCATATGTCTTGTCTCTGGAACTGGTACTCGGCACTGGACGGATATGGATGACCGGAACCCGGCTTTTATCTGCTGTGACAGATGTTCTGTATTTGGTGTAACTGTGGAGATTTTGTCTTGATTTGCAATATTTGTACTGGAAACCTGTATTCTGTAAATATGTAACAAACACGGATTACAAGCACCTACCTATAAACACACGAGCATAAGAATGGGCGGTATAAAATGCAATATTCTGGTATGAACACTGCGCAAGCGCTACGCTGCGCGACACGTGTCTGCGCAGTTGAGCAAGCACAGTTGCGTAAGCACAGCTGCGCAAGCGCAGCGCTGCACGACGCGTGTCTGCGCAGTTGCGCATGCACAGCTGCGCACGCACAGCTGCGCAAGTACAGCCGCGCAAGCACAGCTGCGCAAGCGCTGCGCTGCGCGACACGTGTCAAACGCTGGGGCGTTTACGCCAAACAGAATTAAAATTCTAGTAAGATCATTCTGTTCTTGTTAAAACAAGAAGATTTTCTTCTGTAAAACAGAAGCCCTTGGATCAAAGATCCAACGGTGGAGAAAATTCCCCAAATCACTCAGAGAAAGATCTCTTTAACAAATTTAACTAATTTATGGACACTATAAAAAGGACCCTAGACCTCAATTCAAAGGCATGAACATTTTGTGAGAAATCAAACAAAGAGAACTCTGAGGAATTGGAGAGAATTCCTCAAGAACAAAAAAAAAGGTAAAAAAACCTTTAGAAAAAGAGAAAATTCTCTTATGAACAGATCATTGATCTGAGAACAAGATCAAGGATCTCTAATGAAAAGAAAAATAAATAAAAAAAATAGTGCTTTGCACTTCTTTTTATGAACCATTGGTTCTGAATCTAAAAGATTCTCAAGATAGCAGTGCCTTGCACCTTTCATGAACCACTGGTTCTTTAAAACAAGAAATACTTGTTTTCTTTGATTCTCATTAGATCGAAGAAAACAAACAGTGCTTTGCACTTTATCATGAACCATTGGTTCTAAAAGATTCTCAAATCATAGTGCCTTGCACTTGCAAACTGCGCTGTTGCGCTCTTGGATTGGCGCAAGCCCCCAGAGCGCGCCACGTGTCAGCAGCGCAGGCGCGGCGCATTAGCGCAGCGCACTGCGCTTGCGTGACACGTGTCAACACCACAAGCGCTTGCGCTCTCTGATTGGCGCAAAGCGCCTGACAAATGCAATGCATTTCCTAAAGGGCCAGGCCCAAATCAAAAAGACCAAGCAGGCCTAATTAAATTATAACGCAATAAAAAGGGGAGAGCCCAAACAGAATTGATGCTCTGCATCATTTATAAATGGGCAGAGCCCAAACGAAATAATAAAAAAATGCTATGCATTTTAAAAATGGCAGAGCCCAAACAAAATAGATGCTTTGCATCATTTATAAATGGGCAGAGCCCAAAACAAATTGATGCTTTGCATCCTTTATGGGTAGAGTCCAAATAAAAATAAAAAGATATGCAATGCAAAAGCAGATAAAATGTTGAACATTTTCAACTGGACTTAGCCCAATTTTGGCCGTAAGTCCTTAAATTAAATTGACTGAGCAAGATTGCTCTCTTAAATCAATTTGCCTCCGGTTCAAGGGTACATCTCCGAACTCCTCTGACACCTGTCGTTGTAATCCTTCAACGACGTCAGAGAGGTGACGGGTCCCGACGACCACATACGTATACGGACTGCGGGGTCCTTAAACTCGTGGACCGAAACTTCCTTAAACTAATGTTGGACCGAAACATCCTTAAACTAATGTTGGACCACTACGTCACTAAACTGGCGATGGACCACCACGTCCCTAAACTGGAACAAAGACCACCACATCCCTAAACTGGCGATGGACCACCACGTCCCTAAACTGGAACATAGACCACCACGTCCCTAAACTGGCGATGGACCCCCACGTCCCTAAACTGGAACATGGACCCCCACGTCCCTAAACTGGAATATGGACCACTATGTCCCTAAACTGGAACAATAGAGCCCCCAAATGCTCTTTTGTCGGATCCAAACGATCCTGTTAAGTTGATCTTAGTCTCAAATCAGACTAACGTATTCTTAACAAACGTTTAAGTCGATCTTAGCCTAAATACGTCTAACGTATCCTTAAACCAAAACACCAAACCCAAATCTAAGTAAATACGGATTTGGACTAATCCACGTCCTACGAGCAACGATATCGCTTAGTCTCCGTATACAATCCACGAGCAACCACAAACAAAACAAACACACACGACACGAAGTGAAATTCTGGAGAAGGAGAAAGTTGTTACCGCGATGCGGTAGCGTAATTAACTGCAGGGGCTTGCGCCTGCAGGGAAGAGCGTCCCCATAATCAAAAACCCCTCAAGCGAGGGGGAATCTGACGAAGTCTGCTATATCGGCCGCATCCGTCTAAACCTACGATACACGGTGCCATAAATCAACTTGGTATATTCGGAGAGGTAGACGGATAAAACCAAATAGCATCTGCCCCGAATCTCAGGCCAGACGTCCTAATGTCACGGCCGCCGTTCGGAGGGGAACAGATTCTGGCACGCCCGGTGGGACCTTTTCCTCTTTCCACTCCACACTTCGTGTGTCGTCCTCGCGAACCAATCGTGGTTTGTTAAATGGTTGCCTTTGGATTTCAAGTTACTAAGATTTGGTCTTTTGCCTGGCGCAGAACTCAAGCATCAATGGCCTCTAACTGCACCAACTGCTCGAAGTGCCACTGCAACGGACGCTCCACCTCCCCCGGAGGTGTAGCATATGGGCCCCAAGCGGCTTCCTTCCTCGCTCTGCCGGTAGACCAGGTGACCCAGGCCACCACCGGCCTGTTTTTCGGGACCATGATCCCACCTACAAGCTTCTCTATGCCAATACCTGCATTAGAAGTGAACAAGAAGTCGGTCTTCGACCGGCTCACTGCTACGACGGCTCCTGTCAACGGGTCGCCCACTACCAAACCAACAGCCTCTGTTTTCTCCAAGCTAGATCAGAACTCTAAATTGGCTGTCCTAAGGAAGGCAATAATTGCTGCTCCAGAAGTCGTCAAGGCGGCTTCCCCTGTGAAAGAGTCAGTCTTTTCAAGACTGACGATTCCTGCTCCTGCTCCTGCTCCTGCCCCTGCTCAAGGATCTGTCTTCGACAGGTTGAATATCATCCCTCAAAAGACAACTTCAGCCTTTAAGAGGTTAACACCAGCGGCGCCTCATTCAGACAGGAGGCAAAAAGAAGCTGTCTCAATCTCCGAGCCAGTCCCAATGGCTCGTCATGCTCGACGTCGCCATTGGCGACGAGTGAGGAAGGCAGGGGGCAACTCCCCCTCAGGGCTAACTCCACCGGCTCCAGTGGTAGAAGTCAACGCTGCTGTTCCAAACTGGAACAGCTTTGAACTGCTGAGGAGGGTACGTAAGAATTCTTCAACCGCTACATTGAAAAAATCTCCTCCGCCCGCGGAGAGAGTTCCGGAAACAAAGCAAGAACAGCCCCCTCAACGGCTGTCCTCAAAAATATACAAGGTTTGGCGAAGGGTTCAAGACTCCGTGATCGACCCAGATCACTCTCAGCAACAAAAGAAGACGAAGGTGCAAAAAGAAAAAGACCGTCCTATTAAACAGCAGAGGACAACAATCGTTAGGGTGCCCACTGCAACGGCCCCTTCAACTTCAATGGCCCACAAAAGAAGAAGGCCGGAGAAAACCCCCACGCTGGCGACAAATATCAGAGGTAGTGAACCCAAACGCCCTAAGTCATGGGGCATTGTAGTTCATACCGTCTACGTGGCGTCTGGTAAAGAAGACAGTCGCATATCTACGGGTCATCGACCGCTTACGCGATCAGTGACCAAAGCCCAGGAGCACCAGCAGAAGCTCCAAGAGATGATGAACGCTATGGCCACATTTACTGGGCCAAAAGAAAACCCTGAAACGTCCTCGGATGAACGCCAAGAGGAAGGAACCGACGCCGAATTCCTTCGTCGAATATTAGAGAAGAAGGACAAAGAGGCTGCTGAACAAGCAGTCAACATACAGCATATGGGCCTCCTCTTCCAAGACATGGTAGGGATGATGATACAACAAGATCCTCTGGCCGAGGAGCCCCCGATCGTCCTTAGAGACGATAGGGGAGAGACATCAAATCCTCCGACAGCTCTGTCGACGGCTAAGGAGGATACAATCTCCAAAGCTGATTTGGACGAGTACATAGCCCAACAAATACGGGTTCATCATGCGACCGAAGCAGCCGGCCAGGTCGTAAAAACAGGGCGGCCATATCCAAGTTGGTACGATCAAATCAAGTACCCACCAGGTTACACAATTCCCAAGTTCCATATCTACAAGGGGACGGGCAATCCTCACCAGCATGTTACCCAGTTCAGGGCACTCTGTGGCAACACCGGCGGTGATGACAAGTTGTTGCTTCGCCAGTTCATTGGAAGCTTATCAGATACAGTGTTCGAGTGGTACTCTAAGCTCCCAAATGACTCTATCAAAACCTTCGCGGAGATGGAGCTGTTGTTTACTCAACGTTTTGCAAGCGCCAGTGAACGCACCCCGATGACGGCACTGATTAACGCCAGGATAAAACCAGGCGAGTCGTGGGTTCAATATGTTATACGGTGGCGGAACTTATGGTCGAAGTGCGAGCAGCGCATTGAAGAAGCTCCCGCGGTGGGTATGTTTGTGGGAACCCTTGATCCGCAAGCAACCATCTCGCAATTTATGATGTTTTTCAAGCCGACTACCTTCCAGGCCTTGATTGACAAGCTAGCGCAAATGGATCAAATGGGCCATAAACCCCCTCTTCCAAAGACGGACTCCCAAAATGACAAAGGGAAAGGGAAAGCGATCGTTGTCGCTAATGCTCAACAACAACCGAGCGACTCGAAGCCGGTTGTTCGTCAAAATAATATGCGTCCGTACATAGCCCTTGAGGAGAGGCTAGGACGTTCTTACTCTTTTCCCCGCGATAAAATGAGAAGGTTATTCGAGCTGGTGTTGCGCAACCGACTCATAAATCTGCCAGATCCAAAACGTCTGTTGCAACCAAGTGATGTCAATGAGCCCAACTACTGTCGTTATCATCGAGTACTGGGCCATCCGATCGAAGATTGCTACGTTTTCAAAAATTGCCTTGAAAACCAGTACCGACAGGGCAAATTCGCGTTATCTGACAAATGGAAGGTGAATCCCCCGCAGCCCCACACCTCTAAGGGGACGAATACGCCGGGGGAAACATGCTCCGTCGTTAAAGAAGCTCCTTGGGAGGTTGTATTATCAACCAAGACAAAGAGGATGCTAAACGATCTTCAGACATGTCCAGCGATTAGGTGGAAGAACCCGTTGGAACCGCAGGTCATTGAGGGGATGTTGAAGCCACGTACAACTCCAAAGACCGATGGTGGTGGCCCAAGCACTCGCAACCAGCCGTCAAAATCTTCGAAAAAGAAAAAGAAGAAATCTAATAAGCCCGTGAAGCCTGGCGACAGGCGCACGGACTTGCAAAAACAAATTGACGCGCTGGAGGAATACAACCAGAAGGCACGGACTCCCATTACATTCCAAGAATTCCTCAATCATGTCTTTCAAGAAGAAGATGAGGGAGAAAGTTCATCTAATGAATCTGAAGAATATGTGGCGAGCTGTCATGTGATTTCCCATTCGTTCATGGACGATGAGGAAACTTCTTGTACTGAGACGCTGGGGCAGATCCTGAACCAAAAATTCTGGGGCCATCAGATGAAGTAATTGACGCATTCCTTAATGAAGCTCGGTTGAAAAGTAAAGCTGATCGAGAACGCGGGGCGGTAATATTTGAAAGGGCCAAGCGCCAGCGACTTGATGAAAGAGCTGAGACGATCCCGCTGGAGCAAAATACCTCCACTACCGACAGAAGCAAATTCAAGACGAGAAAAAGGTTTGCTAAGGCCATGTCAATGGGCATGAAGCTACCATCTTCTGAAGGAAAAATTACTGGTGAAATAGAAATGCACCCCTCCTATTGCTTATATCATCAGAAGGTTTCGCACCCCACTCAAGAATGCAAAGCTTTCAATAGATGGTGGCAAGGATACGTTGCTCATCGGCAGCGCTTTAAGCGGGAAAAGCGTAAAACTCGTCGGGAGCAATGAAATACGACTGAAGGGCTTAAAAGAACTACCGGCGATTGTCACATGGTTAGCACCGGCGGGTCACAAGTGCCTACATTCGGGAGCGATTCTGATGAGGAGCTAGAGCTTGGCCCTCTCTTTAAAGAGTCCACCTCGGGAAAAGAAGAAGAGCCGAAGGTCTGCGAAAATATCCGGCTACGTAATCGCACGCTCCCCGAAAAGAATCTCGGGCCTTCAAATAAAAAAGATAAAGGGAAAGAAAAGGTCTCTGAAGATATCGTTTTAGATGACCAAGTTGTGGAGGAGCTAAGTGCCAAGGACCCGCCGAAGAGGAATAAGGTGGATTACAACGTCTTAGCGCATTTGAGGAAACTACCCTCGCAGCTCAACATTCTTGATGCCCTTTTGCTATCAAAGGAGACGAGAGATTCATTAATCAAGGCATTACAAGATCCGGAACAATTCCAAGCTTTCTTTGCTGAAGAAAAGATGAAGGATGAATTGGAAGAAGTGCACACGGCCGATGTCGCTTTTGGTGATGAAGACCTTCTCCTTGGGACGTGCGAACATAATCGCCCCCTTTATGTCTCAGGATACTGTCACGATATAAAAATAGGCAAAATCCTGATCGACAATGGATCCTCCGTTAATCTCCTCAATGTGCGGGTGTTAAAAGAAATCTGCATGAGCGTCCAGCACCTTGCTCGAGACAAGATCACCATCTCCGGGTTTGACTCCCAGTCATCAAGAACTCTTGGGTCTGTGATACTGACGCTATGCTTTGGGTTATTCATCACGGACATTAAGTTCCACGTCATAGACGCCAAGACATGCTACAATGCTTTGCTCGGCTGACCGTGGTTACACGAGTACAACGTCATCCCTCTACACAACATCAGTGTATGAAATACGCTAAGGATAGTCTCGAGTATACCGTGGCGGGAGAACTGAATCCGTTTTCCGTGAACGAAGTCCGCAAATATGAAGATGCCAAATACTTCTTACCGGATTTCGAAGACACGGAAAGGTGTCACAAGCCGGACAACAAAGCTAACGCCACCATCCCTGTCTTCGGGAGTGATACCGAGGAGGAAGAGGAGATAGTGTATTCGGGTCCGCCCCAACACAACAAGCCAGGACCATCCACTCCTACGTTGATCTTTGGTAGTGACTCGGAAGATGAGGTCCATGCTATATTCTCTGCTCGGCCTTCAATACGAATGTCCGCTAATGAAGAACAAAGTCTACAAGTCGCCATGGTGCCGCTTAAACACCGAAAAGAACTGGATGCACTTGATATTTACAATGCAGAAGAGCTGCAAGCGTTCTATATCCCTCCCAGGAGAGAAAGCAAAAAATCAATTCTATTCTACCGCTCTGAAGAAACCAGAGTAGAGAAAGAAATCTGGCATGGCGCGGATCCTACGCTTGATAGGCTTCAGCCCATCCGTCTCCCTAGATATTATACAGAAGACCTGAAGAGGCTGCTGAAGCGCCAGGGGATATCCTTCAAGCAGACCGTTCGAAAAGCCAAGTTCTATGACAAAGTCTGGAACATTCCCGGGACTCAACGCAAACTGCCTAATGGAAGAATGGAGACAAAAGGGCTTGGATACATCCGGTCAAAGAAACGAGAGCTACTAAACAGCTGCTACGTCGTGTATGACTTCGATGAAGAAGCGGATGCTCAATGGGAGAACGCTAATCCTGAGCCAGTGAAAGTTCCAGATGCAAAGGAGCCCAGTCCGTCGTTCGAAGAACAAATGAACAAGCTTATAAAGGAAGCGGGTCAAAAAGTCTGGGACGATCATAACCGCGAAATGGTCATCTACGAGAAAGCCAAAACGCAACGCCTTCTCCAACAGGCCGTGAAAGATGAAAATGCCGCTCCTTGTCAACCTGTTATAAAGAAGGCCCGACGCAGAGGCAGAAACAAGTCGAAACGCGAAAAAGGTGCTCAACAGCAACGAAGCGGGGCTAAGAGGCCACGCGAGCGAAAATCGAGCGGTTCCGATCTATCCCTCATGAGAAAAATGAGTCGAGCATACTCTTTTCCTCGGGACAAGACGAAGAAAATACTTGACCTTGCTTTAAAACATCAGATGCTTACACTACCTGAGTCTAAACACCCCGAACAAGCAGGCGAGGTCTCACACCCAGAATATTGCTCTTACCATCGAGTAATAGGGCATCCTCTTGAAGATTGCTTCACCTTCAAGAATTGGGTTGAAGATCAGTATCAGCTTGGCAAATTCACTCTGTCTGATAACTGGAGGGTAGCGCGGCCACAGAAGCACGAACCCAAGGCCATGAAAGAAGAACCAGTTCCGCATTGGGATTGGAAGCGAATTCGTACTTGTCACGTGATAACGATATTAAAAGAAGAGCCCGAGAACATGGACAACCTTCCCTGGTGCTTCGAAAACAGCAATGACGAGGTAATCTCAGAATTTCCAAAAGAGCTGGAAGATGGAATTCATACCACTACAGATAACCTTAAGAAAATTGAGTTGGGAACGGCAAATGACCCGCGACCGACATTCATCAGCGAGCTGCTATCTGAAGAAAGGGTGGCTGCATTGAAGGACGTGCTTCTACAGCATAGAGATTGCTTCGCATGGAACTATTCCGAAATGCCGGGACTAGATCCAGAAATTGCTGTGCATAGATTGGCGATATCTCCGGACGTCAAGCCAGTCAAACAGGCACCGAGAAGAATGCGGCTCGAGCTTGAGATGAGTATCAATGCCGAGGTTAAGAAGCTGATCGACTCTGGCTTCATCCAGGAAGTTCAATACCCTGAATGGATCGCCAACATCGTCCCGGTAATGAAGAAAAATGGGACAGTGCGCATATGCGTAGACTTCCGGGATCTTAATAAAGCTTGCTCGAAGGACGATTTCCCAGTACCAGTCACCGAACTAATGATAGACAATACGTCCACTCATGAAGTTTTCTCCTTCATGGACGGCTCGTCAGGGTATAATCAGATAAAGATGCATCCCGAAGACCAGAAGCACACCGCCTTCAGGACTCCTTTGGATATATTCTGCTACAAGGTGATGCCCTTCGGTTTAAAGAATGCCAGTGCCACCTACCAAAGGGCCATGACGAAGATCTTCGATGACCTTATACACGAAATCGTCGAATGCTATATCGACGACCTCGTGGTTAAAAGCAAATCATACAAGGAACATCTCGAGCATCTGAAGACCGTATTTCAATGCCTTCGACGATACAACTTGAAGATGAACCCCCTTAAGTGTGCGTTCGGAGTTTTCTCGGGCAAATTCCTGGGATTCATCGTCCGACACCGGGGTATCGAGATAGATCCGTCAAAGATCAAGGCGATCATGGAAATGCCTCCGCCAAGGACTCTCAAACAGTTGCGGTCTCTCCAAGGGAAGCTCGCATACATACGGCGATTTATAGACAATCTTTCAGACAAGTGTCATCCCTACAGCCACCTGATGAAGAAGGGAACCCCGTTCGTCTGGGACCAAAAATGCCAAAGCGCACTAGACGAGATCAAGCAATACCTGCAGAACCCGCCGGTGTTGGCTGCTCCGGTCAAGGGAAAGCCCCTCATTCTTTATACAACCGCTCTCGAAGGCTCCTTAGGCGCATTATGGGCACAAGAGAACGATCAAGGGAAGGAAAGAGCACTCTACTACTTAAGTCGAGTTCTGATGGGGGCAGAAAGCAACTACTCTCCCATTGAAAAACACTGCCTGGCATTGATCTTTGCGATAACAAAGCTCAGGCATTATGCATTGGCGCACGAGGTCCGTCTCATTTCAAAGGTGGACCCCCTTAAATATTTGATGTCGAAGGCCATACTGACTGGTCGACTCGCTAAATGGGCCCTGCTCTTGATGAAGTTCTCGATAACCTATCAGCCTCTCAAGGCGGTGAAAGGCCAGGCCATCGCCGACTTCCTCGCTGAGCATCCGATACCCACCGATTCTCCTCTGAATTGCGATCTTCCAGACGAACATGCGTTTGATGCGATCGACGGTGGTGATACCCGATGGGAGCTTTATTTCGATGGAGCATCTTCCGTGAAGAAGCGTAGACAAAGTACGCCAATAATCAAATCGGGGGTAGGCCTTATCTTCGTGACTCCACAAGGAGGGATAATGCGCTTTGCTTTCTCCTTGACAGAGCCGAGGACGAATAACGAAGCCGAATATGAAGCCTTGATAGCAGGTCTCGAGATCGCCGTCGACATGAGAATTAAAAACCTCCTCGTATATGGAGATTCTCAGCTGGTCGTTAGTCAAGTAAACGGCGATTACCAAACGTGCAAGCCAGAATTGGTGAAGTACGGCGGAAAAGGTGCAACAATTGTTGACCCAAATTCCCTCCTACACTTTGGAAAGCATACCGCGTGCGGAAAACAGCAAAGCAGATGCGTTGTCCAAGCTTGCTAAAGAATTGGCTGATGAGAACCTCGATGACGTCAGAATCATGGTACAGAGCCGTCGCGTGCTTGCCCCAGTAGAAATATCTCCGGAATCATCCGAAGAAAAAGGAGCGAGTGAGCAGACAACCCTGCAAATAAAAGATTGGGAAAACACCAAGGATTGGAGAGAAGTCTTTATAGACTACTTCAAATACCGTCGAACGCCCGAAGATACGTCCTCAAGACATCAGCTCATGAAACGAGCTCTGTCTTTCGCCTTCGTCAATGAAACTCTATACAAGAGGTCACTTGATTCTCTGTGGCTAAGATGTCTCGGACCTGACGAAGCGAAAAGAGTCGTCCAGGAAGTTCATGACGGACTCTGCGGTTCTCACCAAGCGGGCCCGAAGATGAAGTTGAAGATCAAACGGATGGGCTACTACTGGCCCACGATGATCCAGGACTGCCTCGAATATGCGAAGCAATGCCACTCATGCCAAATTCATGGAGACTTCATCCATCAACATCCAAATCCAATCCATCCAACAGTGGCTAGCTGGCCATTCGAAATGTGGGGGACTGACATAGTCGGCCCCATCGAACCAGCATCGTCCAGAGGACATCGTTTCATCCTGGCGACGATTGACTACTTCTCCAAATGGGCAGAAGCAATACCGTTAAGAGAAGTGAAGACAGAGAATATCCTCCATTTCTTCAAGACACACGTCATATATCGGTTTGAAACTCCGCGCCGGATCATCTCCGATAACGGACCAGCCTACAGAAGCCATAAAATCAGTCGCTTCGCGCAACAGCACAATATAGACTGGAGATACTCTTCAGTTTACAATCCGCGAGCTAACGGTTTAGCTGAAGCCTTCAACAAGACCCTGACGAAAATCATGAAAAAGACGGTGTCCCGAAATAAGAGAGACTGGCACGAGAGACTGCAAGAGGCTCTTTGGGCGTATCGAACTACGTTCAAAACGGCCACAAACACAACGCCGTACGCGTTGGTATTTGGGACGGAAGCAGTACTCCCCTTCGAGATAGAGTTACCCTCTCTATGAGTGGCAGCCCACTACGAGCTGACAGACGAAGAAAATGCTCACCTTCGGCTTGAGGAGCTTGATTCCCTCGATGAAACCCGGCTCATAGCGCAACAAAATCTGGAAGCTTATAAAGCAAAGATAACGCGCTCATATGAAAGATTAACCCGACCAAGGACATTCCGCCAAGGCGAACTCGTGCTAATGGTCAAAAGGCCTATGATCCCCAATCGGGACAAGCGGGGAAAATTCGAGCCAAACTATGAAGGCCCGTACATCATAGATAAGGACTACCAGGGTGGGACCTATCTACTCATGGACATCCACGGTGAAAGGCCTTTCAAGCCAATAAATGGTCGCTTCCTAAAGAAATACTACGCTTAGAAGGTTACCGCCTAGGTCAATGATAGATGACGACGACTATGTACGCTCGCTATCTTCCTAAGCTCAAACTTTATAAGCGGTAGCCAGCCTTCTCAATGGCGGACCGAAACGTCCTTAAACTAATAGCGGACCGAGACGTCTTTAAACTAATGCCGCAGCACCCGTAGGCTGACAAAATAAAAAAAATAAAAAATATATAAAAATAAAATATATATATATATAAAAAACGGTATGTCCATAAGCAAAAAAGGCACGGATGAAAACCCGAAAGGGCGCCGTGAGTAAAAACAGCAGGGCTACCGGCGAGTGTTCGTGAAAACCCGAAAGGGCGTGACCTCGTAAAAAAAAAGAAGAAGAAAATAAATAAAAAATAAAATAAAAACGGTATGTCCATAAGCAAAATGGACACGGATGAAAACCCGAAAGGGCTCCGTGAGTAAAAACAGCAGGACTACCGGCGAGTGTTTGTAAAAACCCAAAAGGACGCAACCTCGTTAAAAGACACTTATAAGGTCCTCTCGACCTTGTAAAGAGAAACCACCCGCGTGAAATGCTTACGACTCACAAGGGAGCAACACACTTAGGGATCCCCACGATTCCTAAGGAGAAAATACACTTGCGAGATCCTCACGACTCGTAAGGAGAACTCTCTTACGGGACCCTCACGGCTCATAAGAGTTTAAAGTCTTAAGTTACAGAGAGCTAAACCTGTGCTTAAGCAACCCCCACAACTTCCAATATTGCCCTACAAGTGGTTCAATACTGACCCTTGTATACAATCCACGGGCGCGAATGAACATTTCCCTAACCAAGATCCATCCGTGACTGGGGATATGTTCGCATGACCCTTGTAAGTCCTCTCGATTTACAAGGAGAAAACCCTCCTGTAGGATCCTTATGACTTACAGAGAAACAAACACTTAGGAATCCTCACGATTTCTAAGGAGAAAATACACCTACAAGATCCTCACGACTTGTAGGGAGAAATACCTTTGTGAAACCCTTACGGCTCACGAAGTCGAAAGCCTTAGTCGACAGGACCTTAACCCTGATCGCTAAGCCACCTTTGTTTGACATCGAAAGAGACAGATGATGATTCGCTCCTGGAAATATCCCAGTTGTAGCGGTGCTGATGCCGAAATCGGTGTCTAATTCCAGGTTTACGACGGAAAGCCAGTAGGCCGCACATGCATACGAAATAGCCGAAATGATAGGGCAACTTGCAATAAAAAGCAGCAAGTAAAAATGTATGCATGCGAAATAGCCGAAATGATTGGGCAACTCACAATAAAAATCAGCGAGTGAAAACAAAATAAACAGCCGAAATGATTGGACACCGCGCAAAATAGCCGAAATGATTGGGCAATCGCGACCTTCGCGATATAAAAGATGAAATGATAGAGCATAGCGGAAATAAAACAAAAAAAAGATGATAAAACTTCGGCCCTACAGCTGAGATCACATCGATCCCTGTATACAATCCAAGGGCACAAACAAAGAAGGAACCATACTCTCCCAACAGGCTCCGCCAGAAAACGAAGCCAAATCTCAACGGTTCATCCCAACTCCGAAGAAACCAGTGTCTTCGGCAAATACCTCAATTCAGGGAGACAAACAATCCTTGATGAGAGCGTCCTGATCCGCATCGACTCGCAGAGCAACCACTGTCTCCGTGGGAAATTCTCGACTCGTTTCAACACCAAGGAAACAAATAATCCTTGGCACCAGGGAAACAAATAATCCTTGGCAAATACCTCAACTCAGGGAAACAAACAATCCTTGATGAGAGCCTCCTGATTCGCGTCGACTCGCAGAGCAACCAGTGCCTCCGTGGAAAATTCTCGATTCGTTTCAACACCAGGGAAATAAATAATCCCTGGCAAATACCTCAACTCAGGGAAACAAACAATCCTTGACGAGAGCTTCCTGATCCGTGTCGACTCACAGAGAAACCAGTGTCTCCATGGGAAATTCTCGATTCGTTTCAACACCAGAGAAACAAATAATCCCTGGCAAATACCTCAACTCAGGGAAACAAAAAATCCTTGACGAGAGCCTCCTGATCCGCGTCGACTCGGAGAGCAACCAGTGTCTCCGTGGGAAATTCTCGACTCGTTTCAACACCAAGGAAACAAATAATCCTTGGCACCAGGGAAACAAATAATCCTTGGTAAATACCTCAACTCAGGGAAACAAACAATCCTTGATGAGAGCCTCCTGATTCGCGTCGACTCGCAGAGCAACCAGTGCCTCCGTGGGAAATTCTCGATTCGTTTCAACACCAGGGAAACAAATAATCCCTGGCAAATACCTCAAATCAGGGAAACAAACAATCCTTGACGAGAGCCTCCTGATCCGTGTCGACTCGCAGAGCAACCAGTGTCTCCGTGGGAAATTCTCGATTCATTTCAACACCAGGGAAACAAATAATCCCTGGCAAATACCTCAACTCAGGGAAACAAACAATCCTTGACGAGAGCCTCCTGATCCGCGTCGACTCGCAGAGCAACCAGTGTCTCCGTGGGAAATTCTCGACTCGTTTCAACACCAAGGAAACAAATAATCCTTGGCACCAGGGAAACAAATAATCCTTGGCAAATACCCCAACTCAGGGAAACAAACAATCCTTGATGAGAGCCTCCTGATTCGCGTCAACTCGCAGAGCAACCAGTGCCTCCGTGGGAAATTCTCGATTCGTTTCAACACCAGGGAAACAAATAATCCCTGGCAAATACCTCAACTCAGGGAAACAAACAATCCTTGACGAGAGCCTCCTGATCCGCGTTGACTCGCAGAGCAACCAGTGTCTCCGTGGGAAATTCTCGACTCGTTTCAACACCAGGGAAACAAATAATCCTTGGCAAATACCTCAACTCAGGGAAACAAACAATTCTTGACGAGAGCCTCCTGATCCGCGTCGACTCGCAGAGCAACCAGTGTCTCCGTGGGAAATTCTCAACTCGTTTCAACACCAGGGAAACAAATAATCCTTGGCAAATACCTCAACTCAAGGAAACAGACAATCCTTGACGAGAGCCTCCTGATTCGCGTCGGTTCGCAGAGAAACCAGTGTCTCCGCGGGAAAATTCCCGATTCGTCTCAACTTGCAAGATAAAGCCTCAGGCAGCAGGGACTAAAAAACTTGCTTCCTGAACACTGGGACCCTGCAAGTCGATCTAAAACGGTCTCTTGCATACTATTCACGGGTCTCACTCTCCAAAGTCGAGTTTCGACAAGGAGGGAAACAACCGCTTACGGGTCCTCTCGACTCGTAAGAGGGAAAAATTCTCTTATAGGATCCTTATGACTTATAAGAGAAAACGCACTTAGGAATCCTCACGATTCCTAAGAAGAAAACCCACCTACGAGATCCTCTCGATCAGTAGGGAGAAAAGTCTCTATGAGACCCTCACGGCTCATAGAGTTGAAAAGTCTTAGACAGCAGATCTGAACCTGCGGCCTAAGCCATCGCTACCTCTTGACGAAACCAAGATGCTTACTCTATTATCTAATGACCCTGTTTATTAAGACAGCATACGCACAGTAAAAGAAATAAGGAAGTGACAGGAAGAACATCTGATTTACATTTGATCAAGCGTTCGAGACACACTTATTCATGCATAAGCAAAAGACTCAGAATGAAAAATAAGATAAGCTGGGATAAAAAAAAATTCCATTAATATCGCCAAAAAGTTCTTACAAACATAAAAGCAATAAACGAGAAACATCATCATAATGGAATAACCTCAGATCCAGGACACGGATTGAGGAATTCAAAAGTAAGGCCATTCAGAGTTCTTCTGGCCTTTCTGATTATTCTCGTGCGCAACCTCTCGCGCTCCTGTGTGTCGAGATCCTCGGTAAGTTCACCCGGTCTTCGGTAAGCAGCAACTATCGTCGTCTGCTGGAAAATTTGATGAAGGATGTCGATGAGGCTATCTCGCCGTTTCTTCGAGATCAGCCCCGACAGGTACACTGAATGCACCTTGTCCAACGCATTGAGCGGTAGGGCCTCATGGAACCCCGGGAGTGCCCTCCAAATCGCTCCCAACACAACTTTCAAGAGAGCAGAGCGGCAGGGGAGCAGCCAACCAAGACGTGCGTTCAGACGACCCATGACCTCCGCACACTGGGCATCTGTAAACTCCTGGTTCTGATGATGGCCCTGTGCGCGGATGTCCTCGTAGGTGATGAACTCGTGCAAACTGTATAGACGCACCGCCATTATGCCTGGAGGAAACATCACAGGAAGATTAGCGATAAAAAAAATACACAGAGAGTTAAACTTCTCGAGAGCAATGCTCTGCAAACAGGAGTGACTACCAAAACCCTAATAAGGGGAATTTAAAGAAATCCCCCGAGAACTCTGAGATCGTTACTATTAAAAGATGATATGATCCATTAAATACAAAACTCCATTTTTAATTTTCATTATCCATATTCGAACCCTTAAGAGTTCATCTTTCTTTTAGATCAAAGAGGTCTATGTTTTGCCAAAGATGCAAGGTTCTATTCATGGGTTGAGAAACCCTGAAACAGATTCCTGAGAGCAAGGCTCTATTTGATGAAACCCCAAAAGAGTTTTCTTTAGATCAAAGATCTATGAGAGCAAAACTCTATTAATTAAGATTGATTTAATTCAAGACTAATTCTTACTTAAATAGTCGCTGTTTAGGAAAATATAACTCGAAGAGTTCTTGAAGGCAAGAGCAAACCTCTGAAGTTTCTGAAAATGAAAATTTAAAAGATGATAATCGTCTGTGCAGGACCAAAGGTCCTATTTATAGGCATCAAGTGCCCTTTCAACTTCCAAAGGTTGCCATAACGGTTGGAATTCTGCCACCGTTGCACTCGCATTTGGAACCATGCAAGTGCAACGGTGGGGGGCATTTATTTCCCCCAATTAGAAGAAACTCTATTTCTAAGACTGAAAAGTAAAGCACCGCTTCATGAAAGAGGCTAAACACCAAAGGCAATTTATCCTTGCAAGAATCACATGCACTTAATAATAGCAAATTAAATTATACGATGCACAAGCACAACAGAGAGCTAAAATAAAAGAACCCTTAACAGATAATGAAATACTTGATTAAAAAGAAAAATACTTGTTCATCATTATTATTGTTATTACATTTAAAAAAGATCACCAAATATGGGATCGGAAAGACAAGGGTTCGCAAAAATAAGAAGAAGATTCTCCAGTTCCCTTTCTGTCTTCTCCACCACGTTGAAGCGTCGGTCCTCCCGAGAAGTAGACGCCCAACGATCATCGCCATATTCGTCAGAAAAGGTGGCGATGAAAACCCGGCGAGCCCGTATCTGGCTCAGCAAGTGGAAAGAACAGTCCCTCGGGGCTTTGGTGATCAAGTGCGCTTCAAAGAAGCACTCGATCTTATCCTCGGCGGCGTCAAGCATTGCCGAGGACATCTCTACTGGAGGAGAGGAAGATCGGCGAGCACCGAGGCAAGGATCATCAGGAGCCAAATGGAGTGCGGAGGAAGAGGAGACCCCACACGAGTCAAAAGCTCGTACATTGCAGCATCGCACTGCTCGTCCGTAAAAGAAGGGTCCACCAAGCGCGCAGCAAAACGGGGAACGATGTCCCGGATCGGCACTTCCCATGGTTGTCGGCGGGCATGGGGGCGGTTGCAAGCCATGATCAAAGAAGTTCTCTGAAGATGAGAAAAGAAAAGGCTCGGCCTTGAGTTATATATAGACCCAAGCACAGAAAATTCTGTGCAAAGTGGAATTATTTCTAAGACCCGGGAAATCAAAATTTCGGGGAAATACAAGTTTGACTTGAAAAGAGGAGATGAAAAGATATCTCAGGTGAAGCAACGCTTCCGATTCCCCCAATCAGAGCAGAGCTCTACCTTGAAAATCTAAATTTTAATAAATGAAGCAACGCTTCAGATCCCCTGCGCTGTGCGCAGGATGCCACGTGTCAGGCGCAGATATGTCAGCACGGCGCCCGAAGCAGCGCGCCCAATCAGAGCAAAGCTCTATTAAAAGAAAAAAGGAAGCAACGCTTCAGGTGCGCAAGCGCTGCGCTGCGCGACACGTGTCTGCGCAGTTGCGCAGGCATAGCTGCGTAAGCGCTACGCTGCGCGACACGTGTCTGCGCAGGTGCGCAAGCACAGCTGCGCTGCATGACGCGTGTCTGCGCAGTTGCACAAGCACAGCTGCGCAAGCACAGCCGCGCAAGCATTGCGCTGCGCGACACGTGTCTGCGCAAGCACAACTGCGCAAGCGCTGCGCTGCGCGACACGTATCAAGCGCTGGGGCGTTTACGCCAAACAGAATTAAAATTAAGATCTTTCTGTTCTTGTTAAAACAAGAAGATTTTCTTCTGTAAAACAGAAGCCCTTGAATCAAAGATCCAACGGTGGGGAAAATTCCCCAAATCACTCAGAGAAAGATCTCTTTAACAAATTTAACTAATTTATGGGCACTATAAAAAGGACACCCTAGACCTCAATTCAAAGGCATGAACATTTTGTGAGAAATCAAACAGAGAGAACTCTGAAGAATTAGAAAAAATTCCTCAAGAACAAAAAAAAAGGTAAAAAAACCTTTAGAAAAAGAGAAAATTCTCTTATGAACAGATCATTGATCTGAGAACAAGATCAAGGATCTCTAATGAAAAGAAAAATAAATAAAAAAAACAGTGCTTTGCACTTCTTTTTATGAACCATTGGTTCTGAATCTAAAAGATTCTCAAGATAACAGTGCCTTGCACCTTTCATGAACCACTGGTTCTTTAAAACAAGAAATACTTGCTTTCTTTGATTCTCATTAGATCGAAGAAAACAAACAGTGCTTTGCACTTTATCATGAACCATTGGTTCTAAAAGATTCTCAAATCATAGTGCCTTGCACTTGCAAACTGCGCTGTTGCGCTCCTGGATTGGCGCAAGCCCCCAGAGCGCGCCACGTGTCAGCAGCGCAGGCGCGACGCATTAGCGCAGCGCACTGCGCTTGCGTGACACGTGTCAACACCACAAGCGCTTGCGCTCTCTGATTGGCGCAAAGCGCCTGACAAATGCAATGCATTTCCTAAAGGGCCAGGCCCAAATCAAAAAGACCAAGCATGCCTAATTAAATTATAACGCAATAAAAAGGGGAGAGCCCAAACAGAATTGATGCTCTGTATCATTTATAAATGGGCAGAGCCCAAACGAAATAATAAAAAATGCTATGCATTTTAAAAAAGGCAGAGCCCAAACAAAGTAGATGCTTTGCATCATTTATAAATGGGCAGAGCCCAAAACAAATTGATGCTCTGCATCCTTTATGGGTAGAGTCCAAATAAAAATAAAAATCTGACGAAGTCTGCTACATCGGCCGCATCCGTCTATACCTCCGATACACGGTGCCATAAATCAACTTGGCATCTTCGGAGAGGTAGACGGATAAAACCAAATAGCATCTGCCCTGAATCTCAGGCCAGACGTCCCAATGTCACGGCCGCCGTTCAGAGGGGAACAGTGGATGTATTCCTTGATGAGTAATATATGACCTCCTTCCATTTGGTTGATATGCACTGGAAATAGCTGCATGATTTTTTGAATCTTGTTCCAATTAAATTAGTGCCTTTGTTTCAATATTGGATATATAGAATGGATTCATATCTTAACGATGTTAAGGTATATGGAGTTGTCCGGTTGATGCTTAAAACCAGAATCCGGATAAACTCTAAGCACGTTTCAGTAATGGCAGTTTGTGGGTTATCCCGGGCTTAGTCGAGGGTTAACAAACTATCAGGAAGATCAATAGTTATATTGTTCTTCACTCACCACCAGTTTTAGTAAAATGGATTCTTTTCAGAAAACATTAGTGGGAGTATGGTAAAACTGGAAGTGATTCCAGAACCACAAACGATTACTGAAAATTTAGTAGAACCTAAACATTCAATTGGATTCAACAATCCATTAGCCACTCCGCAGATCTGGTGGGTAACCTCAGGCACTTGAGAGGTACTTCGTTCTCCTCAGAGACAGTGACAGGGAGGTTTATGATTACCTAAACTTGCCACTATTACTATTCTAGACTATGAGACATGGCAGGAGGATGAGTATAGCATCATTCTAAACTACCTTTAGAAGTGCACGTGTATATGACTCTGCCAGAAGGTTGTTGTAGTCAGTGGGAGCAGCGGAAGCATAGTGGACAAATTACTTATGTCTATTTATAGACTAAAGCAGGTATAGCGGAGATAAATCATCTATTTTTGATGTGACAGTCATAGAGTTTGACTTCATCAGAATAAGAGATAGATCTGGTAAGAAGATAGTAGAGAGTGATGTCCTAGTATTTGGATGACATGCACTTAATAGGAAGAGATCTTCCTATACTACGATCGGTTATACTGTGGTTGTCATAAGTTGGTTTCTCCAAATAGGATATGGATATAATATCAGAGATTCTGGTGACTATATCTATGGTTTTATATCTAGATTTGGGAAGTGTCCCAATTTAGGTATTTTGACATTATTCTAAAGTGTTTTAGAATGGACGAATCCTGGCGTGGTGGAGTACCCGCAGGTAATGGAGTCACCCTCTCTAAAGAGATGTCTTTTAGACTGATGAGGAGACAGATTTGCATGATTGGTATATCACTTGCTTAGGCAATTGAGTCAATCATGAGATGTCAAGTATAACACCAGATATTGATTTTGCACAGGCAGCAATAAGTATATATTAATCAAATCCTGGAGAAACATTGGGAAGTAGTTATGAACATAAGTGGATGTTCATGGTATATGGTAACGGCAGCCTCCTTCGGGAGGCGGTTATCATTTTTGGCTTCCAAGGTGACCTGGATGACCGAGTGACTGTCAGAGTTATAGTTTTCCCTCTTTTGAGGGGCAGTATGTTGGACAGGTGGTCCAAGCGGATACTGTGGAAGGTATGGCATAGGATACTGATTAAATTCAGTGGATGATACAGTCTAAGAAGTTTATTGGATTTGGAGTTCATTTGTGAACTGGGTCCTATCAGATATCCAGACAAATTCTAAGACAGGTATTACTCATTTCGGGAGATAGTCTTTCTCCACGAAGTTGAGATATAGAGAGAGATAAAGATAGAAACACTGGAGCGGATCCACTCACTGAGGCTATTTCTCAAACACAATAGTTTCACAAATGAGCTTTGTGAGACTGATTAGTAGAGAAGTTGGGTGTTCGGTATCACACGGGCTGTTAGTATACGACACCGTAATAATTAGCCTTAAGTGCAAGTGGGAGATTGTTGGCTATAGTGCCCTTAAGGTAGTTATTGTAATCACAGGTAGGTGATTATGATGATTGAGGGAGGACCTATACGGGTAGAACAGTCTTACTAAAATTAATAGTATGCCAACTAGTTTGTCTTTATCATCATGTACATGCATTATGTGGTATTACATATCACTATTACATGTTGATAGAGCTCATAGGATTCTTGCTTGACTACCAGCATTATGATGGTGATCATATACGTGGGAGCTGGGCGGTCTATAAGCACATCCTTAAATTTCCCTAGTCGTGGGAGTATCGAGACTGGGCATTGATACTCCAGAGTAGATTAGGGTATACTTATCGAGACCCCGACGAGGGGCGGTGTCCGGTCTCACAAGCCATTGGTCTCTGTTAGTCACCTAAGATAGTATTCATGTGCTTATTGGGTTATGAGTACACTGGACGGACTCGCCGGGAACATGTTAGTGTAGGGTTGCTAGGCACGCGCACAAGGGTCTACGAGGCATCAACCATGCCCGAATAAAAATTTAGCCGTGCCGAACAACCCGAATACGGAACTTTAAACTAGAGATTAGGCGAAAACAAGCATGCTAAACACTTTAACACTAAGTGAGAGTGATTACAACCTTTGTAGATCCGGTCCTTCACTTCATATGCTCCATGTTGTGGTCCCTTCGCTGCGATCATCGGGATCCGGACTCTCGAGAGGTTCCACGAAGAGAAAGACGCAACCTTTGCTTCCGATCTTCGATACTAAGATGATGTACATCGAAGTTTCTTTAACACAAGCTAACACTCATGAAATGATGTGAACACCCTCATCTAAATGGCAAGGGAAGATGAGGATGATGAAGTAGGAATTTTGCTCTATTTATTTATCTTTTTCTCACAATAATTCATCACCTTTGGAAAAACAAGCAAGCTTTTCCATGGAAGAATGAAGGAGGAAGAAGATGATAATTCATTTGTGATGAATAGAAAGAATGTTATCCTAATCATTTATGCAACCATGGTTCACTTAACCATTGTAGAGAGTTTACTAGGGTTAGGGTTTGGGTTGGGTTAAGTGTGAGTCATGGATAAAGATCAACACAAATATCTTTATCATGACAAAGTAAAAGCTTCTAGAATCAACTAGAAGGTTTAACCCTAATCCAAACCCTAATCATGTTTAAACTCCTCTAATCATGTTGCATTAATAATTATAATATGTTACAATATTATATATCACATATACAATATTTATTGTAACAAAATAAAATAATACATTTAACATATATCGCATATATATCAATGTATTACCCGAGTGAGAAAAAGAATCTTTTAGTGAGCAAATATTAGTTAATGTAATTTAATATATCAAATATATTATTATACATTAAATTATCGAATCAACACTTGATCCGACAATCCGGCTATATCTCATATAACCGACTAATATTTATCCGTACCGATTCATCGAATCAACACTTGATCCGATGACCCGGCTGATATCAAATATCGCGAGAATATAATACGGTATCACATATCGCATTATCCTCGGTCCCGCACATATCACATATGTGCTCCTACTTCGTTTTGCCTGAGTCAAGAAACCTCTGTGTAGGACTCTAAAGAATCGTCAATACGCCGGCAGTAGGTGATGATCATATCAAACACCCACAAGCTGCAAGCGGTCAGCTAAACGTAACAGCTACCCAGGTATTGAGCGCTCAGAAGATCAACAAGAAAGCCTGTAACTTCTCCTGTGAATCCAAATAGTAACACTCCCGTACAGTCCGGTCTCGTCGTCTGATATGTCGCATATCTCGCCTAGGGGTGGTAAACGTCAGACCCCAGTAGCTCGATAAGTCGTGTCGATATGAGGTCTATAACAGTTCGAGAAACTACTGATAACACTTACCAGTAAATCTCAGCAACCCTGGCCAGGGATTTCCGGTTATAGCCAATCGAACACAGCACAACATCAACTCCCTATACCGGGAGAGACGAATCCCCTCCTATCGCTCATTGCCTCCATGTGATTCGGGACTGTACCCAAAAGCCACATCTTTGCACGCCCTCTTGGACGTGGTATGATGGAAATCAAAGCACAGTGGGAATCACACAAGACTCTATGACGATCTCGGGTCAACAGACTACTCTGTACCAGTGTCACCGGAGAACTGCGATCTGACGTATGGTATAATACCATCTGGGAGTTCTCGGCGAGTCCGTCCAGTGTACCCAGTCTCCACTGAGCACCCGTACACCATCCTTGATGTCAAACACCGATGGATATGGGATCATCCATCGCCCATCATATGGGTCAAGATGCGTATACGCTAGTCTACTCTGGTGCATCGATGCCCTGTCTCGATACACCCACGACTCGGAACAGTTATAGGATGTACTCGTCGACTACCGTGGCCCCACTAGTATGATCTCATCATAGTCCCAGTAGTTGAGTACATATCCTAAGGGCTTTATCAACATGTAATATAGAGACAATCAGAGTACATGTTAAGATAAAGTACAACCAGATAGCATACTATCATGTCGAGCAAGAAAGTCCTCCCTATATATGTCCTAGCATCCACTACAATATACATCGTATGTACAGTAATGGACTCTAGGGCATACATATAACTAACAATCTCCCACTTGCACTAGGGCCATCTGTTATGGTATCGCATACCCAACAATTAGCTGCGGTTGAAGTATCTCATACTCAACCATCCCGTAAAAGTCTCTACTGGGAAAAAGGCCTTTGTGAGTGGATCCGCGCTGTTGTCCTTTGTGTCTACTCTCCTAACCTCGATCTCCCTGGAGATCAACCATCTCCATGATCAGGTGATACTGCCTAAGAATTATATCTGGATTTCTGATGGGACGGAAGTTCCTTGGCTGAAGCCACAACTCCATTGTCATACAATGGTAGGAACGAAGTTCATCTTAGGAACTTATATATATCCAGACTGCCTCTTTGGTAGCATCCTTGGTAACGATGTATCTTGCCTTTAATCGTCTAGTATGTCACGGTATCTAGCTTGGAACTCTTCCAACATACCGTCCCTCCACTGAGGGTAAAGACAATGCCTTCGACTGACATTCAGTCGTCCTTATCACCCTGGAACCTTTCCAGTGATTCTCCCCAGGATCGATTGATACCATCTCACTACAACTAGTGAGTATCTTAACATCAAATTAGATCTATCTCATAGATCCAAAACCTAGGATTTAGTAGGTATCACTTTGATCCTATATGGAGAATCCTTATGATAAGCGGAGATTGACCGAGCGTAGCATAGGAAACTCCTTCCCTATCAAGAGTATGTCATCCACGTACTCTACGAGGATCACCACCATACTCTCTACTACCTTTTCGTATATACAAGGTTCATCTACCATTTTGATGAAGTCAAACTCTTTGGCTTCCACATCAAAACAGATGTTCCAACTCCGCGATGCCTGTTTTATCCTATAAAGCATCTTGCACACGTTTCCGCTGCTCCCACTGTCTACGAAGCCCTCTGGCTGTGTACTTACAGACGCTCTTTTCTAAAACATCATTTAGAAAAGCAGTCATGACACCCAACCACCAGATATCGTAGTCATGGTATGTAGCCGTGGCAAGTAAGATCTGGATGGACTTAAGCATAGATCCTTAGAAAAGGTTTCAACATAATCCATACCTGGTCTATGATGCAAACCTTTAACAAGTCTAGCTTTGAAAGTCTCAACTTTTCCATGTACACCAAGTAATCTTCTCAAGATTTACTTGCTCCTGATGGGGATTTAACCCTTCAGATAAAGCAACCAAAGTCCATACTTTGTTGGTGTATAAGGATTCCATCTCAGATCGATAAGCATCCAGCCATTCTCACAGAGTCCCACTCCTGATGGCCAGCTCGAAACTAGTTGGGTCATCATCTCATAATGCAATCCTCGTTCCCACTGTCATAGAGAAACCAAAATATCTCTCAGGTGGGTGAGGAACCCTACTAGATCGGCGGAGAGGCTAAGGTTCGTTGGAAACTATTGAATTCTTTGGTTCTACCAAATCATCAGCTGCAGTTTGTATAGCTGGAACCTTTCCAGTTCTACATAACAGACCTTGCCTCGAGCTTGTCCGGATTTTGCTTTTAGACATAGGCCGGACAACCCCAAATCTTAACAAACTTAAGATATGGGCTCTTCCCTTTCCATATCACATATGAAGTGATAGGCAACTGATTTGATTTGAACCCTATTCAATAGGTATGCAGCTTCTCAAGTGCATAACTCCCAAAAGGAAATAGGCAACTCAGTAGTACTCATCATAGAGCACACCATATCACATAGGGTGTTAGTGCTCCGCCCCGATATACCATCGTGCTATGGTGTATACGGAGGAGTAATGCTGAGAGAGAATCTCATTCTCCTTTAGAATAGTCCAGGAATCCCGTGCTCAAGTATTCTCCTCCTTGATCACATCAAAGAACATAATACTTTTACCCGTATTTTGGTTCTCTACTTCTAACTTATATTCCGTGAATATCTCAAAAGGTTCGGACTTGTGTTTCAACAGGAACATATGTCTGAATCTTGAGAGATTATCAGAGAATGTAATGAAGTACAAAGAACCGATCTTGGCAAGTGTAGACAGGGGACTTTCATACATCAGCATGTATCAATCCCAAAAGTTCACTAACTCTTTCTCTGTTTCCAACAAACAGAGCTGTGGTCATCTTATCTTTGTGACATGACAGGAAAGTTTCACAAGATGTAAATTCAAACTAATTTGAATATGCATCTTTATGTAACTTCAGCCAGTCGGGTCGCATTGATATGACCTAGTCTACAATACCTCAAGAAGGATTCATTCATTTCTGAACTCTTCCTCTTGTGTGTGTTCCGTATACTAAGAACTGTAATTTGATTTAGAACGTCAATGCTTTTAGATAACGTGCCTGAACCGATCAACTCTTGATATAGGAAATGTTCAAAACATTATCCAACAATACAAAATTATATCCTTTCTTTACTAATAAAGAGACTGATATGATTTTGTATATCAGGTTCGGTATCTAATAACATTTATTCAGAATCAATGTATTCTAGTAATACAGGGTGACAGTGACCAACAGACTTGGCTACAACACTTGCACCAATTTCTGTCTCATGAAGCTTATCACCCGTTCTCAGTTCTCTACCTCTCTGAAGCCCTATGTAACAGATTACATATGCGGGATCCTGATCCGGTATCACATACCCAGGACGTAAAGGATACTGAGAAACAGTTCTATGTAATGAACACACCCGAAGATGATGCATCAGCATGTACTTTCTTCGTTTGGGCGGCACGGGAATTCTGGTAATCCCCAATTTCCTGCTCTGTCTTATAACAATTATAAGTTGGAGCGGGACCAACGTTCCCCAGCTCAGTAAAACAAGCGGGTTCGGTCAATATATCCGTTTTATTATCTTGATTAAGGCGTGATATGGTCGCTATCTGGAGAGAGAGAGAGAAGAAAACACTCAGCGTATGCTCTTGCAAGATTAGATTGGTTATCTAATATATCTAATCAGGATGTCTCCCACTGTTTTAGTCAAATCTTCCTTCAAACCCTAAAAGGAAAAACTAGCCGGGATTAATTACACGCTACAAGTTCGCCAATCTTTCAGCCAGGCCAGTGTCGGTACTTTGAGGGAGGTCCCCCGTGCTTTCGCACGAACCTAATTAATGTAAACCTCGTTTTCCCAGAGGCATAACCCCGTTGACACCTTTCTAGACACCTACTTGATCGGCTAATTGTAATGTATAAAACTCTCCCAGGAGTAACTCTTACTCGCAGTGGGTATTGGGATCCAACTATCTCATAGAAGGTATGCAATCTCATTGCAAATTTCAACACTTGAAATTCCCAATAATATTTTGCCCCAAGCGATCTATGACATTAACTAAGTCAACAAACCATAAATCGCAAGTCAAGTTCAACCCGTACATTTCCCGATTGAATTAAACCCACCCGTACGACCCTTAACTGAGTCAACAAAGCCATACGAATACCCTAATCCAATCACATCTCATGTTTTAGCAGATAAACATTACTTAGCTACCGTACACTATGCCTTAACTAAGTCAACAAACATAGCACGAATACTAAATAATATCTATCTGAAATGACGGAGGGCTACGACAGGTTTTTAAGAAAACCCTTTGCGTAATGAACTTGATATCGTTGTAGAATCGAGTGATTTTAAATGGAATGCTTTTGAGGCTTTTCTAGTTCTGCTAAAGGGGTCACTCCCGGTGAAGGGATCGTCGGCCCTTTCCTCATCAAATAAGGTGCAGGATATATCATATATACCGCTGTGCAAAACAGAAACTATAGAAGCAATCAAAAGACAAACCGAGTTTGTAGCATCTGCCAGTTATTGCTAAAGGAGTCACTCCCGGCGAAGGGATCTCGGTCCTTTCCTTATCGAATAAGGTGCTGGATGTTCTACAAGGAACACCGCTATGCAAAGCAAGAACTAGAGCTACCAGTTTTATATAAACAAGTTTCTACAACATCTTTAGGTTTCTTTTAATTCATTAATCTCATTAATGAAGTCCCATTTTATTATGCTTCACAAGCATCTCTTTTGAAACGAAATCTGCAATATAACATATATCTCATATATATAATATAATCATTCGTCTCAGGCAGTAATATGATCTCATCACAGAACATTGCAGCAGAAGAAACATATATGAAATATTGGATATACTAGGACGTCCGTGTTTTCAATACGAGCCTGTATAAAACACGGATTCCACGGTTGCGATGAATAGCCAAACCCACATCCCTAGACCCCTACGAGAGCGGCAAGTAACACTGCCAATTCTAGGGTTAGGAGACCCAGTCTCGACTCCTCGAGATGGTCTCCCACTGGACCCTAGAACCCGGTTACTTGTGCTCCCCGTCTTGGGTCTACCTAATGCGGAAAAGTAAATAATATACAACGGTGACATCTTCCGCTACCTGGAAGTGCCCCAATAAAAGAATATTACATACAAATGAATTTTACATGAATGAAAAAGAAAAAACTCTCATCTCACATAAAACCCCCGGCTATTCAAACGCGACGATCCAATACATCATATCACAGCAACACATAATATCTCATATCATCAACGTAAGCAATTATGCGTATCCCGATTGTCGTTGATGTATAGCAACGAAGCCGGCGATACACCACATACTACGCTTACGGTCACAGAAAAGAAAGTGTAAAACTACAACAGTTGGAATCCGCAACCTTCTTTAGACATCGCATGCCTAACAATTATAAACCCCGCATTTTAGTCTCATTATCGAAAACTCTTTTCAATATCAAGTCGGGCAATTCAACAAGATTCCCGACGCCCTGATCGAATGCTCGTCGCAAACTTTAGTAGACGGCCGCACCCCCGATACCGTCGACGAAGTGCACCAAGGCGGAACACCGCTACCGGGAGCACCCCAACGGATGCTTTCGGCGACGGGGTTCTCCTACAGTCACTTGGTCGGGGCTACGAAGTGAGGCTGTCTATTAAGTTTACCCGGCGAGTATCCGCGTACACTACGTGATTGCGACGGACTTTTGATCGCATCAAAATTCCGTGGCAACCGATCATCTGAGACTAAACTGCTATGTCTATAATATTCAAATCAGTTATCTCATAACTACCTGTGGATTCCAATTATTGTATCACATTCCAGATAAATAGAAAAAGTTAAACTTTCCGATCGAATCATCAAACACCCAAGATTTCCTCAATATATCTCAACTCTTGAAATCAGTTTAAAACGTCCATTACATGCCACAGTACCAATGGTCCAGCCGTAGAAGGGTCAAGCCAACGCCTCACATGTGGCACGCCGTACTGCCCCAAACCCTAAGGTTCAAAGGGCAGTTCAAGACGGTCACATAATCGAGTTAAGGTTTGTTGTCTTCTAGAGGGTCCATCGAGTTACTTGCATGACTTAGAACATTCTTAAACACGAGGAAAAATCCAACTTTTGAAAAATTTTCCGACAGGGGAAAAAATGAGTTATTGATATCCGTTCGAACTTTTTAACAGTTTCTAAAAGTTATCCGGAAAACCACATAGACAAAATTTGATACCCCGATCGAAACACCGAATCCCCAAAACAACTCCAGAAAATTCAACACTTGAATAAATATTAAAAATTCCCAGAAAATCCAGCATAATTAAATAAGAGTTACTGTGCAGAAAAGAATTGATGACGTCACATTTTCGCCGCGGAACCGCCGCAGAAGGCATGCTTCTGCCGCGGTTCCGCCGCGCGATTTACTGTTCATCAAAATATTTTTGCGTCGTAATTCTTAAAATTTCCTGCTGAATTTTTTAAGCATTTTTAATTTCGAAAAACTCCAGATTTTAGAAAAAGTCCAGAGAGCAATTTGTGATCGGGTTTCGGGTTCGTTCGGACTTCAACATCCGTCTAGACTTCGCCTAAAGCTCTAGCTTGGCTCTGATACCACTGTAGGGTTGCTAGGCACGCGCACAAGGGTCTACGAGGCATCAACCATGCCCGAATAAAAATTTAGCCGTGCCGAACAACCCGAATACGGAACTTTAAACTAGAGATTAGGCGAAAACAAGCATGCTAAACACTTTAACACTAAGTGAGAGGGATTACAACCTTTGTAGATCCGGTCCTTCACTTCATATGCTCCGTGTTGTGGTCCCTTCGCTGCGATCATCGGGATCCGGACTCTCGAGAGGTTCCACGAAGAGAAAGACGCAACCTTTGCTTCCGATCTTCGATACTAAGATGATCTACCTCGAAGTTTCTTTAACACAAGCTAACACTCATGAAATGATGTGAACACCCTCATCTAAATGGCAAGGGAAGATGAGGATGATGAAGTAAGAATTTTGCTCTATTTATTTATCTTTTTCTCACAATAATTCATCACCTTTGGAAAAACAAGCAAGCTTTTCCATGGAAGAATGAAGGAGGAAGAAGATGATAATTCATTTGTGATGAATAGAAAGAATGTTATCATAATCATTTATGCAACCATGGTTCACTTAACCATTGTAGAGAGTTTACTAGGGTTAGGGTTTGGGTTGGGTTAAGTGTGAGTCATGGATAAAGATCAACACAAATATCTTTATCATGACAAAGTAAAAGCTTCTAGAATCAACTAGAAGGTTTAACCCTAATCCAAACCCTAATCATGTTTAAACTCCTCTAATCATGTTGCATTAATAATTATAATATGTTACAATATTATATATCACATATACAATATTTATTGTAACAAAATAAAATAATACATTTAACATATATCGCATATATATCAATGTATTACCCGAGTGAGAAAAAGAATCTTTTAGTGAGCAAATATTAGTTAATGTAATTTAATATATCAAATATATTATTATACATTAAATTATCGAATCAACACTTGATCCGACAATCCGGCTATATCTCATATAACCGACTAATATTTATCCGTACCGATTCATCGAATCAACACTTGATCCGATGACCCGGCTGATATCAAATATCGCGAGAATATAATACGGTATCACATATCGCATTATCCTCGGTCCCGCACATATCACATATGTGCTCCTACTTCGTTTTGCCTGAGTCAAGAAACCTCTGTGTAGGACTCTAAAGAATCGTCAATACGCCGGCAGTAGGTGATGATCATATCAAACACCCACAAGCTGCAAGCGGTCAGCTAAACGTAACAGCTACCCAGGTATTGAGCGCTCAGAAGATCAACAAGAAAGCCTGTAACTTCTCCTGTGAATCCAAACAGTAACACTCCCGTACAGTCCGGTCTCGTCGTCTGATATGTCGCATATCTCGCCTAGGGGTGGTAAACGTCAGACCCCAGTAGCTTGATAAGTCGTGTCGATATGAGGTCTATAACAGTTCGAGAAACTACTGATAACACTTACCAGTAAATCTCAGCAACCCTGGCCAGGGATTTCCGGTTATAGCCAATCGAACACAGCACAACATCAACTCCCTATACCGGGAGAGACGAATCCCCTCCTATCGCTCATTGCCTCCATGTGATTCGGGACTGTACCCAAAAGCCACCTTTTTGCACGCCCTCTTGGACGTGGTATGATGGAAATCAAAGCACAGTGGGAATCACACAAGACTCTATGACGATCTCGGGTCAACAGACTACTCTGTACCAGTGTCACCGGAGAACTGCCATCTGACGTATGGTATAATACCATCTGGGAGTTCTCGGCGAGTCCGTCCAGTGTACCCAGTCTCCACTGAGCACCCGTACACCATCCTTGATGTCAAACACCGATGGATATGGGATCATCCATCGCCCATCATATGGGTCAAGATGCGTATACGCTAGTCTACTCTGGTGCATCGATGCCCTATCTCGATACACCCACGACTAGGAACAGTTATAGGATGTACTCGTCGACTACCGTGGCCCCACTAGTATGATCTCATCATAGTCCCAGTAGTCGAGTACATATCCTAAGGGCTTTATCAACATGTAATATAGAGACAATCAGAGTACATGTTAAGATAAAGTACAACCAGATAGCATACTATCATGTCGAGCAAGAAAGTCCTCCCTATATATGTCCTAGCATCCACTACAATATACATCGTATGTACAGTAATGGCCTCTAGGGCATACATATAACTAACAGTTAGTTGGTATTATACCTATTGTCAGATAGCAGTTCCCAGGTGACATGTGTACAGGTTAGTCTGTCGACCTGAGATTGTCATTTGTCTCGTGTGAGTTCCCACTGTGCTTTGATTACTACCCTACCACAGCTCAAAGGAGTTGCGTAAACAGGTTTTAGTTGGGTACGGTTCCGAGCCACATGGAAGCAGTGAGCGGATCGTCGAGGATTCATCTCTCCCGGTATTAGGGGTTGATGTCGCGTGGTGCACGGGTGCATCACCAGAAATCATTGGTCAAGATAGTCGAGAATTACTGATTTGAATCAGTAGTTTCTCAGTGGTGATGAGCTTCATACCGACACTAAATGTCACGTTATTAGGGGTCTGACTTTATCCATCCCCCTAGACTCGATATGCGATACTCTTAGACGAACATATCGGACTGTATGGAGATTGTCACGGACAGGCTCAGTAGGGGTTCGAATGAGTTTGCTCGTCGGCCTTTCTTTCGCTCAATAGCTGGGTAGCCGTTACGTACAGCTAGTGCCGCTGACATGCTTGAGGTTAAACCCACTGCCAGCGTATTGACGAGTCTTTAGAGTCCCACACAGAGGGTTTCCCTGCTTCGGGCGAAACGATGTAGAGGCCATATGGTTTTCGGCATGGTTCGATCATATACGTGCACTTGTGCACTTATCATAATTCGGACGGATAATACTTGTGGGCTTTGGTTTAATCCGGATTCTAGTATTATATTATTGGAATATTTTCGTCTCTTTGTATTCGTATTTTTTAGAATACGGATACGGGTATGTATATACGGATGAGGGGTATTCTTTTAATTTATTACAAGATTACTTCTAGAAGATGCCACCTCATTTAGTTTTAACCATTTAGTTTAAAAGGTTAATAAGGTGGAAGGATGAGGTGTGATTTGGCATTTATGGAAGCATGGCTTTGTAGTGACTCATGGAGGTGGCTCATGGTTCACTATTCTAGCATGCTTGATATTTGTAAGTGTTGTGAGATATTTTCTTTACTTGATGCATTATTCTATGCACACAACACTTAGCCATTTTTCTTGAGTTGCTTCACACTCTCATCCTCAAGCTTCTTCTTCTACCTCCACCCTTCAAGTCTCATGTGTTGAGAAACCTAGGGTGTTTAGAGACAAATCAATCCATCATTAGACTCTACATATTCTAGGCTATCTAGTTTAGCGAACTAGTTACCCTAGTTACCTCGGTTATGAGGTAGGAGCTTGGAATACAAATCCTCAGGTGGATCATCTTCGATGGAGGGAGACCGGAGATCAAGCTTGACCATGGAGGCTTCTGGATCTTGGGATGATGGTTAAAAACCAAAGGACATGGATCATTCGGTATAACCTTTCTAAACTCCTTTATAGTTTGCTAGATTAGGGTTAATGGTCGATCCGTATTATGGGGTTATTCTAGCGCCAGTTTTATAAAAAATTTGTTCTGCATTCGGTCACGATATATGGCCAGGGCACTGGCATAACCCAACATGGTATCAGAGCCAACCCATAAATCCTAAACTAGCAGTTTAAACAATGTTTAAAGTAATGAAACCGAAACAACTCCGAAACAATACGGATAATATTCAAGTTGTTATCAAATTTTTATAGTCTTCAAAAAAAAATTTAAAACAATTGCAGAAGACTATTCTTGTGACAACTAGAACACATATAAAAACGTGCCCTAAATTAAAAAGTTAGGCCGGCGAGATCGGTATAATTCCAGGCGTCGCCGATTTTTTATAAGGAATTGGGTCTTGGTGTTTTTACTGTGTTCTAGGCTCTTGAATATTGGATTTTAGGTATTGTTTGTTTTTTCCCAGATTGCATATTCTGTTATCTCATGGTTTGGGGCAATACAGAGTATTTTGAAGTCGATATTTTTAACACTGTTTAAAAGTTTTCAGTATATACATTACTATCTGCGACCGTGAATGTCATTAGAGCGATATAACTCGTCTAATTGCTCTATGTTCTTTTAGACGGGTTTGTGAACATGACATTCACGTTAATGTTCTGTGTTGTGCTGAGCTTGTGGTGGGATTGTCGTGGTGGATAGCCAGTGGTGCAATGATAGTTGTACAGTTTAGATTCTTTTGCACATTTGATATTGTGGGGCTAGCGTCCGATATGTGGACTTCCGTATCTACTCGTTTGTATATTATTTGTTTGGGGCTGTTAGTGTATATGCCCTAGAAGCCATTACTGTATCATACTAGTTTGTATATTACTTGATGGAAGCTTAGGATATTCACAGTTGTATAGAAAATCTTGCTCGAAATGGTAGTATGCTACTTGGTTTGTTTCTACTTTAATGTGTGCATGTGTTTCTTTTAGCATATCGCCTATACACATTAGTGGAGCCCTTAGGATCTTTGCTTGATTACCAGCGTTGTGATGGCAGTCACACTAGTGGGGGCTGGGTAATCTACAAGCGCATCCTTATACAGGTCCCTAGTCGTAGGATTATCGAGACAGAGTATCGATACTCCGGAGTAGACTAGCGTATACGCTTCTCATCCCAGCAGGGGAAATGGTCCGTCCCACAGCCGTCAGTACGTCGTACTTGAAATAGTATGTGGGTGCTCGTTAGGTTACGAGTACACTGGACAGGACTCGTCAGGAACTGTTGGTTGGTACTATACCTATCGTCAGTTATCAGATCCCAGGTGACATGAGTACAGCTTAGTCCGCTGACTTGACACTGTCACTTCGCCTCGAGTGTGTTCCCACTGTACTTTGATTACTACCCTGCCACGGCTCAAAAGAGTCGTGCAAACAGGTAGTAGTTGGGTGCAGTCTCGAAGCACTTGGAGGCAGTGACGGTTAGACAGGATTCGTCTCTCCCGGTATTGGGGGTTGATATCGCGCTGTGTCTAGGAGAGCCATTACATATAGTCGTCCCTGGCCAGGGCAAGCGAGATATACTGGTAGGTTTCCAGTGTTATCTCAGGGTGTTCTGGGCTACACTCCGACATGACTTGTACCGCTATTAGGGGACTGACGTTTACCACCCCCTAGGCCCGCCATGCGATATTCTCAGACGAACAGACCGGACTGTACGGAGATTGTCATATACAGGCTCAGTAGGAGTTCGGATGGGCTCACCTCATCAGTCTTCTTATCGGCATCTACCTAGGGACCATTACGTACAGCTAGTGCCGCTTGCGGTCTGTGGTTAAACCCACTGCCAGCATAGTGTCGAGTCTTTAGAGTCCCACACATAGGGTTATTCGCCTTTGGGCAAAACAGAGTAGAGGTCGCATGGTTTTGCGATGGGGTTCGTTCACATCCGCACACTTGTGCACGTTTGGTGTCCGGACAGTTATTACTAGCGGGCTTTGGTTTAAGCCAGATCCAAGTATATATTTTGGGATTGGTTTTATCTCATTGTATTCGTGTTCCTCGGAACATGGATGCGGGTGTGTATGCACAGTTGACTGAGGCAGAGGCAGAGGATTCTCATTAGGGTTGATGACCGTTGTCATTTTCCAAACCCTAATGAATATGTGAAATATGATTAATAATATTAATTAAAGGAAATTGTGTTATGGTTAAGGTTGTTGACCATTTGACCATGGTTGATTTGTTGACCCAAGTTGAAATGTTGACCATAATCATTTCACACAAAAGATGCTCTTTGATCCTAGAAAAACTCATTAAATGTGAAATGATAATGGTCTCATCAAATGAACCATCACCTTTTTATTTTGATTAATTTTGTTAATTCATAATTCACATATATGATAATATGGTTGCCATTTTTCTTCTCATCCTCTCATTCTCATTCTCTCACATCCTCTTCCTCTCTCTCAAGGCAAAAATCTCTCATGAGTTGAGAACCATTTGCCATTGAGATAAAACACCAAAATTACTCTCTACTCATCCTAAGGTTCAAGGTTTAGCAAACCTAACACTTTAGTTACCTCAAGTTTGAGGAAGGAGCTTAAGGTAGAGGCCCTCGGGTGGATCTTTCTTCGGCAAGAGAAGGCGACGAGGAGGAACCATTCAACCCACTCCAAGGAGAAGAAGAGAAGGAGTTCAAGACTAGGTATAACGCTCTAACCGAGTAGGTAAAGCTTGTAGTTAGTTGCTAATGTGTTGTTTAGCAAAGATCCGGTTTCTAGTCCATGTTACCCTAGTCCTAGAAAATCGTTTTTCACCGTTTCCGCAACCCCGAAAGAACCGGGACTGGTAATGTGGACTTACAGTAGTATCAGAGCCTAGCTAAACACAAACTAGCATGTTAGCAAAGTATCTAGAATTTCAATCGGAGAAAAAAATCACAAAACACGTCGAAAATGTTAACTTTCTGCCGATTTTCAAATCTGTTCAAAAAATAATTTAACATACACTAAAAATCGGCTCAGGGTTTTTAAAGAACACACAAGAAAAATGGCCCACTGACTCGGTCAACGCGCCGCGGATCCGCGGCCGAGTTGACTCGGCCGTGGATCGTTTTTCCTGCAGTGTTCTTAGAATGGTGTTTTGGGATTTTTAGAATATGTTGTTTCTGCCCAGAATTTCCAGAGAACAAATTTTTTTTTGGGGTGGTTACAAATCCGTATTTTGATCGAACTTCTGTAGAATTTTGCTAATGGGTTATATCTGTGATGTGATATATGTATTGAACGTCGGCTAATCGTTATACGTCGATTAGTGGGGGTTATACATATCTGTGATCGGTAATGTTGATGGTTTGTGTATGTATATGAATTCATTGGTTTGTCGCGGATGAATAGCCGGGGGGTTGTGAGATGAGAGTTTTATTTATCTTTCAATTCATGTAATATGTAAATTGATGTAATATTATTTGTATGGCCGCACATCTGGGATGAGGTTGTAGCCGCCATTGTATAATTTCTTTTTACTGTTTTTGCTCCTAGGATAGACCCAAGGAGGGGTGCACAAACTACCGGGTACCTAGAAGTGCCGAGTGGCCTACTCACGTTGTTGAGGGAGGTTGCTTCGCTTCGGGTATTTGGCGGGTAGTTTTCCACACCCGTAGGGGTCTAGGGTGGGGTATTGGCTATTCATCGCGACTGTATAATCCGCTTTTCGTTACAGGGTCGAACGAAACGCGGATTCCTAGTATATCCAATGTGTTCATATGTGATCTGGAATGGCTATCATTGCATCTGACGAATGCATATATCTATATATGATATCTATTTAGGCGTTGCTTATGTTTTGCATCCGCGCTAGTCCAACCCCCACTCTGTCGTTAGTTAAGTAACCTAACGGGTGATGACAGGGCCCTGTGGCGAATGCGGATGGCGTAAGCATACGTCATATTTTCGTTGTTTTCTGCAATGGTAGGATTAAATGATGGGACGCATTAAAATTAATGCAAGAAAATAAACAAAAGTTAAGTCGTTGGAACACTTTCAAAACCACTCGGTTCTTTTCAAAAACCAACTTTTAAACGCGGAGCTTGAACCACTCCTTTTAAAAGCTATCTCGTTCCATCGATTATATTAAGTTCACTACGTTCACGGTTTTGCCAAAACCATTCGTAGCCCTCCGTCATTTCATATGGATAGTCAATAGTATTCAAGCTATGTTTGTTGGCTAAAGTTAAGGCACAGTGATTGGTAGCTATTGAATATTCATATGCAGCATAGATAGATGCGTTGGTTTGGGACAGTCATACTGCCTTGTTGGCCAAAGTCAAGGGTAGGTACGGGTGGGTTCAAATTAACCTGAAGAATGACGGGTAGAACTTGACATGTGACTTATGATTTGTTGGCCAAAGTCAAGGTCATAAGAGCATGGGACAAAAATCCACATCGGGAGTTTCTAAAGAAACTGAAACTTGCTAGTACTGCATACCATTTGGAGTGTGATGATTCTGGTAGGATTCCTTCAGTTTTGTCACACGATGATATTTGGATCCCGATCCTACTGTGAGTATATGCTACTCCTCGGGAAATTTCTCACTTAACGACCAATGATATAAACCAAGTAGGTGTCTAGAAAGGTGTTAGCAGGGCTACGCCCCCAGGGAAAAGAGGTTACTTAATTAAGGAACTTCGCGAAAGTGTTAGAAAACCTCCCTCGAAGTACCGACACTGGCCTGGCTGAACGGTTAAGCAAGTATTGTACGGTGAGATTGATCCCGACTAATTCTTCCTTTTTGGTTTGAGGAGGGATTCGAGAGACAGTGGGAGCCATCCTATTTAGACAAACTAAAAACCACTCTAAACTTGAAAGAGCATCATGCTAAAGTGTTTCTTCTCTCTCTCCTAATTGCAGCGACCAATCGTCATGACCGGACTTAAGTTACTACTAGATAAAAATATACTGACAGAGCCAAACTACAAAGATTGGCTCAGGAATGTCAAAATGGCAATCACTTATGACAAGTTGGGGTATCTCCTTGCCACCAAAGCTCCCTCTGTCCCAGGTCCCACCTCCAGCGTCGCGGATATAGAAATCCATAAGACATGGGAGATCGACTGCGCGAAGGCCAAGTGCCTCGTGCTTGCCTCTACGGACAATGAACATCAGAGGAGGCACGAGAATATGGACCTAGAATCCATATTTCTCCATACTAAGGAACTATATGGAGAGCAATCCCGTATCGCCAGATACGAAGTCTCAAAAAAGTTGTTTTCGGCGAGATTGGCCGTCGGATCATCGGTAGCGGAACACGTGCTTAAGATGATTGGCTTCATTGAAGAGCTCGCGGACCTTCGGACCACGTTAGAGAATGAGCTCTATACGGACTTGATTCTCCAGTCCCTTCATTCCACTTACGCCCAGTTTATCCTGAACTTCAACTTGCAAGGAAAAGAAATTGAACTTCCGGAGCTCCTCAACATATTGAGGAGTGCAGAGGACACCCTACAGAAAGGTAGGGAAACATCCACTTTGTTTGTTGGAGGACCTTCCTCTTCTAGGTCCAAGGCGAAAGCCAAGGGAAAGAAGAAGAAAACCTCCACCAAACCAAGGGACGGTGTTAGTAAAGTGGAAACGAAGGGAAAGGCAAAGGCAACAAAGGTAGCGCGAAAGCTTGTGGGAAAGGAAGAGTGCTTTTAGTGTCATAAGAGTGGACACTGGAAAAAGGATTGCAGGGCTTGGAAGGCCAGAAACCAGGACCCGAAACAAGTTGTGGCTTCGGCTTCAGGTGTGTATGTTATTGAAAACTGTCTATCAATAAATTATACTTCCTGGGTATTGGATACCGGATCAGGATCTCATTTCTGTAATTCTTTGCAGGCACTGAGAAAGCGTAGGTTTTTGAAGGCAGGGATATGACCCTCAGAGTTGCAAACGGAGCTGGCATGGATGCTGAGTCCGTGAGGGACTATCACTTGGGATTGTCAGATGGACATGTTTTGGTTTTACGGGATTGTTATTTTGTACCCAATGCAACTTGTAATATCATATCTGTATCTTTGATATCTAAAGAAGGTTATGAATTTGCATTTGTAACCAATGTTGTAAACATTCACCTTAATCAAGTTCTGATTAGGTTGGGTACATTAAGCAATGGTATATACGTATTAAACCAACCACAGATTTTCAATGTCCAGAATACACACAAAAGAAAGTCTCCAGAAATAAATCATACTTTCTTATGGCATTGTAGACTGGGTCACATCAATGAGAGAAGGTTGACGAAGTTACATAAAGAAGGATATTTGGATCCGTTCGAATATCAATCATATGCAACTTGTCAATCCTGTCTCAAAGGAAAGATGGCAAAGACTCCATTTACTGGACACGGAGTAAGAGCAAGCGAGCTCTTGGGGCTCATACACAGCGATGTGTGCGGTCCAATGTCTACACATGAGCGAAACAGTTATTCTTACTTCATTACTTTTACGGACGACTTTTCAAGGTACGGATATGTCTTCTTAATGAAACATAAATCTGAAGCCTTTGAAAAGTTCCAGGAATACAAGAATGAAGTAGAAAAACAAACAGGCAAAAGTATCAAGACACTGAGATCTGATCGAGGTGGTGAATACTTGAGTGCCGGGTTCCTGGATTACCTAAAAGAGAATGGAATTCTCTCTCAGCTTACTCCTCCATACACTCCACAACATAACGGTGTATCGGAGAGACGGAACCGAACCCTATTGGATATGGTACGTTCCATGATGAGTAACGCTGAGTTGCCGCGATCATTCTGGGGATATGCACTAGAATCAGCTGCATATCTTTTGAACCGAGTTCCAACTAAGACTTTGCCCACCACACCATATCAGATATAGAGTGGGAAGAAACCCTATTTTCAATATCTGAAGATTTGGGGATGTCCAGCTTTTGTCAAAAAGTAGCATGCGGACAAACTCGAGGCACGCTCAGTACAGTGCAAGTTTGTGGGATACCCAAAGAACTCCAGGGGGTATCTTTTCTATTACGCCGAAGAACAAAAGGTTTTTGTCTCTCGTAATGCCCACTTTCTGGAACATCAGTTCTTAGAAAAAGAAATAAGTGGGAGCGCAATAGAACTGGAAGAAATTCCATAACCACAAACTATTACTGAAAGCTTAGTAGAACCAGAGGGTTCAAAAGAACAGGACATTCCTGCGCTGCTCCGCAGGAGTAGTAGGCAGTCTCATCCGCCCGAGAGATACTACTGTTTTCTCATTGACGGGGATAGAGAGGATTGCATCATTGATAATGATGAGCCGACTAGCTTCCAGCAGGCCATTCAGAGCGTTGACTCGGTAAAATGGCTAGATACAATGCGGACCGAAATGAAGTCCATGTACACCAACAAAGTATGGACTTTAGACGTTGCTCCAGAAGGGGTAAAACCAGTGGGATGCAAATGGATCTTCAAGAGGAAGATTGGTGTAGATGGACAGGTTGAGACCTATAAGGCTAGACTTGTTGCAAAGGGTTTTCGTCAAAGACCTGGTTTGGACTATGACAAAACCTTTTCTTCAGTAGCTATGCTTAAATCCATTCGGATCCTTCTTTCCATTGTTGCCTTCCACGATTATGAGATTTGGCAGATGGACGTAAAGACCGCTTTTCTAAATGGAAATTTAGAGGAGTGTGTCTATATGGACCAGCCAGAGGGTTTCATTCAGAGTGGGAGCAGCGGAAAGGTGTGCAAGTTTCTTAAGTCCATTTATGGACTAAAGCAGGCATCGCGGAGTTGGAACATCTGTTTTGATGAGACGGTCAAAGATTTTGGCTTTATCAAAAATCCAGATGAACCATGCATGTATAGTAAAATTGTAGCACGAACTGTCGTATTCCTCGTTTTATACGTAGATGACATTCTCTTGATAGGAAATGATATTCCTATGCTACAATCTGTCAAAGGGTTCTTTTCACACAGGTTCTCCATGAAAGACCTGGGTGATGCCTCCTACATTCTGGGGATCCAGATCCATCGTGATAGATCCAAGAGGATATTAGGACTTTCACAGTCCAGGTACATCGACACCATACTGAAAAGATTCAGTATGGAAGATTCCAAGCGCGGTAATCTACCGGCTTGTCACGGGATCACCCTCTCCAAAGAGATGTCTCCCAAGACTGATTTGGAAAGGGATCTCATGTCTGTTATACCCTACGCTTCTGCGGTAGGCTCTATAATGTATGCGATGTTGTGTACCAGACCAGATGTTGCTTATGCACTGAGTGTGGTAAGCCGGTATCAGTCAAACCCTGGGGAAAAGCACTAGATAGCGGTAAAGAACATTCTCAAGTACCTGAGAAGGACTAAGGAGATGTTCTTGGTGTATGGCAGAAAAGACCTCCAGATCGAGGCCTTTGCTGACTCCAGCTTCCAGAGTGACAAGGATGATTCCAAGTCCATGTCGAGTTATGTATTTACCCTCAATGGAGGGGCGGTGTGTTGGAAGAGTTCCAAACAGGAAACCGTCGCTGACTCGACGATGGAAGCGGAATATATCACTGCTTCTGATGCACAAAAGAAGCCGTCTGGATGAGGAAGTTCTTGAAAGAACTTCAGGTAGTTCCGTCCATTGTTGATCCAATACCTCTGTATTGTGACAACAACGGGGCTATAGCTTTAGCGAAGGAACCCAGGTCCCATCAGAAGTCCAGACACATCTTAAGGCGATATCACCTGATCAGGGAGATCGTGGATCGCCAGGAGATCGAGGTTCGGAGGGTTGCTTCAGAAGATAACACTGCAGATCCATTCACGATGGCCTTACCCCAGACTCAGTTCGAGCGGCTGATCGAGATGATAGGTCTTCGATACGCCAGTACATGGCCTTAGTGCAAGTGGGAGATTGTTAGTGTATATTCCCTAGAGGCCATTATTGTATCATACTAGTTTGTATATTACTTGATGGAAGCTTGAGATATTCACAGTTGTATAGACAATCTTGCTCGAAATGGTAGTATGCTACTTGGTTTGTTTCTACTTTAATGCGTGCATGTGTTTCTTTTAGCATATCGCCTATACACATTAGTGGAGCCCTTAGGATCTTTGCTTGATTACCAGCGTTGTGATGGCAGTCACACTAGTGGGGGCTGGGTAATCTATAAGCATATCCTTATACAGGTCCCTAGTCGTAGGATTATCGAGACGGGGCATCGATACTCCGGAGTAGACTAGCGTATGCGCTTCTCATCCCAGCAGGGGAGATGGTCTGTCCCACAGCCATCAGTACGTCGTACTTGAGATAGTATGTGGGTGCTCGTTAGGTTACGAGTACACTGGACAGGACTCGTCGGGAACTGTTGGTTGGTACTATACTTATCATCAGTTATCAGTTCCCAGGTGACATGAGTACAGCTTAGTCCGCTGACTTGACACTGTCACTTCGCCTCGAGTGTGTTCCCACTGTACTTTGATTACTACCCTACCACGGCTCAAAGGAGTCGTGCAAACAGGTAGTAGTTGGGTGCAGTCCCGAAGCACTTGGAGGCAGTGACGGTTAGACAGGATTCGTCTCTCCCGGTATTGGGGGTTGATATCGCGATGTGTCTAGGAGAGCCATTACATATAGTCGTCCCTGGCCAGGGCAAGCGAGATATACTGGTAGGTTTCCAGTGTTATCTCAGGGTGTTCTGGGCTACACACCGACACGACTTGTACCGCTATTAGGGGACTAACGTTTACCACCCCCCTAGGCCCGCCATGCGATATTCTCAGACGAACAGACCGGACTGTACGGAGATTGTCACATACAGGCTCAGTAGGAGTTCGGATGGGTTCACCTCATCAGTCTTCTTATCGGCATCTACCTGGGGACCGTTACGTACAGCTAGTGCCGCTTGCGGTCTGTGGTTAAACCCATTGCCAGCGTAGTGTCGAGTCTTTAGAGTCCCACACAGAGGGTTATTCGCCTTTGGGCAAAACAGAGTAGAGGTTGTAAGTCGATGTAGTACACCCCAGTACTTATGGGGAGGCGGAATTTACAAAAACTTATTAAGTTTAAACAACGAACATCGACTAACCGCTTGAATCGAAGCTAAACCCTAAAAACCGTATTCTTATGAGTTTCTTTACATAAGTGATTAGGGATTATACCTAATGAACCGGTCCTTCTTCTTTATGTCCTCCTTGGTTCTCCTCGGCCTTCTCTAGGTAGTAGACGATCCACCCGAGAGCGAAACTCCAAGCTAAACCTCTAACTTGAGGTAACTAATCAACTTTGATTGCTAATCAAAGATGATAGGATGATAAAGAGTATAGGTTATGGATTGTTTAGTCTAACTAATCCTTTGATCTCAACACATGAGGATTAAGGATTAGGGTTAGAAGATGAGAGCTTGAGGAGAGAGAATGTGTAATATGATAATGAGAGAAGAGAGAGAGTGTATCATAATATTATGAAGCATTCTTATTTTCAATAAATGAATAAAGGAAATGAATAAGCATGCTTCACAAAATATCTTGTGATGATTCATTAACATGAGTCATTAAGCAATAAATGTGCATTAATGAAGTGAATGAATCACCACTATGACTCACTCTCTTTCCAAAACAAACCTCCTTAGTCACATCTTCTAGAAGCTTCTCGAGTAATTACGAGAACGCCCCTCCGATCCGTAAAAATACGGAAAAACTTTAGACTGTAAAAATCCAATAACCGGATACCAGTAACTGGCTTAAACCAAAGCCGACTGGTAAAATCTGTCCGAAAGTCGTACGCGCGTAAACGCACGTATGCGTCCGAACCCTTTGTCGCAAAACCATGCAACCTCTATATCGTTTCGCCTGGAGTAGGAAACTCTCTGTGTGGGACTCTAGAGACTCGACTACTACGCTGGCAGTGGGTTTAACCACAGACCGCAAGCGGCACTAGCTGTACGTAACGGTCCCCAGGTAGTTGTCGATAAGAAGGCCGATGAGTAAACCCATCCGAACTCCTACTGAGTCTGATGTGACAATCTCCATACAGTCCGGTCCGTTCGTCCATGACTATCGCATATCGGGCCTAGGGGGGCGGCAAGCGTCAGTCCCCTAATAGCGGTATAAGTCGTGTCGGAGTGAAGCCCATTACACCCTGAGAAACTGCTGGAACCTACCAGCAAATCTCGCTTGCCCTGGCCAGGGACTTTGCGTAATGGCTCTCTGACACAGCACGATATCTACTCCCAATACCGGGAGGGACGAATCCTGTCTAACCGCCACTGCCTCCAAGTGCTCGGGACTGCACCCAACTGCTACCTGTTTGCACGACTCCTTTGAGCCGTGGTAGGGTAGAAATCTAAGAACAGTGGGACACACTCGAGGCGAAGTAGCAGTGTCAAGTCTGCGGACTACGCTGTACTCATGTCACCTGGGAACTGTTCACTGACGACTGGTATCAAACCAACCAACAGTTCCCTGTGAGTCCTGTCCGGTGTACCCGTAACCTAACGAGCACCTGTATACTATCTCCAGTACGACGTACTGATGGCTGTGGGACAGACCATCTCCCCAACTGGGATGAGAAGCGTACACACTAGTCTACTCCGGAGTATCGATGCTCTGTCTCGATAGTCCAACGACCAGGGACCTGAATAAGGATGTGCTTGTAGACTACCCAGCCCCCACTAGTGTGACTGCCATCACAACGCTGGTAGACAAGCAAGATCCTAAGAGCTCTATCAATACGTATACTCACATATTAAGATAGAAAAACCAAGTAGCATACTACCATGTTTAGCAAGACTGTTATATACATGTGAATATCCCAAGCTTCCATTAAGTAATATACAAGCTAGTATGATACAGTAATGGCCTTCTAGGGCATAAACACTAACAATCTCCCACTTGCACTAGGGCCATGTACTGGCATATCGCAGACCAATGATCTCGAGTAGCCTCTCGAACTGAATCTGAGGAAGGGCCTTCGTGAATGGATCAGCAATGTTCTCTTCTGAAGCAACTCTCCGAACCTCGATCTCCTGACGATCAATGATCTCCCTGATCAGGTGATACCGCCTTAAGATGTGTCTGGACTTCTGATGGGACCTTGGTTCCTTCGCTAAAGCTATAGCTCCGTTGTTGTCGCAATACAGAGGTATTGGATCAACTATGGTAGGAACCACCTGAAGTTCTGTTAGGAACTTCTTCATCCAGACTGCTTCTTTTGCGGCATCGCAAGCAGCTATATACTCCGCTTCCATCGTCGAGTCAGCAACGGTGTCCTGCTTGGAGCTCTTCCAGCACACCGCCCCTCCATTGAGGGTAAAGACATAACCCGACATGGACTTGGAATCGTCCTTATCACTCTGGAAGCCGGAATCGGCAAAGGCCTCCAACCTGAGGTCTTTTCCGCCGTAAACCAAGAACATCTCCTTAGTCCTCCTCAGGTACTTGAGAATGTTCTTTACTGCTATCCAGTGTTTCTCCCCTGGGTCTGACTGATACCGGCTTACCACGCTCAGTGCGTAAGCTACATCTGGTCTGGTACACAACATCGCATACATTATAGAGCCTACCGCAGAAGCGTAGGGTATAATAGACATGCGTTCCCTTTCCAAATCAGTCTTGGGAGACATCTCTTTGGAGAGGGTGATTCCGTGACAAGCCGGTAGATTACCGCGCTTTGAATCTTCCATACTGAATCTTTTCAGTACAGTGTCGATATACCTGGACTGCGAAAGTCCCAACATCCTCTTGGATCTATCACGATAGATCCGGATCCCCAGAATGTAAGAGGCATCACCCAGGTCTTTCATGGAGAACCTGTGTGACAAGAATCCTTTGACAGATTGTAGCATAGGAATGTCATTTCCTATCAATAGAATGTCATCCACGTACAAGACGAGGAATACGACACTTCTGGCCACAACTTTACTATATATGCACGGTTCATCTGGATTTTTGATAAAGTCATATTCTTTGACTGTCTCATTAAAACAGATGTTCCAACTCCGCGATGCCTGCTTTAGTCCATAAATGGACTTAAGCAGCCTGCATACTTTCCCGCTGCTCCCACTCTGATTGAAACCCTCTGGCTGATCCATATAGACGCTCTCTTCTAAATTTCCATTCAGAAAAGCCGTCTTTACGTCCATCTGCCAGATTTCATAATCATGGAAGGCAGCAATAGCAAGAAGGACCCGAATGGATTTGAGCATAGCCACTGGAGAAAAAGTTTCGTCATAGTCCAAACCAGGTCTTTGACGAAAACCCTTTGCAACAAGTCTAGCCTTATAGGTTTCCACCTGTCCATCTACACCAATCTTTTTCTTGAAGATCCATTTGCATCCTATGGGTTTTACCCCATCTGGAGCAAAGTCCAAAGTCCATACTTTGTTGGTGTACATGGACTCCATTTCGGTCCGCATTGCATCTAGCCATCGTACCGAGTCGCCGCTCTGGATGGCCTGCCTGAAGTCAGTAGGTTCATCATCATCTATGATGCAATCCTCTCTATCCCCATCTATGAGAAAACCGTAGTATCTCTCAGGCGGACGAGACGGCCTACTACTCCTGCGGAGGGGTGCGGGAATGTTCTGTTCTTCTTGAACCTCTGGTTCTACCAAACTTTCAGTAGCAGTTTGTGGTTCTGGAATTTCTTCCAGTTCTATTTCGCTCCCACTCTTCTGATTTTCTAAAAATTCAGTTTCTAAGAAGTGGGCATGACGAGAAACAAAAACCTTTTGTTCCTCTGCGTAATAGAAATAATATCCCTTGGAGTTCTTTGGATATCCCACAAGCTTACACAGTACTGAGCGTGCCTCGAGCTTGTCCACATGCTGCTTTTTTACAAAAGCTGGACACCCCCATGTCCTAAAATGTTTTAGACAGGGTTTCTTCCCACTCCACATCTGATATGGTGTGGTAGGCACAGTCTTGGTTGGAACCTGGTTCAAAAGATATGCCGCTGATTCTAGCGCATAACCCCAGAAAGATCGCGGTAACTCAGTATTACTCATCATGGATCGTACCATATCCAATAGGGTTCGATTACGTCTCTCCGATACACCGTTGTGCTGTGGAGTGTATGGAGGAGTAAGCTGAGAGAGAATTCCTTTCTCTTTTAGGTAACCTAGGAACTCGGCACTTAAGTATTCTCCACCTCGATCAGATCTTAGTGTCTTAATACTTTTGCCTGTTTGGTTTTCCGCTTCACTCTTAAATTCCAGGAATTTCTCAAAGGCCTCTGATTTATGCTTCATTAAGAAAACATATCCATACCTAGAGAAATCGTCTGTAAAAGTAATGAAGTAGGAATAACCACCTCTTGCATGTGTAGACATTGGACCGCATACATCGCTGTGTATGAGTCCTAAGAGCTCGCTCGCTCTTACTCCTTGTCCAGTGAATGGAGTCTTTGTCATCTTTCCTTTGAGACAAGATTGACAAGTGTCATAAGTTTGATATTCGAACGTGTCCAAATATCCTTCTCTATGCAACTTAGTCAACCTTCTCTCATTGATGTGACCCAGTCTACAATGCCATAAGAAAGCTTTATTTAAATCTGGAGACTTTCTTTTTAGTGTGTTCTGGACATTGAAAATTTGGAGTTGGTTTAACACATATATGCCGTTATTTAGAGTACCGGACCCAATCAAACCATGATTAAGGTGGATGTTGACAACATCTCTTACAAACGTGAAATCATAACCTTTATTTGATAACAAGGAAACTGATATGATATTACACGTTAAGCTGGGTACAAAATAACAGTTATGTAAAACCAAAATGTGTCCACTCGTCAATCCTAGGTGATAATCCCCGACGGACGCAGCTCCCACGCTAGCTCCGTTAGCAACCCTGAGGATCATATCACCTTCCTTCAGCACTCTACGGTTTCTCAGTGCCTGCAATGAATTGCAAATATGAGATCCTGACCCGGTATCCAATACCCAGGAAGTAGAGTTGATCGACAGACAATTCTCAATTACAAACACACCTGAAGTCGAAGCCACAGCTTGCTTCGGTTCCTGGTTCTTGGCGTTCCACGCCTTGCAATCCTTCTTCCAGTGCCCTTTCCTGTGACAATGGAAGCACTCATCCAGGCCAACTACCGGTGCTGCAATCTTTTTCTTTCCCTTCTTTCCCACCTTACTAACACCTCCTCTAGGTCTGGGTGCGGCCTTCTTCTTCCTTCCTTTGGCCCTAGCCTTGGACCCGGAAGAAGATGAACCGCCAACAAACATAGCGGGTGTTTCCCTTGCCTTCTGCAAGGTGCCCTCTGCACTCCTTAACATGTTCAGGAGTTCCGCAAGTTCAACTTCTTTTCCTTGAAGATTGAAGTTAAGGATAAACTGGGCGTAGGTGGGAGGAAGGGACTGGAGAACAAGGTCTGTATAGAGCTCATTATCCAAAGTCGTCCCAAGGTCTGCGAGCTCTTCTATATAGCCAATCATCTGTAGGACATGTTCACCTACCGATGACCCGACAGCCAACCTCGCTCGAAACAATTTCTTTGAGGTCTCGTATCTTGCTATACGAGATTGCTCTCCATAAAGTTCCTTTGTATGGAGAAATATGCCATCTAAGGACATATCCTCGTGCCTCCTCTGATGTTCATTATTCATCGAGGCAAGCACGATGCACTTGGCTCTCGCGCAATCTAAATCCCAGGTTTTGCGGATTTCCTTATCCGCATTGCTGGATTTGGGACCAGGGACAGCAGGTGCCGTAGCGGTGAGGACGTACCCCAGTTTGTCATAGGTCAAAGCCATCTTGACATTCCGCAGCCAATCTTTATAGTTTGGCCCCGTCAGTATATTTTTCTCTAAAAGTAACTTAAGTCCAGTCATTTTCAGGGTCGCTGCAATTAGGAGAGAGAGAAGAAAACTCTTTAGCATGATGCTCTTGCAAGTTTAGAGTGGTTTTTAGTTTATCTAAACTGGATGGCTCCCACTGTTTCTCGAATCCTTCCTCAAACCATAAAAGAAGAATTAGCCAAGACTATTCCCACCGTACAATACTTGCTTAACCGTTCAGCCAGGCCGGTGTCGATACTTCGAGGGAGGTTTTCCAACGCTTTCGCGAAGTTCCTTAATTAAATAACCTCTTTTCTCTGGGGGCGTAACCCCGCTGACACTTTTCTGGACACCTACTAGGTTTATAGCATTGATCGTTAAGCGACGAATATCCTGATAAGTAGCATATACTCACAGTAGGATCGGGATCCAAATATCATCGTATGATAATGTTGAAGGAATCCTACCAACATTCATCAAACTCCAAATGGTATGCATCTCTTTGCAAATTTCAGTTTCTTTAGAAATTCCCGATATAAGTTTTTGCCCCATGCTCTTATGATCTTGACTAAGGGCCAACAAATCATAAGTCACATGTCAAGTTCTGCCCATCATTCTCCTGTTGATTTGAACCCATCCGTATACTCTTGACTAAGGGCCAAACAAAGTAATACGACTGTCCCAAACCAACTCATCTATCTATGCAACAAATGAATACCCCAGCAGCTACCAAACACTATGTCTTGACTAAGGGCCAAACAAACATAGCTTGAATACTACTGACCATTCATAAGAAATGACGGAGGGCTACGACTGGTTTTGGCGAAACCGTGAACGTAGTGAACTTGATATAACCGAAGGAACCTGATAGCTTTTAAAAGGAGTGGTTAAAGCTCCGCATTTAAAAATATCTGTTTTAAAAATAACCGAGTGGTTTCTTTTAAATTGTTCCAACGATTTAAACTTTGGTTTGTTTTACTTTGCATTATAGATAATGCGTCCCATCATTAACCTATCATTGCAGAAAACAACGAAAATATAACGTCCTCTTATGCCATCCGCATTTGCCACGGGGTCCCGTCATCACCCGTTAGGTTACTTAACTAACGACAGAGCGGGGGCTGGGCTAGCGCGGGTGTAAAACATAAGTGACGTCTAAATAGCTATAATAAATATAGATATTTTACATTCGTCTGACGCAATGATATTCATTCCAGAACACAGATAAACAATATTGGATTTGCAAGCAATCTGTATTTCTTTTGAGCCTGCAAGAAAAGACAGATTACACAGTTGTGATGAATAGCCGTTTACCCCACCCTCGACCCCTACGGGTACGGCAAACTACCCACCCGGCAGTCTGTGTACCCCACCTTGGGTCAGTCCTAGGAGCAAAAACAGTAAAAAGAAATAATACAACGGTGGCTACGACCGCAACCTGGAAGTGCCCCGCGAAAATAATATTACAACAAATTACATTTACAACAAATGAATAAATCAATAAACCATTGTTAACCCCGGCTATACACCACAACAGTCCAATACAGTTTATATGCACAAACAGATATAACCATTTCATAAATGTGCAACCCCCTGCCAACCGACATACTAGCAGTTGGGGGAGGTTTACGAACACATCAAACAATCACAGATATAATCCAATACGCAAATACTGTATTTTTCGATCGAATAAACAACTTCAAAATTGCTCCAAAATCTGCTCTGTTAAACAGTAACCTGAGCAATAATTAAATATTCCAGAAAACCCTAAATGTCACAGGGGACCCACACAAGAAAGACGAGTCCATGACTCGACCAAAGCGCCGCGGATGCGCGGCAGATCCCACCGATCCGCCGCGCTTCCGCGGCCGAGTTGCCGAGTCATGGGCTCGAATTTCTTGGGTGTTCTCCTGGACTCCTTTCTAGCTCTCTGAACACTCCAAAAAAATTTTAGGACTTGATTTTAAGTTCGACAGAAACTATACAGAATTAGGGTTTTCCGGGTTCGTTTTTTCGTTCGAAATTCGTACAAATTTGCGATTAAGTTATTTAGTGTTTAGCGAGGCTCTGATACCACTGTAAGTCGATGTAGTACACCCCAGTACTTATGGGGAGGCGGAATTTACAAAAACTTATTAAGTTTAAACAACGAACATCGACTAACCGCTTGAATCGAAGCTAAACCCTAAAAACCGTATTCTTATGAGTTTCTTTACATAAGTGATTAGGGATTATACCTAATGAACCGGTCCTTCTTCTTTATGTCCTCCTTGGTTCTCCTCGGCCTTCTCTAGGTAGTAGACGATCCACCCGAGAGCGAAACTCCAAGCTAAACCTCTAACTTGAGGTAACTAATCAACTTTGATTGCTAATCAAAGATGATAGGATGATAAAGAGTATAGGTTATGGATTGTTTAGTCTAACTAATCCTTTGATCTCAACACATGAGGATTAAGGATTAGGGTTAGAAGATGAGAGCTTGAGGAGAGAGAATGTGTAATATGATAATGAGAGAAGAGAGAGAGTGTATCATAATATTATGAAGCATTCTTATTTTCAATAAATGAATAAAGGAAATGAATAAGCATGCTTCACAAAATATCTTGTGATGATTCATTAACATGAGTCATTAAGCAATAAATGTGCATTAATGAAGTGAATGAATCACCACTATGACTCACTCTCTTTCCAAAACAAACCTCCTTAGTCACATCTTCTAGAAGCTTCTCGAGTAATTACGAGAACGCCCCTCCGATCCGTAAAAATACGGAAAAACTTTAGACTGTAAAAATCCAATAACCGGATACCAGTAACTGGCTTAAACCAAAGCCGACTGGTAAAATCTGTCCGAAAGTCGTACGCGCGTAAACGCACGTATGCGTCCGAACCCTTTGTCGCAAAACCATGCAACCTCTATATCGTTTCGCCTGGAGTAGGAAACTCTCTGTGTGGGACTCTAGAGACTCGACTACTACGCTGGCAGTGGGTTTAACCACAGACCGCAAGCGGCACTAGCTGTACGTAACGGTCCCCAGGTAGTTGTCGATAAGAAGGCCGATGAGTAAACCCATCCGAACTCCTACTGAGTCTGATGTGACAATCTCCATACAGTCCGGTCCGTTCGTCCATGACTATCGCATATCGGGCCTAGGGGGGCGGCAAGCGTCAGTCCCCTAATAGCGGTATAAGTCGTGTCGGAGTGAAGCCCATTACACCCTGAGAAACTGCTGGAACCTACCAGCAAATCTCGCTTGCCCTGGCCAGGGACTTTGCGTAATGGCTCTCTGACACAGCACGATATCTACTCCCAATACCGGGAGGGACGAATCCTGTCTAACCGCCACTGCCTCCAAGTGCTCGGGACTGCACCCAACTGCTACCTGTTTGCACGACTCCTTTGAGCCGTGGTAGGGTAGCAATCTAAGAACAGTGGGACACACTCGAGGCGAAGTAGCAGTGTCAAGTCTGCGGACTACGCTGTACTCATGTCACCTGGGAACTGTTCACTGACGACTGGTATCAAACCAACCAACAGTTCCCTGTGAGTCCTGTCCGGTGTACCCGTAACCTAACGAGCACCTGTATACTATCTCCAGTACGACGTACTGATGGCTGTGGGACAGACCATCTCCCCAACTGGGATGAGAAGCGTACACACTAGTCTACTCCGGAGTATCGATGCTCTGTCTCGATAGTCCAACGACCAGGGACCTGAATAAGGATGTGCTTGTAGACTACCCAGCCCCCACTAGTGTGACTGCCATCACAACGCTGGTAGACAAGCAAGATCCTAAGAGCTCTATCAATACGTATACTCACATATTAAGATAGAAAAACCAAGTAGCATACTACCATGTTTAGCAAGACTGTTATATACATGTGAATATCCCAAGCTTCCATTAAGTAATATACAAGCTAGTATGATACAGTAATGGCCTTCTAGGGCATAAACACTAACAGAGGTCGCATGGTTTTGCGATGGGGTTCGTTCACATCCGCGCACTTGTGCACGTTTGGTGTCCGGACAGTTATTACTAGCGGGCTTTGGTTTAAGCCAGATCCTAGTATATGTTTTGGGATTGGTTTTATCTCATTGTATTCGTGTTCCTCGGAACTTGGATGCGGGTGTGTATGCACAGTTGACTGAGGCAGAGGCAGAGGATTCTCATTAGGGTTGATGACCGTTGTCATTTTCCAAACCCTAATGAATATGTGAAATATGATTAATAATATTAATTAAAGGAAATTGTGTTATGGTTAGGGTTGTTGACCATTTGACCATGGTTGACTTGTTGACCCAAGTTGAAATATTGACCATAATCATTTCACACAAAAGATGCTCTTTGATCCTAGAAAAACTCATTAAATGTGAAATGATAATGGTCTCATCAAATGAACCATCACCTTTTTATTTTGATTAATTTTGTTAATTCATAATTCACATATATGATAATATGGTTGCCATTTTCCTTCTCATTCTCTCATTCTCATTCTCTCTCATCCTCTTCCTCTCTCTCAAGGCAAAAATCTCTCATGAGTTGAGAACCATTTGCCATTGAGATAAAACACCAAAATTACTCTCTACTCATCCTAAGGTTCAAGGTTTAGCAAACCTGACACTTTAGCTACTTCAAGTTTGAGGAAGGAGCTCAAGGTATAGGCCCTCGGGTGGATCTTTCTTCGGCAAGAGAAGGCGACGAGGAGGAACCATTCAACCCACTCCAAGGAGAAGAAGAGAAGGAGTTCAAGACTAGGTATAACCCTCTAACCGAGTAGGTAAAGCTTGTAGTTAGTTGCTAGTGTGTTGTTTAGCAAAGATCCGGTTTCTAGTCCATGTTACCATAGCCCTAGAAAATCGTTTTTCACCATTTCCGCAACCCCGAAAGAACCGGGACTGGTAACGTGGACTTACAGGGGCACGATCGGGTTGAGGTTGATGTCACCCTTGCACATATTTTTTTTCTTTTTCTGTACTAGGATTACCCCGCGGTGGAGTGCTCACATAGCCGTATTCTAAGGGCAACGGGCCCGCATCTCATGGCGGAGGGGGCCTTACTCTAGAATTGGCGGGCTATTCGACGCTTTCGTTGGGGGTACAGGTTGACTCACGGAGGGGTGCTCAAGTTACCGGATTTCATGAAGTGCTCGGTGGCCCATTCACGTTGTTAATTGGAGTTGCCTCATTTCTGAGATTGGCGGGTAACTTGCCGCGCTCGTAGGGTCCAGGTTTTCATTACACGGCCTACCGACACGACGGGGAACGTCGGGTCTCATTTGTGTCTCAAATGAAACCCGAGGATCCAAGATTATCCACCATTCTATGTTGCTTGCTGAGATTCTGTGATGTTGCTTATATCATGCCTGGGACGAATGTTATATATATTTATATATACTAGTAGATGTTGTAAATGTTTTGCACCCGCGCTAGTCCAGCCCCCGCTCTGCCATTAGTTAAGTAACCTAACGGTGCATGACAGGACCCCGTGGCGAATGCGGATGGCATATACGTATATTGTATTTTTGTTCTTTTCTGGTGTGATATGGATTAATTGATGGGACTGCATTAATTCTTATTAATGCAAGGAAAATAAACCTATATATGATGTTGTTGGAACCAAGTTTTTTAAAAACTGACATTACAGACGTTTCCTTTTGCTTTGCACAGTAGTATTCGGTTATGAATATCCAGCACGTCATTCGACGAGGTAAGAGCCGAGATCCCTTTATCGGGAGTGACCTCTTGAGAAAATGTTTGTGTCAGGGTAATAACTTCAGTATAGTCGATTCTTTCTCTTTTCATCGTGGTATTCAGTTTGGAATATCCTGCACTTCGTTCGATGAGGAAAGAGCCGAGATCCCTTCACTGGGAGTGACCTCTTTAGCAAAAGTTTGCGCCACTATATTTTTTGTAAAACCGCTTAGTTCCTTCAACAATATCAAGTTCATTATGTTAAAGGTTTTTCGCCAAAAACCAGCTGTATCCCTTCGTCATTTCAGATTAGTATTACTTAGTATTCGTGCTGCGTATGTTGACTGTGTTAAGGCATAGTGTACGGTAGCTCTGTAATGCTTTTCTGTCGCATGGATATGTGGATTGGTTAGGACAGCTGTATAACCATTTTGACTGTGTCAAGGGTATTATGTGGGTGGGTTTAATGCAATCAAGAAAATGACGGGTTGAACTTAACTAGGACCCTTTGATATGTTGACTATGTCAAGGTTACTTGGGTCCTAGGGGTAAAACCACATCGGGAGTTTCAAACATATAAGAAACTTTTCAGGCATGCGCATACATTCTGGAGTGTAGTGACTTGAGTGGATTCCATCAAGTTATCATGCGATGATAGTTGGATCCCGATTCCCACTGATGAGTAGGTGTTACTCCTCGGATGATTTTAGATGATCCTGATTAATTCTCCTTTTAGGGTTTAAGGGAGAATTCGAGGAAACAGTGGGAGCCATCCTGATTAGATAAAGTGATTAACCAATCTAATCGAGGTTAGAGTGCATGTTGAGTGTTTCTTTTCTTTCTCTCTCTTTGGTAGCGACCATGGCCTGACCTTAAAAACTCATGAACCAAGTTAACCGAACCTTCTTAAAACACTTTGGCTTTTGGATTGTTACGGAGTCACATATATCATTGCCAATCCTACATCCCTTTTTTGCATTTCTCCAAAACACTCCGTATCACTACGAAGATCCATATTGCTTGGATATTCCATCGTATAGTTACATACGAACTCGAAGGAACCTGTTCCAGTTTGAGGATGAATTATGGTTGAGAAATTGAATAGGATTATTCGGTTTTCTTTTATCTTTACCTTCTCTCAGGTTGCGAGGGCTCTTGGTATTAGGAGAGTACACTTGTTGCGCTTATTAGATAGTCTTCTTCTAAACCATAGGCAGGTGCCGAAAGGTAGGGATGGAAGAAAACCAATTAGCCTAAGTGTGGTAAACAGAAGGTAATAAGTAAAGACATATAAAGGGATTAGATAAAGGGCAAAAAAAGTTGCGACTACTATCATTCACGACGAAACGGCATATACCCGGCTACTCCTATATCACCTTTGCATTTTTCCGGAACACTCTGTATCACTACGAAGATCCATATTGCTTGGGTATGCCATCGTATAGTTACATACGAACTCGAAGGAACTTGTTCCAGTTCGAGGATGGTTTCCGGTTCTGGAGAAATAGAATATGATTATTCGGTTTTCTTTTCCCTTTACCTTCTCTCAGGTTGCGAGAACTCCTTATATTAGGAGAGTACACCTATTGCGCTTATTGGATAGTCTTCTTCCAAACCTTAGATTAGTATCGAAGGGTAGGGAAGGAAGAAAATCAATTAGCCTATCTGTGGTATACAGAAGGTAATAAGTAAAGACATATAAAGGGATTAGAGTGATGGCAAGGAAATATACGGTTACAGTCATGAATCAGGATAATGGAAGAGGCATTACTAGGAATACCCGCTTACCCCTTCGAAACATTTTCATGTTTCCGTTTTATTGTGCGGTGTTAAGTGGAAACTGTTTTCCCAGTTAGATTCTAACTCCAGGGTATGTATTTACTAGTTTTGATTCTCACATCTGTATGGCGTTACAGATGGTGAGTGGGAGTAATATATTGGGAATTTGGTGATTAGATCTTCTATATATCGGAATTCTTTGTAATTGGTGATATTTGAGGAAATCACCTGGTTTTTGCCTGACGGCAAATATTTGGTTTTGATTATCCGTCGTTATGCACCAATTTTAAATTGATATATCTGTACGTTTATTTTATAATGTGAGATATAACTTTTTGAAATTATGTCTATGACATTTACACATATCAGTTGATGGTTAGGTAAGGTGCATTCAACAACGGTTTAATTCTTCTTAACCATAGTATAGTTTTGCAACCTTCGACGCACAGGGTTTGAGTTGTTAAACTGAAAGGACTTATACAAAGTATTGTATATTGTCCGGTGTCCGTTAGGACAAAGGGGTTGGTACTCGTACTATATTCTGTTTACTCATGACTTCTCCAGTTCTAGACAAGTATTTCGTTGAAATACAAGGTCCAGATATTGAGAAGATATATGTATAAGAATAAAGTAAAGAACCATATGTTACAAGTATCAGTATTCTTCAAGATGATCGAAGATGTAGATACTTGTGTAAGGTATTCCATTGTAAGTAATGGTTTTGAGAAATTGCTTCTCTTTCAGGTTACTCATAGGTGGATCCATTCCTGTATGAGTAATGTTGCATGGACTCCTCCATTTGGTTGATATGCACTGGAAACAGCTGCATGATTTCTTGAATCTGGTTCCAATTAAATTAGAGCCTTTGTTTCTATATTAGATATATAGAATAGATTCATATCTTAACGATGTTAAGGTATATGGAGTTGTCCGGCTAATTCTTAAAACCAGAATCCGGATAAACTCTAGGCACGTTTCAGTAATGGCAGTTTGTGGGTTATCCCGGGGTTAGTCGAGGGTTAACATTCTACAATCAGGAAGATCAATAGTTATATTGTTCTTGACTCACCACCAGTTTTAGTAAAATGGATTCTTTTCAGAAAACATTAGTGGGAGTATGGTAAAACTGGAAGTGATTCTAGAACTACAAACGATTACTGAAAATTTAGTAGAACCTAAACATTTAATTGTATTCGACGATCCATTAGCCACTCCGCAGATTTGGGGGGTAACCTCAGGCACCCGAGAGGTACTTCAGTCTCCTCAGAGACGGTGACATAGAGGTTTATGATTACCCAAACTTTCCACTATTACTATTCTAGACTATGAGACCTGGCAGGAGGATGAGTATAGGGTCATTCTAAACTAGCTTTAGAAGTGCACGTGTATATGACTCTGCCAGAGGGTTGTTGGAGTCAGTGGGAGCAGCGGAAGTATAGTGGGAAAATTGCTTATGTCTATTTATAGACTAAAGCAGGTATAGCAGAGATAGATCATCTATTTTTGATGTGACAAGTCATAGAGTTTGACTTCATCAGAATAAGAGATGGATCTGGTAAGAAGGTAGTAGAGAGTGATGTCCTGGTATTTGGATGACATGCACTTAAGAGGAAGAGATCTTCCTATACTATGATCGGTGATACTGTGGTTGTCATAAGGTGGTTTCTCCAAATAGCATATGGATATAATATCAGGGATTCTGGTGACTAGATCTATGGTTTTAGATCTAGATTTGGGAAGTGTCCCAATTTCGGTACTTTGACATTATTCTAAAGTGTTTTAGAATGGACGACTCCTAGCGTGGTGGAGTACCCGCAGGTGATGGAGTCACCCTCTCTAAAGAGATGTCTTTTAGACTGATGAGGAGACGGATTTGCATGATTGGTATATCACTTGCTTAGACAATTGAGTCAATCATGAGATGTCAAGTACAACACCAGATATTGATTTTGCACAGGCTACAATAAGTATATACTAATCAAATCCTGGAGAAACATTGGGAAGCAGTTATGAAATAAGTGGATGTTCTTGGTATATGGTAACGGCAACCTCCTTCGGAAGGCGGTTATCATTTTTGGCTTCCAAGGTGACCTGGATGACCGGGTGATTGTCGGAGTTATAGTTATCGCTCTTTTGAGGGGCAGTATGTTAGACAGGTGGTCCAAGAGGATACTGTGGAAGGCATGGTGCAGGATACTGATTAAATTCAGTGAATGATACAGTCTAAGAAGTTTGTTGGATTTGGAGTTCATTTGTGAACTGGGTCCAATCGGATATCCAGACAAATTCTTAGACAGGTATTCCTCATTTCGGGAGATAGTCTTTCTCCGCGAAGATAAGATATAGTGAGAGATAAAGATAGAAACACTGGAGCGGATCCACTCACTGAGGCTATTTCTCGGACGTAATAGTTTCACAAACGAGCTTTGTGAGACTGATTAGTAGAGAAATTGAGTGTTCGGTATCACACGGGCTGTGAGTATGCGACATCGCAATAATTAGCCTTAATTGAAAGTGGGAGCTTGTTGGCTATAGTGCCCTCAAGGCAGTTATTGTAATCATAGGCAGGTGATTATGATGATTGAGAGAGGATCTATATGGGTAGAATAGTTTTACTCAAAATGATAGTATGCTATCTGGTTTGTCTTTATCATCATATACATGCATTATGTGGTATTACAGATCACTATTACATATTGATAGAGCCCATATGATTCTTGCTTGACTACCAGCATTATGATGGAGATCATATATGTAGGAGCTGGATGGTCTATAAGCACATCCTTAAATGTCCCTAGTCATGGGAGTATCGAGACTGGACATTGATACTCCGGAGTAGAGTAGTGTATATTTATTGAGACCCTGGCGAGGGGCTGTGGCCGATCTCACAAGCCATTGGTGTCTGTTAGTCACCTAAGATAGTATACAGGTGCCCATTGGGTTATGAGTACACTGGATGGACTCACCGGGAACATGCTAGTTGGTATTATAGCTATTGTCTGATAGTTGTTCCCAGGTGACATGTATACAAGTTAGTCTGTTGACCTGAGATCGTCATTTGTCTCGTGTGAGTTCCCACTATACTTTGATTACTACCCTACCACGGCTCAAAGGAGTCGTGCATACAGGTTTTAATTGGGTACAGTCCCGAGCCACATGGAGGCAGTAAGCGGATCGTTGGAGATTCGTCTCTCCTGGTATTGAGGGTTGATGTCGCGTAGTGCACGGGTGGCCATCACCGGAAATCCTTGGCCAAGGTAGTCGAAAATTATTGATTTGAATCAGTAGTTTCTCAGTTGGTGATGGGCTTCATACCGACACGAAATGTCGCATTATTAGAGGTCTGACTTTATCCACCCCCCCCTCCCGACTCGATATGCGATACTCTTAGAAGAACAGACCGGACTGTACGGAGATTGTCACGGACAGGCTCGGTAGGGGTTCGGATGAGTTTGCTCGTCGGCCTTCATTTCGCTCAATACCTGGGTAGCCGTTACGTACAGCTAGTGTCGCTGACGTATTTGTGGTTAAACCCACTGCCAGAATATTGACGAGTCTTTAAAGTCCCATACAGAGGGTTTCCCTGCTTCGGGCGAAACGATATAGAGGTCGTATGGTTTTAGGTAGGGTTTGATCATATACGTGCACTTGTGCATGTATCATGATTCGGACAGATAATACTGGTGGGCTTTGGTTTAAGACGGATTCTAGTATTATATTTGTTCGCCGCTGAAAACATAGACGGAACCGCGTAGGTCGTCTTGCCTGAATTTGGGGGTAGATGCTATATGGTTTTATCCGTCCACCTCTCCGAAAATGCCAAGTTGATTTATGGCACCATGTATCGAAGGTTTAGACGGATGCGGCCGATGGAGCAGACTTCGTCAGATTCCCCTTCATTGTGGGGTTTTTTTTTATTGTGGGGACGCTCTTCCCTACAGGCGCAAACCCCTGCAGTTAATTACGCTACCGCATCGCGGTAACCACTTTCTCCTTCTCCAGATGGTCACTTCGTGCCTTGTATGTTTGTTTTATTTTTGGTTGCCCGTGGATTGTATACGGAGACTAATTTATGTTGTTGCCCATAGGGCATGGATTAGTCCAAATCCGTATTTTCTTAGATTTGGTTGTAGGTTGGGTTTAAGGATCGTTAATCTCATTTGAGACTAAGATCAACTTAAACGTTTGTTAAGGGTATGTTAGTCTAATTTTAGACTAAGATCTACTTAATAGGATCATTTAGATCCAAAAAAAGAGCATTTGGACTCTATTGTTTTAGTTTGGGGACATTGCGGTCCATAAGTTTAAGGACATCATAGTCTGTGACAGTTTAAAGACGTCATAGTCTGTAAAGTTTAAAGACAGCATAGTCTATGAGTTTAAGGACCCTGCAGTCCATAAAGTTTTAGGATATCATAGTACAGTTTAAAGACGTCATAGTCTGTGTGGTTTTGGTTCAACCGTTTGGAGATGTACCAAAAGTTATTGGTTATTGGGACCCCCCCGCCTCTCTGAAGACATTGAAGAATTATAACGACATATATCAGAGGTACGAAGAGATGTACCCTTGAACCAATGTTGGTTGGGAGATCTGTAGTCAAGTTTGGGACTAAGATTAGTTAAAAAGATTCATGAGCATATGGGCTCAATTAATCTAAATGAGGGATCTGTGGCCAACTTGGGCTCGGCCCACTCAGCTAAAATGTTGAACATTTAATTAGGCTCAGTCCTTTTTCATTTAACAATGCTGAGCATTGGTTTGGGTTCTGACAAAATTTTTTGTCTTTTATTGAGTGTTGAACACTCATTATGGCTCTGGGGCTTTATTTAAAGAACAGTTTATGTTCCTTCAGCGCACAAGTGAGGAGCACATGGCGCGCTTAGCGCTGAGCGCCAGATTTAGAGCACTAAGGCGCTTCCAGTGAGATAGCGCACACGTGAGAAGCACGTACCGCGCTTGGCGTTGAGCGTCATCCAATGAATGCAGAGCACTTCTCGTGAGATAGCGCACACGTGAGGAGCACGTGGCGCGCTTGGCGCTGAGCGCCAGCCAATGAGCGCAGAGCACTCCTTATGTAATAGCGCACACATGAGGAGCACGTGGCGCTGAGTGACAGATTATGAGCGCAGAGCGCTCTTTAAATTGGAGCGCTGCGGCGCTATGCGCCAGTCTTGGAGCGCTTGGAGCGCTGCGGCGCTATGCGCCAGTCTTGGAGCGCTTAGGCGCTTCTTTATATTTGGAGCGCTAGGGCTCTTTTTATGCAACTTTTATCAGTTCTGCGCTATGAGAATTAAATTCTCGTTAATTGGAGACTTTTTCTTATAGACCTAAGAACTCAGTTCTTAAAAGAATTTACAATCTCTTTTTTTCTTGTGAAAGACTTCGTCTTTATTTTATAGATCTATGATCTGAAAAAAATTAAGTTCATCCCCTCACTTTTATGATGAGATGCTATGATCTCCTTTGTGAAAGATCTCGGTCTTGTAGATCTATGATCCTAGAAGAAGAAATAGTTTCTTCTTCTCTTCTAAGATGATTTCATCTCTCTGTTTTATTTACCTTGAAGAAATTCTTCTTCTTCCGAGAGCTTGTTCTTCTCTTTGAACTTTCTCAAAGCTTATGGGGCGTCTCCTCTCTGTTTCTTCTTTGTTTTTTAGAAAGATAGATCATTGGTCGTTGGGACCCGCCACCTCTCCGATGACACTAAGAGATTACAGCGCCATATATCGAAGGTGTGGAGGGATGTACCCTTTAAACCATGTCCCACTCATCAGGGGGAAAGAACAGGCTGGAGCTTAAGCTTCTCGCTGCTGAATAAGTCTTCTTTGCGTTCGCGCACGTGCGTCGCACGTGTTGGGCGCACGTGCGTCGCACGTGTTGGGTGCACATGTTTGCACGTAGCGCACATGGAGCTTGCGCATATGCGCAATATGGGGGGAGCAAGCTCCTATGGAGAACTAATCTCCTTTGAGAATTGAATTCTCCTCTTTTCTAAGAGGCATCCTCTCTTATTTATATGGTAGTGGTACAGAAGGGATCTCTCTTTTTCCCGATGTGGGACTAAAAATGCAATCCCCAAGTAGTAGAGCATTACTTTAGATTACACGTGTGTAGCACATGTAATCATAACTTTTGATCCCGGATAAATTATGAGGCCCATAATATATCAAATCGAAGGATTTTTCGAGACGCTTTCGATACCATCAAAATTTAGCTGGTTCTCATTCGGGAGTTTGTCAACCCGGAAAATACTGGTTTGCATTTTCTTAAGCGTATCACTGCCATTAGATACCTTGGGCTCTTTTGCGCAGAAATTTTTGGCGGGAACAAATGCCCCCCACTACTTTGCCCACGTAGGTATGTACGTGGGTTAAGTAGTGCAGAGTAATACATAGCGTATGACCGGTTTCGGGCGGGTATATAAATTTTAGAATCTTGATCTGAGAAGATAGCGAGCGGACATAAGCGTCGTCATCCATCATTGACTCAAATCTCAACTCATAAGGGATATAGTTCCAAACCCTGAGGCCCATGAGCTGCACCATTCTGTTTTTTATGTCTTAATCTGGCACGAAGTAATTTATGTACTCATTTCGGAGCTTGTAGTTTATTCACTCATCCCGGAGTCTCTAGTTTATGAACTCATTTCGGAGCTTGTAGTTTACCTCACTTGGGCTTGTAGGAAAACTTGTCCTAACGTTACAGTTAACCCTTGCTCTTTACAACATAGGTCTGTTAGGGTCTGTGGTACGAGGGTTTTTTGTCCGTCGTACCGTCGCGTTGGCTGGTGCATTCCCCGATATGCAGTCTTGCTGTTCGAGTAGCCGCGTGACTGTCGTGTCTGTGATCCCTTCGGGGCTGGACAAGACGTCTTCAAATGATCTCCCAGGTCATATTACCATCGGGAAAGCATATTCTCCCTAGAAATCGTGAGGATTTCTAAGTGTGCATCTCCTCCGTGAGTCGCAAGGATCTCACTCGGGTATTTTTTCCTTACGAATCGTGAGGACCCGTAAGTAGCTTCTTCATTTCAGTGGCATGTAACTTCGGTGAATGTGGCCCGTAGATAGTCGATAGCAGTCCATCTTAACCTCCCTGTAAGTTAGCGATGGTTTAGGAAACAGGTTCAGGTCTGTTGCCTAAGACTTTTCAACTTTATGAGCCGTGAGGGTCTCATAAAGATTTTTCTCCCTACGATTCGTGAGGATCTCATAGGTGTAATTTCTCCTTAGGAATCATTAGGATTCCTAAGTGCATGTTTTCTCTCGAGAGTCGTAAGGATCTCACAAGAGAATTTTTCCCCTTTACAAGTCGAGAGGACTCGTAAGTGATTGTTTCCCTCCTTGTCGATGTTCGACTTCATAGAGTGTAGCCTGTAGATAGTCTATCTTGACCTCCCTGCAGGGCAATAATGGCTTAGGAGACAGGGTTACGATTTGTCACCTAAGACTTTTCAACTTTACGAGCCGTGAAGGTCTCATAAAGAATTTTCTCCCTACGAGTCGAGAGGATCCCGTAGGTGTATTTTCTCCTTAGGAATCGTGAGGATTCCTAAGTGCGTTTTCTCTTTAGAGTCGTAAGGATCTCACAAGAGAATTTTCTTTTCATGCGCGGGGACACTAATTTCCCTGCCGTCGAGACGAATCGAGAGATTCCTGCAAAGACACTGATTTCTCTGCGGGTCGACGCGACTTGAGATGCTCTTGTTAAGGACAATGATTTCCCTGAACCAAGGTTTTGCCAAGGACACTGATTTCCCTGGGGTTGAGACGAATCGAGAGATTCCTGTAAAGAAACTGATCTCTCTGCGGGTCGACGCGAATCGAGGTTCTCGCCAAGGACGCTGATTTCCCTGAATCGAGATTTTTGCCAAGGGCACTGATTTCCCTGGGGGTTGAGACGAATCGAGGTATTCCTGCAAAGACACTGATTTCTCTGCGGGTCGACGCGAATCGAGATGTTCTCTTCATGGACGCTGATTTCCCTGAATCGAGATTTTGCTAAGGAGCCGATTTCCCTGCGGTTGATACGAATCGAGAGATTCCTGCAAAGACACTAATTTCTCTGCGGGTCAACGCGAATCGAGATGCTCTTATCAAGGACGCTGATTTCCCTGAATCGAGATTTTTCCAAGAACACCGATTTCCCCAGGGTTGAGACGAATCAAGAGATTTCAGCAAAGACACTGATTTCTCTACGGGTCGACACGAATCGAGATGCTCTCGGCAAGGACGCTGATTTTCCTGAATCGAGGTTTTTCCAAGGACACTAATTTCCCTGGGGTTGAGAGGAATCGAAAGGTTCTCGTCAAGGACGCTGATTTCCCTGAATCGAGATATTTGTCAAGGACACCGATTTCCCTGTCGGTAGAAACGAATCGAGGTATTCCTGCAAAGACACTGATTTCCTTACGGGTCGACACGAATCGAAATGTTCTCGTCAAGGACGCTGATTTCCCTGAATCGAGATATTTGCCAGTTGATTTGATTCCGAGACGGAGGTCGTTGGCTGACTTGTTTCTGCGACGGGGTCATTGAATGACGTGTTTCCGCGACGGAGGTCGTTTGCTGACGTATTTCTGAAACGGAGGTCATTTGATGACGTATTTCTGCGGCGGGGGTCGTTTTCTGACGTTAGGTTGTCTGTAAACAATAGAATCTTGGAACTGAGGACTTTTTCGTGGCTCCGATTGGTGGTATCGCATCTGTATCCTGCTGGAATGAGGAGGCACACCATTGTTGGTCTCCAGGCTGTAGATATGGCCATCGATATTTGGAACTAGGTACTTTGCCATGGCTCTGCTTCGTTGCGACTCTGAGGTCGGTTATTGACGTCACGTCTACATCTGGTTGGAGTGAGAATAAACGTCGTTGTTGATTTCTAGGCTGTAGATGCAGCCATTGAGATTTGGCTTCCTTTTGCTGAAGCTTGGTGGGATGATATGGTTCCCTTTTCATTTGTGCCCATGGATTGTATACAGGGGTCCATGTGATCTCACCTGCAGGGCAATGATGGCTTAGGAGACAGGATTAGGATCTGCCACCTAAGACTTTTCAACTTTATGAGCCGTGGGGGTCTCATAAAGACCTTTCTCCCTACGAGTCATGAGGATCTCGTAGGCGTATTTTCTCCTTAGGAGTCATGAGGATTCCTAAGTGTGTTTTCTCTTGAGAGTCGTAAGGATCTCGCGAGAGAATTTTTCCCGCTTACAAGTCGAGAGGACTCGTAAGTGGTTGTTTCCCTCCTTGTCGAGATTCGGCTTTGGAGAGTGTGGCCGTGAATAGTATGCAAGAGTCCATCTTGGACCAAATTGCAGGGCCCCAGTGCTTAGGAAACAGGTCCTTATCCCCATTGCCTAAGGCTTTTCCCTACGAGTCGAGATGAATCGAGAAGTTCTCGCAAGGACACTAATTTCCTCACGAGTCGAGACGAATCGAGAAATTCTCGAAAAGGTTTCCTAACGTCACAGATAACTCCTGCTAATAGAAGTCCGTTAGGGTCTGTGGTACTAGGGTTTTCTACCCATCGCACCGTCGTGTTGGCTGGTGTATTCCTCGATACGCAATCTTGATATTCGAGTAGCCCCATGACTGTCGTGTCTCTGATCCCTTCGGGGGCTGCACAAGACGTCTTCAAGTAATCTTCCAGGTGATATTACCGTCGAAAGAGCAAGCGTTAGGGATATTCCATGTCGCTTTTTACTTGAGGTTAGGCTCAGTTTGGGAGCCCCGATGAGTCATGACCACTCTGCGCTGGTGTGGGATGATCTCCGACAGTCTTTTCAGGTCTCGTTTAACTTGCCGTGAAGACCCTGAAGCGAGGGATTTTCCTTGGCTTCGTTTGTTGACATTCTGTCTACAATATTGCGTCAAATGTCGAGGTTGTCTCTTGGTTGTCTGTGAACCGTCGAGGTTTGGAACTAGGGGACTTTGCCATGGCTCCATTTGTTGATGTCGCGCTTGTATCCTGCTGGAGGGAGGAAGAACGTTGTTGTTGATCTCTAAGCCGTAGATGTAGCCGTCGTGTTAGTTATATGTATGCCCTAGAGGCCATTACTGTACATTGGATGTATATTGTAGTGGATGCTGGGACATATATAGGGAGGACTTTCTTGCTCGACATAATAGTATGCTATCTGGTTGCTCTTTACCTTAACGTGTATACTGATTGTCTCTCTGTTACATGTTGGTAAAGCCCTTAGGATGTGTACTTGACTACCTGGACTATGATGCGGATCATACTAGTGGGGACATGGTAGTCCATAAGTACATCCTTGAAAGTCCCTAGTCGTGGGTGTATCGAGATGGGGCATCGATACACCAGAGTAGACTAGCGTGTACCTTCTCGACCCATACAGATGGGCGATGGATGATCCCATATCCATTGGTGTTTGACATCAGAGATGATATACGGGTGCTCAGTAGAGACTGGGTACACTGGACGGACTCGCCGAGAACTCCCAGATGGTATTATACCTTACGTCAGATGGCAGTTCTCTGGTGACACTGGTACAGAGTAGTCTGTTGACCCAAGATCGTCATAGAGTCTTGTGTGGTTCCCACTGTGCTTTGATTTCCATCTTACCACGTCCAAGAGGGCGTGCAAAACGGTGGTTTTTGGGTACAGTCCCGAGTCACATGGAGACAATGAGCGATAGGAGGGGATTCGTCTCTCCCGGTATAGGGAGTTGATGTTGCGCTGTGTTCGATTGGCTATAACAGGAAATCCCTGGCCAGGGTTGCTGAGATTTACTGGTAAGTGTTACCAGTAGTTTCTCAAAATGTTATAGACCTCATATCGAAACGACTTATCGAGCTATTAGGGTCTGACGTTTACCACCCCTAGGCGAGATATGCGACATATCAGACGATCAGACCGGACTGTACGGTAGTGTTACTGGTTGGATTCACTAGAGTGTGAGCGGGCTTGCTCGTCGATCTTCAGATCGCTCAATACCCGGGTGGCCGTTACGTTTAGCAGACCGCTTGCGGCTTGTGGGTGTTTGATATGATCATCACCTGCTGCCGGCGTATTGACGAGTCTTTAGAGTCCTACACAGAGGTTTCCTGGCTCAAGCGAAACGAGATAGGAGCGCATATGAGATATGTGCGGGACCGAGAATAATGCGTGTATGTGATACCGTATTCTATTCTCGCGATGAATGTATCGAATGGTTGTATGCGATATAACCTAGTTATCGAATCAAGTATTGATTCGATAAGCCGATACATTGTATACTAGTCGGTTGTGTGCGACATGACCGGATCGTTAAATCAAGTGTTGATTTAGTGATTTAATGCATAATTATATATTTGATATATTACTTTGCATTAACTAGTATCGGTTCACTTTAGATGGATTTTCTCACTCGAGTGTGCGCATTGCATATGCGAGATTTTGTGCACTTGTTTGTATCATGATTGATGATACAAGCCTTTTTAGTTAAGTGTATAGAATTAAACCTTGGTTAATGGAATGGTTAGGGTTTACTATTTGATTATTCATTTATTTATTTATTTGTTTATTCATTTTGCAAAAGGCAAAAAGGGAAAAATGGATGCTAGTTTTGTTTTGTTCATGAATCTTCATGAAGGTTTGAATAAAGGTAACCATTTTTGTCTCATGCTTAACTTAACCATTCCACAAAACCATGATTGACTCTCTACACCTAACTATGGTTCAATTATGATAAGAATTAATTTCTTTTCTCATTTTTATTATTCTTATCATAATAACATTCTTCATCTTCTTCATTCTTGAAGTGAAGAAAGCTTTGCTCCATCAATGGTGATTGATGGAAACAAGTGAGAAATCCAAAACTAAAGCCTACCCACTTCCTATTTCTTCATCCTCTACCTCTTGCCAAGTAGTAGAGTGTGTTTACTTCACAAGTTTCTTGACTTGGTGAAGTCGGAGCTTGATTTAGCGATGCCTCGACGTAGATCATCTTCGGCATGGACATCGACGAGCTAGCTTGCCCATTCTCCGACGAAGCCGACTCTTGAGCCCGGATTTGATTTGGACAGCGGAGGGGACCTCATCTCGGAGCCGTGGAGGTGGACAAATGGATCTACGAAGGTTGTATTTCCGTATCTATTAGTTAAGTGTTAACTAGTTCTTGTTTTCGCCTAAACATCTAGTCTAAGATCCGTAGTTTAGGGTTTCCCGGCACCGTAAAATTTGAAATTGGCATGATCGATGCCTTGTGAGACCTCTATAGGGTGCCTAGGAACCTTTCACGTCGAGCCTTGGAACTTGGGACTCTGCCATGGTTCCGAGGTAGTCTCTAGGTTTTCTATGAACCGTCAAGATTTGGAACTAGGGTACTTTGACATGGCTCCGCCTTGTTGACGTTGCGTCTGCATCCGATTGGAGTACAGAGAAACGTCGGTGTTGATCTCTAGGTTGTCGATGTTGACGTCGAGACCCTGAAGCTAGGGATCTTCCTTTGCTTCGTTTGTTGACATTGTGTCTGCAATATTGCGATGAATGTCGAGGTTGTTTCTAGGTTGTCTATGAACCGTTGAGGTTTGGGAACTAGGGGCTTTGCCGTGGCTCCGCTTTTTTGACATTGCATCTACATCCGATTAGAGTACGGAGAAACGCCGGTGTTGATCTCTAGGTTGTCGATGTTGACGTCGAGACCCTGAAGCTAGGGATCTTCTTTTGCTTCGTTTGTTGACATTGTGTCTGCAATATTGCGACGAATGTGAGGTTGTCTCTAGGTTGTCTGTGAACCGTTGAGATTTAGAACTAGGGGGCTTTGTCATGGCTCCACTTTGTTGATGTTGCGTCCGTATGCTGCTGGCATGAGGAGGAACGCCTTTGTTGGTTTTCTGGGATGTAGACATTGCCGCTGAGACCTGACTCTCCCTTTGACAGAGTCTGGTGGGGAAACGTGGTTCCCTTTTCGTTTATGCACCTGTATTGTATACAGGGGTCGGTATGGACTCGCCTGTAGGGCAAAAAGTTTCATTTCATTTTTTTATTTTTTTCCATGATGCTCTATCATTTCAGCTATTTATATCTCAAAAGTCGTGATTGCCCAATCATTTCGGCTATTTCTCGCGGTGCCCAATCATTTCGGCTATTTTTCTTTTTACTCGCTGCTTTTTATTGCGAGTTGCCCAATCATTTCGGCTATTTTTGTATGCATATCTTTTACTTGCTGATTTTGTTGCAAGTTGCCCTATCATTTCGGCTATTTTATATGCATTTATGGCTCGCTGACTTTTCGCCGCGAGTATGGAACTTGGAATCTGGTGCCAATCTTAGCATCAGCATCGCTGCAACTGAAATATTGCCATGAGCGAATCATCATTTGCCGTAAAAGGACTTGGAATTTGATTCCGATTCGGGTATTAGCATCGCTACAACTGGGATATTGCCAGGAGCGAATCATCATCTACCTTCGTCGGTTCAAAAAAAGGTGGCTTAGCAAACAGGGTTAAGATCCTGTCGACTAAGGCTTTTGACTTCATGAGCCGTAAGGGTCTCATAAAGGTGTTTCTCCCTACAAGTCGTGAGGATCTCGTAGGTGTCTTTTCTCCTCGGGAATCATGAGGATTCCTAAGTGTATGTTCTCTTGTAAGTCGTAAGGATCTTGCAAGAGTGTTTTCTCCTTGTAAATCGAGATGACCTAGAAGTGTTTATTCATCAAATGAGGGCATTCCTCGTCGTTAGTGGGACTCGGCAAGGAAATGATTATTTGTGTCCGTGGATTGTATACAAGGGTTAATATTGAACTGCTTGTAGGGCAACCTGGGAAATGTGATGGCTTAAGAACAGGTTCATATCCCTGGAGCTTATGGCTTTTGAATCTTATGAGCCGTGAGGGTCTCGTAAGAGGCTTCTCCTTACGAGTCGTGAGGATCTCGTAAGTTTAATTTCTCCTCTGGAATCGTGAGGATCCCTAAGTGTGTTGCTCCCTTGTGAGTTGTAAGGATCTCACACGGGTATTTTCTCCTTACAAGGTCGAGAGGACCTTGCAAGTGTCTTTTAACGAGATTGCGCCCTTTCGGGTTTTCACAAACCCGCCGATAGCCCTGCTGTTTTTACTCACGGAGCCCTTTCGGGTTTTCATCCATGCCCATCTCGCTTATGGACATACCGGTTTTTTATATATTTTTTTGTGTCAGCCTTGGGATGCTGCGGTCCATAGACGTCTTGGTCAGTAACCAGTTTTAGGACATAGCGGTCTATCGTTAGTTTAAGGACGTTTCGGTCCGCTGTTAGTTTTAGGACATCTCGGTCCATTGTTATTTTAAGGACGTTTGGGTCCATTGTCAGCTACTACTTATAGAGTCTAGGCTTAGGAAGATAGCGAGCGGACATAGGCGTCATCATCTATCGTTGACCTAGGCCATGACTTGTCAGGCGTAGTACTTTTTCATAAACCGGTCGTTTATTGGCCTGAAGGGTCTTTCGCCATGCATATCCATGAGCAGGTAAGCCCCACCTTAGTAGACTTTGTCTATGATGTACGGGCCTTCATAGTTCGGCTCAAATTTCCCCCGCTTGGCACGAATAGGGATCATAGGTCTTTTGACCACTAGCATGAGTTCGCCTTGGCGGAATGTTCTCTGCCTAGTCAGTCTCTCGTATGAGCGCGTCATCTTTGCTTTATAAGCCCTCCAGGTTTTTTTGCTCCATGAGCCGGGTTTCATCAAGGGCGTCGAGCTCCTCAAGCCGAAGGTGAGTATTTTCTTCGTATGTTAGCTTATAATGAACCGCCACTCGTAGAGAGGGTAACTCTATCTCGAGGAGGAGTACCGCTTCTGTGCCGAACACCAATGCATACGGCGTTGTATTTGTGGCCGTTTTGAACGTAGTTCGATAAGCCCAGAGAGATTCATGCAGTCTCTCATGCCAGTCCTTCTTATTTTTGGACACCGTCTTTTTCATGATCTTCGTCAAGGTCTTGTTGAAAGCCTAAGCTAGACCGTTAGCTCGGGGATTATAGACCGAAGAGTATCTCCAGTCTATATTATGATATTGTGCGAAGCGGCTGATCTTGTGGCTTCTGTAGGCTGGCCCGTTATCGAAGATAATCCGTCGCGGAGTGTCGAACCGATAAATGACGTATGTCTTGAATAAATGGAGGATATTCTCCGTCTTCACTTCTCCTAGCTGTATTGCTTCCACCCACTTAGAGAAATAATCGGTTGTCGCCAATATGAACCGATGTCCTCTGGATGATGCCGGTTCGATGGGCCCGATTATGTCAGTTCCCCACATTTCGAATGGCTAGCTAGCCATCGTTGGATGTAGCGGATTTGGATGTTGGTGGATGAAGTCCCCGTGAATCTGGCACGAGTGGCACCGCTTCGCGTATTTGAGGCAGTCTTGGATCATCGTGGGCCAATAATAGCCCATCCTTTTGAACTTCAGTTTCATCTTCATCCCGGCTTGGTGAGAACCGCAGAGTCCGTCATGAGTTTCATGGACGACTCTCCTTACCTCTTCAGTTCCCAGTCATCTTAGCCATAAAGAATCAAATGACCTCTTATATAAAGTGTCGTTGATGAAGGCGAAGGATAGAGCTCGTTTCATGAGCCGATGTCTTGAGGACGCATCTTCAGGTGTTCGACGGGATTTGAAGTAGTCTATAAAGACTTCTCTCCAATACTTAGCCTTTTCCTGGTCTTTTATTTGTAGGGTCGTTTGCTCGGTCGCCCCCTTTTCTTCAGACGACTCCGGAGATATTTCCACCAGTGCAAGAACTCGACGTCTTTGCACAACGATCCTCACATCATCGAGGTTTTCGTCAGCCAGTTCTTTAGCGAGTTTGGCTAACGCATCCACCTTGCTATTCTCCACTCGCGGTATGCTTTCCAAGGCGTAGGAAGGGAACTGAGTCAGCAATTGTTGCACTCTCTCACCGTACTTTACCAACTCTGGTTTGCACGTTTGATAGTCTCCATTTACTTGACTGACGACCAGCTGGGAGTCTCCATATATGAGGAGGTTTTCGATTCCCATGACGACAGCGTTCTCAAGACCTGCTATCAAAGCTTCATACTCGGCTTCATTGTTTGTCTTCGGCTCTGTTAGGGAGAAGGCAAAGCGCATTATCCCTCCTTGTGGAGTCACGAAGATGAGGCCTACCCCTGTTTTGATTATATGGGTGATGTGCTTTCGCTTCTTCATGGAAGATGCCCCATCAAAGTAGAGTTCCCATCGGGTATCACTCTCTCCTCTCTCCTTATCGATCGTGTCAAACGCGTGATCGTCTAGAAATTCACAATTTAAAGGTGAGTCGGCAGGTATCGGATGCTCAGCGAGGAATTCGGCGATGGCCTGGCCTTTCACTGCCTTGAGCGGACGATATGTTATCGAGAATTCCATCAAGAGGAGGGCCCATTTAGAGAGTCGTCCCGTTAGTATTGCTCTTGACATCAAATATTTGAGAGGATCCTCTTTTGATATAAGATGGACCTCATGCGCTAAAGCATAGTGTCTGAGCTTTGTTATCGCGAAGATTAACGCCAGGCAGTGTTTTTCAATGGGAGAGTAATTGTTTTCTGCCCCTAGGAGGACTCAACTCAAATAGTAGAGGGCTATCTCCTTCCTTTGGTCATTTTCCTGTGCCCATAGTGCGCCTAAGGAACCTTCAAAGGCTGTTGTATACAGGATAAGAGGCTTTCCTTTGACCGGAGCGGTCAGTACTGGCGGATTCTGCAAGTATTGCTTGATTTCGTCCAGTGCGCTTTGACATTTGCGATCCCATACGAATGGAGTCCCTTTCTTCATTAGGTGGCTGTAAGGACGGCACTTGCCGGAGAGATTGGCTATAAATCATCGAATATATGCAAGCTTCCCTTGGAGAGACCGCAGTTGCTTGAGAGTCCTTGGCGAAGGCATTTCCATGATCGCCTTGATATTCGACGGGTCTATCTCGATGCCTTGGTGTCGGACGACGAATCCTAGAAACTTGCCCGAGGAAACTCCGAACGCGCATTTGAGAGGGTTCATCTTCAGGTTGTATTTCCGAAGACGTTGGAACGCTATCTTTAGATGCTCCAAATGTTTCTCGTATGATTTGCTTTTAACCACGAGGTCGTCGATATAGCATTCGACGATTTCATGTATGGGGTCATCGAAAATCTTCGTCATGGCTTTCTGATAGGTGGCACCGGCGTTCTTTAAACCAAAAGGCATCACCTTGTAGCAGAATATGCCCAAAGGGGTCCGGAAAGCGGTATGCTTCTGGTCCTCAGGATGCATCTTTATCTGATTGTATCCTGATGAGCCGTCCATGAAGGAGAAAACTTCGTGAGTGGACGTATTATCTATCATCAGCTCGGTGACCGGTACTGGAAAGTCGTCCTTCGGGCAAGCTTTGTTGAGATCCCGAAAGTCCACGCATATGCGCACCGTCCCATTTTTCTTCATCACTGGGATGATGTTGGCGATCCAGTCAGGATACTAAACCTCTTGGATGAAGTCGGAGTTGATTAACTTCTTGACCTCGGCGTTGATGCTCATCTCAAGCTCGATCTGCATCCTTCTCGGTGCTTGTTTGATTGGCTTGATGTCCGGAGATATCGCCAATTTGTGCACAGCTACCTCTGGATCTAGTTCCGGCATTTCGGAGTAGTTTCATAGGAAACAGTCTTTATATTGCATGAGTGCGTCTTTGAGCGCAGTCACCTTTTCTTCAGACAGCAACTTGCTGGCGAACGTAGGCCTCGGGTCATTTGTCATCCCCAAATCAATTTTTCTGCAGTGGTATGTATCCCATCTTCCAGCTTTTTTGGCGCCGGTGGAAACTCTGAGATCAATTCCTCTTCATCATTTTCGAAGCACCGGGGGAGGTTATCCATACCCTCGCGTACTTCTTCTGATAGCGTTATCGCATGACAGGTATGAGATTGTTTCCAAGACTGATGTTGATCCGGTTCTAATCTCGTCGCATACGTGGCTTTTGATTCATGCTTCCGTGGCAAGCTTACCCTCCAACTAATGGATAGAGCGAATCTGCTGAGTTGATACTGGTCTTCAACCCAGTCTTTGAAGGTGAAGCAGTCTTTGAGAGGATGTCCTATCGTTCGGTGATAGGAGAAATAATCTGGGTGATGAACCTCATTTGCTCGATCGGGGTGCTTGGACTCCGGGAGCGTAATCATCTGATGTTTCATGACGAGGTCAAAAATTTTCTTTGTCTTTTCTTGGGAAAAAGAATATGCTCGACTCATCTTCTTTATAAGAGATGGATCTCGTCTGCTCGATTTTCGATCGCGTGATTTCTTGGATCCGCTTCGCTGCTGTCAGACGTTTTCTCCGTTCTTCAGTTTGTTTTTGCCTTTGCGTCGAGTCTTCTTTGTGACGGGATGGCGACGAAGGGCAACTTCATTCTCCGTAGCTTACTGAAGGAGGCGCTGCGTCCTGGCTTTCTCGTAGATAGCCATTTCGCGGTTATGGTCATCCCAGACTTTTTGACCCGCTTCCCTTATTAGCTTGTCCATCTGTTCTTTGAACGACGGACTTGGCATTTTCACGGTGGGCCTCGTCTTGGTTCAGGGTTAGCGTCTTCTACTAGAGTATCTCCTTCTTCATCAAAATCATATATGACGTGGCAGCCATGGAATCGCTCCCGTTTCTTGGATTGAACATATCCAATCCCGATCGTTTTCATTCTCCCGTTGGCAATCTTCGCTGAGTTCCAGGGACGTTCCAGATCTTGTTGTATAACTGTGCCTGTTACACGGTCTGCTTCAAGGGTGCTCCTTGGCACCTCAACAGCCTTTTTAATCCTTCTATGTAGTATCTGGGCAGACGGATGGGCTGGAACCTGTCAAGTGTAGAATCGGAACCATGCCAAATTTCTTTCTCCACTTTGGTTTCCTTGGATCGATAAAAGAGGATCGCCTTTTCATCTCTTCACCTGGGAAGGACGTAGAATGTCTGCAGTTCCTGCACACTATAGGTATCAAGTGCGTCGAGCTATTTGTAATGCTCTTGCAGAACCATGGCGATTTGCAAACTCCGATCATTGCCAGCGAAAGCTTGTATTGATGGCCGAACAGAAAATACTGCATTGACCTCATCTTCCGAGTCGCTGCCGAAGACCAGTATAAGGGTGGACGGTCCCGGCTTGTTGCATTGGGGCGGCCCTGAATAAATTATTTCTTCTTCCTCCTCAGTATCACTTCCGAAGACCGGAATAGTGGTGATTGCTCTGTTCTTCGGTTTGTAGCATCTTTCCATGTCTTCGAAATCTGGTAAGAAGTATTTTGCATCTTCATACTTTCGGACTTCATTCATGGAGAATGGGTTCAACTCCCCTGTCACGGTATACTTGAGACCATCCTTGAAATACTTCATACACTGATGTTGTGTAGAAGGGATGATATTGTACTCGTGTAACTAAGGCCTGCCGAGCAAAGCATTGTAACATGTCTTAGCGTCAATGACGTGAAATTTGATGTCCGTGACGAGCAACCCAAAGCGTAACGTCAGTATCACAGACCTGAGCGTCCGTGATGACTAGGAGTCAAACCCGGAGATGGTGATTTTATCACGAGCGAGATGCTGAACGCTCATGCAGATTTCCTATAACACTCTTACATTGAGGAGGTTGACGGAGAACCCATTGTCAACCAAGATTTTGCCTATCTTGATATCATGACAGTATCCGGAGACATAAAGGGGACGGTTATGCTCGCATATGCCGAGGAGGAGATCTTCATCGCCGAAAGTGACATCAGCTATGTGAATTTCTTCTAGCTCGTCTTTCATCTTTTCTTCGGCGAGGAAAGCTTGAAACTGCTCGGGTTCTTATAGCGCCTTGATCAACGAATCTCTTGCTTCTTTAGATAACAGAAGGGCGTCGAGAATGCTTAGCTGCGAGGGTATCTTCCTCAGGTGTGCCAAAACATTGTAATCCACCTTGTTTTTCTTGGGCGGGTCCTTGGCTGTCAGCTCTTCGACGGCTTGGTCATCGAGGGTGATATCCTCAGGGACCTTTTCTTTTCCCTTATCCTTTTTGTTCGAACCCTTGTTTACGAGTCCGAGATTCTTTTCAGGTAGCGTACGATTGCATAGCTGAATGTTCTCGCAGTTCTTCGTTTCTTCCTCTTTTCCTGAGGTGGATTCTTTGAAGAGAGGGCCGAGAGCCATTTCTTCTTCAGAATCGCTCCCGAAGGTGAGAACTTGCGATCCTCTGCTATCAACCATGTGACAGCTACCGGCATCTCCAGCTCTTCCTCGTTTGTCTGTCACATTTTTCCGTTGTCGATAAGCTTCACGCTTCATCCTCTTGAAGTGTTGCATGTGAGAGACATACCCTTGCCACCAATTTTTAAAGGCGTTGCACTCCTCGGTGGGGTGCACAATCCTTCGATGATATAAACAGTAGTTTGGATGTGCATCCCCTTCGTCAAGGTGTATCCCATCAGAAGTGTTTCCTTCGGAAGGTGGCAGCTTCATTCCCATCGATATGGCTTTAGCGAACCTTTTCCTTGTCTTGAACCTGCTTTTGCTGGCGGCCGAAGTGCTCCTATCTGGTTGGGGTGCTTCAATCTTTCCGTTCAGTTGCCGGTGCTTGGCTTTTTCAAATATGACTGTTTCGCGCTCTCGATCAGCCTTGTTTTTCAGAAGAGCTTCGTTCAGGAATGCATCAATCATCTCAGCTGACGGTCCTAGGAGCTCCGATTTGGGATCTGCTCCCAGTTTCTATGCGTCAGGAGCTTCTTCATCGTCTATCGACAAGTGAGAGATCACATGGCAGTTTGCCACAAAATCCTTAGGTTCATCCGACGAGTCTTCTCCTTCACCATTTCCGTCCTCAAGGATGTGATTGAGAAACTCTTGGAGTGTGACCGGGGTCCGCGCTTTTTGGTTATATTCTTCTAGCGCATCAATATGTTTCTGCAGGTCCGTGCACTTGTCACCAAGCTTCACGGGCTTTCTGGTCTTCTTCTTCTTCGAAGATTTTGACGGCTGGGCCTGAGCGTTTTGCCCATCGCTATTAATTCTTGGCATCGGGCGTGGCTTCAGCATTCCCTTGATGACTTCGGGTTCCAGCGGACTTTTCCATTTGATCGCCGGGCATGTTTGGAGATCCTTCAGCATTTTTTTCGTTTTGGTTGAAAGAACGACCTCCCATGGAGCTTCTTCTACAAAAGAGCATGATGCCCCCGGTGTGTCCGCCTTTTTGAGAGCGTGCGGCTGGGGCGGGTTTACTTTCCAATTCTCGGACAGTGTGAATTTGCCATGTTGGTATTGGTTTTCAATCCACCCTTTGAAGACAAAGCAATCTTCGATTGGATGGCCTATCGCTTGGTGATAGGGGCAATAATTGGGATTATTAGCCTCACCGGGTTGCAATAGGCGTCTTGGATCCTGCAAGTTGATGAGCCTGTTGCGCACCGCTAGCTCGAACAATCTCCTCGTTTTGTCCCAGGGAAACGAATAAGGGTGCTTCATTTTCTCATTAAAGAATCGCCGTCTCTCGTTTGGCAGTCAGTTAGTTTTGGACCACTGGGCTGATGTTGCGCATTAGCGACGAAGGTCGCTTTCCCTTTCCCCTTTTTGTTTCGAGGCTCTAACTTCAAAGAAGATGGTCTATGACCCATCTGATCCATTTGGGCTAGCTTGTCAATCAAGGCCTGGAAAGTAATTGGCTTAAAGAACATCATGAATTGGGAAATGGTCGCCTGAGGGTCGAGAGTACCCACGAACATGCCTACCGCAGGCGCTTCTTCAATGCGTTGCTCGCACTTTGACCATAGATTCCACCACCGTATTGCATGCTGCGCCCATGTCTCTCCTGGCTTCACCCTGGAATTAATTAATGCGGTGATCGGGGTGCGTTCACAAGCGCTTGCAAACCTTTGTGTGAACAGTAACTCCATTTCTGCAAAAGTTTTGACGGAGTCGTTCGGGAGCTCAGAGTACCACTCGAATGCTGTCTCCGACAAGCTGCCAACAAACTGGCGGAGCAGTAGTTTATCATCACCTCCAGTGTTGCCGCACAGAGCCCTAAATTGAGCAACGTGCTGGTGTGGATTTCCCGTCCCCTTATATACGTGGAATTTGGGGATCGTGTATCCCGGCGGGTACTTTATCTGGTTGTACCAACCCGGATAGGGTCATCCAGTCTTAACAATTTTCCCAGCCGCTTCATTCGCCTGATGAACTTGTATCTGCTGAGCGGTGTAATCATCCAGGGCAGCTTTTGAGATGGTCTCCTCTTTGGCTGCTGAACAAGCCGGAAGAGGGTTTGACGTCTCCGCTCGGTCGTCTTCAAGGATAATCGGAGGATCTTCAGCTGGAGGATCCGGCTGTAACATCATCCCGACCATGTCTTGGAAGAAGAACCCATTTGTTTTATGTTGGCAGCTTATTCCGCTGCCTCTTTGTCCTTCTTTTTTAGGATTCTGCGGAGGAACTCAGCATCAGTTTCTTGTTCTTGACGTTCCTCCGATGACGTTTCTGAGCATTCTTTTGGCCCTGTGAGTATGGCCATTTGCGTCAACATTTCCTGGAGCTTCTGTTGTTGCTCCTGGGCCTTTGTTACGGATCTGGTGAGTGGTCGATGGCCCATAGAGATATGGCTATCCTCTTTCCCGGATGCCATATAGACAGTATGTACCACCATGCCCCGAGACTTGGGGCTTTTAGATTCAGTGTTCTTGCGATTCGTCGCAGACACCGGGTTTTTCTCCAGCCTTCTCGTCTTGTGAGCGGTCGAAGTTGAGGGGGCCGTTGCAGTGGGCACCCAAGTAGCTGTCGTCTTCTGTGGATTGACAGGGTGATCCTCTTCTTGCCGAACCTTCATCTTTTTTTGTCGGCGGAGATAGTCTTGATCTATCACGGAGTCCTGGACCTGTCGCCAAACATTATAAATTTTAGAGGACAGCCGCTGAGGGGGCTGCTCCAGCTTCGCCTTTGTAGCGTTCTCCATTGGTGGAGGAGATCTTTTTAATACAGCAGTCGGAGAGTTTTTGCATACCCTCCTAAGTAGTTAAAAGCTGTTCCCAGTTGGAACAGCAGCATCAATTTCCACCGTTGGAGTTGGCGGAGTCTGTCCGGAAGGAGAGTTGCCCCCAGCCTTCCTCACTGGGCGCCAGTGGCGACGTCGAGCATGGAGAGCGGCCGGGACCACCTCCATTGTTGAATCAGCTTTTCCATGCCCCCTGTTCTGATGAGAGTCTGTTGTTGGCGTCAGCCTGTCAAAGACAGACGTCCGCTGAGAGGGAACAGTAAACCTGTTGAAAGCCAACCTTCGAGTAGGGGGAGAAGCTTGGACGACCTCAACTGTAGCAGGAGTTGGAGTATCCTTCTCTGGTATTGCGAGCCTCTTTGTGGGCCCACTTGAGCTTTGACCCAGCCTGTCGAAGACTGAGGCATTAGAGTTGGACGACCCGCTGAGAGGGGTCATGGTGATTGCAAGCCGATCAAAGACCGACTTCTTCACAGCTTCCTGTGATGGCATCTGAACGTTGAAGTTTGTTGGTGGGCTCATGGTCCCGATGAATAGCCCAGTGGTGGATTGGGTCACTTGTTCCACCAGCATTGTGAAAAGGGAGGCCGCTTGGGGCCCGTAGGTTACTCCTCCGACTGAGGCGGAACGGGAGTTGTTGTTGCAGCTGGAGTAATTAGAGGCCATTGACGTTCTTTTGTCTGCACGGGAGAGAAACCAAATCTTAGTACCTCGAACCCAAGGGCAACCATATCAAACTGCGATTCGTTCGTGAACACGACACACAAAGTGTGGAGTGGAAAGAGGAAAAGGTCCCACCGGGCGTGCCAGAATCTGTTCTCCGCCGAAAGACGTGTTGGAGATAGTGCCCTCAGAGTCAATTATTGGATCACAGGCACGTGATTGCAATGATTGAGGGAGGATCTATCCCAGTAGGACAGTCTTACTCGAGATGATAGTATGCTATCTGGTTTATCTTTATCATCGTGTACTGCTTTAGGTGACCTGACATGTCACTATTGCAAGTTGATAGAGCCCCTAGGATTCTTGCTTGACTGCCAGCAGTATGAGGCGATCATATACGTGAGAGCTGGCAGTCTATAAGCACATCCTTAAAAGGTCCCTAGTCGTGGGAGTTTCGAGACAGGGCATCGATACTCCAGAGTAGACTAGTGTATACAGTCAAGACCCCGACGAAGGGCGGTGGCCGGTCTCACAAGCCACTGGTGTCAGTTGGTTCACTTAAGATGTATACAGGTGCTCATTGGGTTATGAGTACACCGGACAGGACTCGCCGGGAACATGCTAGTTGGTCTTATACCTGACGTCAGATAGCAGTTCCCTGGTGACATGTGTACAGGTTAGTTCATCGACCTGAGGATCGTCATTTGTCTCGTGTGAGTTCCCACTGTACTTTGATTACTACCCTACCACGCTCAAAGGAGACATGCAAACAGGTTTTAGTTGGGTACAGTCCCGAGCCACATGGAGGCAGTGAGCGGATCTTCAGGGGTTCGTCTCTCCCGGTATTGGGGGTGAGGTCGCGCTGTGTCTTGGAGAGCCATTACACGAAGCCCTCGGCCGAGGCAGGAGATTTACTGGTAGGTATTCCAGTAGTATCTCAGGGTGTTCTGGGCTACACTCCGACACGATTTGTACCGCTTTTGGGGGTCTGACTTTTACCAACCCCCTAGGCCTGCCATGCGATGCTCATAGACGAACGGACCGGACTGTACGGATATTGTCACTGACGGGCTCAGTAGGGTGTCAGGATGAGTTCGCTCATCGACGTCCCTTTCGGTTAATAGCTGGTGGCCCGTCACGTATGGCTAATATCTCTAACGTGCTAGTGGTTAAATCCATAGCCATAGTATTGACGAGTCTTTAGAGTCCCCCACATTCAGTTACTCAAGTTTCGGGCGAAACGCTGTAGAGGCCGTATGGAGACATGGCAGGGTTCGATCAGATACGTGCGGTATTGCACGGATCAGGATCGGACGGTTTGTACTAGAGGCCGTATGGATATATGGCAGGGTTCGATCAGATACGTGCGGTATTGCACGGATCAGAATCGAACGGATATTACTAGCCGTCTTTGGTTTAAGTCGGATCCTAGTATAGTACAGTGTAGATTTTGTCTCATTGCATTTGTATTTCGGTCGGAATACAGATGCGGGTGTGTATGCACAGTATCGGGGTTTTCCTGTAATTTATTACGGGACCAGTTTTCTGGAGTCGCCAGTTTGCTTTCCGTTTCGGCCATATTTCATTTGAATCTTTCAATGGCCGAAGATTGATGGAGGAGGGCTTATTTGCATTTGTGCAAATAAGCAATTTGGAAGGGGGTCTTTGCATATTATTGTATCATGATACTTGTAGCCTTCATTTGACTTCATAACCTCATGATTGCTTGACTTTCTTTATCATCATGGTTTTGATGATGGTTGTTGGTGGAGTATGGATTTGTTTGTGATGATTGTTTCTTATCACCATTCTTTTCTCTCTTGCATTATGATAGTGGTTCCATCATCCATACACCACTCACTCTCTCCTCTCATTCCCACACATTGCATGGCCGGCCACTCTTAAGGGTGGGCTGTCCAAATTTTGAGAGGAGAAAAATGAGTCTCATTTCCATGCCAAAATCCCTTTGTTCATCAAAAGAAATATATGGTTCATTTCCTCCACCAAAGGCAACATCCACTACCCCAAATGAGACACAAGTCCCACACTACATTCTACAGCAAACCTTGGGCACGTCGGCTCGCCAACTTCGTGCCCGAGTTGCCTCGGTATAGAGGTGGGAGCCCGTATAAGAAGCAGGCGACGTGGTGCCCTTCCGGCGACGAGGTGGAGACCGGACATTCCGCGGGAGATCGGGACGACAGCGAGAAGACCGGAGGACACGGATCGCTCGGTACATATCTTTTCCCAATCTTGTAGATAGCTAGGACTAGTTAATGGCACGATCCGGGTTTTAGTGCGCGGTGGTGCCGGTTCAAGAAAATTAAAGTTAGCCATTGCTTCCGCATTTGGCCTCGGGATGGAGGCCGGGGCGCCGCCGTGCACTTACAGTGGTATCAGAGCCTCGCCATTAACATAGTCTAGCTTTGTCTAATGTGTTTTACACTTCCAATCGAACAAATGTTCCGAAAACCCAATAACACATGCATCAGTTTTCTGTTGATTTTTTTCTGGCTCGAAATTTTTTTCAGGTTGTTGAATAGTGATGTACTGGAAGTTCTAAGCATTCTGTAGAAATTCGATACAGTAACTCGACAATGAGAGCGCGGAACCGCGGCCAAACCCCCCCTTGGGCTGCGGTTCCGCCGCACAGTGATGTCCTTGCCGTATCAAATTTCTGCAGTTGCTTTCTGGGTTGAAAATAGGGTTTTTGGAATATTAATTTTGGGCCCAGAATTTCTTGATGTGCTACAGTAGTACTTGGGGCCCACTTGTTAAAATTTGATCGATCGGATATTTTAAACACATTAGTTCACAGTATTTACATTATATCTGCGACCGTGAATGTCACTTGATCGGTAAATCCTGTCTAACTGCTATAGCCCGGTTAGACGGATTTGCGAACGTGATTTTCACGTTGATGTTCTGTGTTATGCTGTGATGTTGCGGATTGGTCGTGGGGGATAGCCTGGATGCAATGCTAGTACAGTTTTGTTGTATTATGTACATTTGATATTGCGGGGCGAGCGTCCGACATGTGGACTGTCGTCACTGCCTGATTGTATTATTATTTTGGGGCACAACCAGGTTGCGGTCGATGTACCCGTTGTATGTATATTTTACTTTCTGTACTAAGATTACCCCGAGGTGGGGTGCACGAATAGCCGGGTTCTAGAGGGCAACGGGCCCGCATCTCATGGCATTGAGACGGAGGGGGCTTCACTCTAGGATTGGTGGGCTATTCGCCGCACTCATAGGGGGTACAGGTTGACCCAGGAGGGGTGCCCAAGTTACCGGATTCCGTGAAGTGTCGGGTGGTCCATTCACGTTGCTGAAGGGGGCTGCCTCGCTTCAGGTTTTGGCGGGTAACTTGCCGCGCCCATAGGGGTCTAGGTTTTCATTGCACAGGCTATCCACACGACCAGGGGAACGTCGGGTTTCAGTAGTGGCTCTGTGAAACCTGGGGATCCCAGATATCTGTATTGTTCTGTGATGCTGTACATTTCTGTGATGTTGTATTTTTTATCACGCCTTGAGCGAAATATAATATATTGGTATATATATTAGTAGATGTTGTATATGTTTTGCATCCGCGCTAGTCCAGTCCCCGCTCTGTCGTTAGTTAGCTAACCTAACGGGTAATGACGGGACCCAGTGACGAATGCGGATGGCATATACGTACATCAATATATTTTCGTTCTTTGTGGTGTGATCAATTGATGGGACTGCGTTGATTTGGATCAATGCAAATTAAAAACAAACCTAATCTGATGTTGTTGGAACACTTTTCAAAAAGCTGTTATTGCAAGGACGTTCTCTTTTGTTTTGCATCGTGGTATTCAGTTGGAATATCCCGGTCCTCAGTCGACGAGGCAAGGGCCGAGATCCCTTCACCGGGAGTGACCCCTTGGACAAAAAGTTTGCGACAGGGCAATGACTTCACTGTAGCCGATTACTTTTGCTTTGCATCGTGGTATTCAGTTGGAATATCCTGCACCTCATTCTACGGGGAAAGAGCCGAGATCCCTTTACCGGGAGTGACCTCTTTAGCAAAGGTTTTCGTCACTATATTTTTAAAAGCTATCCGTTCCTTCGACGATATCAAGTTCATTACGTTAAAGGTTTTCGCCAGAAACCATTCGTAGCCCTCCGTCATTTCATATGGGTGGTCAATAGTATTCAAGCTGTGTTTGTTGGCCAAAGTCAAGGCACAGTGTTTGGTAGCAGTTGGGTATTCATATGCAGCATAGATAGATGCGTTGGTTTGGAACAGTCATACTGCCTTGTTGGCCAAAGTCAAGGGTAGGTACGGGTGGATTCAAATCAACCTGGAGAATGACGGGTAGAACTTGACATGTGACTTATGATTTGTTGGCCAAAGTCAAGGTCATAAGAGCATGGGGCAAAAATCACATCGGGAGTTTCTAAAGAAACTGAAACTTGCCAGATATGCGCATACCTTCTGGAGTGTGATGACGTGAGCGGATTCTGTCACGTTATCATGCAATGATAGTTGGATCCCGATTCCCACTGATGAGTTGGTTTACTCCTCGGGTGATCCCGACTAATTCTTCTTTCAGGTTTGGAGGAGAATTTGACGGTACAGTGGGAGGTTTCCAGATTAGATAAATTGGTAACCATTCTGATCTAGGATAGAGTGCACGCTGAGTGTTTCTTTTCTCTCTCTCTCTTTGGCAGCGACCATTGACCTAACCCTAAGACTATGACTCAGTGACCAAGTTGACCGAACCTTCTTTAACATTGGCTTTTGGATTGTCAGAGTTGCAAACCTCATTGCCACTCTTACTTTTACCCTTTTCTCCAGGACACCCCGTATTACTACGAACGTCCACTTCCATTGGACAAAACCATCGTATGGTTATATACAAACTCGAAGGTATTCGAGGATGGTTTCTGGTTCTGGAGGAAACGAATAGGACTATTCAGTTGTCTTTTCCTTTTACCTTCTCTCAGGTTGCGAGTACTCCTTGGTTTAGGAGTAGTACACCTATTACGCAAATTGGATAGTCTTCTTCCAAACCTTAGGCTGGTGCCGAATGGTGGGGAATGAAGAAAACCAATTAGCATAACGATGGTGTGCAGAAGGTATTAAGTTAAGACAAAGCAAGGGATTAGTAAGAGGGCAAAGTAAATTGCAACTGATATTCATGACCAAACCAGGTATTTCATTACCGCTCCCAAATCACCTTTGTATTTCTCCAGAACACTCCGTATCACTACGAAGATCCACAGTTTATTGGATATTCCATCATATGGTTATATACGAACTCGAAAGGAACTTGTTCCAGTTCGGGGATGGATTCTGGTTCAGGAGAAATAGGAATAAGGTTTATTCGGTTGTCTTTTATCTTCACCTTCTCTCGCATTGCGAGTGTTCCTAGGATTAGGACAGTACACCCATTATGCTTATTGGATAGTCTTCTTCCAAACCATAGGCTGGTGCCGAACGGTAGGGAAGGAAGAAAACCATTTGGCCTAAAGGGGTGTGCAGAAGGTAATGACTAAAGACATAAAAAGGGATTTGGAGAGGTGGCAAAGAATTACACGGTTATAGTTGTGAATATGGATAATGGAAGAGGCATTACTAGGAATACCAGGATACCCCTACGAAACATTTCAATGTTTCAGTTTTACTGTGTACTGTTAAAGGAAAACTGATTTCCCAGTTAGACACTTGCTCCAGGGTATGTATTTACCAGGTATAATTCTCACATCTGTATGGCTTTACAGATGATGAGTGGGAGTAAGTTATTGGGAATTAGGTGATCATCCTCATTATATCGGGATTCGTTGTAATCGGTGATATTTGAGGAAGTCACCTGGGTTGGTTGCCGGATGGCAAATATTTGGTTTTGAATATCCGCTGTTATGCACCAATTTCAAATTGATACGTCTGTACGTCTATTTTCATAGGGTGAGATATATCTTTTTGAAATTATGTCTATGACATTTACCTACATCAGTGGATGGTTAGGTAAGGAGCATTAAACAGCGGTGTAATTCTTCTTAACCATAAGTACAGTTTTCAACCTACGACACACAGTGAATGAGTTATCAGACTCATGGGACTTATACAGAGTATTGTATGTTGTCCAGGGTCCATCAGGACAGAGGGGTAGGTCATCGTACTATATTCGGTTTACTTATGACTTCTCTAGTTTTTAGACAGGTGTTTCGTGGAAACACAGGGTCCGAATTTTGAGAAGTTATAGGTATTTGAATAGAGTAGAGAACCAGGTGTAGCAAGTATCGGGATTCTTCAAAGTGATCGAAGATGTAGATACTTGTGTATGGTATTCAGTTGATAGTAATGACTAAGAGAACTTGTTTCTCTTTCAGGTTACTCATAATTGGAAGAATTCCTAAGTTGAGTAACGCTGATAGGCCTCCTTCCATTTAGTTGACATGCACTGGAGACAGCTGCATGTTTTGAATCTGACTCAATTAAATCAGTGCCTCTGGTTCTATATTGGATATAGAACAGTTCATATCTTAACGATGTTAAGGTACGGGGAGTTGTCTGGCATATGCTTAAAACCAGATTCTGGATAACTCAAGGCACGTTTATGTAATGGCTGTTTGTGGGTTGACCCAGGCTATGACGAGGGTTGATTTTCTACCATCTGGCAGATCAATAGAAATATTGTTCTAGACTCGCCACAGTTTTATTAAAAATCGATTTTTTCAGAAAACAGTAGTGGGAGTATGGTAGAACTGGAAGTGATTCCAGAACCGCAAACGATTACTGAAGATTTGATAAGGAACCTAAAGATTCAATCTGGATTGACATTCCATTGGCCACTCCGCAGATAAGGTGGGTAACCTCAGGCACCCGAGAGGTACTCCGGTAGCCTCAAGGACGGTGACAGGGAGGTTCTTGTTTACCCACACTTACCATTGCTGTTGTTCCAGGCTGCGAGACCCGGCGGGAGGATGAGTATAGCGTCGTTCTAAACTGGCTTTAGAAGTGTACGTCTATATGACCCTGCCAGAGGGTTGTCGTAGTCAGTAGGAGCAGCGGAAGCATTGGTGGACAGGTAGCTTATGTCTATTTATAGACTAAAGCAGATATAGCGGAGATAGATCATCTATTTCTGACGTGACAGTCATAGGTTTGACTTCATCAGAATAGGGGATGGATCTGTTGAGAAGGTAGTAGGGTGTGATGTCCTGATATTTGGATGACATACACAGAGTAGGAAGTGATATTCCTACACTACAATCGGTTATACTTTGGTCGTCACACAGTAGTTTCTCCATATAGGACTTGGACATTATATCAGACATACTGGTTACTAGATCTATGGTTTTAGATCTAGATTTGGGTGGTTTCCCAATTAAGGGTACTTAGACAGCATTCTAAGAGTATTTAGAATGGACGACTCCTGGCACGGTAGTGTACCTGCAGGTAATGGAGTCACCCTCTCTAAAGGTGTCTTACAGACTAAAGGGGAGAGGATGTGCATGATTGGCAGATCACTTGCTCAGGCAATTGAACCAATCATGAGATGTCAAGTACCACACCAGATGTTGTTCTTGCACTAGATGCAATAAGTTGACATTGATCCAATCCTGGAGAAACAGTCGGAAGCAGCTTTAGAGAATAAGTGGATGTTCTAAGGATATGATAACGACAACCTCATTCGGGAGACAGTTATCATTCCAGGCTTCCAAGGTGACCTGGACGACAAGGAGGTTGTCAGAGTTATAGTTTTTCCCTTCTGACGAGGGACAGTATTTTGGACAGGTGATCCAAGGCAATACTGAGGGAGGCATGGCGCAGGATACTGATTAAGTTCAGTTGGCGATACAGTCTAAGAAGTTTGGATTTGGAGATCATTTATGAGCTAGGTCCCATCAGACATCAAGACACATTCTAAGACAGGTATTGCTCATTTCGGGAGATGGCTTTCTCCGCGAACTTGAGATATAGAGAGACATAGAGAGAAACATCAAAGCGGATCCACTCACTGAGGCTATTCCTCGAACGCAATAGTTTCGCAAACGAGCTTTGTGAGACTGACTAGTAGAGGAGTTGGGTGTTCGGTATCACACGGGCTGTGAGTATGCGACATCGCAATAATTAGCCTTGAGTGCAAGTGGGAGATTGTTGGAGATAGTGCCCTCAGAGTCAATTATTGGATCACAGGCACATGATTGCAATGATTGAGGGAGGACCTATCCCAGTAGGACAGTCTTACTCGAGATGATAGTATGCTATCTGGTTTATCTTTATCATCGTTTACTGCTTTAGATGACCTGACATGTCACTTTGCACGTTGATAGAGCCCCTAGGATTCTTGCTTGACTGCCAGCAGTATGAGGGCGATCATATACGTGAGAGCTGGCAGTCTATAAGCACATCCTTAAAAGGTCCCTAGTCGTGGGAGTTTCGAGACAGGGCATCGATACTCCAGAGTAAACTAGTGTATACAGTCGAGACCCCGACGAGGGGCGGTGGCCGGTCTCACAAGCCACTGGTGTCAGTTGGTTCACTTAAGATGTATACAGGTGCTCATTGGGTTATGAGTACACCGGACAGGACTCGCCGGGAACATGCTAGTTGGTCTTATACCTGACGTCAGATAGCAGTTCCCTGGTGACATGTGTACAGGTTAGTTCATCGACCTGAGGATCGTCATTTGTCTCGTGTGAGTTCCCACTGTACTTTGATTACTACCCTACCATGCTCAAAGGAGACGTGCAAACAGGTTTTAGTTGGGTACAGTCCCGAGCCACATGGAGGCAGTGAGCGGATCTTCAGGGGTTCGTCTCTCCCGGTATTGGGGGTGAGGTCGCGCTGTGTCTTGGAGAGCCATTACACGAAGCCCTCGGCCGAGGCAGGAGATTTACTGGTAGGTATTCCAGTAGTATCTCAGGGTGTTCTGGGCTACACTCCGACACGACTTGTACCGCTTTTGGGGGTCTGACTTTTACCAACCCCCTAGGTCTGCCATGCGATGCTCATAGACGAACGGACCGGACTGTACGGATATTGTCACTGACAGGCTCAGTAGGGTGTCAGGATGAGTTCGCTCATCGACGTCCCTTTCGGTTAATAGCTGGTGGCCCGTCACGTATGGCTAATACCTCTGACGTGCTAGTGGTTAAATCCACAGCCATAGTATTGACGAGTCTTTAGAGTCCCCCACATTCAGTTACTCAAGTTTTGGGCGAAACGCTGTAGAGGCCGTATGGAGATATGGCAGGGTTCGATCAGATACGTGCGGTATTGCAAAGATCAGGATCGGACGGTTTGTACTAGAGGCCGTATGGATATATGGCAGGGTTCGATCAGATACGTGCGGTATTGCACGGATCAGGATCGGACGGTTTGTACTAGAGGCCGTACGGATATTACTAGCCGGCTTTGGTTTAAGTCGGATCCTAGTATAGTACAGTGTAGATTTTGTCTCATTGCATTTGTATTTCGGTCGGAATACAGATGCGGGTGTGTATGCACAGTATCGGGGTTTTCCTGTAATTTATTACGGGACCAGTTTTCTGGAGTTGCCAGTTTGCTTTCCGTTTCGGCCATATTTCATTTGAATCTTTCAATGGCCGAAGATTGGTGGAGGAGGGCTTATTTGCATTTGTGCAAATAAGCAATTTGGAAGGGGGTCTTTGCATATTATTGTATCATGATACTTTTAGCCTTCATTTGACTTCATAACCTCATGATTGCTTGACTTTCTTTATCATCATGGTTTTGATGATGGTTGTTGGTGGAGTATGGATTTGTTTGTGATGATTGTTTCTTATCACCATTCTTTTCTCTCTTGCATTATGATAGTGTTTCCATCATCCATACACCACTCACTCTCTCCTCTCATTCCCACACATTGCATGGCCGGCCACTCTTGAGGGTGGGCTGTCCAAATTTTGAGAGGAGAAAAATGAGTCTCATTTCCATGCCAAAATCCCTTTGTTCATCAAAAGAAATATATGGTTCATTTCCTCCACCAAAGGCAACATCCACTACCCCAAATGAGACACAAGTCCCACACTACATTCTACAGCAAACCTTGGGCACGTCGGCTCGCCAACTTCATGCCCGAGTTGCCTCGGTATAGAGGTGGGAGCCCGTATAAGAAGCAGGCGACGTGGTGCCCTTCCGGCGACGAGGTGGAGACCGGACATTCCGCGGGAGATCGGGACGACAGCGAGAAGACCGGAGGACACGGATCGCTCGGTACATCTCTTTTCCCAATCTTGTAGATAGCTAGGACTAGTTAATGGCACGATCCGGGTTTTAGTGCGTGGTGGTGCCGGTTCAAGAAAATTAAAGTTAGCCATCGCTTCCGCATTTGGCCTCGGGATGGAGGCCGGGGCGCCGCCGTGCACTTACAAGACGCAACCGGGACGTTGGGACGTCTGGCCTAAATTTCGAGAGAGATGCTATTTGGTGCTATCCGTCCACCTCTCCGAAGATGCCAAGTTGATTTATGACACCATGTATCGAAGGTTTAAACAGATGCGGCCGATATAGCAGACTTCGTTAGATTCCCCCTCATTGAGGGGTTTTTGATTATGGGGACGCTCTTCCCTACAGGCGCAGCCCCTGCAGTTAATTACGCTACCGCATCGCGATAACCACTTTCTCCTTCTCCTGATGGTCACTTCGTGTCGTGTGTATTTGTTTTATTTTTGGTTGCCCGTGGATTGTATACGGAGACTAATTTATGTTGTTGCCCGTAGGGCTTGGATTAGTCCAAATCCGTATTTTCTTAGATTTGGGTTTGAAGTTGGGTTTAAGGATGCGTTGGTCTCATTTGAGACTAAGATCAACTTAAACGTTTGTTAAGGATACATTAGTCTAATTTTAGACTAAGATCAACTTAACGATTTGTTAAGGATACGTTAGTCTAATTTTTAGACTAAGATCAACTTAACAGGATTATTCGGATCCAACAAAAGAGCATTTGGACTCTATTGTTTAGTTTAGGGACATTGCGGTCCATTAGTTTAAGGACATTACGGTCCAAGGTTAAGGACATCATAGTCCATGGGCTTAAGGACCCCATAGTCCAAGGTTAAGGACATCATAGTCCATGGGTTTAAGGACCCCACAGTCTAAGGTTAAGAGGTTAAGGACATCATAGTCCATGAGTTTAAGGACCCCACAGTCCTTGGAATGTCTGCTTGTCAGGACTCGTCACGTTTCTGAAGAAGTTGAAGGATTACAACGACAAATATCAGAAGAGTGCAGAGATGTACCCTTGAACCAATTTTGGTTAGGGGATCTGCAATTGGATTGATTTAAGGATCGTTAATCTCGTTTGAGATTAAGATCAACTTAAATATTTGTTAAGGATACGTTAGTCTAATTTTAGACTAAGATCTACTTAACAGGATCATTTAGATCCAACAAAAGAGCATTTAAGCTCTGTTGTTTAGTTTAAGGACATTGCGGTCCAAGTTCAGATGCAAACATGGGTTTGGAAATGCACCAGATAGTTATTGGCCATTGGAACCCACCACCTCTCTGAAGACATTGAAGAGTTACAACGACATGTATCAGAGGTGTGAAGAGATGTACCCTTGAACCAAAGCTGATTGAAAGGGCTCTGGGAATTATTTTAAATGTCAAGAGTATGGTTGGAGTTCAGTTTCAGGCGATCTTGCCTCTGGAAAACTTAGCTAGTTTAGGCTATGATTGGCTTGGATATAGTGTTAAACACCAGAGTACACTCGGCTATCACGTGCTCCCACGTGATGCGCTTAGAATAGTGTTAAACACTAAGGATGAAGTGCTCAAAACAGTGTTAAACACTAAAAAAAGATGCTCGCGTGGGGTCACGTGAGGCGCTTGAGTATTGGGCCAGACTTCCCTTATTTTATTCTCAAAATATGCAAGTAAGTGTTAAACACTTTAGTCTTCACGGCCATCACGTGTGGGCACGTGATGGGTACCCATGCACTGGATATTAAAAGGATTTGCTAGCGGTCACGTGGGGACACGTGAGAGCGCCCATGCATTGGATTTTAATCCTTCAGTTCTTTCCATCTTCTCTTTTTAAAAGAGGTGTTTGTCAGGGGTCACGTGGGGACACGTGAGGCACCCAAAATCTGTTCTGCCCTGTTCAAGGGTCACGTGGGAGCACGTGACATAGTCTTGTTCGTTCTCTTTTGATCATTGAAGGGGAGGGTCACGTGTTGCCACATGATCATGTTGGGTACTTGATCCTTTTTACGTGCATGAAAAGTCTAAGTCCCTTATTTAAGAATTAAATTCTTTTATAGGGTTAAACCCTAATTTTATTTAGAGGAATTAAATACCTATGTGTTTGGAAGAATTAAATTCTTTTATAGGGTTAAACCCTAATTTTATTGGAGGAATTAAATTCCTATGTATTTATAAGAATTAAATTCTTTTATAGGGTTAAACCCTAATTTTATTGGAGGAATTAAATTCCTATGTGCTTTGTGGGAGAATATAATTCTCTGAACTTAGGTCTTCTCTTAGGTTTTAGATATGCATGGCAGAATCTTCCCGATGAGAATTAAATTCTTAACTTATGGGGAGATCTGCTTCTGCAGACCTTCAACCAAAGGAAGAACTGAGTTCTTATTCAGAAGAGTTAAACTCTTAGTTTGATAATTAAATTCTCTTTTTATTTTGTGGGAGCTTATAGGATGATCTCTTTCCCTTTTTTACCTAGGATTTCTTTCTTTTCTGAAGAGACCTTCTTTTTTCTCTGGAGAATTAAATTCTCTTTTCTTTTGTATCCTCTCTCTGTTGTTGTATATCTATCTTTTTATTTTGTCTTTGCTCCTATTTATAGGAGAATGAAAAGAAACAGTTTGTTTAGTCAATCTCTGATTGAGAGATTTTTAATTGATTTTGGTAACCAACATGATCTTTTAGATCATTCGATGAATTTTATTCACCACTGGATTTTTAATCCATAAGATATTTTATTTGTTGCTCTTGACAATTTTTAGGAAAATATTTCCATGTATAGAATCTTTCTATAAATTGGTGATTTTTAATCACCATTGGATTTTTAATCCAACGGTGCTCCCTTTACAGAGTGCAATCTATTTGTTTGGAAAGATCTACGGAAATATTAGGGTTCTTGATTTCCCTCAGTTAGAATTTAATTCTATTAGTTCAGAAGGTTTAAAAGCCTATCACGTGTTGGCACGTGACCCCACTGTTTGATTATTTAATTAGAATTTAATTCTATTAATTCAGAGAGCTTAGAAACCAATCGCGTGTCTGCACGTGACCTCTGGTCATGTGTGGGCACGTGATGCCCCATTAGGGTATTCCTTGCTGTTTTATCATATCTTTTAATCCTTTTTAGTGGGTTTAAAGGCCCATCACGTGTGGGCACATGACCCCTGTTGATTAGAATTTAATTCTTATTACTTCAGAGTCCTCAGGAAGCCATCATGTGTCGGCACGTGACCCCCAGTCACGTGTAGGCACGTGATGCCCTATTGGGGTTTTCCTTGTGTTTTTATTATGCCTTTTAATTCCTTTCAGTTGGTTTAAAGGGGCCATCACGTGTGGGCACGTGACCCCTGTTGATTAGAATTCAATTCTATTAATTCAGAGAGCTTAGGAACCCATCACGTGCCTGCACGTGACCTCTGGTCACGTGTGGGAACGTGATAGCCATCCCTTCTCCAGTAAATGAAATCGTCAAAGTGGCTTCTTCTGCTAAAGGATCAGTCTTCACTAGACTGCCTGCTCCAACTCTCGCTTCAGGCGAAGTAACCAAGGCTGCTTCCCCTGCTCGGAAGTCTTCCTTCGACAGGTTGGCCATCCCCACTCAACGGACGTCAGTTTTCAATAGGCTGGCACCAACGACAACCCTTCATCAGGACAGGGGGCATGAGGGAGCCACCCCTATAGCTGAATCAATACCGCCTGCAAGGCATACTCGACGTCACCACTGGTGCCGAGTGAGGAAAGCTGAGGGCAGTTCCCCTTCTGGATTGACTCCGCCGGCTCTAATGGTAGAAGTTGATGTTAGTGATATGTATGCCCTAGAGGCCATTACTGTACATACGATGTATATTGTAGTGGATGCTTGGACATATATATGGAGGACTTTCTTGCTCAAACATGATAGTATGCTATCTGGTTGCTATTTATCTTAACATGTACTCTGATTGTCTCTATGTTACATGTTGATAAAGCCCTTAGGATGAGTACTTGACTACCAGGACTATGATACAGATCATACTAGTGGGGACAGTGTATTCGCTAAGTACATCCTTCAAATGTTCCTAGTCGTAGGTGTATCGAGACAGGGCATCGATATACCAGAGTAGACTAGCGTATGCTTCTCGACCCATGTAGATGGGCGATGGATGATCCCATATCCATTGGTGTTTGACATCAGAGATAGTATACGGGTGCTCAGTGGAGACTGGGTACACTGGACGGACTCGCCGAGAAATCCCAGATGGCATTATACCTCACGTCAGATGGCAGTTCTCTGGTGACACTGGTACAAGTTAGTCTGTAGACCTGAGATCGTCATAGAGTCTTGTGTGATTCCCACTGTGCTTTGATTTCCACCTTACCATGTCCAAGAGGGCGTGCAAAACGGTGGCTTTTGGGTACAGTCCCGAATCACATGGAGGCAATGAGCAATAGGAGGTGTTTCGTCTCTTCCGGTATTGGGAGTTGATGTTGCGCTGTGTTCGATTGGCTATAACTGGAAATCCCTGGCCATGGTTGCTGAGATTTACTGGTAAGAGTTATCAGTAGTTTCTCAAACTGTTATGGACCTTATATCGACACGACTTATCGGTTACTGAGGTCTGACGTTTACCACCCCTAGACTGGATATGCGACATATCAGACGAAGAGACCGGACTGTACGGGAGTGTTACTGATTGGATTCGCAGGAGAATGTACAGGCTTGCTTGTTGATCTTCTGATCACTCAATACCTGGGTGGCTGTTACGTTTAGCTGACCGCTTGCAGGTTGTGGGTGTTTAATATGATCATCACCTACTGCCGGCGTATTGACGATTCTTTAGAGTCCTACACAGAGGTTTCCTGGCTCAGGCAAAATGGAGTAGGAGCACATATGTGATTTGTGCAGGACCGAGAATAATACGATATGAGATACCGTATTCTATTCTCACGATATGTGATATCGGCCGGCTATATGTGATATAGCCGGGTCATCGGATCAAATGTTGATTCGATGAAATGGTACATGTTATATTAGTCGGTTATATGCAATATAGCCAGATTATCGGATCAAGTGTTTATTCGATAATTTAATGTATATTATATGAAATATATTACATTACGTTAACTAATATAAGCTCGCTTTATTTATTCATTTTCTCACCGGATAATACATTGATATATATGCGATATATGTTAATTGTATTATTTTCTTTTGTTACATTATATATTATATATGTGATATATAATATTGTGTAACATGTTAGGGTTACAAATGCAACATGGTTGTTGAGTTTAAACCAAGTTAGGGTTTGGTTTTGGGTTAGCTTTTTCATGAAGCTTCATGAAGTTTTTGACTTTTGTCATATCTTTTGATTTTTTGTGAAGATATTATTTAACCCAACCCAAACCCTTAACTCTAGTTAATTCTCTACATGAGTTAAGACTCTCATTCTTAACTCATGGTTGCAATTGTAACAACAACAATAATTCATTATTCATCACAAAAGGATTTCTTCTTCTTGAAAAAGCTTTCTAGCCTTTTGTGTTGTGATGAAATAAAGTGAGAAATTGAAAACAAAATAGAGCTAAATTCCTACTTCATCATCCTCATCTATTCTAGCCACTTAGATTAGGGTGTTTTCTTTGCTAATACTTGATTAGTGAAGCAAGAGCTTGGGTTTGAGATTCTTCAAGGTAGATCATCTTAGTTTTTGAAGATTGGAAGCAAGTTTGCATTTTTCTCTTCATGGAGCCTCTCTAGAGTCCGGGTACTTGATGATCGTAACGAAGGGACCTCAACACGGAGCTTATGAAGTGAAGGAATGGACTACAAAGGTTGTAATCCCCCTCTCTTAGATGTAAAGTTGTTTACATGCTAGTTATCCCTAAGTCTCTAGTTAAGATCTTGGTTAGGGTTTGTTTAGCACCCTAAAAATTTTAAAGTAGCATGATTGATGATTGCCAAAACCTTGCTAAGGTGCTAAGATAATCCTACAGTTGATGCTGTTGTTCCAACTGGGAACAGCTTTGAACCACTTAGGAGGGTGCGCAAGAACTCTCCGACCGCTGTGCTGAAAAGATCTCCTTCACCTCTGGAGAACGTCACGGAGGCGAAGCCAGAGCAGCCCCCTCAGCGGCTGTCCTCTAAAATTCACAAGGTCTGGCGTCGGGTCCAAGACTCTGGGATTGATCAAGACTACCCCCACCGACAAAAGAAAATGAAGGTTCAGCAAGAGAAGGACCAACCTGTCAAGCCACAGAAGGGGTCGCCTACTTAGGTGCCCGCTGCAACGGCCCCCTCAACTTCGACTGCTCACAAAAGGAGAAGGCCGGATAAAACCTCCGTGTCTGCGACGAATCTAAAGGGCATTGAACCTAAACACCCCAAGTCTGAGGGCATGGTGGTTCACACTGTTTATATGGCTGCCGGAAAAGAGGAAAGCCGTGCTTCTACGGGTCACCGATCGCTCACCCGATCAGTAACAAAGGCCCAGGAGCAACAACAGAAGATCCAGGAAATGTTAACACAGATGGCCACACTCACTGGGCCAAAAGAAAGCTCGGAGACGTCGTCAGAGCAGCGTCATGAATAAGAAACTGATGCTGAGTTCCTCTGCGGGATCCTCGAGAAGAAGGACAAAGAGGCAGCGGAACAAGCGGCCAACATAAAACGAATGGCGCTTTTATTTCAAGATATGGTTGGGATGATGATACAGCCGTATCCTCCAGCTGAAGACCCCCCGATTATCTTTGAAGATGACAGAGGGGAGACATCGAACCCTCTTCCAGCTTGTTCAGCAGCCAAGGAGGAGACCATCTCCAAAGCCGCCCTGGATGACTATATCGCTCAACAGATACGAGCTCATCAGGCGAGCGAAGCGGCTAACCAAATCGTTAAAACTGGACGACCCTATCCGGGTTGGTACGATCAAATAAAGTACCCGCCAAGATATACGATCCCCAAATTTTATGTGTATAAGGGGACCGGAAATCCACACCAGCACGTTGCTCAATTCAGGGCTCTGTGCGGCAACACCGGAGGTCACGATAAGCTACTGCTTCGTCAATTCGTTGGCAGCTTTTCGGAGACAGCGTTTTAATGGTATTCCAAGCTCCCGAACGACTCCATTAAGACATTTGCAGAAATGGAGTTACTATTTACATAGCGTTTCGCGAGCGCTAGCGAGTGCACCCCAATCACGGCGTTGATCAATGCCAGGGTGAAGCCGGGAGAGACATGGGTGCGGTATGAAATCCGGTGGCGGAACCAATGGTTGAAATGTGAACAGCGCATAGAGGAAGCTCCTGCAGTGGGCATGTTTTTGGGAACCCTCGATCCTCAGACGACCATATCCCAATTCATGATGTTTTTCAAGCCGACCACCTTCCAGGACTTGATCGACAAGCTGGCCCAAATGAACCAGATGGGCCATAGATCGTCCTCCTCAAAGATGGATCCTCGGAATAAGAAGGGGAAAGGGAAATCAACCTTCGTCGCCAACACTCAACAACAACCGAGTGGCCCAAGACCGGTTTTTCGCCAAAGCAACAAGCGGCAATCCCTCGATGAGAAGTTGAGACGTCCTTACTCATTTTCCCGGGATAAAACAAGGAGAATGTTCGAACTATTAGTGCGCAACAGGCTCATCACTCTACCGGAGCCGAGACACCCACTACAACCGAACGATGTCAACGATCCCAATTACTGCCCTACCACCGAGTATTAGGCCATCCGATCGAAGACTGCTACGTCTTCAAAAATTGGGTTGAAAACCAGTATCAACAGGGCAAGTTCGCGCTGTCCGAAAACTGGAAGGTAAATCCGCCACAACAGCACACCCCTAAAAGGGTGGACACGTCGGGGGCATCATGCTCATTTATAGAGGAAGCTCCATAGGAAGTTGTTCTTTCGGCAAAAACTCAAAGGATGCTAAAGGATCTTCAAGCATGCCCGGCAATCAGGTGGAAAAGTCCGCTAGAGCCTGAGATCATTGAGGGAATGCTGAAACCGCGCCCGACATCGAGAGTTAGTAGCAATGGGCAAAACACTCAGGCCCAGCCGTCAAAGTCTTCGAAGAAAAATAAGAAGACCAAAAAGCCCGTGAAGCCTGATGACAAGTGCATGGACCTGCAAAAACATATTGACGCGTTGGAAGAATATAACCAGAAGGTGCGAACCCCAGTCACACTCCAAGAGTTTCTTAGCCATATCCTTGAGGGCGGAGATGATGACAATGACGAGGGAGACGACTCATCAGAAGAACCCTAGGATTACGTGGCAAGTTGTCACGTGATCTCTCATTCACCGCTAAATGATGAAGAAGCTCACTCGGTATTAGAAGACAACATAAAGGAGCTGGGGGCATAATCGGCACCAAAATCCTTGGAATCGTCCGATGAGCTGATTGGCGTGCTGCTAAATGAAGCTCGTCAGAAGAGAAAAGTTGATCGAGAACGCAAAATGGCCATATTCGAAAAGCCAGGCGTCGACGTCAAGTGGAAGAAGTCGCGATAGGGATGGATCATAAAACACCCCAACGAAACCAAATCGCACCCTAAATGGGTGTATCCCACTTTATCGTTATGTATCCCGTCACGTGACAAATACACGTGCATACAGGATGAACGATGGACCGTAATGTCCTAAAACTAGCTATGGACCGTAATGTCCTGAAAATAACTACTGACCGAAATGTCTTTAAACTACTACAAACCCGCAGCACCCCAAGGCTGACGCAAAAAAAACGGTACGTCAATAAGCGAAATGGGCAGGGATGAAAACCCGAAAGGGCTCCGTGAGTAAAAACATCAAGGCTACCGGCAAGTTTGAGAAAACCTGAAAGGGCGCAATCTCATTAAAAGACACTTGCAAGGTCCTCTCGACCTTGTAAGGAGAAAATACCTGCGTGAGATCCTTACAACTCATAAGGGACCAACACACTTAGGAATCCCCACGATTCCTAAGGAGAAAACACACTTACGAGATCCTCATGACTCGTAAGGAGAATTCCCCTTTGAGACCATCACGACTCATAAGATTCAAAAGCCTTAAGCTACAGGAATCTGAACCTGTTCTTAAGCCGTCATACACCCCGATTTTGCCCTACAAGCGTTTCAATATTGACCCTTGTATACAATCCACGGGCACGAATAAACATCTCCCTAACAAAGTCCCACCGGGCGTACCAGAATCTGTTCGCCGCCGAAAACAGAGACGGAACCGCGTAGGTCATCTTGCCTGAATTTGGGGGCAGATGCTATTTGGTTTTATCCGTCCACCTCTCCGAAGATGCCAAGTTGATTTATGGCACCATGTATCGAAGGTTTAGACGGATGCGGCCGATGTAGCAGACTTCATCAGATTTCCCCTCATTGTGAGGGGGTTTTTGATTGTGGGGACGCTCTTCCCTGCAGGCGCAAGCCCCTGCAATTAATTACGCTACCGCATCGCGGTAACCACTTTCTCCTTCTCCAGATGGTCACTTCGTGTCTTGTATGTTTGTTTTATTTTTGGTTGTCCATGGATTGTATACGGAGAATAATTTATGTTTGTCGCCCATAGGGCGTGGATTAGTCTAAATCCGTATTTTCTTAGATTTGGTTTTGGGTTGTGTTTAAGGATCGTTAATCTCATTTGAGACTAAGATCAACTTAAACATTTGTTAAGGATACGTTAGTCTAATTTTAGACTAAGATCTACTTAACAGGATCATTTAGATCCAACAAAAAAGCATTTGGACTCTATTGTTTTAGTTTGGGGACATTGCGGTCCATAAGTTTAAGGACATCATAGTCCATGACAAATTAAAGACGTCATAGTCTGTAAAGTTTAAAGACATCATAGTCTATGAGTTTAAGGACCCTACAGTCCATAAAGTTTAAGGACGTCATAGTCCAGTTTAAAGACGTCATAGTCTGTGTGGTTTTGGTTCAACCGTTTGGGGATGTACCAAAAGTTATTGTGTTGGAGATAGTGCCCTTAAAGTCAATTATTGGATCGCAGGTACGTGATTGCAATGATTGAGGCGGGACCTATACCGATATGACAGTCTTGCTCGAGATGATAGTATGCTATCTGGTTTGTCTTTATCACCGTATACATGCTTTAGTTCACTATTGCATGATGATAGAGCCCATAGGATTCTTGCTTGACTACCAGCAGTATGATGGCGATCATATACAAGGGAGCTGGGGTCTGTAAGCACATCCTTAAAAGTGTCCCTAGTCATGGGAGTTTCGAGACAGGGCATCGATACTCCAGAGTAGACTAGTGTATACAGTCGAGACCCCGACGAGGGGCGGTGGCCGGTCTCACAAGCCATTGGTGTTAGTTTGTTCACCTAAGATGTATACAGGTGCTCATTGGGTTATGAGTACACCGGACAGGACTCGCCGGGAATCTGCTAGTTGGTATTATACATATCGTCAGATAGCAATTCCCTGGTGACATGTGTACAGGTTAGTTCATCGACCTGAGATCGTCATTTGTCTCATGTGAGTTCCCACTGTGCTTAGACTACTACCCTACCACGCTCAAAGGAGTTGTGCAAACAGGTTTTAGTTGGGTACAGTCCCGAGCCACATTGGAGGCAAGTGAGCGGATCGTCGGGGATTCGTCTCTCCCGGTATTGGGGGTTGATGTCGCGCAGTGCACGGGTGGCCATCACTAGGAATCCTCGGCCGAGGTAGTGGAGAATTACTGATTTGGATCAGTAGTTTCTCAGGTGGTGATGGGCTTCATGCCGACACGATTTATCGCGTTATTAGGGGTCTGACTTTATCCACCCCCTAGACTCGATAAGCGATATTCTTTAGACGAATGGACCGGACTGTATATACATTGTCACTGTTAGGCTCAGTAGGGTTTATGGATGAGTTCGCTCGTCAGCTTCCCTTCCAATCAATACATAGGCAAACCGTTACGTACAGCTTGTACCTCTGACGTGCTAGGGGTTATACCCAGTGCCAGTGTGTTGATGAGTCATTAGAGTCCCCCACAGACACTTTCCCAAGTTCGGGAGAAACGTTGTAGAGGCCATATGGGTTTATGGCAAGGCTCGGAAAATGCACGTGCGTTTTCGCACGTGTCATTTTTCGGGCAGATAATACTGGTCGGCTTTGGTTTAAGCCGGATCCGAGTATTATACTGTGTAGATATAATATTTTTGTCTCGGATGCATTTGTGTTCGGTCGTAATACAAATGCGGGTATGTTTATACTGATACGGGGTTATCCTGAAATTCGTTTCAGGATCACTTTTGGAAGTTGCCAGTTTCCAGTTTTCTATCAGCCGTATTTAACATTTGGTTAAATGCGGATTTATCTTTTCTTAATGAGGGTGAGTCATGGTTCTAGAAGGTTCTAGATTTAGTGACAAGGCTTGATGACTCATTGTTAGCATTAATTGTTCCATTAATGTTTTGGTGACTAAGGTTAATGAGTCATGCTTTACATTAATGTGTTCATACTTGATGCTAAGATATTTTCTCATGATAAGCTTTGCTTACACTCACCCACCTTGCTCCTACACTCACCCCCTCTTCCTATATGATGGCCGGCCCCCCTCCCCTCCTCTTGTTACACTCTCTCACTTGATTGGAAAAAAGATTATGATAGATTTGGATTCACGGAAATTAGATAGCCTCATTTCTCATTTCACCCAATCCAAAAGGCAACTTCATTAACCGTTCGTCCATAGCCTTGGACGTAACGAGACAAAGTGTTCTACTCATTCTCTACTTCATCTTGGTCGTCTCTTTTAGCAAACTTGACGATCGAGTTGCCTCGATTCAGAGGCGGGAGCCCGTTTAAAGATCCGTCGACGTGGTGCCACCTGGACGACAAGACTGGAGATCGAGGAGATCGGAGCAGCCGCAACAAGCGTGGGATGATGGTTGAAGACCGAAGGACTCGGATCGTTCGGTATAACTCTTCTACCCACTTTGTAGTTTGTTAGTTTAGCTTTAATGGCAGATCCGGGTTATAGTACGCGATAGCGCCAGTTGTAAAAGTTTTTATTCCGCATTTGGCGTCTGTTAGACGGCCGGGGCGCTACCGTGGACTTACAGTGGTATCAGAGCCTCACCATTAAGCTATACTAACTTGTGCTAACACGTTTAAAACATCGATCGAACCGAATTTCGAAAATCACATTTTTCCAGCACCTGAGTTTCTGTCGATTTTTGAAAGGGCCTAAAAATAATTTTACATATCACAGAAAGGTAAGCAGGGTTTTCTAAGAATACTGGTAAATTTTGAGCACGTGATCCCACGTGACCGCCGCGGATCCGCGGTCAAACCTAGGTTTTGACCGCGGAACCGCGGCAGTACTGTGGGAACAGTGCTTCAAAATTCTTCAGTAGGCTTTAATGTGGAATTTGTGGTTTTTGGCATAGTTATTTTAGGCCCAGATTTTGTTACTGTACAGCAGATGTACGTGGGGCCCACTTCGGAAAATTTAGTCGATTGAAATTTTAAACTTGTTAGTATACAGTATTTACATTATATCTCCGACCGGGAATGTCATTTGATCGGTAAACCGCGTCTGATTGCTATAGTTCTTTTAGACGGGTTTGCGAACGTGACATTCGCGTTGATGTTCTGTGTTGTGCTGTGATGTTGCGGATATGTCGTGGTGGATAGCAGGGTGCAATGATAGTGCAGTTTGGATTTATTTGTACATTTGATATTGCGGGACGAGCGTCCAACATGTGGACTGCCGTTACTGCCTGTTGTATAATATTCTTTTGGGGCACGACCGGGTTGAGGTCGATGTACCCATTATACATATTTTTATTTATGTACTAGGTTTATCCCGCGAAGGAGTGCACGGATAGCCGGGTTCTGGAGGGAAACGGGTCCGTATCTCATGGCTTTGAGAGGCAAAGGGACCTCGCTATAGAATTGGCAGACTATTCGCCGCACTCGTAAGGGGTACAGGTTGACCCAAGGAGGGGGGATCAATTTACCGGATTCCGTGAAGTGTCGGGTGTTCCATTCACTATGTTGTGGGGACTACCTCGCTTCAGGTTTTGGCGGGTAACTTGCCGCACCCGTAGGGGTCTAGGTTTCATTGCACAAGCTATCCAAACGACCAGGGGAACGTCAGGTTTCAGCAGCGGCTCTGTGAAACCCGGGGATTCCAGATTATCTGTATTGTTCTGTGATGCTTATTACTTTTCTGTAATGTTGCATATTATCACGCCTGGAGCGATTATTGTATATTGGTATATATACTATTAGATGTTGTATATGTTTTACACCCGCGCTAGTCCAGCCCCCGCTCTGTCGTTAGTTAAGTAACCTAACGGGTGATGACTGGACCCAGTGGCGAATGTGGATGGTATATACATACATTATATTTTCGTTCTTTTCTGGTGTGATTGATTGATGGGACTGCATTGATTCTTATCAATGCAAAGATAAAACAAACATATATTTGATGTTGTTGGAACAAATTTTAAAAAGGTGTTATTACAAAGACATTTCCTTTTGTTTTGCATAGTGATATTCAGTTTAGAATATCCCGTACCTCATTCGACGAGGCAAGGGCCGAGATCCCTTCACCGGGAGTGACCCCTTGGGCAGAAGTTTACGTCAGGGTAATAATTTCACTATAGTCGATTACAAGTTGCTTTGCATCGTGGTATTCAGTTGGAATATCCTGCACCTCATTCCATGATGAAAGAGCCGAGATCCCTTCACCGGGAGTGACCTCTTTAGCAAAAGGTTTTTCGTCACTATATTTTTATAAAAAGCTATCAGGTTCCTTCAACGAGATCAAGTTCATTACGTTAAAGGTTTTTCGCCAAAAACCAGCCCTAGCCCTCCATCATTTCTTATGGATGGTCGGTAGTATTCAAGCTATGTTTGTTGGCCTTCGTCAAGGCATAGTGTTTGGTAGTTGCTGGGTATTCATTTGTTGCATAGATAGATGTGTTGGTTTGGGACAGTCGTATAGCCTTGTTGGCCTTCGTCAAGGGCTTGTACAGATGGGTTCAAATTAACCTGGACAATGACGGGTAGAACTTGACATGTGACTTATGATTTGTTGGCCTTCGTCAAGGTCATAAGAGCATGAGGCAAAAATTCTTATCGGGAGTTTCAAACATACAGGAAACTTGCCAGGCATACGCATACCTTCTGGAGTGTGATAACTTGAGTGGCTTCCATCAAGTTATCTGCTAGTTATATGTATGCCCTAGAGGCCATTACTGTATATTGGATGTATATTGTAGTGGATGCTGGGACATATATAGGGATGAATTTCTTGCTCGACATGATAGTATGCTATTTGGTTACTCTTTACCTTAACGTGTACATTGATTGTCTCTCTGTTACATGTTGGTAAAGCCCTTAGGATGTGTACTTGACTACCTGGACTATGATGCGGATCATACTAGTGGGGATATGGTGGTCCATAAGTACATCCTTCAAAGTCCCTAGTCATGGGTGTATCGAGACGGGGCATCGATATACCAGAGTAGACTAGCGTATACCTTCTCGACCCATACAGATGGGCGATGGATGATCCCATATCCATTGGTGTTTGACATCGGAGATGATCTACGGGTGCTTAGTGGAGACTGGGTACACTGGACGGACTCGCCGAGAACTCCCAGATGGTATTATACCTTACGTCAGATGGCAGTTCTCTGGTGACACTGGTACAGAGTAGTCTATTGACCCGAGATCATCATAGAGTCTTGTGTGGTTCCCACTGTGCTTTGATTTCCATCTTACCATGTCCAAGAGGGCATGCAAAACGATGGTTTTTAGGTACAGTCCCGAGTCACATGGAGGCAATGAGCGATAGGAGGGGATTCGTCTCTCCCGGTATAGGGAGTTGATGTTGCGCTGTGTTCGATTGGCTATAACCGGAAATCCCTGGCCAGGGTTGCTGAGATTTACTGGTAAGTGTTACCAGTAGTTTCTCGAATTGTTATAGACCTCAGATCGACACGACTTATCGAGTTATTGGGGTCTGACGTTTACCACCCCTAGGCAAGATATGCGACATATCAGACGACGATACCGGACTGTACGGTAGTGTTACTGGTTGGATTCACTGGAGTGTGAGCGGGCTTGCTCGTCGATCTTCTGATCGCTCAATACCCGGGTGGCCGTTACGTTTAGCAGACCGCTTGCGGCTTGCGGGTGTTTGATATGATCATCACCTGCTGCCGGCGTATTGACGAGTCTTTAGAGTCCTACACAGAGGTTTCCTGGCTCAAGCGAAACGAAATAGGAGTGCATATGAGATATGTGCGGGACCGAGAATGATACCAGTATGTGATACTGTATTCGATTCTCACGATTTGTGACACTGATCGGTTATATGCGATATAGCCGGGTTATCGGATCAAGTGTTGATTCGATAAGTTGTTACTGTAGATATTAGTCGGTTATATGCGATATGACCGGATCATTAAATCAAGTGTTGATTTAATGATTTAACGCATAATTATATATTTGATATATTACTTTGCAATAACTAGTATCGGTTCATTTAAGATGGATTTTCTCACTCGAATGTGCACATTGTTTATGTGATATATTTTGTGCACTTGATTGTATCATGTTTGATGATATAAGATTGCTAGGGTTTGTGTAAAGAATTAATCCTTGGTTAAATAAATGGTTAGGGTTTTTATTTGATTATTCATTCATTTATCTATTTATTTTTGGATTAAAAGAATGAGAAATGAAAACAAAAGGTTGCTTTTCTTCATGAAGCTTGTTGAAGCTTTATGAAGCTTTGACCAAAGTAACCATTTTTGTCTTCATCTCCTTAACCCTAACCATTCCTTTAACCTTGGTCAATTCTCTACACATAACCATAGTTAACATTATGATAAGAATTGATTTTTCTTTTCTATTCTATATTCTTATCATAATGTTATTCATCTTCTTCTTCTTCTTCATCACTTGAAGAAAGCTTGCTTCATCAATGGTGATTGATGAAAAAGAGTGAGAAATCCAATTCTACAGTGAACCCACTTCCTATTTCCTCATCCTCTACCTCTTGCCAAGTAGTATAGGGTGTTTCCTTCACAAGTTTTCTTGACTTGGTGAAGTTGGAGCTTGATCTAGCGATGCCTCGACGTAGATCATCTTCGGCACGAAGCCGACGACCTTGCCCGCCCATTTCTCCGATGAAGCCGACGCTTGAGCCCGGGATTTCATTTGGACAGCGGAGAGGACTTCATTACGGAGCCGTGGAGGTGGAGGACCGGATCTACAAAGGTTGTATTTCCGTTCACTTAGTTAATATGTTAACTAGTTTCATTTGTCGTCTAAAATTCTAGCCAACGATCTTGTTAGGGTTTCTCGGCACATATAAAATTTGAAATTGGCATGGTTGATGCCTTGTGAGACCTCTAGTGTGTGCCTAGGAACCTTTCATTGGTATCAGAGCCTAGCTAGAGCCTTAGGCGAAGTCTAGACGGAGTTTGAAGTCCGATCGACCCGAAACCCCAACCCTAAAATGCTCTCTGGAAAATTTCTGAAATCTGGTCTTTTTCGAAAATAAAAATATGCAGAAAAATCAGCAAGGAAATCTAAGAATTACGGTGCAAAACTTTTTCCATGAACTGTTCATAGTGCGGCGGAACCGCGGCAGAATCATGGCTTCTGCGGCGGTTCCGCGGTCAACTAATGAGTTTAGTCAACCATTTTTGCACAGTAATTCCTCTTTTATGGTTCTGGTTTTTCTGGAAATTTTTAATTTGATTTAAGAGTTGAGTGTTCTGGGGTTGTATTGGGAGTTCGTATATTCGATCGGATTATCAAACTGTGTCTATGTGTTTTCCGGATAATTTTTGAATATGTTAAAAAGTTCGACCGGATATAAATACCCAATTTTTCCCCTGTCGGGAAATTTCCAAGTGTTGGATTTTTCCGTGGTTTAAAGACGTTCTAAGTAGTGCAAGTAACTCGATGGACCCTCTAGAAGACAATAAACCTTAACTCGATTATGTGACCGTCTTGAACTGCCCTTTGAACCTTCGGGTTTGGGGCAGTACGGCGTGCCATATGTGAGACGTTGGCTTGACCCTTCTACGGCTGGACCGTTGGTACTGAGGCACGAACTGATTGTTTTTAGACTTGTTTCATGTGTTGATCTGTATCGGGAAAACTTGGGTGTTCGACTGTTCGATCGGAAAGTTTAACATTTTCTGTTTATCTGGAATGTGATACAATACTTGGAATTCACAATAAGTTATGAGATAACTGAATGAATGTTATAAACATAGCACTTTAGTCTCACTTGATCGGTTGCTATGGAATTTTGATGCGATCAATAGTCCGTCGCAATGATTGAGGCAGGACCTATACCGATATGACAGTCTTGCTCGAGATGATAGTATGCTATCTGGTTTGTCTTTATCATCGTATACATGCTTTAGTTCACTATTGCATGATGATAGAGCCCATAGGATTCTTGCTTGACTACCAGCAGTATGATGGCGATCATATACGTGGGAGCTGGGGTCTGTAAGCACATCCTTAAAAGTGTCCCTAGTCGTGGGAGTTTCGAGACAGGGCATCGATACTCCAGAGTAGACTAGTGTATACAGTCGAGACCCCGACGAGGGGAGGTGGCCGGTCTCACAAGCCATTGGTGTTAGTTTGTTCACCTAAGATGTATACAGGTGCTCATTGGGTTATGAGTACACCGGACAGGACTCGCCGGGAATCTGCTAGTTGGTATTATACATATCGTCAGATAGCAATTCCCTGGTGACATGTGTACAGGTTAGTTCATCGACCTGAGATCGTTATTTGTCTTATGTGAGTTCCCACTGTGCTTAGATTACTACCCTACCACGCTCAAAGGAGTTGTGCAAACAGGTTTTAGTTGGGTACAGTCCCGAGCCACATTGGAGGCAAGTGAGCGGATCGTCGGGGATTCGTCTCTCCCGGTATTGGGGGTTGATGTCGCGCAGTGCACGGGTGGCCATCACTAGGAATCCTCGGCCGAGATAGTGGAGAATTACTGATTTGGATCAGTGGTTTCTCAGGTGGTGATGGGCTTCATGTCGACACGATTTATCGCGTTATTAGGGGTCTGACTTTATCCACCCCCCTAGACTCGATATGCGATACTCTTTAGAAAAATGGACCGGACTGTATATACATTATCACTATTAGGCTCAGTAGGGTTTATGGATGAGTTCGCTCGTCGGCTTCCCTTCCAATCAATACATAGGCAAACCGTTACGTACAGCTTGTACCTCTGACGTGCTAGGGGTTATACCCAGTGCCAGTGTGTTGATGAGTCATTAGAGTCCCCCACAGACACTTTCCCAAGTTCGGGAGAAACGTTGTAGAGGCCATATGGGTTTATGGCAAGGCTCGGAAAATGCACGTGCGTTTTCGCACGTGTCATTTTTCGGGCAGATAATACTGGTCGGCTTTGGTTTAAGCCGGATCCGAGTATTATACTGTGTAGATATAATATCTTTGTCTCAGATGCATTTGTGTTCGGTCGTAGTACAAATGCGGGTATGTTTATACTGATACGGGGTTATCCTGAAATTCGTTTCAGGATCACTTTTGGAAGTTGCCAGTTTCCAGTTTTCTATCAGCCGTATTTAACATTTGGTTAAATGCGGATTTATCTTTTCTTGATGAGGGTGAGTCATGGTTCTAGAAGGTTCTAGATTTGGTGACAAGGCTTGATGACTCATTGTTAGCATTAATTGTTCCATTAATGTTTTGGTGACTAAGGTTGATGAGTCATGCTTTACATTAATGTGTTCATACTTGATGCTAAGATATTTTCTCATGATAAGCTTTGCTTACACTCACCCACCTTGCTCCTACACTCACCCCCTCTTCCTATATGATGGCCGGCCCCCTCCCCTCCTCTTGATACACTCTCACTTGATTGGAAAAAAGATTATGATAGATTTGGATTCACGGAAATTAGATAGCCTCATTTCTCATTTCACCCAATCCAAAAGGCAACTTCATTAACCGTTCATCCATAGCCTTGAACGTAACGAGACAAAGTGTTCTACTCATTCTCTACTTCATCTTGGTCATCTCTATTAGCAAACTTGACGATCGAGTTGCCTCGGTGCAGAAGCGGGAGCCCGTTTAAAGATCCGTCGACGTGGTGCCACCTGGACGACAAAACTGGAGATCGAGGAGATCGGAGCAGCCGCAACAAGCGTGGGATGATGGTTGAAGACCGAAGGACTCGGATCGTTCGGTATAACTCTTCTACCCACTTTGTAGTTTGTTAGTTTAGCTTTAATGGCAGATCCGGGTTATAGTATGCGATAGCGCCAGTTGTAAAAGTTTTTGTTCCGCATTTGGCGTCTGTTAGACGGCTAGGGCGCTACCGTTGACTTACATATTGGTTATTGGGACCCTCCGCCTCTCTGAAGACGTTGAAGAATTATAACGACATATATCAGAGGTACGAAGATATGTACCCTTGAACCAATGTTGGTTGGGAGATATGTAGTCAAGTTTGGGACTAAGATTAGTTAAAAAGATTCATGAACATATGTGCTCAATTAATCTAAATGAGGGATCTGTAGCCAACTTGGGCTCGGCCCACTCAGGTAAAATGTTGAACATTTAATTAGGCTCGGTCCTTTTTCATTTAACAATGCTGAGCATTGGTTTGGGTTCTGACAACATTTTTGTCTTTTATTGAGTGTTGAACACTCATTATGGCTCTGGGGCTTTATTTAAAGAACAGTTTATGTTCTTTCAGCGCACACGTGTGGAGCACGTGGCGCGCTTGGCACTGAGCGCCAGATTTAGAGAGCTAAGGCGCTTCCAGTGAGATAGCGCACACGTGAGGAGCACGTGCCGCGCTTGGCGTTGAGCGTCAGCCAATGAATGTCGAGCGCTTCTCGTGAGATAGCGCACACGTGAGGAGCACGTGGCGCGCTTGGCGCTAAGCGCCAGCCAATGAGCGCAGAGCGCTCCTTATGTAATAGCGCACACGTGAGGAGCACGTGACGCGCTTGGCGCTGAGCGCCAGATTATGAGCGCGGAGCGCTCTTTAAATTGGAGCGCTTGGAGCGCTGCGGTGCTGCGCGCCAGTCTTGGAGCGCTTAGGCGCTTCTTTATATTTGGAGTGCTAGGGCTCTTTTTATGCGACTTTTATCATTTCTGCGCTATGAGAATTAAATTCTCGTTAATTGGAGACTTTTTCTCATAGACCTAAGAACTCAGCTCTTAAAAGATTTTACAATCTTTTTTGTTCTTGTGAAAGACTTCGTCTTTATTTTATAGATTTATGATCTGAAGAAAATTAAGTTATTCCCCTCACTTTTATGATGAGATGCTATGATCTCCTTTGTGAAAGACCTCGGTCCTGTAGATCTATGATCCTAGAAGAAGAAATAGTTTCTTCTTCTCTTATGAGATGATTTCATCTCTCTGTTTTATTTACCTTGATGAAATTCTTCTTCCGAGAGCTTGCTCTTCTCTTTGAAATTTCTCAAAGCTTATGGGGTGTCTCCTCTCTGCTTCTTCTTTCTTTTTTCTTGGAAAGAAGGATCATTGGTCGTTGGGACCCACCACCTCTCTGACGACACTAAGAGATACAGCGCTATATATCGAAGGTGTGGAGGGATGTACCCTTTGAACCATGTCCCACTCATCAGGGGGAAAGAACGGGCTGGAGCTTAAGCTTCTCGCTGCTGCATAAGGCTTCTTTGTGTTCGCACACGTGCGTCGCACGTGTTGGGCGCATGTGCGTCGCACGTAGCACACATGGAACTTGCGCATATGCGCATTATGGGGGGAGTAAGCTCCTATGGGGAACTAATCTCCTTTGAGAATTGAATTCTCCCCTTTTCTAAGAGGTATCCCCTCTTATTTATATGGGAGTGGTAGAGAAGGGATCTCTCTTTTTCCCGATGTGGGACTAAAAATGCATTCTCCATGTAGTAGAGCGTTACTTTAGATTACACGTGCGTAGCACATGTAATCATAACTTTTGATCCCAGATAAATTATGAGACCCATAATATATCAAATCAAAGGATTTTTCGAGACGCTTTTGATAACATCAGAATTTAGCTGGTTCTCATTCGGGAGTTTGTCAAAATACAGCCCGGAAAATACTGATTTGCATTTTCTTAAGCATATCGCTGCCGTTTGATACCTTGGGCTCTTTTGCGCAGAAATTTTTGGCGGGAACAATATTATTGGATTATTTTCGTCTCTTTGTATTCGTATTTTTCGGAATACGGATACGGGTATGTATAAACAGATGAGTGGTATTCTTGTAATTTATTATAAGATTACTTCTAGAAGATGCCACCTTATTTAATTTTAACCATTGAGTTTAAATGATGAATGAGGTGGAGGGATGAGGTGTGATTTGGCATTTATGGAAGCATGGCTTTGTGGTGACTCATTGAGGTGACTCATGGTTCACTATTCTAGCATGCTTGATATTTGTAAGTGTTGTAAGTTATTTTCTTTACTTGATGCATTATTCTATGCACACAACACTTAGCCATTTTTCTTGAGTTGCTTCACACTCTCATCCTCAAGCTTCTTCTACCTCCACCCTTCAAGTCTCATGTGTTGAGAAACCTAGGATGTTCAGAGACAAATCAATCCATCAGTAGACTCTACATCTTCTAGGCTATCTAGTTTAGCGAACTAGGTACCCTAGTTACCTCGGTTATGAGGTAGGAGCTTGGAATACAAATCCTCAGGTGGATCATCTTCGATGGAGGGAGACTGGAGATAAAACATGATCATAGAGGCTGATTGATCTGTTTGAAAGTAGTGTTTTAGTAAAGTAACCGCAATCAATAATGGTGTCGCGTGTAGCTAGCCGAGATGAGTACAGGTCGTCCACAGGGATGCGTGGAATCTTTAATCTTGCTTTAGACGAGTTGAATACAGAATAGAAGAAGAATGGGGAGAATAGTTGTAGATCCTAAATATATGTTAAACACGGATGTAGAATATATATGAAGAAGGCATGTAGGGTTCGTTAGGATTTAGTAGTCATGTATGACTAAGAAAGATGACTCTTTTTATCTATTGATAGATTTAAAACTAGATTGATAGTGATCAATGAGAATTAGGGTTCTTGGAAGAAACTAGGGTTTCCCCACTATTGACCCTTATCCCTTCATTGATCTCTATTCATGTCTAGCCCTTAACAAAACAATTGTTAATCTAATCTCAAATCGCAGTCAAGACTATCAATAAATTGATAGCGCGCCCGATTAGAATGTTAACGATCCTTTTGCTAAAGTTTATAAACTTATAAGGCTTAAAAGAAGTTAAAGTATTTTCTCATCCATTGTTCTACCCTAATCCTACGAACCCTATCAAGCGGAGAATTACTCACGCGTGATGGAGATAGAAGAAGAAAGGCTAGAGAAGGAAATCATAATGCAGAAATTAAATACGAAATAATTAATCTAATGATCTGCCTTTATTAATCAACTTCACAAGTACAATTCTTCGCGATTAGATTACAAGAGGAAGAAGAAGTTGCTCTCGACCTCTGCCTCGTAGGAAGTAGATGTTCCGTCGAACTCACGTCGCTTTATCACTTTGAATCGTGGACTTTTTGTAGATGACGGTGATTGGTTTCATATTAAAAGGTGATGATTTCTAATTTTAGCCCTCGGTCTTATTTATAGTCACAGAAGATACAAACCCTAGATTTCATATGTGAGGGTTTGTTGACAATATCGTACCCACAAAATCCCAAACCCTAACTCCTCATATCGGCGGCGGATCCGCCGCGTTTTAGAGGGTTTAGCCGCGGAAGGGCAGTGGGATAGTGGCATCGGTCGATGAAAGTTCTTTTGTAGCCTCATATTAACGTATGGAGATTGTTGTGATATCTGGAATCTTCATATCTTCTATGAGTATCTGCCGGTATTGATTTTATGATTTAATTAAACTTCATCGGCAGATTTTTTATTCCCGACATCTCGATATCCCGATCTCCTGACCTGAGCCAAACCTTGCACAATATCTCCATGAATAATGTTAGTAATATTTATTATAGAGATATTATTCTAACCATTTGTATGATATTATATCTTTTAAAGAATCTTGATTAGAATATTTGATATTATATGCATAATAAAAATATTATATAAATATTATATGCATATATTTTCCTTCATAATGTTAATTATAATATATAAACATATGGTAAATAGTATTTTGCAGATAAAACCCCAAATATGTTCTATATTTATAATAAACACCTTTAGATATTTAAGAAAAGTGAGGAAAATGTTATATCAAACGTGGGATATTTTCGACTGAACAAAGGCCTCTAGGAGCTTGGGATGATGGTTAAAGACCGAAGGATACGGATCATTCGGTATAACCGTTCTAAACTCCTTTATAGTTTGCTAGATTAGGGTTGATGGTCGATCCGTATTATGGGGTTATTCTAGTGCCAGTTTTATAAAAATTTGGTTCCGCATTTGGTCACGATAGATGGCCAGGGCGCTGGCATAACCCAACAACTAGAATATACATATCGAAATACATATACGTAAATTATTAGATCAATACCTGATTTAATAATCCGGCTCAAACCCGATCCAGCTAGTATTATCAACTGTCCGATCAAAAGTCCTGATATATGTAGGGTTGTCTATCACGGAAGCAAGTTTTCGGGAGGCATCGTCCATGCCATTTTCAAAATTTTGCCACATTAGCTAACCCTAACCTTAGAATCGTTACTAGAAAATCCGACGAAACGATATGTAAACACTTTACAACTAAGTGAATGAGGGAATACAACCTTTGTAGACCGGTCCTTCACTTCTAAAGCTCCATGTCGTAGTCCCTTCGCTGCGAATGGTGAACTCCCGGACTCTAGAGAGGGTTCACTTGAAGAAACGAACAAGCTTGCTCAATGTCTTCGAGGCCGAAGATGATCTACGTCGAGGAGACTCGAGCTCATGCTACCTCTTCACTAATGGTGAGATTAGTGAAGCAAACATCCTAAACTAAATGGCTAATAGTAAGGGAGGATGATGAAGTAGGAAGTGGGCTCACTTTAGTTTTATTTTTCTCACAAGATTTCATCACATAGAAAAAACTAGCAAGCTTTTTCTCTTGAGGAAGAAGAAGTGATGAAGAAAATGAATGATAGAGTGAGGTTAGAATTGCAACCATGGGTGAGTTAGTGTCATGCCTAACTCATGTAGAGATTAAACCATGGCTTGTGGTTAAGGTTGGGTTAACAAATATCTTAAGCAAGACAAACAAGTGGACTTGGTCAATGTTTTACAAGCTTCATCCAAGCTTGAAACATTATCCACTAATTTATAATTACTTAATAATAAATATTAACCATAACTTTAACCCTAGCATGGTATAAGTCTCATACATACATGTTGCAAGTGTAACCTAGCATGATACATAATATATATCACATATATATAATGTATGCAAAGTGAGAAAAAGAAATGGTCAAGTGAGCAATATTAGTTAATGTAAATTCATATATCATATATATATCATTATATATTAAATCATTAAATAAACACTTGATTTAATGATCCGGCATATCACATATAACCGACTAATATCAATAATATCAACTTACCGAATCAACACTTGATTCGATAACCCGTTTATATCGCATATACCCGTCCGATATCACATATCGCGAGAATACAATACGGTATCACATACCCGTATCAATCTCGGTCCCGCACATATCACATATTTACTCCTACTCCATTTTGCATGAACTAGGAAACCTCTGTGTAGAACTCTTAAGACTCATCAATACGCTGGCAGTAGGTGATGATCATATCAAGTCAATACGCTGGCAGTAGATGATGATCATATCAAACACCCACATGTCGCAAGCGGTCTGCTAAACGTAACGGCCACCCGGGTATTGAGCGATCAGAAGATCAACAAGCAAGCCTGCTCGTACTCCTGCGAATCCAATCAGTAACACTACCGTACAGTCCAGTCTCTTCGTCTGATATGTCGCATATCACAGCCTGGGGGTGGTATAACGTCAGACCCCAATAGCCTGATAAGTCATGCCGATGCAAGGTCCATAACGGTTCGAGAAACTACTGATAACACTTACCAGTAAATCTCAGCAACCCTGGCTAGGGATTTCATGTTATGGCCAATCGAGCATAGCGCAACATCAACTCCCAATACCGGGAGAGACGAAACCCCTCCTATCGTTCATTGCCTCTATGTGACTCAGGATTGTACCCAAAAACCACATTTTTGCATGATCTCTTGACCGTGGTATGGTATAAACAACGCAAAGTGGGAATCACACAAAACTCTATGACGATCTCGGGTCTACAGACTAACCTGTACCAGTGTCACCAAAGAACTGCTATCCGACGATAGTTATAATACCATCTAGGAGTTCTCGGTAAGTCCGTTCAGTGTACCCAATCTCCACTGAGCACCCGTATACCTTCTCTGATGTCAAACACCAATGGATGTAGGATCATCCATCGCCCAACACATGGGGCGAGAAGCGTATACGCTAGTCTACTCTGGAGTATCGATGTCATGTCCCGATACTCCCACAACTAGGAACATTTGAAGGATGTACTTGCCGACTACCCATGTCCCCACTAGTATGATCTGCATCATAGTCCTGGTAGTCAAGTACTCATCCTAAGGGCTTTATCAACATGTAATAGAGAGACAATAAGTGTACATGTTAAGATAAAGAGCAACCAGATAGCATACTATCATATCAAGCAAGAAAGTCCTCCCTATATATGTCCAAGCATCCACTACAATATACATCCCATGTACAGTAATAGCCTTTAGGGCATACATATAACTAACAATCTCCCACTTGCACTAAGGCCATCTGTTGTAATATCCAATACCCAACAATGTAGAAGTGATTGTAGTATCCCATACTCAACCATCTCATAGAAGTCTCACTAGGGGTAAGGCCTTTGTGAGTGGATCCGCTGTGTTATCCTTCGTGTCTACTCTCCTTACCTCGATCCCTGGGAGATCAACCATCTCCCTGATCAGGTGATACTTGCCTCAGAATATGTCTGGAACGCTGATGGGAACTGAGTTCCTAGGCCAAAGCCACAACTCTATTGTTGTCTCAATAACAGTTATTGGACGCTCAATGGTAGGAACTTTGTTCATCTCATGAACAAGAAATGTCCAAACAGCCACTTTGGCAGTATCATTGGTAGCATTGTATTCAGCCTTTATCGTTTGGTATGTCACGGTATCTAGCTTGGAACTCTTCCAACATACCGTCCCTCCACTGAGGGTAAAGACAATGCATGTGACTGACTCTCGGTCAACCTTATCACTCTGGAAGCTCGAACCAAGAATATTCATTTAGTGCTTCTCAAGTACTTAAGAATGTCCTCCCCAGTTATCCAGTGATTCTCCCAAGATCCGATTGATACCTAATCACTACACCTAGTGAGTCATCTACATCTGGTCTGGTACATAACATCGCATACTCTGATAGAGCTTACTGCCGAAGCATAGGGTATCCCTTGTATGCGAGCTCTCTCTAAATCAGTCTTGGAAGACATCTTTTTGGAGAGAGTGATTCCTTCGTAAGTGGGCGAACCACCACGCTTAGAATCGTCCATACTAAACCCCTATAGTATGGTGTTAATGTACCTAGATTTGGTACACTCCCAATATCCACTTAGATCTATCATCATAGATCATAATTCACAAGATGTAATAGGTATCATCCAGATCTTCTATGGAGAATCTTGGTGATAAGAGGAGCTTGACCGAGTGTAGCATAGGAAACCATTTCCTATCAAGAGTATGTCATCTACATACATTACATGGAAGACAACCTTACTCTCCACAACCTTCTTGTGTATACAAGGTTCATCTACCATTTTGATGAAGTCAAACTCTTTGACTGTCACATCAAAACAGATATTCCAACTCCACGATGCGCGCATTGATCCTGATGAACTTAAGAATAGCTTTGAAAGTATCAACTTTTCTATCTACACCAAGAATCTTCTCAAGATCCATTTGCTCCTAACGGGTTTTACCCCTTCAGGTGCAACATTCAAAGTCATACTTTGTTGGTGTACATGGATTACATCTTTGATCGCATAGCATCCAACCATTCCACAGAGTCCACACTCTTGATGTCCTGCCTGAACCTAGTTGGGTCATCATCTACCATGATGCAATCCTCGCTCCCACTATCACCGAGAAGACCGTAGTATCTCTCAAGTGGATGAGGAACCCTACCAGATTTGCGGAGAGGCGGAGGTTCGTTGGAGACTATTGAATCTTTTGGTTTCACCAAATCATCAGCTGTTAGTTTGTCTATCTATAACTCCTTCCAGTTCTACCTCATGACCACAAATTTCTTCATAAGAAATTCCTTTTCTAAAAAGGTGGCATGCTGAGAAACAAAACACCTTTTGCTCCTCAGAGTGGTAGAAGATATTCCCTTGCAAATGTTCGGGATATCCTAACAAACTTGTACAGAACTGACCTTGCCTCGAGCTTTTCCGGATTCTGCCTTTCAACATAGGCCGGACAACCCCATATCTTAACTCGTTTAAGACATGGTCTCTTCCCATACCATATCTCATATGTAGTGGTAGGACCTGATTTGGACGGAACCCCATTCAATATGTATGCAGCTTCTCAAGTGCATAACACCAAAAGGAAATAGGTAACTCAGCAGTACTCATCATAAAGCGCACCATATCTCATAGGGTGCGATACCTCCGCCCATATACACCATTGTGGTGTGGTGTACTCGAAGGAGTAAGCTGAGAGAGAATCAAATTCTCCTTTAAATAATCCAGGAACTCCATGCCCAAGTATTCTCCTCTACGATCACATCGAAGGACTTAATACTTCTACCCGTCTGGTTCTCAACTTCAAGCTTATATTCCTTGAATTTCTTAAAGTTTCAGACTTGTGTTTCAACAGGAACACATGTCCGAATCTTGAGAGATCGTCGATGAATATAATGAAGTACGAAGAACCAACCTTGGTATTTGTAGACATAGGACCGTATACATCATCATGTATGCGTCCCAAAAGTTCACTAACTCTTTCTCTGTTTTCAGTAAAAGGAGTATTGGTCATTTTACCTTTGAGACAAGACTGGAAAGTATCATAAGATGAAAATTCGAACAGATTCTCATATTCATCCTTTTGTAACTTAGCGGGTCGTGTCGCATTGATATGACCTAGTCTACAATGCCTCAAGAAGGATTCGTTCATTTCTGAACCATTCCTCTTGTGTGTGTTCTAGATACTTTGAACTGTGGTTTGATTTAGAATGTATATGTTATTATATAACATGCCTGATCCAATCAACTCTTGATTCAGGAAAATGTTCACAACATTATCCTCTAATACAGAATTATATCCTTCTTTAACTCATTAAAGAATCCGATGTAATGTTGTATATCAGGTTCGGTATGTAATAACATTCGTTCAGAATAAATGTATTGATACAATGTGATATTTGCCAACTGGTTTGGCTACAATACTTGCACCATTCTCTACTTTTAGAGACATATCACCTATTCCCAGTTCCCTACCTATCTGTAGCCCATGTAACATATTACATATGCTGAATCCTGATCCGGTATCATATACCTAGGACGTAGAGGATACTGAGAAACAGTTCTTGGTAATGAAAACACCCGAAGAATATGCATCAACATGCTTATTCCTCGATTGAGTCGCGTGGAAATCCGGATATTCCCCTATTTCCTGTTCGGACTTATAACAGTTATAAGATAGAGCGGAACCAACGTTCCCTAGCTCAGTATAATAAGCAGGTTCGGTCAATGCATCCATATTATTATCTTGATTAAGGTGTGACATGGTTGCTACCAGGAGAGAGAAAGAAGAAAACACTCTGCGTGCGCTCTTACAGGATTAGATTGGTTATTAGTTTATCTAATCAGGATGGCTCCCACTGTTTTAGTCAAATCTACCTTCAAACCCTAAAAGGTAAGACTAGCCAGGATTAATTACACCCTACAAGTTTGCCAATTTTTCGGCCAGGCCAGTGTCGGTATTTTGAGGGAGGTTCCCCGTGCTTTCGCACGGACCTAATTAAAATAAACCTCGTTTTCCCAGGGGCATAACCCCGTTAACACCTTTCTAGACACCTACTTGATCGGCTAATTGTAATGTGTAAAATTCTCCCAGGAGTAACCCTTACTCGCAGTAGGTATCAGGATCCAACTATCTCATAGAAGGTATGCAATCTCATTGCACATTTCAACACTTGAAATTCCCGATAATGTTCTGCCCCTAGCGTCCTATGACCTTGACGCAGGCCAACAAACCATAGTCCGCTAGTCAAGTTCAACCCGTACATTTCATGATTAAATTAAACCCACCCGCATGACCCTTGACGCAGGCTAACAAAGTCGCACGACTACACTATTCCAATCGCATCGTATGCAGCAGATAAGCACTAGTTAGCTACCGCACACTACGCCTTGACGTAGGCCAACAAACGTAGCACGAATACTAAGTAGTACTTATCTGAAATAACAGAGGGCTACGACAGGTTTTTATGAAAACCTTTTGCGTAATGAACTTGATCTCGTTGTAGAATCGAGTGATTTTGAAAAAGGAGTGTTTTTTAGGCCTTTACTAGTTTTGCTAAAGAGATCACTCCCGGTGAAGGGATCTTGGCTCTTTCCTCATCGAATGAGATGCAGGATATTTCACAAATACCACTATGCAAAGCAAAAACTATAAAAGCAATCAAAAGACAAACCGAGTAGGTTGTAGCATCTGCTAGTTTCGCTAAAGAGGTCACTCCCGGTAAAGGGATCTCGGCTCTTTCCTCATCGAATAAGGTGCTGGATATTCTACAAGGAATACCGCTATGCAAAGCAAGAACTGGAGCTACCAGTTTTTAAACAAGTTTCTACAACATCTTTAGGTTTCTTTTATTTCATTAATCTCATTAATGAAGTCCCATCAATTATGCTTCCTAAACATCACATATGAAACGAAAGCAGCAATATTTATTATATCTCATATATGTAATATAGGCATTCGTCTCAGAACATATCAAGTGATCACATCACAGAATATCAGTAGCAGAAGAATCACATATGAAATATTGGATATACTAGGAATTCCGTGTTTTGTTTAAACCAGAAAAAACTCGGATTCCACAGTCGTGATGAATAGCCAAACCCATATCCCTAGACCCCTAGGAGAGCGGCAAGCAACCCTCCCAATTCTAGAGTTAGGAGACCCAGTCTCGACTCCTCGAGATGGTCTCCCACTGGACTCTAGAACCCGGTTACTGTAAGTGCACGGCGGCGCCCCGGCCGTCAATCCGACGCCGGAATGCGGAAGCGGTGATTTACTTTAACTTTTCAAACCGGCACCACCGCGCACTATAAACCCGGATCGTGCCATTAATCTAGTCCTAGCTATCAAGAGAGGGGGTAGAGAGATATACCGAGCGATCCGTGTCCTTCGGTCTTCTCGTCGTCGTCCCGATCTCCCCGCGGAATCTCCGGTCTCCAACTCCTCGTCGGAAGGGAACCACGTGGCCGGCTTCTTTTACGGGCTCCCACCTCTGGACCGAGGCAACTCGGGCACGAAGTTGGTGAGTCGACGTGCCCAAGATTTGCTGTAGAATGTGTAGTGCTCTTTGTCTCTATTGGGGTAGAGGAGGTTGCCATATAGTGGAGGTATGAGATATATGCTTTTGGAGGAGGAGCTAAATGGATTTTTGTGAAGCCAAAAGAACAAAATTTCCCTCACAAAAACATGGCACAGCCCCCTTTCTTTAAGGCCGGCCATGCTTGGTGGTGGGGTGAGAATGGAGTGAAGTGAGGAATAATACCAAGGATAAGAATAATGCAAGGTAGAGTGTAAAGGAAAAAGGCAAGTCTCACATCTATCATCACACCCCTTCATCATAACCAAGCATGATAACAAACTAAATCCAACACTCCACCACAACCATCATGACATCCTCATAAAGCAAGCCATCATGAACCATCATGAACAAAAGAAAGTCAAGCAATGATGATCCAACAATTGCAAAGACAACCCTCCAAAATGCTTATTTGCACAAATGCAAATAAGCCCTCCTCCACTAATCTTCAGCCAATGAAAGATACAAAGAAATATGGCCGAAACGGAAAACAAACTGGCAACTCCAAAAAACTGATCCCGTAATAAATTACAGGAAAACCCCGCTACTGTATATACATACCCGCATTTGTATTCCGACCGAAATACAAATGCAATAAGACAAAATCTACATTGTACTATACTAGGATCCGGCTTAAACCAAAGATGGCTAGTATTATCCGTCCGATCCTGATCCGTGCAATACCGCACGCATCTGATCGAACCCTGCCATATCTCCATACAGCCTCTAGTACTAACCGTCTGATCCTGATCCGTGCAATACCGCACGTATCTGATTGAACCCTGCCATATCTCCATACGGCCTCTACAGCGTTTCGCCCGAAAACTTGAGCAACTGAATGTGGGGGACTCTAAAGACTCGTCAATACTATGGCTGTGGATTTAACCACTAGCACGTCAGAGATATTAGCCATACGTGACGGGCTACCAGCTATTGACCAAAAGGGACGTCTGTGAGCGAACTCAGCCTGACACCCTACTGAGCCGGTCAGTGACAATATCCGTACAGTCCGGTCCATTCGTCTATGAGCATCGCATGACGGGCCTAGTGGGTTGGTAAAAGTCAGACCCCCAAAAGCGGTACAAGTCGTGTCGGAGTGTAGCCCAGAACACCCTGAGATACTACTGGAATACCTACCAGTAAATCTCCTGCCTTGGCCAAGGACTTCGTGTAAGGGCTCTCCTAGACACAGCGCGACCTCACCCCCAATACCGGGAGAGACGAACCCGTGAAGATCCGCTCACTGCCTCCATGTGGCTCGGGACTGTACCCAACTAAAACCTGTTTGCACGTCTCCTTTGAGCGTGGTAGGGTAGTTATCAAAGTACAGTGGGAACTCACACGAGACAAATGAAGATCCTCAGGTCGATGAATTAACCTGTACACATGTCACCAGGAAACTGCTATCTGACGTCAGGTATAAGACCAACTAGCATGTTCCCGGCGAGTCCTGTCCGGTGTACTCATAACCCAATGAGCAACTGTATACATCTTAGGTAAACCATCTGACACCAGTGGTTTGTAAGACCGGCCACCGCCCCTCGTCGGGGTCTCGACTGTATACACTAGTCTACTCTGGAGTATCGATGCCCTGTCTCGAAACTCCCACGACTAGGGACCTTTTAAGGATGTGCTTATAGACTACCAGCTCCCACGTATATGATCGCCCTCATACTGCTGGCAGTCAAGCATGAATCCTAAGGGCTCTATCAACGCGCAATAGTGACCTGTAAGTTCACCTAAAGCAGTACACGATGATAAAGATAAACCAGATAGCATACTGTCATCTTGAGTAAGACTGTTCTACTGGGACAGGTCCTTCCTCAATCATTGCAATCACGTGCCTGTGATCCAATAATTGACTCTGAGGGCACTATCTCCAACAATCTCCCACTTGCACTCAAGGCTAATTATTGCGATGTCGCATACTCACAGCCCGTGTGATACCGAACACCCAACTCCTCTACTAGTCAGTCTCACAAAGCTCGTTTCCGAAACTATTGCGTTCGAGGAATAGCCTCAGTGAGTAGATCCGCTTTGATGTTTCTTTCTATGTCTCTCTTAATCTCAAGTTCGCGGAGAAACCTATCTCCCGAAAAGAGCAATACCTGTCTTAGAATGTGTCTGGATGTCTGATGGGACCTAGCTCATAAATGAACTCCAAATCCAAATTTCTTAGACTGTATCGTCAACTGAACTTAATCAGTATCATGCGCCATGCCTCCCTCAGTATTGCCTTGGACCACCTGTCCAAAATACCGCCCCTCGTCAGAAGAAAAAATATAACTCTGACAACCTCCTTGTCGTCCAGGTCACCTTGGAAGCCTGGAATGATAACTGTCTCCCGAATGAGGCTGTCGTTATCATATCCCTAGAACATTCACTTATGTTCTAAAACTGCTTCCGACTGTTTCTCTAGGATAGGATCAATGTCAACTTATTGCATCTAGTGTAAGAACAACATCTGGTGTGGTACTTGACATCTCATGATTGACTCAATTGCCTGAGCAAGTGATCTGCCAATCATGTACATCCCTCTCCCCTTTACTCTGTAAGACACCTTTAGAGAGGGTGACTCCATTACCTGCAGGTACACTACCGTGCCAGGAGTCGTCCATTCTAAATACTCTTAGAATGCTGTCTAAGTACCCTGATTTGGAAACCACCCAAATCTAGATCTAAAACCATAGATTTAGTAACCAGTATGTCTGATATAATGTCCAAGTCCCATGTGGAGAAACCACTGCGTGACGACTAAAGTATAACCGATCGTAGTATAGGAATATCACTTCCTACTCTGTGTATGTCATCCAAATACCAGGACATCACACCCTACTACCTTCTTAACAGATCCATCCCCTATTCTGATGAAGTCAAACATATGACTGTCACGTCAGAAATAGATGATCTATCTCCGCTACATTTGCTTTAGTCTATAAATAGACATAAGCCACTTGTCCACCAATGCTTCCTCTGCTCCCACCGACTACGACATCCCTCTGGCAGAGTCATATAGACGTACATTTCTAAAGCCAGTTTAGAACGACGCTATACTCATCCTCCCGCCGGGTCTCGCAGCCTGGAACAACAGCAATGGCAAGTGTGGGTAAACAAGAACCTCCCTGTCACCGTCCTTGAGGCTACCGGGGTACCTCTCGGGTGCCTGAGGTTACCCACCTTATCTGCGGAGTGGCCAATGGAATGTCAAACCAGATTGAATCTTTAGGTTCCTATCAAATCTTCAGTAATCGTTTGTGGTTCTGGAATCACTTCCAGTTCTACCATACTCCCACTACTGTTTTATGAAAAAATCCATTTTTATTAAAACGGTGGCGAGTCTAGAACAATATCACTATTGATCTTCCAGATGGTAGAAAGTCAACCCTCGTCATAGCCTGGGTCAACCCACAAACAGCCATTGCAGAAACGTGCATGGAGTTATCCAGAGTCTGGTTTTAAGCATAAGCCGGACAACTCCCCGTACCTTAACATCGTTAAGATATGAACTGTTCTATATCCAATATAGAACCAGAGGCACTGATTTAATTGAACCAGATTCAAATCATGCAACTGTCTCCAGTGCATGTCAACTAAATGGAAAAAGGCCGATCAGCGTTACTCAACTTAGGAATGCTTCCAATTATGAGTAACCTGAAAGAGAAGCAAGTTCTCTTAACCATTACTATCAACTGAATACCATACACAAGTATCTACATCTTCGATCACCTTGAAGAATCCCGATACTTGCAACACCTGGTTCTCTACTCTATTCATATACCTATAACTTCCAAAAATTCGGACCCTGTGTTTCCACGAAACACCTGTCTAAAAACTAGAGAAGTCATAAGTAAACCGAATATAGTACGAGGACCATCCCCTCTGTCCTAATGGACACTGGACAACATACAATACTCTGTATAAGTCCCTTGAGTCTAATAACTCACTCCCTGTGTGTTGCAGGTTGAAAACTGTACTTATGGTTAAGAAGAATTACACCGCTGTTTAATGCTCCTTACCTAACCATCCACTGATATAGGTAAATGTCGTAGACATAATTTCAAAAAGGTATATCTCACTCTATAAAAATAGACGTACAGATATATCAATTTGAAATTGGTGCAGGACAGCGGATATTCAAAACCAAATATTTGCCGTCCGGCAAACAACCCAGGTGACTTCCTCAAATATCACCGATTACAACGAATCCCGATATAATGAGGATGATCACCTAATTCCCAATAACTTACTCCCACTCATCATCTGTAAAACCATACAGATGTGAGAATTATACCTGGTAAATACATACCCTGGAGTAAGTATCTAATCGGGAAATCAGTTTTCCTTTAACAGTACACAGTGAAACTAAAACTTTGAAATGTTTCGATGGGGTATCCTGGTATTCCTAGTAATGACTCTTCCATTATCCAGATTCACAACTGTAACCGTGTGATTCTTTGCCATCTTTCCAAATCCCTTTATATGTCTTTAGTCGTTACCTTCTGTACACCCCTTTAGGCCAAATGGTTTTCTTCCTTCCCTACCGTTCGGCACCAGCCTATGGTTTGGAAGAAGACTATCCAATAAGCATAATGGGTGTACTGTCCTAATCCTAGGAACACTCGCAATGCGAGAGAAGGTGAAGATAAAAGACAACCGAATAAACCTTATTCCTATTTCTCCTGAACCAGAATCCATCCCCGAACTGGAACAAGTTCCTTTTGAGTTCGTATATAACCATACGATGGAGTATCCAATAAACTGTGGCTCTTCGTAGTGATACGGAGTATCCTGGAGAAATACAAAGATGATTTAGGATTGGCGAAGAAATACTTGGTTTGGTTGTGAATAGCAGTCGCAATTTACTTTGCCCTCTTACTAATCCCTTGATATGTCTTTACTTAATACCTTCTGTACACCATCGTTAGGCTAACTGGTTTTCTTCAATCCCTACCGGTCGGCACCTGCCTATGGTTTGGAAGAAGACTATCCAATTTGCGTAATAGGTGTACTATCTCCTAAACCAAGAAGTACTCGTAACCTGAGAGAAGGTAAAAGGAAAAGACAACTGAATAGTCCTATTCGTTTTCTCCAGAACCGGAAACCATCCTCGAATAAATTCCTTCGAGTTCGTATCTAACCATACGATGGTTTTGTCCAATGGAAGTGGACGTTCGTAGTAATACGGGGTGTCCTGGAGAAAAGGGTAAAAGTAAGAGTGGCAATGAGATTTGCAACTCTGACAATCCAAAAGCCAGTGTTTAAGAAGGTTCGGTCAACTTGGTCACTGAGTCATAGTCTTAGGGTAGGGTCAATGGTCGCTGCCAAAAAGAGAGAGAAAAGAAAAACTCAGCGTGCACTCTAACCTAGATCAGAATGGTTACCAATTTATCTAATCTGGAAACCTCCCACTGTACCGTCAAATTCTCCTCCAAACCAGAAAGAAGAATTAGTCGGGATCACCCGAGGAGTAAACTAACTCATCAGTGGGAATCGGGATCCAACTATCATCGCATGATAACATGACGGAATCTGCTCACGTCATCATACTCCAGAAGGTATGCGCATATCTGGCAAGTTTCAGTTTCTTTAGAAACTCCCGATGTGATTTCTGCCCCATGCTCTTATGACCTTGGCGTGAGGTCAAAATATCATAAGTCACATATCAAGTTCTGCCCATCATTATCCAGGTTAATTTGAACCCCCCCCCCGTACATACCCTTGACGTAGGCCAAATAGTAGTACGACTGTCCCAAACCAACGCATCTATCTATGCAACAGATAAATATCCGGCAGCTACCAATCACTATGCCTTGGCGTGAGGTCAAAATACATAACTTGAATACTACCGAATATTTAACCGAAACGATGGAGGGCTACGAATGGTTTCTGGCGAAAACCTTTAACGTAATGAACTTGATATCGTTGAAGGAACCGGATAGCTTTTAAAATATAGTGACGAAAACCTTTGCTAAAGAGGTCACTCCCGGTGAAGGGATCTCGGCTCTTTCCCCGTAGAATGAGGTGCAGGATATTCCAACTGAATACCACGGTGCAAAGCAAAAGTAATCGGCTATAGTGAAGTTATTGCCCTGACGCAAACTTCTGTCCAAGGGGTCACTCCCGGTGAAGGGATCTTGGCCCTTGCCTCGTCGACTGAGGAGCAGGATATTCCAACTGAATACCACGATGCAAAACAAAAGAGAACGTTCTTGCAATAACAGCTTTTTGAAAAGTGTTCCAACAATATCAGAATAGGTTTGTTTTTAACTTGCATTGATCCGAATCAACGCAGTCCCATCAATTGATCACACCAATAAAGGACGAAAATAATGATGTACGTATATGCCATCCGCATTCGCCACTGGGTCCCGTCATTACCCGTTAGGTTACTTAACTAACGACAGAGCGGGGACTGGACTAGCGCGGATGCAAAACATATACAACATCTACTAGTATATATATCAATATATAATATTTCGCTCAAGGCGTGAAAAATGCAACATCACAGAAATGTACAGCATCACAGAACAATACAGATATCTGGGATCCCCGGGTTTCACAGAGCCACTACTGAAACCCGACGTTCCCCTGGTCGTGTGGATAGCCTGTGCAATGAAATCCTAGACCCCTACGGGCGCGGCAAGTTACCCGCCAAAACCTGAAGCGAGGCAGCCCCCTTCAGCAACGTGAATGGACCACCCAGCACTTCACGGAATCCGGTAACTTGGGCACCCCTCCTGGGTCAACCTGTACCCCCTACGAGTGCGGCGAATAGCCCGCCAATTCTAGAGTGAAGCCCCCTCCGTCTCAATGCCATGAGATGCGGGCCCGTTGCCCTCTAGAACCCGGCTATCCGTGCACCCCACCTTGGGGTAACCCTAGTACAGAAAGTAAAATATACATACAACGGGTACATCGACCTCGACCCGGTCGTGCCCCAAAAGAATAATATACAATCAGGCAGTGACGGCAGTCCACATGTCGGACGCTCGCCCCGCAATATCAAATGTATATAATACAACCAAATCTGTACTACCATTGCATCCAGGCTATCCCCACGACCAATCCACAACATCACAGCACAACACAGAACATCAACGTGAATGTCACGTTCGCAAATCCGTCTAACCGGGTTATAGCAGTTAGACAGGATTTACCGATCAAGTGACATTCACGGTCGCAGATATAATGTAAATACTGTGAACTAACATGTTTAAAATTTTCGATCGATCAAATTTTACCAAGTGGGCCCCAAGAACTACTATAGCACTCAAAGAAATCTGGGCCCAAAAAATAACATTCCAAAAACCCTATTTTACACTCAGGAGCTCTCTGTAAAATTTTGGGGCCATGAACAGTCAAGATTGCGGCGGAACCACGGCCCAAGCATGGGTTTGGCCGCGGTTCCGTGGTGGAAAAGTGGGATCATGCGACCAAAATTTCACAGAATGCTTAAAATTCCCTGCACATCATTCTTCAACAACCTGAAAAATTTTTGGAGCCAAAAACAATTCGACAGAAAACTGATGTGCATGATATCGGGTTTTCGGAAAATCCGTTCGATCGAAATGTAAACACATTAGGCAAAGCTAGACTAGGTTAATGGCGAGGCTCTGATACCACTGTAAATGCACGGCGGCGCCCCGGCCGTCAATCCAACGCCGGAATGCGGAAGCAGTGATTTACTTTAACTTTTCAAACCGGCACCACCGCGCACTATAAACCCGGATCGTGCCATTAATCTATTCCTAGCTATCAAGAGAGGGGGTAGAGAGATATACCGAGCGATCCGTGTCCTTCAGTCTTCTCGTCGTCCCGATCTCCCCGCGGAATCTCCGGTCTCCAACTCCTCGTCGGAAGGGCACCACGTGGCCGGCTTTTTTTACGGGCTCCCACCTCTGGACCGAGGCAACTTGGGCACGAAGTTGGCGAGTCGACGTGCCCAAGATTTGCTGTAGAATGTGTAGTGCTCTTTGTCTCTATTGGGGTAGAGGAGGTTGCCATATAGTGAAGGTATGAGATATATGCTTTTGGAGGAGGACCTAAATGGATTTTTGTGAAGCCAAAATAACAAAATTTCCCTCACAAAAACATGGGACAGCCCCTTTCTTCAAGGCCGGCCATGCTTGGTGGTGGGGTGAAAATGGAGTGAAGTGAGGAATAATACCAAGGATAAGAATAATGCAAGGTAGAGTGTAAAGGAAAAAGGCAAGTCTCACATCTATCATCACACCCCTTCATCATAACCAAGCATGATAACAAACTAAATCCAACACTCCACCACAACCATCATGACATCCTCATAAAGCAAGCCATCATGAACCATCATGAACAAAAGAAAGTCAAGCAATGATGATCCAACAATTGCAAAGACAACCCTCCAAAATGCTTATTTGCACAAATGCAAATAAGCCCTCCTCCACCAATCTTCAGCCAATGAAAAATACAAAGAAATATGGCTGAAACGGAAAACAAACTGGCAACTCCAAAAAACTGATCCCGTAATAAATTACAGGAAAACCCCGCTACTGTATATATATACCCGCATTTGTATTCCGACCGAAATACAAATGTAATGAGACAAAATCTACACTGTACTATACTAGGATCCGGCTTAAACCAAAGCCGGCTAGTATTATCCGTCCGATCCTGATCCGTGCAATACCGCACGCATCTGATCGAACCCTGCCATATCTCCATACGGCCTCTAGTACTAACCGTCCGATCCTGATCCGTGCAATACCGCACGTATCTGATCAAACCCTGCCATATCTCCATACGGCCTCTACAGCGTTTTGCCCGAAAACTTGAGCAACTGAATGTGGGGGACTCTAAAGACTCGTCAATACTATGGCTGTGGATTTAACCACTAGCACGTCAGAGGTATTAGCCATACGTGACGGGCTACCAGCTATTGACCAAAAGGGACGTCTGTGAGCGAACTCAGCCTGACACCCCACTGAGCCTGTCAGTGACAATATCCGTACAGTCCGGTCCGTTCGTCTATGAGCATCGCATGGCGGGCCTAGTGGGTTGGTAAAAGTCAGACCCCCAAAAGCGGTACAAGTCGTGTCGGAGTGTAGCCCAGAACACCCTGAGATACTACTGGAATACCTACCAGTAAATCTCCTGTCTTGGCCAAGGACTTCGTGTAAGGGCTCTCCTAGACACAGCGTGACCTCAGCCCCAATACCGGGAGAGACGAACCCCTGAAGATCCGCTCACTGTCTCCATGTGGCTCGGGACTGTACCCAACTAAAACCTGTTTGCACGTCTCCTTTGAGCGTGGTAGGGTAGTTATCAAAGTACAGTGGGAACTCACACGAGACAAATGACGATCCTCAGGTCGATGAATTAACCTGTACACATGTCACCAGGGAACTGCTATCTGACGTCAGGTATAAGACCAACTAGCATGTTCCCGGCGAGTCCTGTCCGGTGTACTTATAACCCAATGAGCACCTGTTTACATCTTAGGTGAACTATCTGACACCAGTGGCTTGTGAGACAGGCCACTGCCCCTCGTCGGGGTCTCGACTGTATACACTAGTCTACTCTGGAGTATCGATGCCCTGTCTCGAAACTACCACGACTAGGGACCTTTTAAGGATGTGCTTATAGACTACCAGCTCCCACGTATATGATCGCCCTCATACTGCTGGCAGTCAAGCATGAATCCTAGGGGCTCTATCAACGCGCAATAGTGACCTGTAAGGTCACCTAAAGCAGTACACGATGATAAAGATAAACCAGATAGCATACTATCATCTTGAGTAAGACTGTTCTACTGGGACAGGTCCTCCCTCAATCATTGCAATCACGTGCCTGTGATCCAATAATTGACTCTGAGGGCACTATCTCCAACAGTTACTTGTGCTCCCCGCCTTGGGTCTATCCTAATGCGGAAAAGTAAATAATATAAATCAATGGTGATATCATCCTCAACCCGGAAGTGCCCCAATAAAAGAATATCACATACAAGCTTTTACATGAATGAAAATGAAAAATTTTAATCTCACATAAAGAACCCCGGCTATTCAAAACACGATGATCCAATATAACATATCACAGCAACACATAACATCACACATCATCAACGTAAGTAAATATGCGTATCGCAGTTGTCGTTGACATATAGCAACGAAACCGGCGATACACCACATATTACACTTACGGTCGCAGAAAACAAAGTGAAAAACTACAACAGTTGGAATCCGCAACCATCTTAGACATCATAAACCCAATATATCATATACTTTAGATTTCATGCCTAACAAAATTAATTCCTTAGACAACGCATGCCTAACAATTATAAATCCCGCATTTTAGTCTCGATATTGAAAACACTTTCCAATAACCTGTCGGGTAATTCAACAAGATTCCCGATAACCTGATCGAATACTCGTCGGAAACTTTATTAGACGGCCGCACCCCCAGATGCCGTCGACGAAGTGCACTAAGGCGGAACACGGCTTCCACGAGCACCCGAACGGATGATTTTGGCGACGGGGTTCTCCTATAGTCACTTGGTCGAGGTTATGGGACGTGGCTATCTAGTAAGATTACCCGGCGAGTATCCGCGTACACTACGTAATTACGGACTTTTGATCAACATCAAAATCCCGTGGCAACCGATCAAATGAGACTAAACTGCTAAATTTATAAAATTCAAACTAGTTATCTCATAACTAATTATGTGGATTCCAAATATTGTATCACAATCACAGACGGCTAGTAGAAGTAAACTTTTCGATCGAATAAGAAAGGACCCAAAATTTCCCAATAAGCTCAACACTTGAACGGGGTCTAAAAAAGCACCCAGAACATGCCACAGCATCTATGAACCAGCCGTAGAAGGGTCAACCAATGCCTCGCCTGTAGCACCGCTGAACTACCACAAACTCTAGGGTTTGATGGCGGTTCTAACGGTCACAGAATCAAGTTAGGGTTTCGTTCTTCTAGAGGGTCCACAGAATAACTTGCACGATTTTCTGAATATTTTAAACTCGGAAAAAAATCCAACTCTTGAAAAATTTCCAGCGGGGGAAAAATTGGGTTATTGATATCCGTTCGAACTTTTTAATATCGTCTAAATAACCCGAATACATGTTAGAATTACGACTACGAAACACTCCGAATTGCTTTTGCAGAAAATTAACATCACATGAAAATTTAGCAAAAACAAACAACACCTGAAACACCAAAACTAAGAGACTGGAACACGGTGCAAATTTGAAGCCCATACTCCACTGAAAAACCGAGCACACCGGTTTTAAGGGCTATGTGGCCGGCCATGTTGAGGTAGAATCGCCTCAAATTTTCACAGTGTTCATGTTACATCTCATAAAGCATTCTGTAGTTGTTTAAAAAAATTTTTGAAGACTTTTAAAATTCGACAGAAGCCAAGTTTTCGTATCGGGTGTTTCGGAGTAGTTTCGGTTTCGTAATCCTAGCAAACATCGTCTAATTTTCTAGCATGGCTCTGATACCACTGTAGGGTTTTCTATCATGGCAGCAAGTTTTCGGGAGGAATCGTCCATGCCATTTTCAAAATTTTACCGTATTAGCTAACCCTAACCCTGGAATCGTTACTAGAAAATCTGACGAAACGATATGTAAACACTTTACAACTAAGTGAATGAGGGAATACAAACTTTGTAGACCATTCCTTCACTTCTAAAGCTCCATATCGTAGTCCCTTCACTGCGAATGGTGAACTCACGGACTCTAGAGAGGGTTCACTTGAAGAAACGAATAAGCTTGCTCAATGTCTTCGAGGCCGAAGATGATCTACGTCGAGTAGACTCGAGCTCATGCTACCTCTTCACTAATGGTGAGATTAGTGAAGCAAACACCCTAAACTAAATGGCTAATAGTAGAGGATGATGAAGTAGGAAGTGGGCTCACATTAGTTTTATTTTTCTCACAAGATTTCATCACTTAGAAAAAACTAGCAAGCTTTTTCTCTTGAGGAAGAAGAAGTGATGAAGAAAATGAATGAGAGAGTGAGGTTAGAATTGTAACCATGGGTGAGTTAGTGTCGTGCCTAACTCATGTAGAGAATAAACCATGGCTTGTGATTAAGGTTGGGTTAACAAATATCTTAAGCAAGACAAACAAGTGGACTTGGTCAATGTTCTACAAGCTTCATCCAAGCTTGAAACATTATCCACTAATTTTTAATTACTTAATGATAAATATTAACCATAACTTCAGCATGGTATAAGTCTCATACATACATGTTGCAAGTGTAACCTAGCATGATACATAATATATATCACATATATATAATGTATGCAAAGTGAGAAAAAGAAATGGTCAAGTGAGCAATATTAGTTAATGTAAATTCATATATCATATATATATATATATATATATATATATATATATATATCATTATACATTAAATCATTAAATCAACACTTGATTTAATGATCCGGCTATATCAAATATAACCGACTAATATCAATAAAATCAACTTGTCGAATCAACACTTGATTCGATAACCCGTTTATATCATATATACCCGTCCGATATCACATATAGCGAGAATACAATATGGTATCACATACTCGTATCAATCTCGGTCCCGCACATATCACATATGTGCTCCTACTCCGTTTCATATGAACTAGGAAACCTCTGTGTAGGACTCTTAAGACTCGTCAATACGCCGGCAGTAGGTGATGATCATATCAAACACCCACAAGCCACAAGCGGACTGCTAAACGTAACGGCCACCCGGGTATTGAGCGATCAGAAGATCAACAAGCAAGCATGCTCGTACTCCTGCGAATCCAATCAGTAACATATCGTACAGTCCGGTCTCTTCGTCTGATATATCGCATATCACAGCCTAGGGGTGGTATAACGTCAGACCCCAATAGCCTGATAAGTCATGCTGATGCAAGGTCCATAACGGTTCGAGAAACTACTGATAACACTTACCAGTAAATCTCAGCAACCCTGGCCAGGGATTTCATGTTATGGCCAATCGAGCATAGCGCAACATCAACTCCCAACACCGGGAGAGACGAAACCCCTCCTATCGCTCATTGCCTCCATGTGACTCGGGACTGTACCCAAAAACCACCTTTTTGCACGATCTCTTGACCGTGGTATGGTGGAAATCAAAGCAAAGTGGGAATCATACAAGACTCTATGACGATCTTGGGTCTACAGACAAACCTATACCAGTGTCACCAGAGAACTGCTATGCGACGATAGGTATAATACCATCTAGGAGTTCTCAGCGAGTCCGTTCAGTGTACCCAATCTCCACTGAGCACTCATATACCTTCTCTGATGTCAAACACCAATGGATGTGGGATCATCCATCGCCCATCACATGGGTCGAGAAGCGTATACGCTAGTCTACTCTGGAGTATCGATGCCCTGTCTCGATACTCCCACGACTAGGAACATTTGAAGGATTTACTTGCCGACTACCCATGTCCCCACTAGTATGATCTGCATCATAGTCCTGGTAGTCAAGTACTCATCCTAAGGGCTTTATCAACATGTAATAGAGAGAAAATAAGTGTACATGTTAAGATAAAGAGTAACCAGATAGCATACTATCATATCGAGCAAGAAAGTCCTCCCTATATATGTCCAAGCATCCACTACAATATACATCCCATGTACAGTAATAGCCTCTAGGGCATACATATAACTAACAATATATAGTACAATCAATCGATCGGAACCCTGCACATATGTAATACGGATACTAAATCGTTTCGCCAGAACCAGAGAAACCCTTTGTGTGGGACTCTAAAGACTCGTCAATACGCTGCAGTGGGTTTAACTACAAGCACGTCAGTGGCACTAGCTGTACGTAACGGCTACCCAGGTATTGAGCGAAAGGAAGGCCGACGAGCAAACTCATCCAAACCCCTACTGAGCCTGTCCATGACAATCTCCGTACAGTCCGGTATATTCGTCTAAGAGTATCGCATATCGAGTCTAGGGGGTGGATAAAGTCAGACCCCTAATAACGCTATATTTCGTGTCGGTATGAAGCCCATCACCTACTAAGAAACTACTGATCCAAATCAGTAATTCTCGTCTATCTTGGCCAAAGATTTTTGGTGATGTCCACCCGTGCACCTCACGATATCAACCCCCAATACAGGGAGAGACGAATCCCCAAAGATCCGCTCACTGCCTCCATATGGCTCGGGACTGTACCTAACTAAAACCTATTTGCACGACTCCTTTGAGCCGTAGTAGGGTAGTAATCAAAGCACAGTGGGAACTCACATGAGATAAATGACGATCTTAGGTCGACAGACTAACCTGTACACATGTCACCTGGGAACTGCTATTTGATAATAGGTATAATACCAACTAGCATGTTCCCAGCGAGTCCGTCCAGTGTACTCATAACCCAATGAGCACCTGTATACTATCTTAGGTGACTGATTGACACCAATGGATTGTGAGACCAGCCACCGCCCCTCGTCGGGGTCTCGATAAGTATACACTAGTCTACTCCGGAGTATCAATGCCCAGCCTCAATGCTCCCTCGACTAGGGACATTTAAGGATGTGCTTATAGACCACCCAGCTCCCACATATATGATCGCCATCATAATGCTGGTAGTCAAGCAAGAATCCTATGGGCTCTATCAACATGTAATAGTGATCTGTAATACCACATAATTGCATGTACATGATGATAAAGACAAACCAGATAGCATACTATCATTTCGAATAAGATTGTTCTATCCGTATAGGTCCTCCGTCAATCATCATAATCACATGCCTGCGATTACAATAATTTTCTTGAGGGCACTATAGCCAACAGAGGCCCGTCGGCTTCAGGCCAAAGCTCTCCATTTCATATGGAGAAAAGAAAACCTTTACAAAAAGTCGTACACTCAATCTCTACTCCGGTGTGTCGATCCCTACGAAGCAGATTACGTCCTCAGGAAGATACATGAAAGGATCGGAGGGGCGCATCAAGGAGCCCGCAACCTATTCCAAAAGACCCTGCTCCAGGGGTACTATTGGCCGGGAATACATCAAGATGCCGAGAAACTAGTTAGACGATGCAAAAAATTTTAACTCTTCGGCAACAATCCTCGCCTCCCTGCCACCGAACTAACGCCGCTAAGTTCCCCTTGGCCATTTGCACAGTGGGGAATGGATATGGTAGGTCAGCTCCCCACCGGCACGGGTGGACAAAAGTACATTCTTGTTGCGATAGACTACTTCACAAAGTGGATCGAGGCCGTGCCCATCAGGAAACCAGACGCCACCTCTACGATAAAGTTCATGCAGAACAATATAATATCCCGATTCGGAATCCTAAGGTGCATCATCACCGACCACGGGACCAACTTCGAGAATGACAAAGTCAAGGAGTTTTGCAGCGACTTCCACATATTGATGAAGTTCGCCGCAGTAGCGCACCCCCAATGCAACGGCCAAGCCAAAGTAGCAAACTGAAGCGTCATTCGCGGGCTCCAGGCTCACCTTGAAGGGAGGCTAGGCAGCTGAGTCGAGGAACTGTTTCGTGTGCTCTGGGCACTGCGGACATCAAGAAAAACACCAACGGGAGAAACTCCGTTCAGCTTCTGCTACGGTACCGAAGCAATAGTCCTCGTAGAAATTAGATTGCCCAGTTATAGGGTCGAACACTTTGACGATGAAACTAACACCTTGGCACTATAAAGCAACTTGGACATCCTGTTAGTAAAACGAGATAGAGAGCAAATCAGAGGGGTCGCCTATCAGCAGCAAACCGCCCGCTATTATAATGCCCGAGTTAAGCATCGAACCTTCAAGACAGAAGACCTGGGCTTGCGAAGAAACGAGTTCGTAGACCAAGGGAGGCTACATAAGTTCTCCCCGAAGTGGGACAGACCATTTCTCATAACGGAAGTATTGCCCGATGGAGCCTACCGCCTCCAGCACTCCGGAGGGCGTAATTTTCCCCGGTCATATAACGCCGAAAAGCTTAACTTGTATAGATAAACATGTACTCTCTTTTGAATAATGCAATTCCTTTCTGCATTGGCTAAGTTTTCGAAATTAAGTCCTCACAAGATGTAACGACCAACCTTTGCTAGAAATACTCAAGAAGAAGGTCCACCGAGCGGTCCCGCCTTCTCTTCGAGATCAGACCAAACTCGTAGACCGTATACATTTTATCAAACGCCTCGTCCATCAACTACGGAGACAGAGTGTTGTATAGACCCGGGGAAGACCTCCATATCGCATAGATTAGCACTTGAATGAGAGGAGATCATCGGGGAAGTAGGCGCCCATAGTGGCCCTCCAAGCGGCATATCACCGCCTCGTACGTCTTTTCGGAACGATCGAGATTATAAAAATACACATCGTCCGAGATACGATCTCCTTAATGGTGTATACGCGGCCGATCATCTTCTAGAAACACACAACTAGGAAGAAGCCAATATGAGAATTCGAAGGTGAGACCATACCTTCGATATTTATAGCCTCAACAAAAATCTTCCAACGGCCGAGATTTACTCGCGCTACAACGCAAATCACGGAATATCGGACCTTCCCGATAAGGAACGTCCATGTGTTATCCGTGACGGTCACCATTCCTTCCTATACGGGTCAAGGAAGGTTGAACGACGTTCAAAAGAATAACTGTCGGATCCAAAGCCCTCGACAAGAGGCATCCGAGTAGCTTCCTACTCGGTTCATCCGCTGAGGGTAGCTTCCTGCCCGGCAAATCCACGGATCCAAAGCCCTTGATAAGAGGCATCTGAGTAGCTCCCTGCTCAGTTCATCTGCTGAGGGCAGCTTCCTGCCCGGCAAATCCACGGATCCAAAACCCTCAACAAGAGGCTTCCGAGTAGCTCCCTGCTCGGTTCATCCGCTGAGGGCAGCTTCCTGTCAAGCCAATCCACGGATCCAAAGCCCTCGATCAGAGGCATCCGAGTAGCTTCCTACTCAGTTCATCCGCTGAGGGCAGATTACTGCCCGACCAATCCGCGGATCCAAAACCCTCGACAAGAGGCATCCGAGTAGCTTCCTGCTCAGCTCATCCTCTAAGGGCGGCTTCCTGCCCAGGAAATCCGTGGATCCAAAGCCCTCGTTAAGAGGTGGCTGATTAGTTCCCCGTTCATCCCGCTCAAGACCTAGATTATGGGGCACCGGTCTGCCTACCCTTGGCTATCGCTCGATTCATAATCGATGTACGATCGTCTCCTCGACTCCGAGAAAAGGAAGGGCATCTGCCTGCCTACCCCTGGCTATTACTCGATCCATACTCGATGCACGTTCATCACCCCGACTCCGGAGAAAGGGTGAACGCCGGTCTGCCTATGCTTGGCTTAGCTCTTACGTTGCACTCGCTCAACGCTTGAAAAAATAGAAGCACTCCGAAGGCGAGCTAAAAACACTTGCGAGATAAAATACTTGCGAGATAAAAGTCTTGCGGGATAAAAAGGCTTCAGAGACAAAACACTTAACGAGCTAAAAACACTTGCGAGATAAAATACTTGCGGGATTATAGGCTTGTGGGATAAAAAGGTTTCGAAGACAAAAACACTTAACGAGCTAAAAACACTTGCGAAATAAAAAGACTTGCGGGATAAAAAGGCTTCGGTGACAAAAACACTTACGAGCTAAAAATACTTTATTCACATTCAAAATTATGTACAAGGTATTATGGGCTCCCCAGCCTTACAAAAATGCCTGGAGGCATACAAAATTAGTAATTAAAGCAGATATAGCTCAAGCCGCCTGCTCGGCCGGTCCTCCCATGACTCGGCGCTTCCATTGGGGGTTATAATGGTGACCTCCGGCTCGGCGTCCACGACCACCGCCACCTGCTCTCCGGTCGATTCGACACCTTTGCCCAACAGCAATTCCTTGGCTAGAGGATACCGGGCGCGAAGTTCCCGATTGTCGAACCCGGGAATGGCTTCCTTAACGGCGTCGAGGGTGTTGTGCTACCCAACGGCCGCGGAATCGGCGAGGTCGAGGTAGAACTGGTCGGAGGTCTTATACTCCTCCATGGCCCTTTCCGCTCTCCCCTCTGCAAGCTTAGCCGCCTCGCAGGCTGCCCGAGCATCCTGATTGAACAAGTCCCTCTGCCTCTTCATAGTATCGTAGAGCCCGTTGACCTCCTCCACCTGGGCCAGGATAGCCCGGTTGGATTCTGTCAGGAGTCGATGGGACTCCTTCTGTAAGTCGATGTCGCGCACCTTGCGGGGGGGGCAGAATTTACAAAAACCGATTTTTCAAAGCTTCGCAACACCAACTAAACTCTAAGTTCTTAACAGAAACCTTAACTAGCTAAAACTACCAGGAGGTTCTAACTACTCGGTTAGGATTTTATACCTCCTTGTTAACAAGTCCTTCGGGTCTTTTTCTTCTCTTCCTCTTCTTGAGCTCCTCGAAGATCCGGATCGCGCATGATCGTCGGCCTCCTCGTGTCGAAGATGATCCACCCGAGAGTCTATATTTCAATCTCCAACCTCTAAACAGAGGTAACTAGGGTATCTAGTTCGCTAAGATAAGTAGCCTAGAAGATGTTGAGTATCTAATGGAGTATTTTATCTCATGAGACCCTAGGGTTCACAACTCATGTGAGGGTTAGGGTCTTGAGGAAGAAGGAGAGGAAAGTGGAGAGAGAGAGAGAGAAAATGCAAATGAGCTAGGGTTGTGCAAGTGTGGAGAATGGCTCATACTCATCAATCATAAAGCATGGATTATTTTCCCATATAAAATAGCCACCATCCTTCAATAGTGAACACAAACTAATAAATAACTCAAATGAGCCATGCTTCACACCCATGCCACAAATATCTCCAATTTCCACCTCACTAATCTATTTCTCAAAATAGATAAATCAAATAATAAGGTGTCCCCATCTAGAAGCATCTCTTATGAAATTACAAGAATGCCCTCACCGTATATACATACCCGTATTCGTATTCCGAAAAATACGAATACAATGAGATAATAATAATCCAATAATATAATACTAAGATCCAGCTTATACCAAAGCCCGCTAGTATTATCCGTCCGAACAACATCCGTGCAGCCAATGCAAGCATATGATCGAAACCCTGCCGTAAAATCATACGGCCTCTATATCGTTTTGCCCAAAGTAGGAAAACCCTCTGTGTGAGACTCTAAAGACTCGACAGTACGCTGGCAGTGGGTTTAACCACAAGTCCGTCAGCAGTACTAGCTGCACGTAATAGCTACCCAGGTATCTGTCGATAAGGAGGCTGATGAGCAAACTCATCCGAACTCCTACTGAGCCTATCTGTAACAATCTCCATACAGTTCGGTCTGTTCGTCTAAAATATTCGCATATCGGGCCTAGGGGGATGGTAACCATTAGACCCCTAATAGCGCAATAAATCATGTCGGGGTAGAGACCAATACATCCTGAGAAACTATTGGAGTACCTACCAGTAAATCTTGCCTGCCGTGGCCAGGGACTTTGTGTAATAGCTTTCCGAACACAGCGCGATATCAACCCCCAATACCGGGAGAGACGAATCATATCTAACCACTACTGCCTCTAAGTGCTTCAGGACCGCACCCAACTACTACATGTTTACATGACTCCTTTGAGCCGTGGTAGGGTAGTAATCTAAGTGCAGTGGGAACACACTTGAGACGAATAGTGATATCAAGTCAACGGACTAACCTGTACTCATGCCACTCGGGAACTGCTACCTGACGATAGGTATAATACTAACCCGTAGTTCCCAATAAGTCCGTCCAGTGTAACTCATAACCCAATAAGCACCTGTATACTATCTCCAGTATGACGTACTAATGGTTGTGGGACAGACCATCTCCCCTGCTGGGATGAGATGCATATACATAAGTTTACTCTGGAGTATCGATGTCCCATCTCAATAATCCTACGACTAGGGACCTATATAAGGATGTGGTTATAGACTACCCAGCCCCCACTAGTGTGACTGCCATCACAACGCTGGTAGTCAAGCAAAGATCCTTAGGGCTATACCAATATGTATAAACGATATGCTAAAAAAACATATGCACATATTGAGGTAGAATCAAACCAAGTAGCATACTACCATTTTGAACAAGACTGTTATTATAACTGTGAATATCTCAAGCTTCCAATATGTAATATACACTCCAGTATGATACAATAATGGCCTCTAGGGCATATATCACTAACATTCTTCTACTTGCACTAAGGACATGTATTGGCATATCGCAGACCTATCATCTCGATTGGCCTCTTGAACCATGTCTGAGGGATGGCCTTTGTGAATGGATCTGCAGTGTTGTTCTCTGTCTCTACTCTCCGCACCTCGATCTCCCGGCGATCCATGATCTCCCTGATCAGGTGGAACCGCATCAAGAGGTGTCTAGACTACTGATGGGACATTGGTTCCTTTGCTAAAGCTATAGCGCCGTTGTTGTCACAATATAGAGGTATTGGATCAACAATAAACGGAACCACCTGAAGCTCTGTTATGAACTTCCTTATCTAGACTGTTTCTTTCGCAGCGTCACATGCAGCGATATACTCCGCTTCCATCGTCGAGTTAGAAATGGTGTCCTGCTCGGAGCTCTTCCAACAGACCGTCCCTCCATTGAGGGTAAAGACATAACCCGACATGAACTTGGAATCATTCTTGTCACTCTGGAAGAAGGAGTCGGCGAAGGTCTCGATCTGGAGGTCTTCAATGCCGTACACCAAGAACATCTCCTTAGTCCTTCTTAGGTACTTGAGATGTTCTTCACTGCTGTCCAGTGCTTCTCCCCTGGGTTTGACTGAACCTGCTTACATCACTCAGTGCGTAAGCTACATCTGGTCTGGTACACAACATCGCATATATTATAGAGCCTACCGCAGAACCGTAGGATATTAAGCTTTGAATCTTCCATACTAAATCTCTTCAGTATGGTGTCGATGTATCTTGACTGTGAAAGTCCCAACATCCATTTAGATCTATCACGATAGATCTGGAACCCCAGAATGTAGGAGACATCACCCAGGTCTTTCATGGAGAACCTTTGTGACAAGAATCCTTTGACTGATTGTGGCATAGGAATGTCATTTCCTATCAGGAGAATGTCATCCACGTACAAGATAAGGAATACCACAGTTCTCGCTACGTAAGAAAACGTGTCGTTGACTCGGGCGCAATTTTACTATAAATACATGGTTCATCTGAATTTTTTATAAAGTCGAATTCCTTGACCGTCTCATCAAAATAGATGTTCCAACTCCGCGATTCCTGCTTTAATCCATAAATGGATTTAAGCAACTTGCACACTCTTCCGCTGCTCCCACTCTTTATGAAACCCTCCGGCTGATCCATATAGACACACTCATCCAAATTTCCATTCAGAAAAGCGGTCTTTACGTCTATCTGCCAAATTTCATAATCGTGGAAGGCAGCAATGGCAAGAAGGATCCGAATGGATTTGAGCATAGCCACTGGAGAAAAGGTTTCATTATAGTCCAAACCAGGTCTTTGACGAAAACCTTTTGCAACAAGTCTAGCCTTATAGGTTTCAACCTGTCCATCTATACCAATCTTCTTTCTGAAGATCCATTTGTAGTCAACGGGTTTTACCCCTTTTGGAGCAATGTCCAAAGTCCATACTTTTTGGTGTAAATGGACTCCATTTCGGTCCGCATTGCATCCAGCCATTTTACCGAGTCTCTACTCTGAATGGCTTGCTGGAAGCTAGTTGGCTCATCATCATCGATTGTACATATGTTAGTTATATGTATGCCCTAGAGGCCATTATTGTACATATGATGTATATTAAGTGGATACTTGGATATATATATGTATGACTTTCTTGCTCGACATAATAGTATGCTATCTGGTTTTTCTTTGTCTTAACATGTAGACTTGTATTGTAATACTGTCTTACTCTCATATGTTGATAAAGCCCTCAGAAAATGTACTTGACTACCAGGACTATGATGGAGATCATACTAGTAGGGCTAGGGTAGTTCACAAGTACATCTTTTAATTGTTCCTAGTCGAGAGAATATCGAGACAGGGCATCAATATTCCAGAGTAGACTAGCGTATACGCTTCTTGACCCATATGATGGGCGATGGATGATCCGACATCCATTGGTGTTTGACATCAAAGATGGTATACGGGTGCTCAGTGGAGACTGGGTACACTGAACAGGACTCGCCGAGGACTCCTATGTGGTAGTATACCTATCGTCAGATAGCAGTCCTCTGGTGACACTGGTACAGGTTAGTCTATAGACCCGAGATTGTCATAGAGTCTTGTGCGGCTCCCACTGTGCTTTGATTTCCTCCCTACCACGCTCAAAGGAGACATGCAAACAGGTGGATTTTGGGTACAGTCCCGAGTCGCATGGAGGCAATGAGCGATAGGAGGGGTTTCGTCTCTCCCGGTATTGGGGGTTGATGTTGCGCTATGCTCGATTGGCTATAACTGGAAGTCCCTGGCCAGGGCTGCTGCCGAGATTTACTGATAAGTGTTATCAGCAGTTTCTCGAACCATTATAGGCCAGACATCGGCATGACTTATCACATTACTGGGGTCTGACGATTTCCACCACTGGACATGATATGCGACATATCAGACGAAGAGACCGGACTGTACGGTAGTGTTACTGATAGGCTTCATGGAGACTATGGACAGGCTTGCTTGTTGATCTTCATATCGCTCAATACCCGGGTAGCCGTTACGTTAAGCTAGTACCGCTGACGGATTGTAGGTGACTGATGTGATCATCACCTGTTGCTGGCGTATTGACGAGTATTTAGAGTCCCACACAGAAGTTCCCTGGTTCAAGCGAAACGAAGTAGGACACATATGTGATATGTGTGTGGGCCTGATTAAATACGAGTATGTGATACCATATTGTAATCTGGCAGTCATCTGTTATCGGTTCGGTTATATATGATATAACCGGTTTGTCGAATCAAGTGTTGATTCGATAATGTGATATACATATAAATAAAATCCAGTTGGAAAAGGAAATCCAATAAGAGAGTCAAATTCCCCGTCAGGTTGGAGAAACTACGACGTGTGTCTCGATCTTGACAACTGAATCACGGCCGGACGCTTAGCAGTAGTTCTCCCGCTGCCAGGAGCGGTTCAAAGAGGACTGTGAATCTTTGTGTCAATAGTAGAGTCTGAACCCGGCTCATGCAGTTAGCACTTTGAATGATTAGTTTGCCTTATCGTCCTTATTTCTGGGATTTCGAATGTCGAGACTTAGTTTGATATTAGTCGGTCATATATGATATAACCGGATTATTAGATCAAGTGTTGATTTAATAATGTGATATAAATTATATGTGATATAATTATATATTAACTAATATCATTAGCTCACTAATTATTCTTCATTAAATATATATTAATATATATGAGATATATATATATATAATGAAGCATGGCATTTAAATTTCTATTTTGTGAAATTATAAATGAGGTGGAAAATGAAGCATGGGATTTTCTTTAGTTTATTCTTCTTGAATCACTATTCAAGCATGGTTGCAATTTTATATTGCATAATTCCATGCTTGAATGAGTGAGGGGTCAAGAGTTGCCATTCATTCTAGCTCATTCTCAACACTTAGCCAAATTCTTGAGTTGCTCCCATGGTTGCTCTCTAGCTTCTTCTTCCTCCTCTTGTCATGGCTCAAGCTTCAACCCTCACATGTGATGTGAATCATGAAGTTTGAACACAAACTAGTGAGCTCTTAACATCCCCTACTTCATCATCCTACACTTGACTAATGATCAAGTGTAGCATGTTTCATATGCTAAAGATTTTAGTGTAAAGAAAGCTTGAGTTGGAGGGACTTCGCGTGGATCATCTTCGGCATGAAGGTCATCGGAGGAAGCTCGTTCAAAGTCTCAAGAGAAGCCTAGTGGAGTCGCGGAACTACTACACGGAGCAAGTGAAGAGAAGGACCGTCTACAAAGGTTGTATTCTTGTTCTCTAGATGTAAAGTAGTTTACATTAGGTTTTGTCTAAATCTCTAGTTAAAGATTCTAAGTTTAGGGTTCGTTAGCATGGCAATTTTTGGAAAACGGCATGGACGATGCCTCCCGAAACCTTTCTGTCATGCTAGGGAACCTTACAGTGGTATCAGAGCCAAGCTAAAAATTTAGACAATGTTTGTTAGATTACGAAACCGAAACTGCTCCGAAACTTGAAACACGAACACAGTTTCTGTCAAATTTTAAAGCCGTCGAAATTTTTTTTAAACAACTGCAGAATGTTATATGAGATGTAACATGAACCCTGAGCAAATACGAACCCATTCCATAAGTTTTTGGCCGAGCACATGCCCCCAAAATCCGAGTAGGCCGGCCCCAGTTCATCTTCTGTGCTTCGTATTTTTTTGGTGTTCTGGTCTCTGGGTTTTGGTGTTTCAGGTGTTGTTTGTTTTTGCTAAAATTTCATGAGATGTTAATTTTCTATAAAGGCAACTCGGAGTATTTCATAGTCATAATTCTAACTATATTTCGGGTTATTTAGACGGTGTTAAAATGTTTGAACGGATATCAAATATCCTCTTTAACCCTTGCCGGAAAATTTTCCAAGAGTTGGATTTTTTCCGAGTTAAAGAACATTCAAATATCGTGCAAATGATTCGATGGACCCTCTAGAAGAACGAAACCCTAACTCGATTCTATGACTGTAAGAACCGCCGCCAAACCCTCGGATTTGCGGTAGTTCCGCGGCGCCATATGTGAGGCAAGGGTTGGCCCTTCTACTGTTGGTCCATAGGTACTGTGGCAAGTTATGAGCATTTTTAAACTGCGCTCAAGTGTTAAGCTTTTTGGGTTATATTGGGTGTTTGTTGATTCGATCGGAATGTTTAACATCATCTAGATTTTGATGACATGTGATGTTATGTGTTGCATAGATATGTTATATTGGATTGTCGTGTTTTGAATAGCCGGGAGTTTTATGTGAGATGAGAGTTTTTATTTTCATTCATGTAAAATTCATTGTATGTAATATTCTTTTATTGGGGCACTTTCGGGTTGAGGATGATGTCACAATTGTTGTATATTATTTACTTTTCCGCATTAGGATAGACCCAAGGAGGGGAGCACAAGTAACTGGGTTCTAGAGTCCAGTGGGAGATGTTCAGTCGAAAATATTGCAATCTTAAACATATCAATTTCCTCACTATTCTAATCAGTTGAGGATAGTTGATATATTTATAACACATATTACCAGTTCGTCTGAAAATTATCAAATACCACGTGTTAGATATATAATCAACATCTTTTTAAGGAAATTGTATATTTAGTATGTCATGCATAATATTCTATATCTCCAACACTTTTCATTGAGATTTTGTGCAGAAAATTATTTCAGATCAGATATCGGAATCGCAAATTTGCCGATAAAACGTAGCAAGTCAAAGACTTAAAATCTGGCAGAAATTCAAAAGAGATAAAAAGATTCTAGATATCACCTGAAGACCCAAAAGCCAACATCAGAACACCCCAGAGAATTGATGCATCAAGCTCTTCAAACGGCGGCGGAACCGCGGCTGATTCAGCCCGATCCGCCGCGGATCCGCGGCCGAGTTGGGGAGACGGTCGACGACATTTTTCCAGAGACTCCCCTATAACTTCCTAGCTTGTTGAAGACACTTCGAACTTCCTAGCTTACCCCAGAAGCTTCTCTACAACAACCAAGCTTCTTATGCAAGCTTGATAACTACCTTACTCTAGAAGCTTCCCTACAACTACCTAGTTTCTTTGAGAAGATTAACCTAGCTTCTAGTGGAAGATTGAGGAGGACTATAAAAGGGATCTAAATCATCATTTTGGGGGTTAGCCAATTAGTTACACAATTAGTGGTTGAATTTTAGTGACAAAACTTCATCCAAATATCATATCCAAATCAAAATCAAGATTCGTTGAGAACTACATCAAGTGAAGACATCGAAGATCCTTTATCGCAACGCCGATCATCATCAAGAGCAAGAGATCCGCGAATGATCCAAGTCTCACGAAGATCGAGCCAAGCAAAAATCGACGACAAATTATCTTTTCAAAGGAGTGATCGAGAGCTTAGTCTTGTAATCTCGGATTGAGAAGTGTAAATTTGAGAAGATTTAATAAAGGTGATCAATTGTTAACTCTCGCTTTCTTTAAACTCTTGCATTATGAAATTTCTCATTCTTGATTCTTTTGTTTTCATGATGCATGAGTAAATCTCCACTTGCTAAGGAATTGAAGGAAATCGGTAGATCAAATGATAATGAAAATCCTAAAACTAATCTTAAGTCTTATGAGAATTGTGAACTTTAGGAAAAAGAATCATCAATGACCTAATTTGGATCGAGATCACCATTCTTGATAATTTCGTTGCAATTTGGGAATTAAATAATTGATGATTTTCTTTGCTAAAGGCTAGAGTTGAATGGTGATCAATGAAAAGACAAGGGATAGTGAAGGAGAAACCCTAGTTTCTTCAATAGATCCCTAATCTTCATTCATCATTATCGTTCTAGCTATAATTCATCAATAGACAAGATAAGTAATTTTTAGTATTCATCATTGCTACTAATTCCTATCGATTCCTACAAGCTATTCTTCATTTTCTTGATAACTAAATTGATATTGGACTCTTTCTTGATTTCTAATTCTTGAACATATTCTTGATTTTCTTGAAATGACAACTCAATTAAATCTCGAATTACTTTCTTGAATTTTCTTTGATATTTTCTTTCAATTCATCTAAAGCAAAAACGAATAAATACACGAATCTCAGTGGACGATCCATATTCATTAACGAACTACATTGACACCGTTATTGATTGCGGCTATAAATTCTTTGGTTGTGATAACATTTTTAAAACACAATTCATACGATCGATCAGGAGACCATCTCGAGGAGTCGAGTCCGGGTCTCCTAACTCTAGAATTGGTAGGGTTGTTTGCCGCTCTCGTAGGGGTCTAGGGATATGGGTTTGGCTATTCATCACGACCGTGGAATCCGTATTTTATACTGGCTTAACTTAAAATACGGAATTCCTAGTATATCCAATATTTCATATGTTATCTTCTGCTGCTGATATTCTGTGATGTGATCACTTTATATGCGTGAGACGAATGCTTTATTATTGTATATATGATATTTAATAAATGTTGCTTATGTTTTGCACTCGCGCTAGTCCCGCCCCGCTATGCCGTTAGTTAAGTAACCTGACGGTGCATAACATGACACTGTGGCGAATGCGGATGGCATAAGCGTACGTTGTATTTTTGTTTCTTCTGTGATGCTTAGGAAGCTTAATTGATAGGACTTCATTAATGAGATTAATGAAAGAAAAGATACCAAAATGATGTTGTAGAATCAAATTTTCAAAAAGGGTAGCTCTAGTTTTTGCTTTGCATAGCGGTATTCCTTGTAGAATATCCAGCACCTTATTCGATAAGGAAAGAGCCCAGATCTCTTCACCGGGAGTGACCTCTTTAACGAAACTAGCAGATGCTATAACCCACTCGGTTTTGTTTTTGATTGTCTTTTTAGTTCTTGCTTTGCATAGCGATATTCCTTGTAGAATATGTAGGGTTCCTAGGCACTCTTGTGAAGGTTCATAAGGCATCAAACATGCTCGGATAAAAATTTAGACGTGCCGAACAACCCAAAGCCGGGATCTTTGCTAGATTATTAGGGTTAAGCATGCAAGATAATATCTTTTTATCTAAGTGTGAGGGATTACAACCTTTGTAGTCCGCTCCTTCGCTTCACAAGCTCCGAGTAGAAGTCCCTTCGCCGCGATCCACGATCTCCCGGACTCAAGAGAGGCTCCACGACTCGAACGATCCATGCTTGCTTGAAGTGTTCCAAATCTCCGATGATCTACGTCGAAGTTCCAATAACTCAAGCTTTCTCACTCTAAAGAGATGAACATACTAATCTCATGGGCTAGATGAGATGAGGATGAGGGAGTAATAATTATGCTTTCTTTTTAATTCACTTTCTCACAATTTATCATCACAAATGGAATTTCTAGTGAACTCAAAATCAAGAGAGAAGAAGATGATAATGGAAAAGATAATGATAATTCCTTTTGTGATGAATAGAAAAGAAAAGTATATGATTGATATATCAACCATGGTCAAGGATGAGTGGCTAAGAGTTTGTAGAGAATAAACTAAAGTTAGGGTTTGGTTAGGTTAAGTTATGAGTCATGGAAAAATATCAACCATAATATCTTAAGCATGACAAAAACAAAGCTTCTAGAAGGTGCAAGAAGAAGCTAACCCTAATCAAACCCTAATCTCTTTTAATCATCCTTAAACATGTTTAATAATAAATCATATCATGTCACAATAATATATATCACATATATATTATATATTTGCAACAAAAGAAAATAATACAATTAACATATATCGCATATATATCAATGTATCATCCAGTGAGAAAATGAAATAATAAAGCGAGCCAATATTAGATAATGTAATACAATATATCATATATATTACTATACATTAAATCATCGAATCAACACTTGATCCGACGATCCGGCTATATCGAATATTACCGACTAATATATCATGTACCGATTCATCGAATCAACACTTGATCCGATGACCCGGTTCATATTTAAATATCGCGAGAATATAATACGATATCTCATATCGCATTATTCTCGGTCCTGCACATATCACATATGTGCCTCTACTCCGTTTCGCCTGAGCCAAGAAACCTCTGTGTAGGACTCTAAAGAATCGTCAATACGCCGGTAGCAGGTGATGATCATATCAAACACCCACAAGCTGCAAGCGGTCAGCTGAACGTAACAGCCACCCAGGTATTGAGCGATCAGATGATCAACAAGCTAGCCTGTGCGTTCTCCTGTGAATCCAATCAGTAACACTCCCGTACAGTCCGGTCTGTTCGTCTGATTTGTTCCATATCAAGTCTAGGGGTGGTATACGTCAGACCCCAGTAACCGATAAGTCGTGTCGATGTATGGCTCATAACGGGTCGAGAAACTACTAGTAACACTTACCAATAAATCTCTATATCAGCCCTGGCCAGGGACTTCCAGTTATAGCCAATCGAACACAGCACAACATCAACTCCCTATACCGGGAGAGACGAATCCACTCCTATCGCTCATTGCCTCCATGTGATTCGGGACTGTACCCAAAAGCCACCGTTTTGCACGCCCTCTTGGACGTGGTAAGGTGGAAATCAAAGCACAGTGGGAATCACACAAGACTCTATGACGATCTCGGGTCTACAGACTACCCTGTACCAGTGTCACTGGAGAACTGCCATCTGACGTGTGGTATATCACCATCTGGGAGTTCTCGGCGAGTCCGTCCAGTGTACCCAGTCTCCACTGAGCACCCGTACACCATCTCTGATGTCAAACACCGATGGATATGGGATCATCCATCGCCCATCATATGGGTCAAGATGCGTATACGCTAGTCTACTCTGGTGTATCGATGCCCTGTCTCGATATACCCTCGACTAGGAACAGTTATAGGATGTACTCATCGACTATCATGGCCCCACTAGTATGATCTCATCATAGTCCCAGTAGTCGAGTACAGATCCTAAGGGCTTTATCAACATGTGAGAGAAAAACAGTAAACCAATACAAGACAACATGTTAAGATAAAGTGAAACCAAATAGCATACTATCATGACGAGCAAGAAAGTCCTTTCTGTATATATCTAAGCATCCATCATAATATACATCATATGTACAACAATGGCCTCTAGGGCATATACATAACTAACAATCTCCCACTTGCACTAAGGCCAGCTGCTGTAGTATCCCATACCTAGCATCCCGAATAATCTCTCAAACTGTATCTGTGGAATAGCCTTCGTGAATGGATCCGCAGTGTTGTTCTTCGTATCTACTCTCCTGACCTCAATCTCCCGGCGATCAACTATCTCCCTGATCAGGTGATACCGCCTCAGAATATGTCTGGACTTTTGATGGAATCTGGGTTCCTTGGCCAAAGCCACAGCTCCATTGTTATCGCAATACAGAGGTATTGGATGTTCAATGGATGGAACCACACCAAGTTCACTAATGAACTTCTTGATCCAGACAGCCTCTTTGGCAGCATCGTTGGCAGCGATGTATTCAGCCTCCATCGTCGAGTCTGCAACGGTATCCTGTTTGGAACTCTTCCAACATACCGCCCCTCCATTGAGGGTAAAGACAAATCCCGAGTGCGACTTAGAGTCGTCCTTATCACTTTGGAAGCTGGAATCGGTAAAGGACTCCACCTGGAGTTCTCCGTTACCATACACCAAGAACATCTCCTTAGTCCTTCGTAAGTACTTGAGAATGTTCTTCACAGCTGTCCGGTGACTCTCTCCAGGATCTGCTTGATACCGACTCACTACACTTAGTGAGTATGCTACATCGGGTCTGGTACATAGCATCGCATACATGATAGAGCCTACTGCCGAAGCATAGGGTATCCCTTGCATGCGAGCTCTCTCCAAATCAGTCTTGGGAGACATCTCTTTGGAGAGAGTGAGTCCAGAGATCGTGGGTTGGTTCCCACGCTTGGATTCTTCCATACTAAACCTCTTTAGTATGGTGTCAATGTACCTGGATTGGGACAATCCCAATATCCGTTTAGATCTATCTCTATAGATCATGATTCCCAATATGCAGGAGGCATCACCTAGATCTTTCATTAAGAATCTCTGTGATAAGAAGAGCTTGACTGATTACAGCATAGGAATATCATTTCCTATCAAGAGTATGTCATCCACGTACAATACGAGGAAGACAATCTTACCCTCTGCTACCTTCTTATAGATACAAGGTTCATCTATATTTTTGATGAAGTCAAACTCTTTGACTACAACATCAAAACAGATGTTCCAACTCCGCGATGCTTGCTTTAATCCATAAATGGATTTAAGCAGCTTGCACACATTTCCGCTGCTCCCACTATCTACGAAGCCCTCTGGCTGAGTCATGTACACGCACTCTTCTAAATCACCGTTTAGAAAGGCGGTCTTAACATCCATTTGCCAGATTTCGTAGTCATGGTATGCAACAATGGCAAGTAAGATCCGGATGGACTTAAGCATAGCCACTGGAGAAAAGGTTTCGTCATAATCCACACCTGGTCGTTGACGAAAACCTTTTGCTACAAGTCTAGCTTTGAAAGTCTCAACTTTTCCATCTACACCAAATTTCTTTTTAAAGATCCACTTGCTCCCTATGGGTTTTACCCCTTCAGGAGCATTTTCTAAAATCCATACTTTATTGGTGTACATGGATTCCATCTCAGATCGCATTGCATCCAGCCATTTCACAGAGTCACCACTCGTGATGGCCTGCTCGAAACTAGTCGGGTCATCATCTTCCATGATGCAATCCTCGCTTCCACCATCAATGAGAAAACCGTAGTATCTCTCAGGTGGACGAGAAACCCTACTAGATCGGCGGAGAGGCTGGGGTTCGTCGGGTACTACTGAATCCTGTGGTTCCACTAAATCTTCAGTTACAGTTTGCGTTTCTGGAACCTCTTCCAGTTCTACCTCAGAGCCACTAATCTCTTTTGCAAGAAATTCCTTTTCTAAAAAGGTGGCATGTTGAGCAATAAACACCTTTTGTTGTTCACTGTGTAGAAAAAATATCCATTTGAATGTTTAGGATATCCTACAAACTTACATAGAACTGACCGTGCCTCGAGTTTGTCAGGATTTTGCCTTTTGACATAGGCCAGACAACCCCATATCTTAACTCGTTTAAGACATGGTCTCTTCCCACTCCATATCTCATATGGTGTGGTAGGTACAGATTTAGTCGGAACTTGATTCAATAGGTATGCTGTTGTCTCAAGCGCATACCCCCAGAAGGAAATAGGTAACTCAGCTGTACTCATCATAGAGCGCACCATATCTAATAGGGTGCGATTCCTCCGCTCCGATACACCGTTGTGCTGTGGTGTATAAGGAGGAGTAAGCTGAGAGAGAATCCCATTCTCTTTTAGATAATCTAGGAACTCATTGCTTAAGTATTCTCCTCCTCGATCAGATCGAAGGATCTTAATATTTTTGCCCGTTTGTTTTTCTACTTCGTGTTTATATTCTCTGAATTTCTGAAAAGCTTCAGACTTGTGTTTCATCAGGAATACATGTCCGAATCTAGAGAAATCGTCAGTGAATGTAATGAAGTAGGAAGAACCGTTCCTGGCATGCGTAGACATGGGACCGCATACATCACTATGTATCAGTCCTAAGAGTTCATTAACTCTTTCTCCGTGTCCACTAAACGGAGCTTTAGTCATTTTTCCTTTGAGACATGAATGGCAAGTATCATAAGATGATAATTCGAACGGATTCAAATAACCATCCTTATGTAACTTAGCCAGTCGTGTCTCATTGATATGACCAAGTCTACAATGCTACAAGAAGGATTCGTTCATTTCTGAACTTTTCCTCTTGTGTGTGTTTTGTATATTGAGGACTGTATTCTGATTTAGAATGAATATGCCATTATGTAACGAGCCTGATGCAATCAACTTTTGATCTAGGAATATGTTCATAACATTATCCTTTACTACAAAATTATATCCTTCTTTACTTAATAAAGAGACTGATATAATGTTGCACATCATGTTCGGTATATAATAACACTCATTTAGAATCAGTGTATTACGACTTGGCAATACTAGGTGATATTCGCCAACTGCTTTGGCTGCAATACTAGCACCGTTTCCTACTTGAACGGAATGATCACCTTTTCGTAGCCCATGTAACAATTTACATATGTGGGATCCTGATCCGGTATCTAATACCCAGGACGTAGGGTGAACTGAGAAACAGTTCTCAATAACTAACACACCCGAAGAAGATGCATCAACATGCATGTTCTTATGGGCGGCTTGAGAATCCAGATATTCTCCTGTTTCCTGTCCAGTCTTATAACTCTTATAAGAAAGAACGGGTCTAACGTTCCCCTGCTCAGTATAATAAGCGGGTTCAGTCAATACATCCATATTATTATCTTGATTATGGCCTGACATGGTCGCTCCCTGGAGAGAGAGAGAAGAAAATATTTTAGCGTATGCTCTTGCAAGATTAGATTGGTTATTATCTTATCTAATCAGGATGTCTCCCACTGTTTTTATCAAATCTACCTTCAAACCTTAAAAGGTAAGATTAGCCGGGATTAATTACACCCTACAATTTCGTCAATCTTTCAGCCAGATCAGTGTCGGTACTTTGAGGGAGGTTCCCCGTGCTTTCGCACGGACCTAATTAAAGTAAACCTCGTTTTCCCAGAGGCGTAACCCCGTTAACACTTTTCTAGACACCTACTTGAATGACTAATTTTCCTGTGTAAAACTCTCCCAGGAGTAACACTTACTCGCAGTGGGTATCAGGATCCAACTATCTCATAGAAGGTATGCAATCTCATTGCAAATTTCAATACTTGAAATTCCCGATAATATTTTGCCCCTAGTGTGCCATGACCTTGACAGAGGTCAACAAACCATAGTGCACTAGTCAAGTTCAACCCGTCATTTCTTGATTGAATCAAACCCACTCGCACGACCCTTGACAGAGGTCAACAAGGTCGTACAACTACCCTAATCCAATCACATCACATGCTTTACAGATAATTACTAGTTAGCTACCGCACACTACGCCTTGACAGAGGTCAACAAACGCAGCACGAATACTAAATAGTCTTTATCCGAAATGACGGAGGGCTACGACAGGTTTTTCAGAAAACCTATTGCGTAATGAACTTGATATCGTCGTAGAATCGAGTAGTTTTTTAAAAAGGAGTGTTTTTGAGGCCCCACTAGTATGATCTCATCATAGTCACAGTAGTCGAGTACAGATCCTAAGGGCTTTATCAACATGTGAGAGAAAAACAGTAAACCAATACAAGTCAACATGTTAAGATAAAGTGAAACCAAATAGCATACTATCATGACGAGCAAGAAATTCCTCTCTGTATATATCTAAGCATCCATCATAATATACATCATATGTACAACAATGGCCTCTAGGGCATATACATAACTAACAGAATATCCAGCACCTGATTCGATGTGGAAAGAGCCGAGATCCCTTCACCGGGAGTGACCTCTTTAGCGGAACTAGTAAAACCCTCAAAAACACTCCTTTTCAAAATCACTCGATTATGCAACGATATCAAGTTCATTACACAAAAGGTTTTCATAAAAACCTGTCGTAGCCCTCCGTCATTTGAGATAAGTACTGCTTAGTATTCATGCTACGTTTGTTGACCTTAGCCAAGGCGTATTATGCGGTAGCTAATTAGCCCTTATTTGTTGCATATGATGCGATTGAGTTTGGGTAGTCGTACGACTTTGTTAACCTTAGCCAAGGGTCGTACAGGTGGGTTTAATTCAATCAAGAAATGACGGGTTGAATTTGGCTAGAGCTTATGATTTGTTGACCGTAGCCAAAGTCATAAGTTGCTAGGGGAAAAATATTATCGGGAATTTCAAGTGTTTAAATTTGCAATAAGATTGCATACCTTCTATGAGATAGTTGAATCCCGATACCCACTGCGAGTAAGAGTTACTCCTGGGAGAGTTTTACACATCACAATTAGCCAATCAAGTAGGTGTCTAGAAAGGTGTTAACGGGGTCACGCCCCAGGGAAAACGTGGTTTATTTTAATTAGGTCCGTACGAAAGCACGGGGAACCTCCCTCAAAGTACCGGCACTGGCCTGATTGAAAGATTGGCGAACTTGTAAGGTGTAATTAATCCCGACTAGTCTTACCTTTTAGGGTTAGAAGGAAGATTTGATAAAAACAGTGGGAGCCATCCTGATTAGATAAGATAATAACCAATCTAATCTTGCAAAGAGCGCACGCTAACGCGTTTCCTTCTCTCTCTCTCTAGGCAGCAACCAATGTCACGCCTTAATCAAGATAATAATATGGATGTATTGACCGAACCCGCTTGTTATACTGAACAGGGGAAAGTTGGTTCCGCTCCAACTTATAAGTGTTATAAGTCCGAGCAGGAAATAGGAACATATCCGGATTCCTATGCCAAACAAACGAAGAATAAGCATGTTGATGCATCTTCTTCGGGTGTGTTAGTTACAGAGAACAGTTTCTCAGTACACTCTACATCCTGGGTATTAGATACCGGATCGGAATCCCACATATGCAATTTGTTGCATGGGCTAAGGAAAGGCAGAGAACTGGGAAAAGGTGATCATTCTCTAAAAGTAGGGAATGGTGCAAGTGTTGCAGCCAAAGCAGTTGGTGAATATCACCTTGTATTGCCAACTGGGAATACATTGATCCTGAACGACTGTTATTACGTACCCTCTATGATATGCAATTTAATATCAATTTCTTTATTAGATAAAGAAGGATATAACTTTGTAGTAGAGAATAATATTATGAACATTTACCTAAATCAAGTGTTGATTGGGTTTGGTGCGTTATGTAACGGATTATACGTTCTGAATCAAAACAGTTTTTAACGTACAGAACACACACAAGAGGAAAAGTTCAGAAATGAACGAATCCTTCTTGTGGCATTGTAGACTAGGTCATATCAATGCGATACGACTAGCTAAGTTACATAAAGATGGACCGTTCGAACTTTCATCTTATGAAACTTACCAGTCATGTCTCAAAGGCAAGATAACCAAAACTCCGTTTACAGGACACGGAGAAAGAGTTACGGAACTCTTGGGACTGATACATAGTGATGTATGCGGTCCCATGTCTACACATGCCAGGAATGGTTCCTCGTACTTCATTACATTCACTGACGATCTCTCAAGATTCGGTCATGTATTCCTGTTGAAACACAAGTCTGAAGCTTTTGAGAAATTCAAAGAATATAAGCATGAAGTAGAGAACCAGACGGGTAAAAATATCAAAATCCTTCGATCTGATCGGGGAGGAGAATACTTGAGCACGGAATTCCGTGACTATCTAAAAGAGAATGGGATTCTCTCTCAGCTTACTCCTCTGTATACACCACAGCACAACGGTGTATCAGAGCGGAGGAATCGTACCCTATTAGATATGGTGCGCTCTATGATGAGCACCGCTGAGTTACCTATTTCCTTTTGGGGTTATGCGCTTGAGACAGCTGCATACCTATTGAATAGAGTTCCAACCAAATCAGTGCCTACCACTCCATATGAGATATGGAATGGGAAGAGACCATCTCTTAAACGAGTTAAGATATGGGATTGTCCGGCCTATGTTAAAATGCAAATTCCAATCAAGCTCGAGGCAAGATCAGTTCTTTGCAAGTTTGTGGGATATCCAAGCAATTCGTATGGATATCATTTCTACCTCAGTGAGGAACAAAAAGTGTTTGTTGCTCAACATGCCACCTTTTTAGAAAAGGAATTTCTTGCAGAAGAGATTAATGGCAAAGAGGTAGAGCTGGAAGAAGTTCCAACCGCACAAACTACAGAAGAAGATTTGGTAGAACCGGAGGATTCGATAGTTTCAAACGAACCTCAGCCTCTCCGCCGATCTAGTAGGGTTCCTCATCCACCTGAGAGATACTACAGTTTTCTCATTGATGGTGGGAGCGAGGATTGCATCATGGAAGATGATGACCCTACTAGCTTCGAGCAGGCCATCATGAGTGGCGACTCTGTAAAATGGCTGGATGCAATGTGATCTGAGATGGAATCCATGTACACCAACAAAGTATGGACTTTGGAAGTTGCTCCCAAAGTGGTAAAACCCATTGGGAGCAAATGGATCTTTAAGAAGAAACTTGGTGTAGATGGAAAAGTTGAGACTTTCAAAGCTAAACTTGTTGCAAAAGGTTTTCGTCAACGACCAGGTGTGGATTATGATGAAACCTTTTCTCCAGTGGCTATGCTTAAGTCCATCCGGATCCTACTTGCCATCGCTGCATACCATGACTATGAAATCTGGCAAATGGATGTTAAGACCGCATTTCTAAATGGTGATTTAGAAGAGAGCGTATACATGACTCAGCCGGAGGGCTTCATAGACAGTGGGAGCAGCGGAAAGGTGTGAAAGCTGCTTAAATCCATCTACGGGTTAAAGCATACATCGCGGAGTTCGAACATCTATTTTGATGAGGTAGTCAAAGAGTTTGACTTCATCAAAAACGTAGATGAACCTTGTATATACAAGAAGGTCGCAGAGAGTAAGGTCGTCTTCCTCGTATTGTATGTGGATGACATACTCTTGATAGGAAATGATGTTCCTATGCTGCACTCGCTCAAGCTCTTCTTATCACAAAGATTCTCAATGAAAGATCTAGGTGATGCCTCCTACATCTTGGGGATTAAGATCTATAGAGATAGATCTAAACGGATACTGGGATTGTCCCAATCCAGGTATATTGACACCGTACTAAAAAGGTTTAATATAGAAGATTCCAAGCGTGAGAATATACCCACGATCTCAGGACTCACTCTCTCCAAAGAGATGTCTCCCAAGACTGATTTGGAGAGAGCTCGCATGCAAGGGACACCCTATACTTCGGCAGTAGGCTCTATCATGTACGCGATGTTATGTACCAGACCCGATGTAGCGTACTCACTAAGTGTAGTGAGTAGGTATCAAGCAGATCCAGGAGAGAATCACTAGACAGCTGTGAAGAACATTCTCAAGTACTTGAGAAGGACTAAAGAGATGTTCTTGGTGTACGGTAACGGTGAACTCCAAGTGGAGTCCTTTACCGACTCGAGCTTCCAGAGTGATAAGGACGACAGTAAGTCGGTCACGGGTTTTGTATTTACCCTCAACGGAGGGGCGGTGTGTTGGAAGAGTTCAAAGCAAGACACCGTTGCAGACTCGATGATGGAGGCTAAATACATCGCTGCCAACGATGCTGCCAAAGAAGTTGTCTGGATGAAGAAGTTCATTGCTGAGCTTGGTGTGGTTCCATCCATTGAGCATCCAATACCTGTGTATTGTGATAATAATGGAGCGGTGGCTTTGGCCAAGGAACCCAGGTCCCATCAGAGATCCAGACATATTCTGAGGCGGTATCACCTGGTCCGGGAGATAGTTGATCGCCGGGAGATCAAGGTCAGGAGAGTTGACACGAAGGACAACGTAGCGGATCCACTCACAAAGGCCCTACCCCAGACACAATTTGCGAGACTCTTTGGAATGTTGGGTATGAGATACTACAACACATGGCCTTAGTGCAAGTGGGAGATTGTTAGTTATATGTATGCCCTAGAGGCCATTATTGTACATATGATGTATATTGTAGTGGATACTTGGTTATATAGAGAGGACTTTCTTGCTCGACATAATAGTATGCTATCTGGTTTTTCTTTGTCTTAACATGTAGACTTGTATTGTAATACTGTCTTGCTCTTACATGTTGATAAAGCCCTTAGGATATGTACTTGACAACCAGGACTATGATGGAGATCATCTAGTGGGCCAGGGTAGTTCACAAGTACATCCTTTAATTGTTCCTAGTCGAGAGACTATCAAGACAGGGCATCGATATTCCAGAGGAGACTAGCGTATACGCTTCTTGAGCCATATGATGGGCGATGGATGATCCCACATCCATTGGTGTTTGACATCAAAGATGGTATACGGGTGCTCAGTGGAGACTGGGTATACTGAATAGGACTCGCCGAGGACTCCTATATGGTAGTATACCTATCGTTAGATAGTAGTCCTCTGGTGACATTGGTACAGGTTAGTATGTAGACCAGAGATCATCATAGATTCTTGTGCGGCTCCCACTGCGCTTTGATTTCTTCCCTGCCATGCTCAAAGAAGACATGCAAACAGGTGGATTTTGGGTACAGTCCCGAGTCGCATGGAGGCAATGAGCGATAGGAGGGGTTTCGTCTCTCCCGGTATTAGGGGTTGATGTTGCGCTATGCTCGATTGGCTATAACTAGAAGTCCCTGGCCAGGGCTGCTGCCGAGATTTACTGATTAGTGTTATCAGTAGTTTCTCGAACCATTATAGGCCAGACATCTGCTTGACTTATCGCGTTACTGGGCTGACAATTTCCACCCCTAGACATGATATGCGACATATCAGACGAAGAGACCGGACTGTACGGTAGTGTTACTGATAAGCTTCATGGAGACTATGGACAGGCTTGCTTGTTGATCTTCATATCGCTCAATACCCGGGTAGCCGTTACGTCCAGCTAGTACCACTGACGGCTTGTAGGTGACTGATGTGATCATCGCCTGCTGCTGGCGTATTGACGAGTCTTTAGAGTCCCACACAGAAGTTCCCTGGTTCAAGCAAAATGAAGTAGGACACATATGTGATATGTGTGTGGGCCTGATTAAATACGAGCATATGATACCATATTATAATATGACAGTCATCTGTTATCGGTTCGGTTATATATGATATAACCAGTTTGTCGAATCAAGTGTTGATTCGATAATGTGATATACAGATAAATGATATTAGTCGGTCATATATGATATAACCGGATTATTAGATCAAGTGTTGATTTAATAATGTGATATAAATTATATGTGATATAATTATATATTAACTAATATCATTAGCTCACTAATTATTCTTCATTAAATATATATTAATATATATGATATATATATATAATAATAATAATAATAATAATGAAGCATGGTATTTAAATTTCTATTTTGTGAAATTAGAAATGAGGTGGAAAATGAAGCATGGTTGGAAGCATGGGATTTTCTTTTGTTTATTCTTCTTGACTCGCTATTCAAGCATGGTTGCAATTTTATATTGCATAATTCCATGCTTGAATGAGTGAGGGGTCAAGAGTTGCCATTCATTCTAGCTCATTCTCAACACTTAGCTAAATTCTTGAGTTGCTCCCATGGTTACTCTCTAGCTTCTTCCTCCTCCTCTTGGCATGGCTCAAGCTTCAACCCTCACATGTGATGTGAATCAGGAAGCTTGAACACAAACTATTGAGCTCTTAACATCCCCTGCTTCATCATCTTACACTTGACTAGCGATCAAGTGTAGCGTGTTTCATACGCTAAAGAGTTTAGTGTAAAGAAAGCTTGAGTTGGAGGGACTTCGCATGGATCATCTTCGGTACGAAGGTCATCGGAGGAAGCTCGTTCAAAGTCTCAAGAGAAGCCTAGTGGATTCGTTGGACTACTACACGGAGCAAGTGAAGAGAAGGACCGTCTACAATGGTTGTATTCTTGTTCTCTAGATGTAAAGTAGTTTACATTAGGTTTTATTTAAATCTTTAGTTAAATATTCTATGTTTAGGGTTCGTTAGCATGGCAATTTTTTGAAAACGGCATGGACGATGCCTCCCGAAACCTTGTTGCCGTGCTAGGGAACCTTACAAATAGGAATAAACATTTCTTTCATGTGTAGATATTGGAACACACACATCTCTATGTATGAGTCCCAAGAGCCCGTTGGCTCTTACCCTGTGTCCAATGAATGGAGTCTTTGTCATCTTTCCTTTGAGTCATGATTGACAAGTTGCATAGGACTGATATTCGAACGGATCCAAATATCACTCTTTATATAACTTCGTCAACCGTGTTTCATTGATGTGACCCAGTCTACAATGCCATGAGAAAGCCTAATTTAATTCTGGAGGCTTTCTTTTAAGTGTGTTCTGGACATTGAAAACCTGAGCTTGATTTAATACATATATACCGTTATCTAGTGTACTTGACCCAATCAAATTTTGATTAAGGTGGATGTGGACCACATCGCTTACAAATGTAAAATCATAACCTTATTTAGAAAGTAAAGATACAGAAATGATATTACAAGCTAGACTAGGTACACACAAACAGTTACGCAAAATCAAAATCTGCCCACTTGTCAATCCTAGGTGATATTCCCTTACGGATACAGCATCCATGCTCATTCCGTTAGCAACCTTGAGAGTCATATCACATGCCTTGATAACTCTACGGTTTCTCAGAGCCTGTAATGAATTACAGATATGAGATCCTGATCCAGTATTTAGTATCAAGGAAGTAGAGTTAATTGACAAACAATTTTCAATCATAAACACACCCGAAGCCGAAACCACAATGTGCTTCGAATCCTGGTTTCTGGCTTTCCAAGCCCTGCAGTTCTTCTGCCAATGCCCTTTCCCGTGACAATAGAAACATTCCTCCTTCCCTACTGTTAGCCCCAAAAAAAATTCCATGTCCTTTCCTTCTACCTTACTAACACCACCTATCGGCTTGGTGGAGGCCTTCTTCTTCTCTCACTTGGCTTTCGTCTTGGATCTAGAAGAGGAAGATTCCCCAATAAGCAGAGCGGGTGTCTCCCTAAATTTCTACAGGATGCCCTCAGTGCTCCTCAATATGTTGAGAAGTATTGGAAGTGAAACTTCCTTCTCTTGAATGTTGAAATTCAAGATAAACTGGGCGTAGGTGGAGGGGGAACTATAGAATCAAGTCAGTATATAACTCGTTCTCCAACGTGGTCCCAAGGTCCGCGAGCTCTTTAATATAGCTAATCATTGTAAGGACGTGGTCCCCTACAGATGACCCGACAGCCAATCTCTCCTGAAAAAATTTCTTCGAGGTCTCATATTTTGCGATACGAGATTGCTCTCCATATAAATCCTTGGTATGGAGGAAGATGGAAACTAAGTTCATCTTCTCGTGCCGCCTCTGGTGTTCATAATCCATTGAGGCTAACACAAAGTACTTGGCTCTCGCACTGTCTTTTTCCCATGTCTTACTTTCAACATCCGCGACGGTGGAATCTGGACCTGGGACGGCGGGGGCTTTGGTAGTAAGGAGGTAACCCAGCTTGTCATAGGTAATGGCCATCTGGACATTCCTTAGCCAATCTTTATAGTTTGTCCCAGTCAATTTTTTATTATCTAGCAGTAACTTAAGCCCGGTCATTTTGGTCGCTGCTGTCAGGAGAGAGAGAAGAAACACTCCGTATAATGCTCTTGCAAGTTTAGATTGGTTATTAATTTATCTAAACAGGATGGCTCCTACTGTTCCTTGAACCCTCCTTCAAACCATAAAAGAAGAATTAGTCAGGATTAATCTCATCCTACAATTCTTGCTTAACCATTGGGCCAAGCTAGTGTTGGTATTTCGAGGGAGGTTTCCAACGCTTTCGCAAAATTCCTTAATTACATAACTGTTTTTCCTTGAGGTGTAGCCCCGCTAACACCGTTCTAGGTACCCACTTAGTTTATAGCATTGATTGTTTAGTGAAAAATCGCCCGAAGAGCAGCGGATACTCATAGTAAGATCGGGATCCAAATATCATCGTGTGACAACCTTGAAGGAATCCTACCAAAATCATCACACTCCAAATAGTATGCAACACTAGCAAGTTTCATTTTCCTTAGAAACTCCCGATGTGGATTTTTGACCAGGTGCTTATGACCTTGACGAAGGCCAACATATCATAAGACGTAAGTCAAGTTCTACCCGTCATTATCCAGGTTAATTTGAACCCACCCATACAAATCCTTGACGAAGGCCAAAATAGCTGTACGACTGTCCCAAATCAACGCATCTATCTATGCTACAGATGAATACCCAGCAGCTACCAATCACTATGCCTTGGCGAAGGTCAAAATACATAGCTTGAATACTACCGAATACCCATCTGAAATGACGGAGGGCTACGGATTGTTTTGGCGAAACCGTGAACGTAATGAACTTGATATAGTCGAAGGAACCATGATAGCTTTTAAAAGGAGTAGTTTAGGCTCCGCATTTAAAAGTTGTTTTTCAAGAAAACCGAATGGTTTTGAAATTGTTCCAACGATTTAAACTTTGGTTTGTTTTCCTTGCATTAATCAATGTTAATGTGGTCCCATCATTTAATCCTATCATTGCAGAAAAGAAACGAAAATAGAACGTACGCTTATGTCATCCGCATTCGCCACGGGGCCCGTCATGCACCGTTAGGTTACTTAACTAACGGTAGAGCGGGGGCTGGACTAGCGCGGGTACAAAACATAAGCAACATTTATTATATATATAAAGCCATTCGTCTCACGCAATAATATGCATTCCAGATCACAGATGAATATATTGGCTATACTAGAAATTCCGTGTTTCGTTTTAGCCTAGAACGAAAGACGGATTCCATGGTCGTGATGAATAGCCAAACCCTACCCTAGACCCCTACGGGTGCAGTAAACTACCTACTAAATTCTCGAAGTGAAGCAACCTCCCTCAATAAAATGAGTAGGCCACACGGCACTTCAAGAATCCGGTAGTTTGTGCACCCCACCTTGGGTCTTTCCTAGGTGCAAGAAAAAGTAAATGAAATAATACAACGGTGGCTACAATCTCAACCCGGATGTGCCACGCAAAAGATTATTATATCAATTACAAATTTACATGAATGAAAGAAAAGAAGACACTCTTCTCACATCCCCTCGGCTATTCATCCACGATAATCCAATACTCCATATACACAAACCATCACAAGATACGGATATGTGCAACCCCCACCAATCGATGTATAGCAATTAGCGGACGTTTAGTAACACATATATAAACTAAAACTTGTAAACGATGTTAAAACTGCAATTTCGAAATACTCCGTATTACCCAACACAAAGATAACAGAATATGAAATCTGGGAAAAAACAAACATCACCTGAAACCCTAAATCCAAGATTCCGGAACACCATAAAAAAACTCAAGACTAAACTTTTTAATAAAACCGACCAGGCCGGGAAAAACAATGATTTGGCTGGCCAAAACTTTGAGTCTGGGTCTCGTTTTTCTTTAGTGTTCTAAATACAACAAGAAGAGCACTTTGCAACCGTTTAAATAATTTTTAGAGCCTCTTTAAAAATTAACAGAAACTTGGATTTCGGTTTAAATGTTTCGGAGTAACTTCGGTTTCATAACTTTAAACATCGTCTAACAAACTAGTTAAGGTCTGAGTAGTCTCTGATACCACTGTAAATCGATGTCGCGCACCCTGCGGGTTCGCGGGGAGGCGGAATTTACAAAAAATGATTTTTCAAAGCTTCGTAACACCGAGTAAACTCCAGGATCTTAACAGAAACCTTAACTAGCTAAAACTACTAAGATGTTCTAACTACTCGGTTAGGATTTTATACCTCCTTGATAACAATTCCTTCGTGTCTTCTTCTTCTCTTCCTCTTCTTGAGCTCCTCGAAGATCCGGATCGCGCTTGATCGTCGGTCTTCTCGTGTCGAAGATGATCCACCCGAGAGTCTATACTTCAAGCTCCAACCTCTAAACCGAGATAACTAGGATACCTAGTTCGCTAAGCTAGGTAGCCTAGAAGATGTAGAGTATCCAATGGAGTATTTTATCTCATGAGACCCTTGGGTTCACAACTCATGTAAGGGTTATGGTCTTGATGAAGAAGGAGAGGAAAGTGGAGAGAGAAAAAGAAAATGCAAATGAGCTAGGGTTGTGCAAAGTGTGGGGAATGGCTCATACTCATCAATCTTGAAGCATGGATTATTTTCCCATAGAAAATAGCCACCATGCTTCAACAGTGAACACAAACTAATAAACAACTCAAATGAGCCAGGCTTCACACCATGCCACAAATATCTCCAATTTCCACCTCACTAATTTATTTCTCAAAATAGATAAATCAAATAATGAGGTGTCCCCATCTAGAAGCATCTCTTGTGAAATTACAAGAATGCCCTCATCGTATATACATACCCATATTCGTATTCCGAAAAATACGAATACAATGAGATAATAATAATCCAATATTATAATACTAGGATCCGGCTAAAACCAAAGCCTACTAATATTATCCGTCCGAACAACATCCGTGAAGCCAGTGCACGCATATGATCGAAACCCTGCCGTAAAACCATATGGCCTCTACATCGTTTTGCCCGAAGCAGGAAAACCCTCTGTGTGGGACTCTAAAGACTTAAAAGTACGCTGGCAGTGGGTTTAACCACAAGTCCGTCAACGGTACTAGCTGCACGTAATGGCTACCCAGGTATCTGTCGATAAGGAGGCCGATGAGCAAACTCATCCGAACTCCTACTGAGCCTATCCGTAACAATCTCCGTACAGTCCGGTCTGTTCGTCTAAGATATGTAAGACTACGGTAGCACCCCGGCCGTCTTTCCGAAGCCAAAATGCGGAAACAAAAAATTTTCTAAACTAGAAAACTGGCGCTATCGTATGCTTAAAACCCGGATCGAACCATTAACCTACAACTAGCAATCTAGAGAAGGGATAGAAAGGGTATACCGATCGATTCGTGTCCTTCGATCTTTGGCCACCATCCCAAGCTCCCCGCGGCAACTCCGGTCTTGATATCCTCGTCGGAAAGGGCACCACATCTACGAGTCTTTTTACGGGCTCCCGCTTCATCCAAAGCAACTCGGGCACGAAGTGTGCTAGTCAACGTGTCCAAGGTGTTGTAAAGAATGTTTGTAATCACTTTGTCTCTTGCATCCATGGATTTGGATAGAGGTTAGAGGTGTTGCCATTGATGGAGATAATGAGCTAGAGGAAGAAGAAGAAGAGGAAAAACCTTTTCTTTTGTTGTTCTTGTGATGAAAATGAGAGAGCTAGTTTCAAAAATACAAAACCAAACTTTATGTCATGGCAGCCCCTCTCTCTCTCTTCATCAAATCAAGACACAAATCAAACATCAAATGTGACATATGCACATAAAAAGAGACCATGAGTCACTCGCCTTGCATGTGTCACAATTAATGCACAAAATGATGATTTCTAGCTCATAATTTCCATTAGCAAACATTAATCCAAATGTTTGCAACAATAAAAAGATACGGCAACATCTAAAGTAAACTCATGACAGATCACAAGGATACCCCTCATATGTATATACATAGCTGCATCCGCATTCCGACTGAATGCGAATGCGATGAGACTAAAGTAATTCAACAAATCTAATACTAGGATCTGGCTTAAACCAAAGCCCAGTAGTATGATCCGTCCGATCAAGATCCGTGCAATACCGCACGTATAAGATCGAACCCTGCCATATATCATACGGCCTCTACATCGTTTCGCCTGAAACTTGAGAAACTGTCTGTAGGGGACTCTAAAGACTCGTCAATACTTTGGCTGTGGATTTAACCACTAGCACGTCAGAGGTATTAGCCGTGCGTAACGAGCTACCAGGTATTGACCAAAAGGGAGGTCGATGAGCGAACTCATCCTGACACCCTACTGAGCCTGTCAGTGACAATATACGTACAGTCCGATCTATTCGTCTATGAGCATCGCATGGCGGGCCTAGGGGGTTGGTAAAAGTCAGACCCCCAAAAGCGGTACAAGTCGTGTCGGAGTGTAGCCCAGAACATCCTGAGATACTACTGGAATACCTACCAGTAAATCCCTGCCTCGGCCGAGGGCTTTGTGTAATGGCTCTCCTAGACACAGCGCGATCTCACCCCCAATACCGGGAGAGACGAATCCCCTGCCAATCCGCTCACTTGCCTCCATGTGGCTCGGGACTGTACCCAACTAAAACTTATTTGCACGACTCCTTTGAGCCGTGGTAGGGTAGTAATCAAAGTACAGTGGGAACTCACACGAGACAAATGACGATCTCAGGTCGATGAACTAACCTGTACACATGTCACCAGGGAACTGCTATCTGACGTCTGGTATAATACCAACTAGCATGTTCCCGGCGAGTCCTGTCCGGTGTACTCATAGCCCAATGAGCACCTGTATACATCTTAGGTGAATTAACTGACACCAGTGGCTTGTGAGACCGGCCACCGCCTCTCGTCGGGGCCTCGACTGTATACACTAGTCTACTCTGGAGTATCGATGCCCTGTCTCGAAACTCCCACGACTAGGGACCACTTTTAAGGATGTGCTTATGGACTACCTAACTCTCGTGTATATGATCGCCATCATACTGTTGGTAGTCAAGCAGGATCCTAAGGGCTCTATCAACGTGTAATAGTGAACATGTCACCTAAAACTGTACACGACTGATAAAGACAAACCATGGTAGCATATTATTCTCTATCAACGTGTAATAGTGAACTACAATGTCACCTAAAGCATGTACACGATGATAAAGACAAACCGGATAGTATACAAACCTCTCGAGTAAGACCGTCCTACCGGTATATGTCCTCCCTCAATCATTAAAATCACGTGCCTGTGATCCAATAATTGACTCTGAGGGCACTATATCCAACAATCTCCTACTTGCACTCAAGGCTAATTATTGCGATGTCGCATACTCACAGCCCGTGTGATACCGAACACCCAACTCCTCTACTAATCAGTCTCACAAAACCCGTTTGCGAAACTATTGCGTTCGAGGAATAGCCTCAGTGAGTGGATCCGCCCTGATATTTCTTTCTATGTCTCTCTTTATCTCAAATTCGCGGAGAAAGCCATCTCCTGAAATGAGCAATACCATTCTTAGAATATGTCTGGATATCTGATGGGACCTAGCTCATAAACGATCTCCAAATCCAAACTTCTTAGACTGTATCGTCAACTGAACTTAATCAGTATCCTGCATCATGCCTCCCTCAGTGTCCAATTGGATCACCTGTCCAAAACACTGCCCCTCGTCAGAGGGAAAACTATAACTCTGACAGTCACTCTGTCATCCAGGTCACCTTGGAAGCCTGGAATGATAACCGTCTCCCGAAAGAGTTTGTTGTTATCATATCCCTAGAACATCCACTTGTGTTCTAAAACTGCTCCCGATCGTTTCTCCAGGATTGGATCAATATCAACATATTGCATCTCGTGCAAAAACAACATCTGGTGTGGTACTTGATATGTCATGATCAACTTAATTGCCTTAGCAAGTGATCTGCCGATCATGCACATCCCTCTCTCCTTTAGTCTATAAGACATCTTTAGAGAGGGTGACTCCATCATCTGCAGGTACACTACCGTGCCAGGAGTCGTCCATTCAAAATACCTTTAGAATGCTGTCTAAGTACCCTGATTGGGACACTTCCCAAATCTAGATCTAAAACCATAGATCTAGTAACCAGAATGCCTGATATAATATCCAAGCCCTATGTGGAGAAACCACTGTGTGACAACCAAAGTATAACCGATCGTAGTATAGGAATTTCACTTCCTACTCTGTGTATGTCATCCAAATACCAGGACATCACACACTACTACCTTCTTAACAGATCCATCCCCTATTCTGATGAAGTCAAACCTATGACTGTCACATCAGGAATAGATAATCTATCTCCACTATATCTGCTTTAGTCTATAAATAAACATAAGCTATTTGTCCACTATGCTTCCGCTGCTCCCACTGACTACGACAACCCTCTGGCAAAATAATATACACGTGCACTTCTAAAGCCATTTCAGAACGACGCTATACTCATCCTCCTGCTGGGTCTCATAGCCTGGAACAACAGTAGTGTCAAGTCTGGGTAAACAAGAACCTCCCTGTCACCGTCTTTGAGCATACCGAAGTACCTCTCGAGTGCCTGAGGTTACCCACCATATCTGCGGAGTGGCTAACGGAATGTCAAACCAGATCGAATCTTTAGGTTCTTATCAAATTTTTAGTAATCGTTTGCGGTTCTGGAATCACTTCCAGTTCTACCATACTCCCACTACTGTTTTCTGAAAAAATCCATTTTTATTAAAACTGTGGCGAGTCAAAAACAATATCACTATTGATCTTCCAGATAGTAGAAAGTCAACCCTCGTCATAGCCCGGGTCAACCCACAAACATCCATTACAGAAACGTGCCTTGAGTTATCCAGAGTCTGGTTTTAAGCATAAGCCGGACAACTCCCCGTACCTTAACATCGTTAAGATATGAACCGTTCTATATCCAATATAGAAACAGAGGCACTGATTTAATTGGAACCAGATTCAAATCATGCAGCTATCTCCAGTGCATGTCAACTAAATGTAAGGAGGTCGATCAGCGTTACTCAACTTAGGAATCCATCCAGATATGAGTAACCTGAAAGAGAAACAAGTTTCTCAAAATCATTACTATCAACTGAATACCATACACAAGTATCTACATCCTCGATCACCTTGAAGAATCCTGATACTTGCAACGCCTGGTTCTCTACTTTATTCTTATACCTATAACTTCTCAAAACTTAGACCTTGTATTTCTACGAAACACTTGTCTAAAAACTAGAGAAGTCATAAGTAAACAGAATATAGTACGAGGACCAACCCCTCTGTCCTAATGGATACTGGACAACATACAATACTCTGTACAAGTCCCTAAGTTGAATAACTCATACCCTGTGCGTCGTAGGTTGAAAACTGTTCTTATGGTTAAGAAGAATTACACCGCTGTTTAATGCTCCTTACCTAACCATCCACTGATGTAGGTAAATGTCATAAACATAATTTCAAAAAGTCATATCTCACTTTATAAAAATAAACGTACAGATATATCAATTTGAAATTGGTACATAACAACGGATATTCAAAACCAAATATCTGCCGTCCGGCAAACAACCCAGGCAATTTCCTCAAATATCACCAATTACAACGAATCCCGATATAATGAGGATGATCACCCAATTCCCAATAACTTACTCCCACTCATCATCTGTAAAACCATACAGATGTGAGAATCAAACCTGGTAAATACATACCCTGGAGCAAGTGCTAATTGGGAAATCAGTTTTCTTTTAACAGTACACAGTGAAAATGAAACATTGATATGTTTCGAAGGGGTATCCGGGTATTCCTAGTAATGCCTCTTCCATTATCCAGATTCACAACTGTAACCGTATATTACTTTGCCATCTCTCCAAATCCCTTTATATGTCTTTAGTCATTACCTTCTGTACACCCCTTCAGGCTAAATGGTTTTCTTCCTTCCCTACCGTTCGGCACCAGTCTATGCTTTGGAAGAAGACTGTCCAATAAGCATAATGGGTGTACTGTCCCAATCCTAGGGGCACTCGTAACCTGAGAGAAGGTGAAGATAAAAGACAACTGAATAAACCTTATTCCTTATTTCTCCTGAACCAGAATCCATCCCCGAACTGGAACAAATTCTTTCGAGTTCGTATATAACCATACGATGGAGTATCCAGATAACTGTGGATCTTCGTAGTGATACGGAGTGTCCCGGAGAAATACAAAGGTGAAGTAGGAGTGGCGATGAAATACTTGGTTTGGTCGTGAATAATAGTCGCAATTTTCTTTGCCCTCTTTCTAATCCCTTTATTTGTCTTTACTTAATACCTTCTGTACACCACACTTAGGCTAATCGGCTTTCTTCATTCCCTACCGTTCGGCACCTGCCTATGGTTTAGAAGAAGACTATCCAATAAGCGTAATAGGTGTACTATCCCCTAATCCAAGGAGCACTCGCAACCTTAGAGAAGGTAAAAGGAAAAGAAAATTGAATAGTCCTATTCGTTTTCTCCAGAACCGGAAACCATCCTCGAATCTGGAACAAGTTCCTTCGAGTTCGTATATAACCATACGATGGTTTTATCCAATGGAAGTGGATGTTCGTAGTAATACGGGGTGTTCTGGAGAAAAGGGTAAAAGAAGGAGTGGCAATGAGGTATGCAACTCTGACAATCCAAAAGCCAGTGTTATAAGAAGGTTCAATTAATCTTGGTCACTGAGTCATAGTCAAGGGTCAGGCCATGGTCGCTGTCAAAGAGAGAGAGAAAAGAAACACTCAGCGTGCACTCTAACCTAGATCAGAATGGTTATCAATTTATCTAATCAGGAAACCTCCCACTGTATCCTCAAATTCTCCTCCAAACCTGCAAGAAGAATTAGTCGGGATCACCTGAGGAGTAAACCAACTCATCAGTGGGAATCGGGATCCAACTATCATCGCATGATAACGTGACGGAATCCACTCACGTTATCACACTCCAGAAGGTATGCGCATGCCTGGCAAGGTTCAGTTTCTTTAGAAACTCCCGATGTGATTTTTACCCATAGGACCCAAGTGACCTTGACTGAGCCAACATATCAAAGGATAATAGTCAAGTTCAACCCGTCATTATCTTGATTGCATTAGACCCACCCGCATGAGTCCTTGACTGAGCCAAAATGACCGCACGACTGTCCTAACCAATCTCATATCCATGCAACAGAAAAGCACTACATAGCTACCGAACACTACGTCTCGGCTAAGCACGACATACGTAGCACGAATACAAAGCAATACTAATCTGAAATGACGGAGGGCTACGGCTGGTTTTTGGCGAAAAACCTTTAACGTAATGAACTTGATATCGTTGAAGGAACTGCATAGCTTTTTATAAAAATATGGTGACGAAAACCTTTGCTAAAGAGGTCACTCCCGGTGAGGGATCTCGGCTCTTTCCCCGTAGAATGAGGTACAGGATATTCCAACTGAATACCACGATGCAAAGCAAAAGGCAATCGGCTATAGTGAAGTTATTACCCTGGCGCAAACTTCTGTCCAAGGGGCCACTCCCGGTGAAGGGATCTCGGCCCTTGCCTTGTCGACTGAGGTGCTGAATATTCATAACCGAATACCACTGTGCAAAACAAAAGAGAACGTCCTTGCAATAACAGCTTTTTGAAAAATGTTCCAACAACATCAGAATAGGTTTGTTTAGCTTGCATTGATCCGAATCAATGCAGTCCCATCAATTGATCACACCACAAAAGAACAAAAATACGATGTACGTATATGCCATCCGCATTCGCCACTGGGTCCCGTCATCACCCGTTAGGTTACTTAACTAACAACAGAGCGGGGACTGGACTAGCGCGGGTGTAAAACATATACAACATCTACTAGTATATATATCAATATATAATAATCGCTCAAGGCGTGATAAAATGCAACATCATAGAAATGTAATAAGTATCACAGAACAATACAGATAGTCTGGGATCCTCAGGTTTCATAGAGCCGCTGCTGAAACCCGACGTTCCCCTGGTCGTGTGGATAGCCTGCGCAATGAAATCCTAGACCCCTACGGGCGTGGCAAGTTACCCGCCAAAACCTGAAGCGAGGCAGCCCCCTTCAACAAAGTGAATGGACCACCCAGCACTTCACGGAATCCGGTAACTTGAGCACCCTTCCTTGGGTCAACCGTACCCCCTACGAGTGCGGCAAATAGCCCGCCAATTCTAGAGTAAAGCCCCCTCCATCTCAAAGCCATGAGATGCGGGCCCGTTGCCCTCTAGAACCCGGCTATCCGTGCACCCCACCTTGGGGTAAGCCTAGTACAGAAAGTAAAATATATACAACGGGTACATCGACCTTAGCCCGGTCGTGCCTCAAAAGAATAATATACAAACAGGCAGTGACGACAGTCCACATGTCGGACGCTCGTCCCGCAATATCAAATGTACAAATACAACCAAACTGTACTACCATTGCACCAGGCTATCCACCACGACAAATCCGCAACATCACAGCACAACACAGAACATCAACGTGAATGTTACGTTCGCAAATCCATCTAAAAGGGCTATAGTAATTAGACAGGATTTACAGATCAAATGACATTCACGGTCGCAGATATAATGTAAATACTGTGAACTAACATGTTTAAAATTTTCGATCGACAAAATTTCCCGAAGTGGGCCCCAAGCACAATACCCAGTACTCAAATAAATCTGGGCCCAAAATAAAATTACCAGAAACCCCTTTTCCAAGTCAGAGACCTACTGAAGAAATTTGGTGCACTGTGGCTACAGTACGGCCATGGATCCGCGGCCAAAACGTGGGTACGGCCGCAGATCCGCCGCGCTACAGTGAAATCAGCCCACCAAATTTTCTCAGTTCTTTTAAAAAACCCTGCCTGATTTTCTGAGATACCCAAAAAAAATTTTAGAGCACAAAATAAAATCGACAGAAACTGAACAATTGGAAACGCGGTTTTTGGAAATTTCGTCCGATCGAAATTCTAAACACGCTAGAGCAAGCTAGTAAAGGATAATGGCATGGCTCTGATACCATGTAAGACTACGGTGGCGCCCCGGCCGTCTTTCCGAGGCCAAAATGTGGAAACGAAAATTTTTCTAAATTAGAAAACCGGCGCTATCGTATGCTTAAAACCCGGATCGAACCATTAACCTACAACTAGCAATCTAGAGAAGGGATAGAAAGGCTATACTGATCGATCCGTATCCTTCAGTCTTTGGCCACCATCCCAAGCTCCCCGCGGCAACTCCGGTCTTGATCTCCTCGTCGGAAAGGGCGCCACATCTATGAGTCTTTTTACGGGCTCCCTCTTCATCCGAAGCAACTCGGGCATAAAATGTGCTAGTCGACGTGTCTAAGGTGTTGTAGAGAATGTTTGTAATCACTTTGTCTCTTGCATCCATGGATTTGGATGGAGATTAGAGGTATTGCTATTGATGGAGATAATGAGCTAGAGGAAGAAGAAGAAGAAGAAAAACCTTTTCTTTTGTTGTTCTTGTGATGAAAATGAGAGAGCTAGTTTCAAAAATACAAAACCAAACTTTATGTCATGGCAGCCTCTCTCTCTCTCTCTTCATCAAATCAAGACACAAATCAAACATCAAATGTGACATATGCACATAAAAAGAGACCATGAGTCACTAGCCTTGCATGTGTCACAATTAATGCACAAAATGATGATTTCTAGCTCATAATTTCCATTAGCAAACATTAATCCAAATGTTTGCAACAATAAAAAGATACGGCAACATCTAAAGTAAACTCGTGACGGATTACAAGGATACCCCTCACCTGTATATACATACCTGCATCCGCATTCCGACTGAATGCGAATGCGATGAGACTAAAGTAATCCAACAAATCTAATACTAGGATCCGGCTTAAACCAAAGCCCACAAGTATGATCCGTCCGATCAAGATCCGTGCAATACCGCACGTATAAGATCGAACCCTGCCATATATCATACGGCCTCTACATCGTTTCGCCTGAAACTTGAGAAACTGTCTGTGGGGGACTCTAAAAACTCATCAATACTTTGGCTGTGGATTTAACCACTAGCACGTCAGAGGTATTAGCCGTACGTAACGAGCTACCAGGTATTGACCAAAAGGGAGGTCGATGAGCGAACTCATCCTGACACCCTACTGAGCCTGTCAGTGACAATATCCGTACAGTCCAGTCCGTTCTTCTATGAGCATCGCATGGCGGGCCTAGGGGGTTGGTAAAAGTCAGACCCCCAAAAGCGGTACAAGTCGTGTCGGAGTGTAGCCCAGAACACCCTGAGATACTACTGGAATACCTACCAGTAAATCTCATGTCTCGGCCGAGGGCTTTGTGTAATGGCTCTCCTAGACACAGCGCGATCTCACCCCCAATACCGGGAGAGACGAATCCCCTGCCGATCCGCTCACTTGCCTCCATGTGGCTCGGGACTGTACCCAACTAAAACCTGTTTGCATGACTCCTTTGAGCCATGGTAGGGTAGTAATCAAAGTACAGTGGGAACTCACACGAGACAAATGACGATCTCAGGTCGATGAACTAACCTGTACACATGTCACCAGGGAACTGCTATCTGACGTCTGGTATAATACCAACTAGCATGTTCCCGACGAGTCCTGTCCGGTGTACTCATAACCCAATGAGCACCTGTATACATCTTAGGTGAATCAACTGACACCAGTGGCTTGTGAGACCAGCCACCGCCTCTCGTCGGGGCCATGACTGTATACACTAGTCTACTCTGGAGTATCGATGCCCTGTCTCGAAACTCCCACGACTAGGGACCACTTTTAAGGATATGCTTATGGACTACCCAACTCTCACGTATATGATCGCCATCATACTGTTGGTAGTCAAGCAGGATCCTAAGGGCTCTATCAACGTGTAATAGTGAACATGTCACCTAAAGCTGTACACGACTGATAAAGACAAACCATGGTAGCAAACTATTCTCTATCAACGTGTAATAGTGAACTACAATGTCACCTAACGCATGTACACGATGATAAAGACAAACCAGATAGTATACAAACCTCTCGAGTAAGACTGTCCTACCGGTATAGGTCCTCCCTCAATCATTGCAATCATGTGCCTGTGATCCAATAATTGACTCTGAAGGCACTATATCCAACAAAATACTTGCATATCAGGCCTAGGGGGATGGTAACCGTCAGACCCCTAATAGCACAATAAGTCATGCCGGGGTAGAGCCCAATACACCCTGAGAAACTACTGGAGTACCTACCAGTAAATCTCGCTTGCCCTGACCAGGGACTTTGTGTAATGGCTTTCCGAACACAGCGCGATATCAACCCCCAATACCGGGAGAGACGGATCCTATCTAACCGCTACTGCCTCCAAGTGCTTCAGGACCGCACCTAACTACTACATGTTTGCATGACTCCTTTGAGCTGTGGTAGGATAGTAATCTAAGTGCAGTGGGAACACATTTGAGACGAATAGTGATATCAAGTCAACGGACTAACCTGTACTCATGCCACCCGGGAACTGCTACCCGACGATAGGTATAATACCAATCAGCAGTTCCCAACGAGTCCGTCCAGTGTAGCTCATAACCCAATGAGCACTTGTATACTATCTCCAGTACGACGTACTAATGGCTGTGGGATAGACCATTTCCCCTGCTGGGATGAGAAGCTTATACACTAGTCTACTCTGGAGTATCGATACCCCGTCTCGATAATCATATGACTAGGGACCTGTATAAGGATGTGCTTATAGACTACCCAGCCCCACTAGTGTGATTGCCATCACAACGATGGTAGTCAAGCAAAGATCCTAAGGGCTCTACCAATATGTATAAGCGATATGCTAAAAGAAATATATGCACATATTGAGGTAGAATTAAACCAAGTAGCATACTACCATTTTGAGCAAGACGGTTATTATAACTGTGAATATCCCAAGCTTTCAATATGTAATATACACTCCAGTATGATACAATAATGGCCTCTAGAGAATATATCACTAACAATTTCAACTTGGCGACCGTCAGACCCTCCGCGACTAACCTAGAGTCGAGGAGGGCCGCCTTCTCTTCCACCTGTTGTAGCCGGCCAAGGAGCTCCTCCTCTCGCGAGGAAGATTCGCCCACCTTCTTCATTGCCGGAGCCACCTCCTCGGACTCCATTGTAACGAGGAGGGCGCAGTGTTGGAGGACCTGAAGAAAACATGAACCATGTTAAAAAGCTGAAAATCGAGTAAAAAACACTTGAGAAATTCTTGAAATGAGTTACTGACCTGAGCAGCCTCCTAAGCTATCGTGGCCACCTGGGCCTTCATCGTGCTTCGGAGAATCTTGGCCCCCACCGCTTTCTCCATGTCTGCCAGTAAACTGTCGGCTATAGAAAGCCCCGAGGGCACCTCGATGCAGAACTCGCCTTCCTGCACCTGAATCCCAGTCGAAGGCGTCCGAGAAACCACCCTCTTCTTCCTTTTAAGGAGGGATTCAGGTGCAGGCAGCGCCTCCGTCCTGGCTCGAGGAACCGCATCCTGTGCGTGCTTGTGACCTTTCCCACGGCGTTTATCTAGAGCTGAGGGCGCGGAGGAAGCCTTGGAAGGAGGAGCCTGCCGAGGAGCCGTACTTGGAGCTGGTCGTGCCGAGCTGGAGTCACCGCTCTTCTTCCTCTGGGCCTTGACGGCCATGGCAGCCATAATTTTCTGACGATCCATAGGCTCTGTGAGAAACACATAAGGAAAAAGATCAGCGACAAAATTTTAACAAAGTTTAGATAGATCAACAAAGGCCCTGACTTACCCACAATGCATGCGGGACTGATCCCAGCCTAGCTCAGTGCCTGCTCGGAAAGCAGGACATTAGCTCGCTGGATCGGTTCCCACTGCGACACCACCCTTGCCTCGGGGGTGTTCGACTGCCTAACCCTAGGACAATCGGCACCGTGCCACTGGATGGGCACCGGTGATCAGTCAAAAATACTGCATTTTTAACACGGCAATTTCCCTATCTTTTGCATTCATCTAGAGGTGTTCGGTTTGCATATTATACATATTAGCAAAACACCTATAAAATACTGAATTACCTGTACTATATACTAAAACCGGCATTTTTAGGAAAATTGACTGTTTATCATGGCATTACATCATTCTTGTATTGCGCAACACTTGTTTCTAAGTCTGTGCAGGAAATTCCAGGAGAAATGTCAAATTTGTATAACAGTGTTGTTAAAGAATACGCCAACTCAAGGACTTGAGATCTGGTAGTAATTTAGAAGGAATTCTGAGATTCAATATATCAGAGAAATACCAAGAAGATGTCACAAAGCAGTACCAGAAAATGTGCACACTGAGGCTCTCACGTGACCGCGGATCCGCGGTGGAGTTGCCACGTCACCATCTCAGCTTGACTTCAGAACTCTTCTCTCTGGTCCTACACTTCATCAAGCCAATGCAATTTCTACAGAACTCCAGAAGCTTCTTCAGTACAGCAAGCCCTCTGATGTCCTAGCTTCCAAAGCAAGCTTCACCTTAACTACCTTAAAAGCCTAGAACCTTCTCCCTAACCTCCTAACTTAAGGTAGAAGCTAAACCCTAACTAACTTGTTCTAGAGGCTTCTACCTAACTAACTAGCTTACAAGGGAAGCTAACATAGTCCAAGCTTCTTAAGGAAGCCAATCATTCCTAAGCCTATAAAAGGGACCCTAGGCCTCACTTGAAAAGGTTGTTGATTGTTGTTGAAAGTTGTTCAATAATTCTACACACAAGTTGAGTGACATAACTTGTAACCCTAATCCCCAATTCAAATTCCAAAGCCAAATTCAAGATCCCGAGTACCAAATCAAGCGAGAAGCCTTTAACCTTTTAGGAGCGAAGCCGATCTTCATCCGAGCAAGTGATCAAAGCCGATCCGCGACTCAAGGAGACGAGCGAAGCCAAATCGACGATCGAGTTCTTCCTCTTGTAGTTCTTGAGCGAATTGTAACGGAATTGTTGATAAATAAAAGGTGAAATTCTTTAATCTTGCTTTCTTTAAATTCTTGCATCATGATTCGAGCTCAATTTGTGATTGTGGTTCTTGTTGTGATGTTTGAGTAAAACTCCGCTCGTAAAGGAGTCGAGACGATCAATAGATGATGATGTTACAAATATCGAAACAATTCTTAAGTCCTACGAGTTTGTAAACCCTAGCAAATTGAAGAATCGATGACCTAGTTTCGATGCGATGCTTTCTTGATTGTGTTCGCTCGAAATTACGGATCGACGATCGATTCTTGAATTTACTAGAGGCTAGAATGTGAATGATATCGACGAAAGGACAAGGGATAGGAGATGAAACCCTAGTTTCACAAGAAATCCCTAATTCTCGTTGATCATCATCGATCTAGTATCAATTCATCGATGGATAAGAATATGTAATCGCTAGATTTCATCACATCTATAGATCCGATCGATTCCTACGAGCCTCGCTTCGATTCTTGATATTTGATTTGGAAATCATCACAAATTCTCGATTCTTGATTTTATCGTTTCTTGATTTAGACTAGATTTTTCTAATTCTTGAACTTCAAATCTTTAAATCATGAATTGGTGTTTGTTTTCTTTTCCTTAAAGTTTCAACTCATCTAATTCGAAACACGAATGATTACACTTTCCCTGAGGACGATCCGCACTTACTAACGCGCTACAATTCGACACCGTTATTGATTGCGGTCAAAATATTTTTGGTTGTGATTTCTTTACATTTGATTTACTTACACAATCGAAAATCGTATTCAATCAAATGGCGCCGTTGCCGGGGATCGTGCGCTAATTCGTTCTTTATTTGAAATTTGAGTTGAAAAGTTTATTCCATCTATATTTTTAGATCTAAATTCGCACAAACCCTAAACGTGTTGTTGTGATTTGTTGCGAGGAAATATGAAATTATTGGAGCTGGAGAAAAAAATTCTGATCATTCCAGAGAGCTGTGTAAGTGCACAGCAGCTGCTACAATAATTTTTGTATAGTGATCAGCTGAAGGAACCGCGCTTCCGCGGCATTAGGTGACTCCCGCGCGGATCCGCGGCAGGTTGACTTCCTCACTGTTCCAAAATTACAGGTATACTTCTAGACTTTCTTATCTCTTTCCTTATCTGCTCTAATTAACAATTGTCTGCAGGTTTCTTTGCAAATAAATTGCAGCGCCGCAAAAAGTAATAAAAATTGTGCGTGTTTTTTATTCTTGGTTGTTTGCATATTAATACGGAATTTAAGGGGCACGGCCAAATCCAGATTAGGTGGGGAGTTCATTACCCTTCCTAAGCCCCAAAAAAAATCACAAACTTGCATCCGCATTTACCCTCATTAACTAAAAAAGATCTAGAGATTACTCTAAGGACCGTCGCGCTCACTTAGGACAAGAGAAGGCCATGGGTAATTCATTGTTTATCCACGTTTCTTTTATGGTGTCTAAGGCAAGTTTGTCTAAGGCTAGTGGTTATTAATTAGGCCCACTACTTACGTAGTGGAGTACCTTCCCACTTACCTGGAACTTACCTGGCCACAGGGGAGACAAAGAGACAGTGGAGGATTGATCCTGCGACTTGTCTTTTGGCAGTTAGGAGCGGTCTAGAGTTTTGACCTAGGCGACCACTAAAATTAGGGTTTTGCTTGTTGCATTTGTTGTGATCGCATCATTTTTTCAAAAATCTGTATCTTTTTCAAAACAAACACCGCATTCATTCTTTCCCCTAATTATAATTCACGCTGCCACTTGTACTAACCCTTTTTAGTGCAAGATAGGCTGGACACGGGATTCTAGTGCCCGTTTAGTCCGTGTCCTCCCCCCCCCACGACCTAAAAGTCGGTATTTCTACATTTACCTTTTCTTTACCCACCACCACACCCACATCGATGGATCCGTCTCCATCGAACTTCTTTACCACTACTCTGCCGCCGTCCGTTGGTGTGCAGAATCCACCCCGCATCTCTCTCCAAGAGAGGTGCTATCCTACACGATGTCCCCTTTCCATCTGTCTTTCCATTCCACCAGCCAACGGGGAAAATTTTGAAATTAAACCCCAATACATCAACCTTCTAGCAAAATTCCACGGTCTCGAGTCTGAAGACGCATACGCCTTTATCACCAAATTTAAAAATGTATGCGCAATGATGGGTACCTCACAGCTTTCTATGGATGCTATGCGTCTTCTTCTTCTCCCATTCACCTTGTGTGATATAGCCGAGAAGTGGCTGTATAACACTACCGCACATTCCATTTCAAATTGGGAAGAATTCGTCAAAGCATTCCTTAAGAAATTCTACCCACATCATAAAACAGCTCTAGTCCATAGCGAAATAAATCAATTCACCCAGCTTCCAAATGAACCATTTTCAAAATGTCTTGAACGCTTCAAGGATCTGTTAGTCCAATGTCCACATCACGGAATCCTTAGATGGGAACTGTGCAGAATCATATATGAGGGCATTAATCCTAACACAAGATAGATCCTTGAATCCATGTGTCAAGGCAAGTTTATGACCAAAGATGATAGGGAAGCCTGGAAATTTCTAGAAGATTTCGCTGAAAAATCTTTACAGTGGGAGGGTGTGAGTCAATCGTCTAGGGATGGCAATAATATTTCCATAGGAGTTAGAGCTGACATTTCAGCTATGCAAAAGAAACTCGAGACTATGGAAAACAAATTTTTAACCGCCCTAAGTCAAATATCACTCTCCAAAACTGTATGTGGCTGCTGTTCTGATCCTTCTCATTTGACGAAAGAATGTCCAATAAACTCTCCGTTTCAAGGTCATGAGCATATCAATTCTGCTTACCAACAAAGACCTAGAAACGATCCATTTTCTTCCACATATAATCAGAGTTGGAGGAATCACCCGAACTTTGCTTGGAACCAATCCCAAAATCAAAACACGGTTCCAAACCAACACAATTTCCAAAGGGCCCCTCCACCACAACAGCAACCACAATTGAGTCAGCACCCCTTCCAAGCACAAAACTTCCAAAATCCGGTCAACACACCTGCACCGTCTAATCCTTTGCAGTTGACCGGGACTGATGAATCCTCTTCATTTGCACAATACATGAATTTGGTCTTAACAAATATCATGCAAGTTTCGGCTGAAATGAAGTCTTCTGTCGATAAAATTGAGAAAAACTCTGCGTCCCAAAGCGAGAGTATTAAATCGATGGAAGCAGAAATTGCATGACTAAAAGCCGAAATGAGTGCAAGAGAGAAAGGGAAACTTCCAGCTCAATCCCTACCCAACCCTGGCTATTCACATCATGTGAATGCAATCACGTTGAGATCTGGAAGAGTGCTTGACAATCACCTTGGGGAAGAGTTTGATGATACTGAAAAATCTATCAAAAACACCCCGGCTGAGTCATTTCCTTCCACTTCTACTTCTAATTCTGACCCCAGTTCTTCTACCCCACCACCTTCTTGCGAGCCTATTCTTCGTTTCCCACAAGGCTCGCCACCTCAGCCCATCTCTTCTAGTACAAAAAAAACGATCCCCACTTCTATTCTGGGATCGGGTCCACACACACTTCCTTCTCCTATGATGGACCCAGCGCTTATTGCTAAAGCACCTTATCCTAATCGGTTAAGGACAAATCGAGTCCACATATGGAGAAGATTATGGACATGTTTAAGCAAGTTAACATCAACATCCCTCTTCTAGATGCCATCCAACAAGTTCCGTCCTATGCGAAAACTCTTAAGAACTTGTGCACTAGGAAGAGGAAGACTCAAGTGCCCAAGAAGATATTCATGGCAAAGACTGTAGACACGGCTTCCCCCAACAAGTACCACGGAAACGTAAGGACCCTGGCTGTCCTACTATTTCTATTTCTATTGGGGAAAAACACATCAACCGTACTCTACTAGACCTTGGCGCTAGTGTTAACTTGCTTCCATACTCGGTTTACGAGCAACTAGGTATCAGAGTGTTAAAGCCCTCGAGCATAACTCTCCAGATGGCAGACCGATCAATCACCAAACCTAGGGGTGAACTGGAGGATGTGTTAATAAAAATCGAGGAATTCGTATTCCCTGTGGATTTTATTGTAATTGATACACAGCCTGTAGCGAACCCACGGAATCAAATTCCGGTGATTTTAGGTCGCCCCTTTTTGGCCACTTCCAATGCAGTAATCAACTGTCGTAATGGTTCTATGACCTTATCCTTCGGGAATAGGTCAATAGAGCTGAACATTTACAAGTTGGGAAGTGTACCCTCCGAACCTACTGCTCAGCTCTGTTCTGTCGACTTAATGGATGTCGACAGCAGCGAATTTGATGATCCTCTTGATACCGATCTTGACTCTTTTCATATGTTGTTGTTTGACCCAACTATGTATCATATACATACGGACTCTTCCACTGAGATGTCCGGGTCAACATCTAACACTGATTATGAACTGCTTTTAGAGTCTGAAGATCACCCCGCACTTTGTGATGACATTATTCTTCATGGTATTGATGGAACTTTTGAGGAGATTTTCGCTGATGAACTCGCATTTTTGAATGACACGGATGTTGAGATGAATCATGTCCCAATCAATGAAATTGAACCTCCACCCCTTCTTCTGAACTGTAAAAAGAATGCGGGTAATCCATCACATTCACTGCATCGTCTCTCCAAAATGAGACGCACACACATATTCTATTCCACCACTTACCATTTCCCCACTTCTTCTTCCACCAACCAGAGCACTGCATTGATAAAATTTTCGAATGGTTGGTGTTAACTTTCGGTCTTTACAAAGCTTGGCATCGACCAATGATTCTTGCCCCCTCATGTGATTTTCAAAGATTAACATTGCTTAACTCAAGTTTGGGGGGGCATTTTTTCTGGCTCTTGAAAAGAAATTTTTTTATAAAATGATGAGCCAAAAATAAGTTTGGGGGAGGTTCTTCACTTAAATATTTTGCCCCCACTAATAAATTCCTCCCAGGCTTACAGATTTTTCGAGATATAGCGGATGACAACAGTGAGGACACTATTGAAAATAAGTTTGGGGGAGGTTTGTGCTTATTTTCGCATCATTTGCATCATACTTTGCATAAGCACAAAACAATTTTGAAAACCTATAAAAATTTTAAAAAATTTCTAAAAAGATAAAAATATTTTTGTATATAAATAAGATAATAAAAGTTTAGATAGTGAAAAATTACATCCATGAGATTAGAAAATTTTAAGAAAACCAAGAAAATTAAAAGTTTTCTTATACGAACTAGTAATAAGTAGTTATGAGCCGTTGTCCCAAGGGTTAGTAAGATGAAGGAAGTCACTAATCTGAGGATAAAAATAAGTCTGAAAAATAGTTTCTATTCTGGAAGCCAAACATTTTGAACGTTGATACCCTGCTATTCGCACTTTCATACGTCTTGAAACTCGGGATAGTAGAGGATACCTTGAAATGCTCTTGTCTAAAAGCCGATTTATGAAGGAAATAAAAAAAATGATGAAGAAAATATAAAATGGTGAGAAAAATGGACACTGGTTTTGTTATCGCCAAGGCAGCAATAAAAAATATAGCGAGGGTGCCTCTTCACCTAGTGCCCTAAGGCCAACTGGTCTGGGAGTCACTGCTAAGACGAGGAAAAACACCAAATAAGCAAGCACATGAGTAATCGGTCGGTTAGTACCTCAAGAAGTATTAACGGTTGCATGACATTGTGTGAGCAATCTCATTTAAATATTTATTAATTAAAAAGTACCGAGGCAGATGGGCAAGAGTATGATAGCTTGAATTGAATTCTCCGGGTGTAGGGATGTCTTTACACACACGTAGGGTTATATGATCGATGTTTGGAAGAAAGATAGGAATGAAGAATAAGACGATGTTTTATTGAGGGAGGACGTGATTTCTGACATCTTTTCATGACTATTAAGATAGGGCTCATGACAACCGAAAAGGTAGCTTAGTTGGAAACCCTAATTTTAAAGGATTTTTCTTTTACAATTCTTATCTTTAAATGTAATATTCACGATCTTCCTTTTATTATTGGATTTTGTGGGTGCAATCCGCTGAAAACCCTCAGGAGACAACACTCCTCCTACTAGGGACACCTAAAGGTTTAAAGGCTTGTTGCACGTGCTCAGTGCAATCGTGTTGCCTACGAAAGTGTGCTACTTAGTTTTTCTCTTTCTTTTCTCCTTCTCTTTTTAATAAAACAGTTCGCTCGAGACGACCGAAAATAAGTTTGGGGGAATTTGATCAGTCGAAAATACTGCATTTTTAACACGGCAATTTCCCTATCTTTTGCATTCATCTAGAGGTGTTCGGTTTGCATATTACACATATTAGCAAAACACCTATAAAATACTGAATTACCTGTACTGTATACTAAAACCGGCATTTTTAGGGAAATTGACTGTTTATCATGGCATTACATCATTCTTGTATTGCGCAACACTTGTTTCTAAGTCTGTGCAGGAAATTCCAAGAGAAAGGTCAAATTTGTATAACAGTGCTGTTAAAGAATACGCCAACTCAAGGACTTGAGATCTGGTAGTAATTTAGAAGGAATTCTGAGATTCAATATATCAGAGAAATACCAAGAAGATGTCACAAAGCAGTACCAGAAAATGTGCACACTGAGGCTCTCACGTGACCGCGGATCCGTGGTGGAGTTGCCACGTCACCATCTCAGCTTGACTTCAGAACTCTTCTCTCTGGTCCTACACTTCATCAAGCCAATGCAATTTCTACAGAACTCCAGAAGCTTCTTCAGTACAGCAAGCTCTTTGATGTCCTAGCTTCCAAAGCAAGCTTCACCTTAACTACCTTAAAAGCCTAGAACCTTCTTCCTAACCTCCTAGCTTAAGGTAGAAGCTAAACCCTAACTAACTAGTTCTATAGGCTTCTACCTAACTAACTAGCTTACAAGGGAAGCTAACCTAGTCCAAGCTTCTTAAGGAAGCCAATCATTCCTGAGCCTATAAAAGGGACCCTAGGCCTCACTTGAAAAGGTTGTTGATTGTTGTTGAAAGTTGTTCAATAATTCTACACACAAGTTGAGTGACACAACTTGTAACCCTAATCCCCAATTCAAATTCCAAAGCCAAATTCAAGATCCCGAGTACCAAATCAAGCGAGAAGCCTTCAACCTTTTAGGAGCGAAGCCGATCTTCATCCGAGCAAGTGATCAAAGCCGATCCGCGACTCAAGGAGACGAGCGAAGCCAAATCGACGATCGAGTTCTTCCTCTTGTAGTTCTTGAGCGAATTGTAACGGAATTGTTGATAAATAAAAGGTGAAATTCTTTAATCTTGCTTTCTTTAAATTCTTGCATCATGATTCGAGCTCAATTTGTGATTGTGGTTCTTGTTGTGATGTTTGAGTAAAACTCCGCTCGTAAAGGAGTCGAGACGATCAATAGATGATGATGTTACAAATATCGAAACAATTCTTAAGTCCTACGAGTTTGTAAACCCTAGCAAATTGAAGAATCGATGACCTAGTTTCGATGCGATGCTTTCTTGATTGTGTTCGCTCGAAATTACGGATCGACGATCGATTCTTGAATTTACTAGAGGCTAGAATGTGAATGATATTGACGAAAGGACAAGGGATAGGAGATGAAACCCTAGTTTCACAAGAAATCCCTAATTCTCGTTGATTATCATCGATCTAGTATCAATTCATCGATGGATAAGAATATGTAATCGCTAGATTTCATCACATCTATAGATCCGATCGATTCCTACGAGCCTCACTTCGATTCTTGATATTTGATTTGGAAATCATCACAAATTCTCGATTCTTGATTTTATCGTTTCTTGATTTAGACTAGATTTTTCTAATTCTTGAACTTCAAATCTTTAAATCATGAATTGTTGTTTGTTTTTTTTTTCCTTAAAGTTTCAACTCATCTAATTCGAAACATGAACGATTACACTTTCCCTGTGGACGATCCGCACTTACTAACGCGCTACAATTCGACACCGTTATTGATTGCGGTCAAAATATTTTTGGTTGTGATTTCTTTACATTTGATTAACTTACACAATCGGAAATCGCATTCAATCAACCAGCCAATCCTTACTTTCCGGTGGCCCGACAAATACGAGTTTTTCCTTCCATTCGTGGATGGAGGAAGGGACAACCACTACCTCTGACCCGGCCGTCCTACCCTTATGTTTTTTAAACAAAAGATTCACCCAGCTTGGTTCTTCTTTACTGGTGCCAGGGTGGTTTTTATAACAAAGGAAGGAAGGAAGGATGCTCAAATCAAAGGGGATCCGATCAATCTTCAGCCGGACCAGAAATCCGAGGAGGATTCTCCACGAATTCGGCGCTAGCTGGCTGATCGCACGCTTTTGGCGTGTCGGATGTTCAAAGTTCTAAAGTTATAACCGCGATCAAGACGGTGTCGCTTCGCAGCTAGCCGGTTGAGCACGGGTCGATCCACAGGGAGATGGTTGTATGTCCGTTCGAGTTTTAGACAAGTCAATAAAAAATTTGTATATGTTTGTTCAGTTCTATCCTAAGTGTTATATGCAAGTATAAAGTTGTTAAGAAAAAGAAACGAAAGTGTAAGCTAAAGAAATCCACACTCAAAACCATTGAGCCGAGTCTTGACCAATTGAAGCTAGAACAATCGGCAACAACGTGGATTAGGATACTTAAGCACGGTATTCGTGGAATCCGGCTTATTGACCCTTGTCCGTCCGTTCTTGTCTCTTGCTTTCGCCTCCGGCCAAACCGAACGCAACCGGTCGCGGTTAGGAATCACCGTTACCTTGGTAGGGTAGGGTGCCTAACGGAGCGCTTGCGTAACGTTTGGGCGGAGTTCAAAGGAAAATAACGGGAAAAGGAAATGAGGAATGAAACCTTAACTTACAATATTGTATTTATTCTTAACAACAACATATTACAACCATTCACAAAACGAACCAAAAAGAGCAAAAGAAAAGATAAACAAAGAAAAGAAAAGATTACAAGCAAGTAATTAAAAGTGCATGGAATTTAAGTGCATGAAAGTAAATGAGCAAGAAATGAAACTAGGAACCATAGAACCCAAAACACGACATGGGTTGAATAACCAAATCTTAAACTTGCAAGCTCAATTAAGAGGTTGCAAGATCAAGAAAAGGCAAAGAACTCATGGAGAATGAAGCACAAAAGAAAGAACATTATTGATTCCAAAATGATACAACCCCTTGAGATCAATGACCAAAGCTTAAACTTGCAAGCTCACTTAAGAGGTTGCAAGATCAAGTTAAGGTAGAGAGTTCAAGGGGGAAGCTAAGCAAAAAGAATGATACAAAATAACTCTCATCTTCATTTAATATCCACTCAAAAGCTCTCACAACAATATAATGGAGGAAAGATGAAGAAGAAGAAGAAGTAAACTAAAAACTAACAAAAAGAGGGCATGAAAAGAACACTCATGGCTTGGCAAGTTCTGGGCAATTTATAGGCAGGGAACTGGAAACCTAGGGCAACAATCTGCCTCCTTATAAAATTACCAAACAGCCCCTAAAAGATCTCCTACTGAGGAGACCATACGGCCGCGGATCCGCGGCCTAAGCGTGCTTATGCCGCGGAACCGCGGCCCTATAGATGAATTGGCTCTTCATCTTTTGTCGGTTTCCCCGGTTTGTGGTCCTCTTCAGTGTGGTATAGTACTTTTCTCAGAAGCTCTTCACAATTCTTCCAGAATTTCAGTAGATCAAAAGGTGATGTAATGTGGATCTTTTGCCATGATTTCTTCGAGCTCCGCGTAGATATGTTGGATCTTGTGTTGACATTGAGCTTTGTGCATGAAAATGACATCGATTTGCCATTTTGTCCCTTAAACTGGTGTGTGGCAACATACGGATAGAGAGCGGAGACCCGTGTTTTATCTGTGGTTGGCAGTAATTCGGAATTTGTCGTACTTTTCCATGAATTTCACTGTTTAGAGCTGAGAACCAGTATTCTGCAAATATGTAGTAAACACTGATTAAAAGCACCTGCCTATAAACAAACGAGCGTAAGAATGGGCGGTATAAAATGCAATATTCTGGTATGAACAAATACCCCCAAACTTAACTTTTGCTCGTCCCGAGCAAAACCAATTATTCACAAAAAAGTCCTAACCGCACTTTCGCAGGGAACGCAATTGCACTGAGCACGTGCAACAAGCCGTGAAACCTCTAGGTGTCCCTAGTAGGAGGAGTGTTGTCTCCTGAGGGTTTTCAGCGAATTACACCCACAAAATCCCGTCAAGCTAGTGTCATAAGTTAACATCGATTTTACTCCTACAGTTCAGTATCTACGCTAGAAATTCTATCATCCTAAGTTAGAAACATCCAACCCTTATGCTTCACACCTCCTTTCCTTTTAACCTTAGATCCTATACGTTCCAAAAAAGTTTAGAAAGATGTTGGCACTCCTGAGTTTTCCTTCTAAAGTGCGGCCTCAAATCAGGGATTTTTATCAACTTTACAGAAAACACAAGTCTTATCTTTTATTTCTATCTTTTATCCAAACATCGATTGTATACCCCTACGTGTGTGTATATTTGCACCCCTACACTCAAGAATTCAATTCAAGCTATAATACCCTTGCCCTAATACCTAATACTACTTCTTTTCATTAAGGATGGACGGATTTGCTCGCACACCTTTCATGCGACTATTAATGCTTCTTGAGGCACTAACAGCCGATTACTGAATGTGTGAGCTTAAAGCGTAAATAGCAGTTTCCGGGTCTTGACTTTATTTATTTATTTTTCTTTTCTTTTCTTTTTCTTTTTCAAGATCGGATATATTTTTCAATGATGCTCTTTTGGTGTTTAGCTTTAATTACCGTTTTTTCTTTCATACTAGATTTTCAGGCAAGAGTATTTCTAGGTATCCTCTACTATCCCAAGTTTCAAGGTGCATGTAAGTGCAGTTTGTAGGGTATATACTTTCTAAATTTGAACTCAAGAAAAGAAACTATTTTTCAGACTTATTCTTCAGTAAAACTTCAATACTTTCCCTTCATCTTGACTTAACTCAAGAACTGAACTCAAGATTACCTATTTCTCAAAAAAAACTGTAAGGACGTATACTTACCAAAGTTAGACAAAATGAGGGTTATTTTTAGGATTTTCAATTCCTAAGCCTAGAATTTAGTTATTTCTAATATATCAACTAAACTTTCAGAATAAAAATCTAAGTTACCCTATTAGCTAACTTGATGACAAAGTTTTTATATTTTTTTGGAAAATTTTTGATTTTTGTGGGTTTTTAATAAGGTATGCAAATGCAAAATATACAAATGAATGCGAAGGAAGAAAGCTTACCGAGCACACCCCCAAACTTAAACTTGACAGTGCCCTCACTGTCAGGCTATACCAAGAGGGTCAAAATTGTCGGCGCTCCCTAAAAACAAATTATATACATAACAAAAAAGGAAAACAAAAAATATATACAAAAAGGTTCCCCCCCAAACTTAAGTAAAACAGTGTTTCCACTGTTAAGCGTTTGAAGTTCAGGATTAGGGGGAAAGAAAACAGTTTCAAACTATATAAGGCCTTACACAGGCCAAAAGTGAGCACCAACCATTCAAAGATTTTATCGCTATAATGTACAGGTTGGTGGAAGAAGGCGTAGATAAAAGAGAGGGAGAATACGCGAGACCGTATGAAGATAGAAGCGGGATACGGTCTCGGTATATGAGAGGAAGAATGACAGAAGGGAGAAAGAAGTGGAATGCGAACTTGAGGGTGGAAATGGATTGAATAAATTAGTACAATCTGTAATGATCGATGTGAAAATATGGATTGTACTAATCTATCAATATGGTGAGAAATTGGGTCAAATCCCTCAAGATTCGTGAGAAACCATGGGTACGCCGAACTCGATAAACCAGACATATGAAATGAAAGCGAGACGGTTTCTTGCAAGGTCGGAACGATGGAAAGGATGGAGGTAGGTGATTGAGGAAGGTTATCGGTTAAAGGTTCAGGAGGGTGTACACAGTCAATAAAAGGAACATGATGAATTGGAAAATCCGACTCATCAATTAAAACTGGTTCATCCTCAAAAATATCCTCAAAAGTTTCCTCAAAATTCAGCTTATCCATGCAAATTTTATCAAAATCTAGACGTATCTGGGGTTCGGGAAAAACAGTTAATGACTCGGGATGATGAATTGGAGAGAAAAACTCTGCCAAATCTACAGGTTCATCATCCAAAATATTCCCAGCGTCAATATCCTCAATCAAGTGAAAATCAATATTCTCAGACACCTCAACAAAAGCATGGATATTAATCAATTCAGGTTCTAGAGTGGAGGTGTAGAGGTCAAAAGGATTGGGTGTGGTTTCACTCGAAAAGGACCCTTCACAATCGGGCAAATCAAACACTACAAAGTCACACAACTCATTATTTGTTCTATCTTTAATCAATGAATCGTTTGGAACACTAGATAGACATCCAAAACCGGAGTTGTGGGATTCAAGTTGAAACGGGTAGGCTTGATTCGGAAGGGGGTACATCTCACTCTCTCCACTCAAATTCTCAACATGTCCTACCGCCTCTTCATACATTGGAAAATTTGGAGCTAGTTGAAAACTAGCTACCGGGTCTCTAGGATGTATGAGGGCGGCCATGGACGCATTCAAATCCATCATCTGTTGGTACGACGCTACCCTAAAGTCTTCCAAAGACTGTTCCAGACTAGACATGGGTTGTGAAGAGGTTTCAGTAAAATATTCAAAATTGTTTGGATACTGAAAACTCCCAAATGGCGGTTCAGAAGCAATGTCTAGGGAAGGTGCAAAAGTCGGGTAGGACTGGTAGGAGTTGAATGGCTGGACAGGAGAAGGATCAACATTTGGATAAGAAGGTGAATGAAATTGTTGATCCCAAGAATCTGTAGGAGTGAAAGATCGGCTACAGGATTGTTCAATATGTTCAGCGACGGACAAAGGACGACTTGGAAAAGGGGTATCAACATAAGAGGGTGGAGGAGGTTGAAAAGGTTGATACAAAGTGGATTGCGGAGGGCAAGTGTTTGTCCTAGACGCGTCTATCCGATCTTTCAAAGAGATTTTGGGCATGGAGGGATCGTTCGACGTTCGGCCAAAGCAAGAACCGTAAGAAATAATGTCTGGTTGTGGGTACCAAAGTTCGGCAAGAGTTTTGCGAGGTGGAGTACCCATGATATGAAGAGAGAAAGAAAGAAAGGCAGAGAAAAGGAGGGGAAAAAGAATGTGATTTTTATTTTTTTTAGTTAGATATTAACAAAAGAATGAAATATACACACAAAAAGAATCTGGACCAAAAACAACCACGACACAAAAATACCACACACCTAATCGTTCTAGGGTTCACCTAGGTCAACTAGACCTGCTCCAGAACTTGATTGTCGAAGTAAAACTGTGTCGAGAAACGGGCTCAAGATACACTGATCACGAGGCCAGGTAAGAGCAGAGATAAGGGGAGGTTTTCCGACGCTTTCGCGAAGGTCCTTAATTAAATAACTCTTTCTCTTTTGGCGTTTTCGCCGTTAACACTTTCCTAGACACCCCGTAAACAATATACCGTTAAGCGAAGTTCTAAACACAGTTAACTTCTCCTAGTGAGCGCGAAGTCCTTAAGGCTTAAAGTCTAATTTCTTGTAAAGTTTGTGCGGGTAAACTTTATGCTCAAGTTCGTGATTTGTGGGCCACGGAAAAGGTGATGAAATCCTTTACCGTATGTTGTGGGGTTCGCTTGCCCTTAAATCCGTATTAATGTATGCAATGCGCAATTTAATAAAAATTCTATAAAGAATCAAACAATCGTTTTTTTTTAGTTTAAGCACGGTACTGCAACAAATACGGGTTAGTCAATTTTTAGCGTTTGCTAGCGAACTTGCAAAGAATCCTGCAAAGAATAGTATATTGGATGCATCGGATTTGAGAAGAAGGTGTTTAAGAAATACGTACCGTTAAGTTTTTGGGTTAGGAAACCCCCGTTGAATCAAATCCGGTAAGCTTGAAAAGTTCGCTTGTGCGGGTCAAACTACCCGGATCTTTGGCACTGCACTTTGCAATCACCTTAGCCTTGAACGTACACTTTGCTCCCCACAATCGCAGTTCGCAAATCTGCAAAAATCTGCAGAAAATACAGTATAGTGAAATTCACAGAGAAGATAAAAGAAAAGAAAAATGGGTGGAGAAAAATTGGGCACAGAGGCCTCAATGGGACCGCGGAACCGCCGCTCAAGGCACCTTTTGACCGCGTTTCCGCGGTCAAAATGTTGACTTGGGGATTTGTCTTTGGTCAACGAACTCCGCTTCTTCTCTTTTCCAAAATAAAAACCTCTGTTTTCTTTTTGGATTACTGTACTTGCTCCAGATTAGCCTGCACACTTGCTCACAAAAATTATCAAAAATAACAAAAAGATTTTATTTTATTTTTTTATTTATAAATATATACAAAAAGAATATTAACCCGAATAACAAGAAAGAAAATACGTTACCGTCTCTCCGGCAACGGTGCATTTGATCGCACGCTTTTGGCGTGTCGGATGTTCAAAATTCTAAAGTTATAACCGCGATCAGGACGGTGTCGCTTCGCAGCTAGCCGGTTGAGCACGGGTCGATCCACAGGGAGATGGTTGTATGTCCGTTCGAGTTTTAGACGAGTCAATAAAGAATTTGTATATGTTTGTTCAGTTCTATCCTAAGTGTTATATGCAAGTATAAAGTTGTTAAGAAAAAGATACGAAAGTGTAAGCTAAAGAAATCCACACTCAAAACCTTTGGGCCGAGTCTTGACCAATTGAAGCTAGAGCAATCGGCAACAACGTGGATTAGGGTACTTCAGCACGGTATTCGTGGAATCCGGCTTATTGACCCTTGTCCGTCCATTCTTGTCTCTTGCTTTCGCCTCCGGCCAAACCGAACGCAACCGGTCGCGGTTAGGAATCACCGTTACCTTGGTAGGGTAGGGTGCCTAACGGAGCGCTTGCGTAACGTTTGGGCAGAGTTCAAAGGAAAATAACGGGAAAAGGAAATGAGGAATGAAACCTTAACTTACAATATTGTATTTATTCTTAACAACAATATATTACAACCATTCACAAAACGAACCAAAAAGAGCAAAAGAAAAGATAAACAAAGAAAAGAAAAGATTACAAGCAAGTAATTAAAAGTGCATGGAATTTAAGTGCATGAAAGTAAATGAGCAAGAAATGAAACTAGGAACCATAGAACCCAAAACAAGACATGGGTTGAATAACCAAATCTTAAACTTGCAAGCTCAATTAAGAGGTTGCAAGATCAAGAAAAGACAAAGAACTCATGGAGAATGAAGCACAAAAGAGAGAACATTATTGATTCGGGGTGGGAGATGACGTGTCGTCGGCGCATACCCTCTGGACCCCTGGTGGCTACGACGGGGAATCAGGATGACACATTACGAGTCTTCCTTGGGACCCCGTGACGAGATGGTACCCGACCTTTCGGGAAATCCTCCTCGGAGTACCCCCCATATGCGTTGAGGCAGTCGAGACTCCTCGGCCTCCTCGCTCGACTCCGAGCTATCTACCTAGCTGAGACTCCTCGACCTCCTCGCTCGACTCCGAGCTATCTACCGAGCTGAGACTTCTCGGACTCCCTGTCAAACCCGGGGCACGGAGCCCAAGCGCCCCCGTAATGGCTCCACGTATCCTTCCAGAACGAGATTCCCGACGTTCCACGTCCCGCATCTCAAGCCGGCACGTTTTTCCGTTAACGAGCTTATCTCGCCATTAATGGGCATATCCCGCTATCAACGCGAACATGTCATAAGGACGTAACGGACGGCGGGAACCTCGCGCCGGATCGCTCCCACATGACCGCTATATAAACCCCCTCTTCCAGACGATCCAGATAAGTCAAAATCGATTCCAATACGCCGCTACCCTACCTTTATACCTCGATACTTACTTGATCGTCAGAGAATCCTACGGTGGTCACCCATCCCGGAACTTCCCTTGCAGGTAGCTCAGCGTCAACACCAACCGATTGAGATCCACAAGTCCAATTTTCACTCTCAATCTCAACCGTTCAGGAACGCTTGCAGAAAGATCGACGTAGGACAACATCTGAGGGAGATTTCAACATCCATCATTAAGATTGTCTAGAAAATTTTTCTTTATACCAAGGTTTTAGATCAGAACACAGACTTTAGAAACCAGAAAAGAGAGCAGCCTGAAACATCACGAAAATCTAATTCTTTGGAGTTTAATTAAAAAATGAATTTGACTCGCTGGCCAACGGTGTCTAAACATCCTGAAAAACAGTTTTCTAGAATAACTATAGAAAGCGGTAACTACTCAAATCCACACTTCTTCAAGCAATTATACGCATATTATAACGAACGAGGGCATGAAACCGTAGGTCTAGCTAGTATGTTTTTCACCAGCAATCAAGCAGAGCTCCTGTCAAGCATCACCATCGGTGAACAAGAAATTGCTCAGAAGTTGCTGGTGGTCATCTCCTTGAAACCTCAAGTCTAGCTAGTATTTTTAATGTTATGGGTTTAAGTTAATTAGCTTGCTTAGTTGAAGTTTAGGGAACCCCTGGTCAATTTAACCCAAGTATTGCCCAAGCTAACTTTGACAAAAGGTCTTTTTCCATAACGAGAGGATTTAGGGGGCATTTTCAAAAAGAATTGTTTTGGGTTCTTTTAGTATATGCCACCAACATTTTTGTTGTTTAGAAAGCGCTTTTGTTGTTCAGCACTTTTGTAATTTGAAAAAAGTTCATCAAATCTATTAGCGAAACGAATAAGGCTTTGTGACAGCCAGTACGCTAACAACATGTAATACAGCCGTTACAATGGTATGAAATTACTCTTTTATCTTTATAATTGCGTGTAATTTATGTTGTTTACCTTTTCTCATCCTCAATATTCTTCTGCTTCTTCAACGACCGTCACCGCCATCAAATCCCCCACTCACCCGCTCTCTTTCTTCTCCTGCCATCCCGTCCTTCTCCTCTTGTGATCGTGTCATAAATCTCTTCATCGACCTCAACCCCATCTTCAACCACGCCTCATAAATCCTAACTCACTCCAACTCTCATTTCGGATCAAAGAATTAATAGAAAAAGGTAAAAGTTTTAAGTAACTTACAGAATCAATGACCAACTCAAGTGTTATCTGTGTGAACTTGATAGAGGTTTTTTTTACCGACCCCGATTTTAGGAGGTTTTTTCTCTCCTTCAAAACAACAAAGATTAATTTGGGGGTACAATATTAAAAAGAAGTTTTTTTTAATATTAAACGATCTTTTAAAATTTGGCTAATCACTTAAAAAAATTCCAATACTTGATAATTACTATTTACTCTACCAAAATTCTAAATGATTTCCAAAAGGTCTTCAAACTTGCCAAAAAGATTATTTTCCTTAGGTTCCTACATCTAAAATTCCCTAAGTTCGACTGCAAATCAAAATTAAGTTTAGAGATTTGCTCTATCATCAATTTGTCATGAGAACATGATCTTCTTCCTCAACCTTCTCTTTCTATGCACTAATGGAATACGAATATGGTCAGATCCGTAAGATAAGGAAAAGTGAAAAAACTAAATCGAAGAGAGAGAAGTCGAGGGTAATTAGAGAGAGATTTGAAATAGAAAAAAGATCGATTCTTAAATGAAGTCGAGTGCAATGGACGAGGTATTAAATAATTCCTAAGGGGGACGTTATTTTTCACTAGTAAAATAGGGGGTTGCCCCTACGGATATTATAATCCGTAGGGACAGAAATAACTTGGCCCTACGGATTAATCCGTAGGGCTAAAAGGTTGCCCCTACGGGCAAAGACGTCCAAGAATAAAAATATTAATTCTTAATTAGGTGTTTGCCCCTACGGAGGCGCAAACAAAGGACCTACGGATATGTCCGTAGGGGCAAGTAAATATCGATTTAACAAAATCCCAGATCGATCGCCTACGCTCACTTCCCTCTCTCTCTCGATCGCATGCGAAAATAAGCCCCAAATCGCCACGCCGTCGCCGCCAAGGTTGTTCTCCTCGTCGCCACCGCCGGTTTCGTCGCCACTGCAGTTCTCGTCGCCACCGCGGTTCAGGTCGTCGCCACCGCCGTTCAGGTCGTCGCCCCAGGCCCAGCAGCCGTTCAGGTGAGTAAATCTCGAGGTAAGTTAAAGAATTTATTGGATTATTTTGGGCTTAGGGTTCATGGCGCGCGAGTTGGGGTTGGGCTGGGGTCGCAATCGGGGTCGGGTTAGGGTTGGGGCAGGGGCTGGGCTGCGGGGTCGGGTTCGGGGTCGGGGTAGGGTCGGGGTCGGGGTCGGGGTCGGGGAAGGGTCAATTTATCAAATTTTTTATTGGGGGGGCGGCTGGGGCTGCGGCTGGGGCTGCGGGCTGGGGCTAGGGCTAGGGTTGGGGCTGGGGCTGCGGCTAGGGCTATGCGTCCTCCAGAGGGCGATCATAGGATCGGTGAAGTGAGGTGGCTGGATATGAGATACGATGGATTTCCATGTGTTCAATGGAATGCTGAGAGTCAGAGTCGGTTATTCATATATCTCCCAAAAAAGAATGAGTTTGTTATCAAAGGTGTATTGACTTCTACATCAAGGAATATCAGTTATATGTCATCCAGTGACTAAGTCTGTTTCTGGCCCAACCATATTTATAAATCGTTTCTTCTTTTTCCTTCTTACGTATATTTACTAGTTCAGACTGTATGCACCTCTGCAATCAACGCCGAGAACTTGTACATTATAGGTTAATAGACATATGCTATGAAATCACGATGCATATCGAATTCATGATATGTTATAGTCCCTCATTATTTTTACTGTGGTGAGAAAGCAGTCGCTGGTAGCCACAAGCCATAGAATTGGCAGTTGTCCTACCTGCGATAACATCTTACAAATCATCAGTAGACATCTCTGTTATATTAATCTTTTAATGTCTGCATGCATGCATGTTTATTTGCATATTTCCACTTGTTTGTGCCATAGTTTTTGTGTGCATGTGTGCGTGTGCGCCACAGTTATATTTACTTCTACATCAAGGAATATCAGTCGCATGGCAGGATTTAGTCCGGTTTTGGCCTAACCGCATTTATGAATTTGTCTTTTAGATGTTTTCCTGAGTGTCACATCGTTCTCGCCCAAGTTTGTAAGCCATGTTCATTATTCTTTCAATTCTTTTAACTTGAATATGCCAGTTATTGTTCCGTTTACTATAAAGTTGCAACAAAGAGTCTCTGTTAGCACTTCCATGCACCCTTTACATGTTTTTATCATATCCACTCCTATCTATCCAGAAAGTCAACATCTTCTGGTATTTGTTTTCAAAAAGAAAAGATAAGAGAGGAAAAGATATTTGTCCGTCTCATATTTGAGCCATACTTTTGATTTTCTTGCAGATTCTGGGTTGATTTTCTGTGATAATTCATAAACATAGTAATATTTGTAATGTTTCTTCTTGTTAGTCTAGCTTTCCTCTTATGAATGCCAACACTGTTTTTGCCCTCCTTTTCTTCGGGGCACATGATATCTTGCACCTCTCCTCTCGAAAACTTATTTCTCTTTTATTTTATATATCTTTATTTTATTTTATCTTATTTGCTACGCTTTGTTTTGTTTTATTATATTTTTCCTCTGCTAATTATATTCTTCTAGATCATATTTGCCTAATCTATCCGAGACTTTGCATAATCTAGTTGCGATAAACAATTCCATCTTCTGCTACTATGGTGGCACTGAGAAACTTCCATTTAGAAATGACAGCACGTATTTTGTGGAAGTACTGTACATAAGTAAAACCACAACGGGCATGACAAATTTGTTGACCAGGTTTCGATTACTGTGTGAAAGTTGTTCGGATGAAATTCTAATTCTGGTGGAATTGAAACCGATAACCGGTTCATATGGTGATTTAGGCTGCTTCAGTGATATTTGTGCCTACATTGATGCCTCAAGCAACGAATCAATGATGTGGATCACAAACTAATTAAATAAATTTTGAATACCAATCTGGACTGGGATTTGTGATTGGGGAGAAGTTTGTGTGCTCATGGGCATGGCACAAGTCTGGAAAGTACAACTTACAACGATCGTGTTCCAAATTAACGTAATTCAAATAGCAATTCCTTGGAATTTAATCTTGATCGAGTCTCAGTTCCATATTATTGCTAGTGGATGCGTTTTGTTCAAAGAGTCTTTTCCTTTTAGTAATTTTCCTTTTTAGGGAGTTTTCGACATTGAAATCTCACTAGTTGATAATGTTAAATGAGTTCTAGTCCTAGTTTGCTATATTTTTTATATATAGTAGATGGTGATACTTCTTTAAGTAAAAACAACCCTACACTTAAGCGAAATCATAAATTGAAACACACATATATAGAATACAACTCATACATGGGTATCCTCAAATCTAACTTTAATTATCGATAATTTATTTTTTTCAACGATAAACGCACACACAAAGCATATACACGGATTTTCTCCTTTGTCAGTAACCATCCCGTTCTTAGATTTCTCAATACAGTCATCATAACCTACAATTTATATGATACAGTCTAACATGGCCCATGAGTACGTCAGGGTTATGGACTGGATGTATGTGAATTGGCAACAACGTATGCAACCTAAGTTTGTCACTGGAGTTTCCGCTTTCATTGAATTTGCACGTGCACTTAAATAACAACCTTTATACTAAAAAATTATGTATGCCATTACTTAATAGTTTATGGTTTTTAGACGCAAAAGCCATTTGAGAAATACTTTTCCTACCCACTATTAATCCATATTCTCAATATAGTCATTGAATTTGCACGCGCACATAATAAGAAAGAGAAGACAGTAATGTGGCAGAAGAAGAAGGAGAAGACAGTAATGTGGCAGAAGAAGAAAAAATGACATTCCTTGTTCTCTGTTTTAGCATCAATCTTCTGATATGAACTAATGATGGCTTTCACATAGGCTTTTCCCTTTAGAGACTTCTTAGTGTCCAATAGAAAGTATACATCAGATTTGTGCAGGTCAAGTTCTTCTATGACTTTCAAGAGTCTCAACTGATTCTGTAAATTACACCCTAGTTGAAAATGGATATTAGAGAGCGCACCTGTAGTGAGAAGTGATAAAAGCATCACCCAACAAGAGTGTAATTTACAGAATCAGTTGAGACTCTTGAAAGTCATAGAAGAACCTGACCTGCACAAATCTGATGTATGCTTTCCATTGGACACTAAGAAATCTCTAAAGGGAAAAGCCTATGTGAAAGCCATCATTAGTTCATATCAGAAGATTGATGCTGAAACAGAGAACAAGGAATGTCATTTTTTTCTTCTTCTGCCACATTACTGTCTTCTTCTTCTTCTGCCACATTACTGTTTTCTCCTTCCTATTATGTGCGCGTGCAAATTCAATGACTATATTGAGAATATGGATTAATAGTGGGTAGGAAAAGTATTTCTCAAATGGCTTTTGTGTCTAAAAACCATAAACTACTAAGTAATGGCATACATAATTTTTTAGTATAAAGGTTGTTATTTTAAGTTTTCCCTTATAGAGATATGATCTAACTGCATCTATAAACTATAAGTGTGCAGGAAATTATGATAAGAAACCATAAGAAAGGGTCGTAGCCATGCATAACCTTGAATCTACATACCAAATCATGCAAAAGCATGCACTTATTGTCACCTAGCCTTGGAATATAAAATATCTTGGAAGACTATAAGCGAGCATTTAAATCTTGATCGTTTTTGACTTCAACATATATTTTTCTCAAGTACCATGAAATATACTTCTTCCGTATAAACCGTTTTCAGGAAGATGGATTAATAATAATAAATTATCCATTGTGGCTCACTAGGTTAGTATTTTCTCTTCTATTGACCATCTTACTAATCTGCTTGGTAAATTTATTCGGAACCGGCTGCGAATCATTAAAATACATGCATAAGAAAGAAAGCTAAAATACAGATATATAGCATACCGATACATCGAAACTTCAAAGTTGCGATGGCAATCCAGAGATATTTATTTCTACACACGTGGTGCGCGTGCGAATGCGTCAGGCATCATGGACAAATATTTCAGAACATGGAAAGTATTATTCGTATAAAGTAATTAAAACTTTTAAACACCTTGGGTAGATATTTTCTTAGTTGATGCAATCATATCATGAGGACTAAATTTAAGCTATTATACATATGCATATGTATTTTTCTAACCTAATATCTCTGGATTGTCATCGCAACTTTGAAGTTTCGATGTATCGGTATGCTATATATCTGTATTTTAACTTTCTTTCTTATGCATGTTTTTTAATGATTCGCAGCCGGTTCCGAATAAATTTACCAAGCAGATTAGTAAGATGGTCAATAGAAGAGAAAATGCTAACTAGTGAGCCACAATGGATAATTTGTCATTATTAATCCATCTTCCTGAAAACGGTTTATACGGAGGAAGTATATTTCATGGTACTTGAGAAAAATATATGTTGAAGTCAAAAGCTATCAAGATTTAAATGCTCCCTTATAGTCTTCCAAGATATTTTATATTCCAAGGCAAGGTGACAATAAGTGCATGCTTTTGCATGATTTGGTATGTAGATTCAAGGTTATGCATGGCTACGACCCTTTCTTATAGTTTCTTATCATAATTTTCTGCACACTTATAGTTTATAGATGCAGTTAGATCATATCTCTATAAGGGAAAACTTAAAATAACAACCTTTATACTAAAAAATTATGTATGCCATTACTTAGTAGTTTATGGTTTTTAGACGCAAAAGCCATTTGAGAAATACTTTTCCTACCCACTATTAATCCATATTCTCAATATAGTCATTGAATTTGCACGCGCACATAATAGGAAGGAGAAAACAGTAATGTGGCAGAAGAAGAAGAAGACAGTAATGTGGCAGAAGAAGAAAAAAATGACATTCCTTGTTCTCTGTTTCAGCATCAATCTTCTGATATGAACTAATGATGGCTTTCACATAGGCTTTTCCCTTTAGAGACTTCTTAGTGTCCAATGGAAAGCATACATCAGATTTGTGCAGGTCAGGTTCTTCTATGACTTTCAAGAGTCTCAACTGATTCTGTAAATTACACTCTTGTTGGGTGATGCTTTTATCACTTCTCACTACAGGTGCGCTCTCTAATATCCATTTTGAATGTAATATTATAGATATCCATGCCTGTTTATGTCAAAATTACTTATATTGTCAATGTTTGATTGTCTAGTTGTTGGTGATGCGTCCATATCAGGGACAGAGGCCACTCCCGTTCCTCCAGGTATGTTTATATATTATATAGGGCATGTATATTGATTTAGAATGCTATATCATAAATATACACACATTCCTTTTGCTCTTAGTCGTCCAACTCATTATCATGGGCTGCTTGATGAGATTAGATTTGCGCCTGATGATCTACAAGAGCTTGTTCACTCCCTGTCATATGTGTAAGCAGCGCTATATGCGAGTTTACCTTGTTAGTATGTATGTACTGAAATTAATTAATATTATTCAAATTTTGATACATGCAGATACCAGAGGAGCACATCTTCTATCTCTGTAGGTAAGGCTTTGAATTTGTTGATTTTGGTATTTCTTGTCAATTTTATAGACCAGTATGTGCTAAATATAATGTTCTGACAGTTGCTAGAGGGAAGGCAGCATTCGAGGCTGCCAACCCCAGTTCTGGACGCCGCACACGGACGGCACCACGGAGGTTGGGAGAGAGGCCGAGGACTGGGCTCTAGCAGGGCCCATATGAGGTTGGACTCCACCCCGGCGGTTACTTCCTCCGTCTCCAGTGAGCGACGTATCCAGCAGGAACTGGAGAGCTTGAAGGCCACCGTTCAGAAGTTGAAGGAGGTGCTGGTATGTATACTACTTAATAGTAAAATATAATGTCATATTATAGATATCAACATATCCAATATCAGTACATAGCCTGAGCTTATTTGGTTGTAGACTTATGTTTTATTAATCATACATGTACATATCTAATTAAAATAAACTACAGTTTTCCAAACTAGATATCCAAATGGGGTTTCGAAATAACTCGATAATGATAAGAATTCGAACAAAACAAAGTTCTTACACGCTTATTGCACACGTTAGGTCCAGACGCGACGGGGACGGCACCACGGAGGGCACCACGGAGGTTGGGAGAGAGGCCGGGGATTGGGCCTTGGCAGGGCCCATATGAGGTTGGACTCCACCCCGCCGGTTACTTCCTCCGTCTCCAGTGACCAGCATGTCCATCATGAACTGGATAGCTTGAGGGCCAGCGTTCAGGAGTTGAAGGAGATGCTGGTATGTATACTACTTTATAGTAAAATATCATTTCATATTATAAACATATCAACATATCCATAATTAGTACGTAGCTTGAGCTTATTTGGTTTTAGACTTAAGTTTGATTAATCATACATACATATGTAATTGAAATAAACAACGCTTTTCCAAACTAGATATCTAAACAGGGTTTCGAAATAACTTAATAATGATACGAATTCGAATAATAAACAGTTCTTACGCGCTTCTTACACACGTTATATCCAGACGCGACAGGATAGATCGGCCGAGCCTCCACATGCATCTCCTTCGGCCGCGGCTCCGCAAGCCACTACATCGGCCGCGGTTCCGCAGACAGCTCCTGTAGCTCCACCGCCCACTCAGACTCCCGCAGCCACGGCTCCGCAAGCGACTACCTCGACGGCGGCTGCGCAGACCACATCGCCGGCTCCACATGCCGCTCAGACTCCCGCTCGCGACGAATTGCAGAGTTTATTGACCGAGGAGCAGGCGCGCGTTATTCTATCGTTATTCAGAGGTGGAGCTGGACCGAGCTAGAGTAGATTTTTGGTTCTTATTTTTTGAAACATGTATTTATTTATATCATACACATTGTACTACATTTTGAAACGATATTGATATTGGTTTGTATTTATATCATATTCAGTTTTTGTGTTTCTTTTGTATATTATATATATGCGTGAGATGTGATTATGAATACTGCAATATATGATTTGATTGATGTATATATTATTGTGCACATGGCGGGAAAAAATCAAGCAGCCCATTTTTTAAAAAAAATTACAGACAATATATACCTATGGATTAATCCGTAGGCACACATGTTACCCCTACGGATATATCCGTAGGGGCAAAATATCAGCGGTAACTGATATTTCCCCCTGATCTCAGTGCCAGGGGGTTGGGAAAGCCCCTACGGATATATCCGTAGAGGCCACTGACTCTCCCCTACGGCGTTATCCGTAGGGGCAAAATATCAGGAATCCTGAATTGGTGCCCCTACGTAAACGTACCTACGCACATATCCGTAGAGGGTAGTACATGCCCCTACGGACATATCCGTAGGTCCAAGTAATTTATTAAAATAAACCGTAAATAATATAAAATCTTATACCCTACGGCTTAATCCGTAGGGGCAACATGACCTACACATAGCTCCGTAGGGGCAAAAATTTGACCGTAGGGGCAAGTTCAGGGCCTCAACTTGCACCTGCGGCCTTTGCATCTACGGGGTATTTTTTCGCCCCTACGTATATATCCGTAGGGGCAGTGTCCGTAAGGGCAACCCTTCTTTGTAGTAGTGTTTGGATGAAAATATTGGAGGGGCAGTAAAAGGTAACCATTTGAAGGTTTTGTGAGAGCAAATACTAATTTTTAATATTGGGGTGTTTTTCATTAATTAGCTAAGTTTTGAGAGCGCATTCAGGAAAAAAAGCAATAAAAACGCCAAAAAAAAAACATTTCTCATTATAAAGTAAAGTTTATCCCTGCTTCTACATCCGAACCCTCGCCACTCATCTCACTACTCTCCTCTCACTCTCCTTTCCCTCGCAATGCAATCCCAGCCTAGCTTCATCTCCCCTCCATCCTCTCACTTCTCTCTCTCTCCCCCATTTCTAGGGTTTCTCACCAAACCCTTCAAACCCTCGATCCCAGCCCCAAACCCTAGAAAAATCTCCTGCACCAGCAGCGACAACGGCATCATCAGGCCTCGGGCCAAGAAGAAGGACAACGTCTGGAGCATCGACAACGAGCTCTCCGCCAAGGAGACGGCGAGCGAGGGGAACAAGAAGAAGAAGGGGGGCGCTGCGGTTCGAGGGAGGAGGAAGAGGGGCAATGGGAGGAGGAAGAAGAAGAAGACGGGGAAGGATGGACTGGTCTTGGCCTCGGCCGCGATGCTGATGGAGATCGAGACGGTGCTGCAAACTCAGGTGAATTCGCCTGCCTAGGGTTTGGTGTAGGAGATTTAACTGTGGATAGGTTCCTTTTTGCTACATGTATGAGAAATTGATAGTTGTGCTTTGTATTAAATGTGCATGCCATTGAACCGACATTCCGAAGTTATGATTATCATATTTTTATGTTGTAACACGCACGGCAGATTGAGGCCCCATTGGGTCAAAATCTGAGCTTTTGCACAATGGTATTTTTTAAATTTTAAATGAATTCACATTTAATACGTTCTCTGTCAGCATTGAACTTGGCCTGCTCATATACCTTGTTAAATGTGCCGGCCACTGTACGGAAACTTTGAAGTTAGAATGAGGGCTCCTTGGGTAACGGTATTTTTTTAAACTTTAAATAAACTCTACATTTAAGCCCCAAGTGGGGATTGAACCTGGGTTTCTTTTATACCATGTTAAATGTGCTGGCCATAACACCAAAGCTTCGAAGATGATGAAGGTTGGGGGGCATATAATTTTATATTCTAACATATTGGAATATCCACCTCAAACTAAGGGTTACATCCAATTGTCAAGGTCCCTTTTTAATTTGGTGGAGTTTTCTAAATTAAACTATAATGATTGTAAGTTCATTTTGTTTAGCTTTCTTATTTGGATTTGAGATAACTCTAATAATCAAAATTTGATGCATAATAGTTTCTTCTCTTTTAAAGGGTAATTAAAGAATGTCAAGTAGCGCTTCTTCGTTATGGATTACCAATATAACAACATATAAATTTTTGAGAACCTACTTCATTAGTAACATCATCCACCCTTAGTTCATTAGCTTGAATGACGCTAGCCTAGCCCTCACTTAGTTATATCTGCCATTCGAAGGGGAAAAAGTGCCGATCTTTTAGCATGTTATGCAATGTAAAAATTGGATTACTCGGCCAAGTACTCGGCCGAGTAATCGTACTCGGTCAGAAAACGAACTGTATCTCAACTACTCGGCATATTATTCGGTCAAAGTGAGTACTCGTTACAAAACCCGGTTAATCAGTGAGTCACTCGTTTTGGGCTGATTACTCGGTTTTGAGGGCTGAATACTCGTTTTAGGATTTGTTTTGTTAATTCGTGTGCTAGCCACTAAAGTTATGATGTTTTTTTGGTTTTGTTAGCTGTTGTATAGTACTATAGTTTGTATTTGGTCCATGATATGATTGTAAGTTCGTAACTTGTAAGAGATTGCTTTGGTTGTATTAGAGCTTTTGCTCATTAATTAAGAACTCGATATGGTGCTTCATGTTGCATAGCGGTGTTTTGTCTCTTGGCATTTGCGTTATTTCTTGTTAGTTGTTGCATACTTGCATGCTGCATAACGATATTTGTATCTTGCATTTCAAAAGTTTCTAAGCATTATGTATTTTTTCTTGAGTTATTTGATTTAACAACATATTTTGCATGCCCGGTGGATTCGAACCCACAATCTTCCTGTTGGTTTGGACGCCTTACCATCAGGCTAAGGGCATATCAGCTTGCTTTACTTTTATCCTTTATATATTTCGTAATTATATATATAATATTATTAAAATATTAATGGCTGCATAATTTTCGTAAAACGATCAATCACCTTATACACTACCAGCTGGCCGAACGTGTAGAAAACAAGTACGTCTTTTACAACATTGATGTTATGTTGTGGTAGCGGTGTTGGAGGTATAAACTCCTGGTTGTTTTTTTGATGATGGTGCTACTGTGAGTACATGTTTCCACTGTTTGTTCGCATCAAGAAAGGAGCTATGATAATACTTTTTCACCATTTAGAAAATCAGTTCAGTTGTTTGCTCAGTTTCTCATTCTTGTATGTCCTTATCCTTGAATGCTGAAGACTGTATGAAGCGGTAAGGTCAATATTCTGCATATCCCTGGGGTTTGTTATAGTATCTTTAATCAATCTCCATTTCCACAGACTTTCAAAATTCTCAGGGTTTCTCTCTCTCTCTCTCTCTCTAGATTCAAGTCATATTTAAGAATTTGTTCTTTAATATCATAATTCTTTTGAAATTTATGATGCACACATACAAGTGTACTGATGGTATAAGCATTTACTAACTCAATTAAAAGTGGCTAATATTAACAAACTAGATAACAACCATAAAGATTGTAAGAATTTTTACTCTAGATGGGTGTTGATGTTAACGAATTTTACCTTTCCTGTTTAAATTCTGCTATCTTTGGTGGCTTGTTTTGTGGATATTCATTTTCTGATGTATGGATTTCATATCGCAGGAACCTGTTATCAAACCTGCATGGAACACCTTTGCCAGCAGTTTGAGTGGGATATGGAAGGGTGTCGGAGCAGTATTTTCACCTTTAACTGGTGAGATGGAGCCAATTGGAGTAGGGGACAAAAATGAAAATTTGTATGACTGTTACACACTTTCCCGTATCGAGTGGTCACCATCTGAGGGCCTTTTCTCACAAATCAGAAGGAAGACAGATTGGGTTGCTTTGAACCCTTTTGGAGAAAAACGGCAACAAGTACAGGGTAGTTATATAGATTATGCTAGAGACGGTCCTAATTCTAAGAAAGAAACATCTGAGGTAGTTAGTCAAGATCTCAATTTGCCAAGTCATGAGTCGTTTGACTTTGGAAAGAGTGAAGCGTTGGAAGAAGATTTGCTGAGCATGGAGCCAGGTCTTGTTTTCTTTGAGGTATGAGATCTTGTGCATAATGACTGCTGTTTCTTTTATGTATATAATTTAAATACAATATGCTTTATTGCACTTTCGAGCCTTAAAAACTTATAGAAAAGCGTTTAATCCAATAATAATTTTTGAAGTTCTTTGTATTTACATGTATGAAATTGCCTTTTTTTTGAAACTTATGTTTCCTTGTGATTTTTAATCTTTTATGTTTATAATGTTCTTTTTATTACATATTTGTTCAACCATTTGATTAACATATGTTTTACATCAAGTACTGAATCAGCACTCAGCAGACTGTTAGCTATATTTGAGTACAGTATAAAATATTAAATTGTAGTATTTTCTGTGATGCTAGAGAATATATAGGGTGCATTTGCTGAAGTAATTTTTGATGCTAATGACGGAAAGCTTACTGTACAGGCTAAGTTGTATGAGGGAATGGTTATGTAATGTTCAATGCCATATGACAAGTGCTAAAAGCTATAGCCAAGATGAAAAAGACAGCAGATGCTAAAATCTCGCAAGTGCAGGAAGATAAATTTATGTTCTTCATTGCGAAATACATATTTTTTCCCATCTTTCCTTGCATTTTGCGAGTGTGCATGCGTGCACCATTTTAGGGCTCCTGTGTTATTGGGAGGATTTGGATGCAATTCCTTCATTAAAAAAAAGTAATCTTTCTAATTTAAATCTACATGGAATCTGCTCAATTTAAGAGTTTTACTCTATCTAATCCTATTTTATTATATAATTCCTAGAGTTCAGCATGGAACTCTTGAATTTTCCACATATAACCAACTTGATATAAAATTGATTTTAGTAGACCTACCATTTTCAATACCATTTTCATGGTATATACTTGTCTTGTTGGTTTGCAGGATGGATCATACTCCAGAGGCCCAGTTGAGATACCAGTTGGAGAGCATGATGAGTCCAAGTATTTTCTTTCCCCAACTTTTAAGTTTGAACAGGTAAGTGGCAACTATAAGCACCTTGATTTGTTTTCTGCTATTATTCTGGTTCTCTTTGATAATATGGTATATATGTGAAACATATTTATTATTTTTGGCTTATTTACCTTAAACTATCATCATTTGCAGCAAACTGCCAAAAACTTTCAAAGCCAGAGAAGACTACTATGACAAATTTGTAATAAAAAAGCTACCATGATCAACAGTGCCCTATCACCGCCATATCATTTAAGTTGCTGTGTCACCCTAAAAAATTCCACCCACCCCCTCCGCCACCCTTCCCTCCTCCACCCCCTGCTCCAGTCCACCCCACCTCTCAGCCCTTATATAATCCTTCATCTTCTTCATCACCATCATCTTCATCAAGATTTCTCCATCTTCATCATCTTCATCATCACTTCTCTCCTTGCTTGTCGCGCTGCCAGTGACCTCCTCCCACTGCCAACTTGTCTCTATTAAGTAATAAACGGTCATTTAAAATTATTAATAAAATTATTATAAATTCATTAATTTAATTAATTGTATTAAGAAATGGGCAAAATGGTCATACTTAACACCGTTAAGATTGACTGTTAGTTATGGTAGTTTTCTCTTGATTTCAAAGTTTTTGTAGTTTTCCATCACAAGGTCAAACTATTTGTTATTTTTTTTAAATAAAAAGCCGTATTTTTGCCTCTCTTTCATGATGCTTTTAAAAGTCTTGTGTTCCTATGTTGTACTGCTGCTATCGGAGAAAAACTGATATTTCACGTGTGGAGTTCCACGTGCTGAGGCAACATATGCAAGGCATATGATATACGTAGTTATTTCTTTCTCACATTCAAATGTAATTACTAATTATGATACTATAGAATGGTGAATGTGTTTGTATACAGAGTGGATTGTAATGATCTTCATGTTGGTAAAGTGCAACTCGGAAAAGAGTCATCTCACCCAACCCACCAAACAAAAGTTACTTATAATACATATTTCGTCTTTTCTGTATCGATATTGAACAAAATTCATTTACTTGGAAGTTGGAACTTAAAATGTCAAGTGATAATTGTGTTTTGTGTGTTGGCTATAGTGCCTTTAAGGCAATTATCATAGTCGCAGGCGGGTGATTATGATAATTGAGGAAGGACCTATACCGGTAGAACAGTCTTACTCGAGATGATAGTATGCTATCTGGTTTGTCTTTATCATCATATACAACATTATGTGGCATTACATATCACTATTATATATTGATAGAGCCCATATGATTCTTGCTTGACTACCAGCATTATGATGGCTATCATATACGTGAGAGCTGGGTGGTCTACAAGCACATCCTTAAATGTCCCTAGTCGCGGGAGTATCGAGATTGAGCATCGATACTTCAGAGTAGACTAGTGTATACTGATCGTGACCCCGACAAGGGGCGGTGGCCGGTCTCACAAGCCATTGGTGTCAGTTTGTTCACCTAAGATGTATACATGTGCTCATTGGGTTATGAGTACACCGGATGGACTCGTCGAGAACATGCTAGTTGGTATTATACCTATTATCAGATAGTAGTTCCCAGGTGACATGTGTATATGTTAGTCTGTTGACCTGAGATCATCATTTGTCTCGTGTGAGTTCCCACCGTTCTTTGATTACTACCCTACCACGGCTCAAAGGAGTAGTGCAAACATGTTTTAGTTGGGTGCAGTCCCGAGCCACATGGAGGCAGTGAGCGGATCGTCGATGATTCGTCTCTCCCGGTATTGGGGGTTGATGGCGCGTTGTGCACGGGTGGCCATCACCAGAAATCCTTGGCCAAGGTAGACGAGAATTACTGATCCAGGATCAGTAGTTTCTCAGGTGGTGATGGACTTCATACCGACATTAAATGTCGCGTTATTAGGGGTCTGACTTTATCCATCCTTAGACTCGATATGCGATATTCATAGACGAACGGACCAGACTGTACGGATATTATCACTGTCAGGTTCAGTAGGGGTTTCAGGAAGAGTTTGCTCATCGGCCTCCCTTTCGCCAAATATCTGGATAGCCGTTACGTACAGTTAGTGCCGCTAACGTGCTTGTGGTTAAACCCACAGCCAGCGTATTGACGAGTCTTTAGAGTTCCCACAGAGGGTTTCCCTGCTTCGGGCGAAACGATGTAGAGGCCGTATGGTTTTACGGTAGGGTTCGATCATATACGTGCACTTGTGCACGGATCATGATTCGGCCGGTAATATTAGTGGGTTTTGGTTTAAGCCGGATCCTAGTATTATATTGTTGGATTATTTTCGTCTCATTGTATTCGTATTCTGTCGGAATACGGATGAGGGGTATTTTTGTAATTCTTTACAAGATTGCTTCTAGAAGTTGCCACTTCATTTTGTTTTAAACATTTAGGGTTAAATGTTTAATGAGGCGGAGAGGGTGCGTAATTGTTTTGGCATTGAATCTAGCATGCTCACTTGGTGACTCATGGTGATGAGTCATGTTGGTATGATTAGATTTTTGTTTGCGGTGTGAGATATTTGTTGTGAGACATGGAGATATTTATTCTTGAGTTGTTTTCTTGAGTTGCTAGCATGCTTGATAAATGCTCACAACAAATAGCTCACAACATTTAGCCATTTCGTCACTTGATTTTTCCTTAGCCTCACATGTAGGGTTAGTATAGCACCTTGAGAAGGTTTTGACAAGCATCAAACATGCAACTTTAAAATTTTTGGGGTGTTAAACAAACCCTAACCAAGATCTTAACTAGAGAATTAGGTTAAACATGTATGTAAACAACTTTACATCTAAGAGAGAGGGATTACAACCTTTGTAGTCCGCTCCTTCGCTTCATAGGCTCCGAGTAGAAGTCCCTTCGCCGCGTTCCATGATCTCCCGGACTCAAGAGAGGCTCCACAAGCCGAATGATCCATACTTGCTTGAAGTATTCCTTTTCGAAGATGATCTACCTTGAAGAATCTTTAACCCAAGGTTACACTTCACTAAACAACTTATTAGAGAAGTAAACACCCTAATCTAAATGGCTAGAATAGATGAGGATGATGAAGTAGGAATTTTTCTCTCTTTTATTTTCAATTTCTCACTTTATTTCATCATATCACAAAAAGCTAGAAAGCTTTTTTTAGAGGAGGAAGAAGAAGAAATCTATTTGTGATGAATAATGAAATTGTTATTATGGTTACAAATCCAATCTTGGGTTAAGTATGAAGGCTCAACCCTTGTAGAGGCTTAACTAAGGTAAAGGATTTGGGTTGGGTTAGAAAATATCTACAAAAATATCATAACAAAATATCTAAGCTTAAAACAAAACAAAACTTCTAGAAGCTTCATGAAAAAGCTAACTCAAATCAAACCCCAACTATGTTTAATCTCCATAAATCATGTTGTATTTGTAATCATAACTTGTTACAATATTATATATCACATATATAATATGTTTTTGTAACAAAAGAAAATAATACAATTAACATATATCGCATATATATCAATGTATTATCCGGTGAGAAAATGAATCAATAAAGCGAGCTAATATTAGTTAATGTAATGTAATATATCACATATATAATTATACATTAAATTATCGAATCAACACTTGATCCGACAATCCGGCTATATCGAATATAATCGACTAATATTATATGTATCGATTCATCGAATCAACACTTGATCCGATGACCCAGCTATATCACATATACCCGGCTGATATCATATATCGCGAGAATAGAATACGATATCTCATATCGTATTATTCTCGGTCCCGCACATATCACATATGTGCTCTTACTCCGTTTTGCCTGAGCTAAGAAATCTCTGTGTAGGACTCTAAAGAATCGTCAATACGCCGGCAGTAGGTGATGATCATATCAAACACCCACAAGCTGCAAGCGGTCAGCTAAACGTAACAGCCACCCAGGTATTGAGCGATCAGAAGATCAACAAGAAAGCCTGTACATTCTCCTGAGAATCCAATCAGTAACACTACCGTACAGTCCGGTCTCTTCGTCTGATATGTCGCATATCTAGTCTAGGGGTGGTAAACGTAAGACCCTAGTAACCGATAAGTCGCGTCGATGTGAGGCTCATAACAGGTCGAGAAACTACTGATAACACTTACCAGTAGCACTCCATATCAGCCCTGGCCAGGGACTCCCAGTTATAGCCAATCGAACACAACACAATATCAACTCCCTATACCGGGAGAGACGAATCCCCTCCTATCGCTCATTGCCTCTATGTGATTCGGGACTGTACCCAAAAGCCACCGTTTTGCACGCCTTCTTGGACGTGGTAAGGTGGAAATCAAAGCACAGTGGGAATCACACAAGACTATGACGATCTCGGGTCTACAGACTAACCTGTACCAGTGTCACCGGAGAACCGCTATCTGACGATAGGTATAATACCATCTAGGAGTTCTCGGCGAGTCTGTTCAGTGTACCCAGTCTCCACTGAGCACCCGTACACCTTCTTTGATGTCACACCGATGGATATGGGCTATCATATGGGTCAAGATGCGTATACGCTAGTCTACTCTGGTGTATCGATGCCCTGTCTCGATACACACTCGACTAGAAACAGTTATAGGATGTACTCGTTGGCTACCCTGGCCCCACTAGTATGATCTCATCATAGTCCCAGTAGTCGAGTACATATCCTAAGGGCTTTATCAACATGTGAGAGCAAGACAGTAAACTAATACAAGTCAATATGTTAAGATAAAGTGAAACCAAATAGCATACTATCATGTCGAGCAAGAAAGTCCTCTTTATATATCCAAGCATCCACTAAAATATACATCATATGTACAATAATGGCCTCTAGAGCATATACATAACTAACATCACACTCTCATCATCTCATGGCTTCTTCTACCTCCATCCTAATTGTCTCATGTGTTGAGAAACCTAAGGTGTCTTGAGACAAACTAATCTTACACACTCTCTAATTTATCTTGGATATCCAGTGTAGCGAACTAGGTACTCGAGTTGTCTTGGATATGAGGTTGGAGCTCGATGCAAAGACTCTCAGGTGGATCATCTTCGATGGGGAGACCGGAGATTAAACTTGATCAAGGAAACCTCGAGAAGCTTGAGATAAAGGTTAAAGACCGAAGGACATGAATCATTCGGTATAACTCTCCTAACTCCTTTGTAGCTTGCTAGGTTTAGGGTTTATGGTCGATCCATTGAATAGGGTTCCGTTAGGGCCACGTTTGTAAATTTTTGTTCCGCATTTGGCCATGGATTGATGGCCGGGGCGCTGCCGTAACCCAACATGGTATCAGAGCCAACCCATAAACCCTATACTAGCTTGTTCTTACGCGGTTAAAAGATCGATCGAGCAAAATTCCCGAAATCACGATTTACCCACTTTCTGCCGATTTTTCAGAGTGGTCAAAAAAATAATTTCCAGCATCTCAGAAATTCATGCAGGGTTTTCTAGGAAGCCCGAAGAAATTTGGAAACACAGTTCCCTAATACGGCCGCGGAACCGCGACAGAACAACCATGTTTGCCGCGGTTGCACGGCGGAATTTGGTTATGTGTGCACCAAATTTCTACTGGAGTTCTATTGTTTGAAATTCTGATTTCTGGGATATTTTGTTCTTGGCCCAGATTTGTTTGAGTACTGAATTGCACCTGTGGCCAATACTGAATGGTTTTTGTCGATCGAAATTTTGAATGCGTAAGTTTACAGTACATGTATTACTATCCGCGACCGTGAATTTCATTTGAGCGGTACAACTCGTTTAATTGCTATATGCTCTTTTAGACGGGTTTGTGAACATGATATTTACGTTGATATTCTGTGTTGTGCTGTGGTTGTGGTTGGATCGTTGTGGTGGATTGCCAGGTGGTGCAATGATAGTACAGTTTAGATTCATTTGTACATTTGATATTGCGGGACGAGCGTCCGACTTGTGGACTGCCGTCACTGACAGTTTGTATATTATTTGTTTAGGGCACGACCGGGTTGAGGTCGATGTCACCGTTGTACATATATTTTTTTCTGTACTAGGATTACCCCACGGCGGAGTGCACGAATAGCCGGGTTCTAGGGGGCAACGGGTCCGCATCTCATGGCTTTGAGACTGAAGGGACCTTACTCCAGAATTGGCGGGCTATTCGCCGCACTCGTAGGGGTACATGTTGACCCACGGAGGGGTGCACAAGTTACCGGATTCCGTGAAGTGCTGGGTGGCCCATTCACGTTGTTGATTGGGGTTGTCTCGCTTCTGGGATTGCCGGATAATTTGCCGCACTCGTAAGTGTAGATTTTCATTGCACATGCTATCTACACGCCAGAGAACGTCGGGTTTCACTTGCGGCTCAAATGAAATCCGAGGCTCCAGGATTATCCACCACTCTGTGTTGCTTGGCTGAGATTCTGTGATGTTTCTTTATATCATGCCCGGAAAGAATGATATATATATTTATATATATTAGTAGATGTTTTATATGTTTTGCACCCGCGCTAGTCCAGCCCCCGCTATGCCGTTAGTTAAGTAACCTAACGGGTGATGACGGGGCCCAGTGGCGAATGCGGGTGACGTATACGTACATCATATTTTTTTCGTTCTTTTCTGGTGATTAAATGATTGGACTGCGTTGATTCTGATCAATGCAAAGATAAAACAAACCTATTTGGTGTTGGAACCAAGTTTTTTGAAAACAGACATTACAGACGTTTTCTTTTGCTTTGCACAGCGGTATTCGGTTATGAATATCCATCACCTCATTCCACGAGGCAAGGGCCAAGACCCTTTCATCAGGAATGACCCCTTGAGCAGAAGTTTGCGTCAACGTAATAACTTCACTGTAGTCGATTATTTTTGCTTTGCATCGTGGTATTCAGTTTGGAATATCCTGCACTTCATTAGACAAAGAAAGAGCCGAGATCCCTTCACCGGGAGTGACCTCTTTAGCAAAAGTTTTCTCCACTATATATTTGTAAAATCACTTGGATTCCTTCAACGATATCAAGTTTATTACGTTAAAGGTTTTTCGCCAAAAACCACTCGTAGCCCTCCGTCATTTCTTACAGGTATTACTTAGTATTCATGCTGTGTATGTTGACCTCTGTCAAGGCACAATGCTTGGTAGCTGGGTAATGTTTGTTTGTTGCATAGATATGCGATTATTTAGGACAATCGCACGGTCATTTTGACCTTTGTCAAGGGCACGTGCTGGTGGGTCTAAGTTAATCCAGGACAATGACAGGTTGAACTTGACTTGCGACTTATGATATGTTGACCTCTGTCAAGGTCATAAGCCGTTTGGGGTAAAAATCACATCGGGAGTTTCAAACATACAATAAACTTGCCAGGCATGCGCATGCTTTCTGGAGTGTGGTGACCTGAGTGGATTCTATCAAGTTATCCGAGATGATAGTTGGATCCCGATTTCCACTGATTAGTTGGTTTACTCCTCGGGTGATTTTAGATGATCCCGACTAATTCTTCTTTTGGGTTTGGAGGAGAATTCGAGGAAACAGTGGGAGACATCCTGATTAGATAAATTGATTAACCATTTTGATCTAGGTTAGAGTGCACGTTGATTGTTTCTTTTCTCTTTTTGGCAGCGATCATGGTCCGACCCTAAACTAAAACTCATGAACCAAGTTAACCGAGCCTTCTTAAATCACATTGGCTTTTGGATTGTCATAGTTGAATATATCATTGCCACTCCTACTTTTACCCTTTTCATTTCTCCGGAACATTCCGTATCACTATGAAAATCCACATTTATTGCATATGACTATCGTATAGTTACATACGAACTCGAAGAAACTTGTTTCAGATTCGAGGATGGTTTCCGGTGCTGGAGAAATTAAATACGACTATTCAGTTGTCTTTTCCCTTTATCTTCTCTCAGGTTGCGAGGGCTCCTGGTATTAGGAGAGTACATCTATTGCGTTTATTGGACAGTTTTCTTCGAAATCATTGGCTAGCGCCGAAGGGTAAGGAAGGAAGAAAACCAATTAGTCTAAGTGTGGTGTACAGAAGCTAATAAGTAAAGACAAATAAAGAGATTAAAAACAGGGCAAAGTAAATTGCGACTGCTATCATTCACGACGAAGCCGTGTATATCGTCACTCCTACTTCACATTTGCATTTCTCCGGTTCAGAAGAAATTGAATAGAATTATTCAGGTTGTCTTTTCCCCTTTACCTTCTCTCAGGTGGAGTGAGCTCCTTGTATTAGGAGAGTACACCTATTACGCTTATTGGATAGTCTTCTTCCGAACCATAGGCTGGTGCCAAAAGGTATGGAAGGAAAAAAACCATTTAGCCTGAGTGCGATGTACAAAAGGTAATAAGTAAAGACAAACAAAGGGATTGGAGAGATGACAAGAAAATATATGGTTACAGTTATGAATCTGGATAGTGGAAGAGGCATTACTAAGAATACCCGGAAACCCCTTCGAAACATCTTCATGTTTTAGTTTCACTGTGCAGTGTTAATTGAAAAACTATTCTCCTAATTAGATTCTAACTCCAGGGTATGTATTTACCAGATCTGATTCACATCTGTATGGCGTTACAGTGGTGAGTGGGAGTAAAATATTGGGAATTAGGTGATTATATCCTCATTATATTGGAATTCTCTGTAATTGGTGATATTTGAGGAAATCACCTTTGTTTTGCCTGACGGCAAATATTTGGTTTTGAACAGCCGATGTTATGCACCAATTTCAAACTGATATATCAGTACGTTTATTTTATAAAGTGAGATATAATTTTTTGAAATTATGTTTCTGACATTTACCTATATCAGTTGATGATTGAGTAAGGAGCATTTAACAGCGGTGTAATTCTTCTTAACCATACTACAGTTTTCAAACTACGACGCACATGATATGAGTTATTAAACTCAAGGGACTTATTCAAAGTATTGTATGTTGTTTTCAGTGTCCATTAAGACAAAGGGGTTGGTACTCGTACTATATTCTGTTTACTTGTGACTTCTCTAGTATTAAACAAGTATTTCGTAGAAATACTGGGTCCAAGTTTAGAGAAGTTATAGGTACAAGAATAAAGTAGAGAACCACATGTTGTAAGTATCATGATTCTTCAAGGTGATAGAAAATGTAGATACTTGTGCTAGGTATTCCGTTGATAGTAATGGTTTTGAGAACTTGCTTCTCTTTCAGGTTACTCATATGTGGATGCACTCCTAGTTGAGTAACACTGATTGGCCTCCTTCCATTCGGTTGTCATGCATTGGAGACAGCTGCTTGATTTTGAATCTGGTTCAAAATTAAATTAGTGCATCTGTTTCTATATTGGATATAGAATGGTTCATATCGTAACGATGTTAAAGTATATGGAGTTGTTCGGCTTATGCTTAAAACCAGACTTTGAACAAACTCGAGGCACGTTTCAGTAATGACAGTTTGTGGGTTATCCCGGTTTTGACGAGGGTTAACTTTCTACCATCTGGAAGATCAATAGTTATATTGTTCTTGACTCGCCACTAATTTTAATAAAATAGATTCTTTTCAGAAAATATTAGTGGAAGTATGGTAGAACTGGAAGTGATTCCAGAACCACAAACGATTACTGAAAATTTAGTAGGACCTAAAGATTTAATTGGATTCGACATTCCATTAGCCACTCCGCAGATTTAGTGGGTAATCTCAGACATCCGAAAGGTACTCCGGTCTCCTCAAGGACGGTGACAGGGAGGTTCTTGTTTACCCAAACTTGCCACTACTGTTCTAGACTATAAGATCCGGCATGAGGATGAGTATAGCGTCGTTCTAAACTAGCTTTAGAAGTGCACGTGTATATGACTCTGCCAGGGGTTGTTGTAGTCAGTGGGCGCAGCGGAAGCATAGTGGGCAAGTTGCTTATGTCTATTTATAGACTAAAGCAGCTATAGTGGAAATAGATCATTTATTTTTGATGTGACAGTTATAGAGTTTGACTTCATCAGAATAAGAGATGGATCTGGTAAGAAGGTAGTAGGGAGTGATGTCCTGGTTTATTGGATGACATGCACTTGATAGGAATTGAAATTTCTATACTACAATAGGTTATATACTGTGGTTGTCACCAGGTGTTTCTCCACATAAGATCTGGATAAAATATCAGCATTCTGATCGCTAGATTTATGGATTTAGATCTAGATTTGGGAAGTGTCCCAATCTGAGTACTTTGATATTATTCTAAAAGTGTTTTAGAATGGACGACTCCAGGCATGGTGGTGTACCTGCAGGTGATGGAGTCACCCTTTTTAAAGGATGTCTTACAGACTAAAGGGAAGAGGGATTTGCATGATTGGCATATCACTTGCTTAGATAATTGAGTTAATCATGTAATGTCAAGTACGACACCAGATATTGTTTTTGCACTAACTGCAATAAGTATATATTAATCCAATATTGGAGAAACGGTAGGAAGCAGTTATGAATACAAGTGGATGTTCTTTGGTAATTGGTAACGGCAGCCTCCTTCGGGAAGCGGTTATCAGTTCAGGCTTCTAAGGTGACCTGGATGACAGAGCGACTGTCAGAGTTTTAGTTTTCCTTTTTCTGAGGGACAGTATGTTGGACAGGTGGTCCAAGCGGATACTGAGGAAGGTATGGCGCAGGATACTCATTAAATTCAGTTGACGATACAGTCTAAGAAGTTTGCTGGATTTGGAGTTCATTTGTGAACCGGGTCCCATCAGATATCCAGACAAATTCTAAGACAGGTATTGCTCATTTTGGGAGATAGTCTTTCTCCGTGAAGTTGAGATATAGAAAGAAATATTGGAGCGGACCAACTCACTGAGGCTATTTCTCGAACAGGCTTTGTGAAACTGATTAGTAGAGAAGTAGGGTGTTCGGTATCACACGGGCTGTGAATATGCGACACCGCAATAATTAGCCTTAAGTGCAAGTTGGGGATTGCTGGCTATAGTGCCCTTAAGGCAATTATCATAGTCGCAGGCATGTGATTATGATGATTGAGGGAGGACCTATACCGGTAGAACAGTCTTACTCGAGATGATATTATGTTATCTGGTTTGTTTTTATCATGTACAACATTATATGGCATTACAGATCACTATTACATGTTGATAGAGCCTATAAGATTCTTACTTAACTACCAGTATTATGATGACGATCATATACGTGGGAGCTGGGTGGTCTATAAACACATCCTTAAATGTCCCTAGTCGCGGGAGTATCGAGACCGGGCATCGATACTCCAGAGTAGACTAGTGTATACTGATCGAGACCCCGATGAGGGGCGGTGGCCGGTCTCACAAGCCATTGGTGTCAGTTTGTTCACCTAAGATGTATACAGGTGCTTATTGGGTTATGAGTACACCGGACGGACTCGTCGAGAACATACTGGTTGGTATTATACCTATTGTCAGATAGCAGTTTCCAGGTGACATGTGTACAGGTCAGTCTGTCGATCTGAGATTGTCATTTGTCTCGTGTGAGTTCCCGCTGTGCTTTGATTATTACCCTACCACGGCTTAAAGGAGTCGTGCAAACATATTTTAGTTGGGTACAGTCCCGAGCCATATGGAGGCAGTGAGCGGATCGTCGGGGATTCGTCCCTCCCGGTATTAGGGGTTGATGTCGCGTTGTGCACGGTTGGTCATCACCAGAAATCCTTGGTCAAGGTAGACGAGAATTACTGATCCAGGATCAGTAGTTTCTCAGGTGGTGATGGGCTTCATACCGACACTAAATGTTGCGTTATTAGGGGTCTGATATTATCCATCCCTAGACTCGATATGCGATACTCATAGACGAACGGACCAGATTGTACGGATATTGTCACTGTCAGGCTCAGTAGGGGTTTCAGGATGAGTTTGCTCATCGGCATCCCTTTCGCTCAATATCTGGATAGCCGTTACGTTGAGCTAGTGCCGCTAACGTATTTGTGGTTAAACCCACTGCTAGCGTATTGACGAGTCTTTAGAGTGCTACATAGAAGGTTTCCCTGCTTTGGACGAAACGATGTAGAGGCCGTATGGTTTTCCCTCAGGGTTCGATCATATACGTGCACTTGTGCACGGATCATGATTCGGACGGATAATACTAGTGGGTTTTGGTTTAAGCCGGATCCTAGTATTATATTGTTGGATTATTTTCGTCTCATTGTATTCGTATTCTGTCGGAGTACGGATGCGGGTATGTATATACGGATGAGGGGTATTCTTGTAATTCTTTACAAGATTGCTTCTAGAAGTTGCCACTTCATTTTGTTTTAAACATTTAGGGTTAAATGTTTAATGAGGTGGAGAGGGTGAGTAATTGTTTTGGCATTGAATCTAGCATGCTCACTTGGTGACTGTCATGTAGTGACTCATGGTGACATGACTAGATTTTTGTTTGCGGTGTGAGATATTTGTTGTGAGATATGGAGATATTTATTCTTGAGTTGTTTTCTTGAGTTGTTAACATGCTTGATAAATGCTCACAACATTTAGCCATTTCTTCACTTGATTTTTCCTTAGCCTCACCCTCTCATCCTCCCATGGCTTCTTCTACCTCCACTCTAATTGTCTTATGTGTTGAGAAACCTAGGGTGTCTTGAGATAAACTAATTCTACACACTCTCTACTTCATTTTAGCTATTTAGTGTAGCGAACTAGATACTCAAGTTGCCTCGGATATGAGGTTGGAGCTCGATGCAAAGACTCTCAGGTGGATCATCTTCGATGGGAGGAGACCAGAGATTAAACTTGATCAAGGAAGCCTCAAGGAGCTTGGGATAAATGTTAAAGATCGAAGGACAAAGATCATTCGGTATAACTCTCCTAACTCCTTTGTAGATTGCTAGGTTTAGGGTTTATGGTCGATCCGTTGAATAGGGTTCCGTTAGTGCCACGTTTGTAAATTTTTGTTCCGCATTTGGCCATGGACTGATGGCCGGGGCGCTGCCGTAACCCAACATTGTGAAGAGTGGTGCATCAGATGGTTTTTATTGACGAAAAGAGCAGGGTACGTCGCACTAAAAATATATTGATAATGCAGTACCAAATACAAAGTAAAAACAATAATTACATCCACAAGGAAAAGATAACAAGAAAACAAGAAACATAATTGGATTGAGTAAAGAAGCATTGCCACTCCAAACAACATCTCCAGATCTCATCAAACCTGAAAAAGCAGAAAACTAAAACAGTCTCTCCATTCAACATTATAGGACTAACAAAGGTGAAGGATGAAGTAAAAACACATAATCGAACTTTCAAAAGGCTAAGCATTATATTAATGGCTTTAGTAGAAAGATATGGGTTAGTACTCATCACAGCCAAAACAAAAATAAAACAGAGAGTTTTAAAACCCACACCTAAACAAAGATTTTTCCACGCCACCTCCCAAAGAACCATGTTAAGTACCAAACTGTCATACTCATTCTACATCCCCAACTATTAGTAAGAACCCAGGGAAAACACAAGCAAGAATAATGGATAGGGATTGGGAACCGAAGAATTCACTGAAAACCAACCTAACAAGAGCAGAAAGTATTTAAGTTTCAAGCATATATGAAATATATGAAGCAACCAAAACAAACCCAGATAAGAAAAAGACCATAAAAGGATATCTTAGCAAGCAATATAAAAATGGTGTCAAATACAGCTTATTAGCATAAAATTTTGAATTTTAGACCTAATTTTTTTCCAACTTAGCCGATGGTGTCATATGTAGACCCAACCTTTTTCCAGCATAAGCAGATGGTGTCAATATCAGACCCAATCCTTTTCCAATATAAGCAAGCAAGAGAGCAAACAAAACGCATATTCAACTAACATAGTAAGTAGGTTGCAATATTCAGGGAAAGATACATAGAGACACTCAATGTACAAGGTTTGAGAATTACAACAAAAGGATGCCAACAACCCAAAACATAAATAAGAGCAAGAGACTTGGGTCAAATAGTCCTCCAGGAGAGTGGAGTTTCAAAACAGTGGATATGGACACAACATTAAGGAGATGGCAAACATAAAGCATTTTTTAGTATATAACAAGAATGGGGTGTGAAAACAATCTGAGTTAAATTGCTAAAAGCTCATGAGAGTAAAACTAGAAGTAACATCATCAGCCAAAAAATTAGCCTAGAGAGAAGCAAGAATTAGGCATCAGTTTTGACAGGAAAATGAGGATCATACACACTGATCAAAAGAATAGCAGAATCACATTAAAAAGATCTTTGATATTGTGAAAAATATCATTATGCACAATTCTGTTATGCACTTTGGATTTAGAAACCCCAACCCAAGATAGAAAATGGTAAATAACGGTGTTCATGATCGAGGAAGTATTGTAGTCCGTCTTCAAAATTTTTCATGTTTCTAGCTTTTCAGAGAGTCCAACAAATAGAGTAAAGCAGAGCAGGCTATAAATGAGATTCATGGTTTTTTTTAAAAAAATCTATCTTTCCAGTTTGTAAGAGCATCCAAAAGAGAACTTGGACTGATAGGTATGTGAAAACTCTCCAGAATAACACGCCATACATGCTTAGCCATAATGCAGTCAAAGAAAATATTATTAGAAGTTTCAATCGTGCAATCACCCATACTACAAGCATCATTACCAAACCAGCCTATGATAATAAGGTATTTCTTTGGAAAGAAATCTATCCTTTAGAAGCAGTCATATAAAAATTTTAATTTTCAGAAGGACACGACTGTTCCAAATGACCTTGTAGAAGTTAAATCTATGATTAACAACAGATTTAACAGTATAGTCACCATAAGTAGAATTATTCCACATAAAACTATCTTTAGTGTTTTTGCTTAAGGTATAATTAGATAAACAAGATAGGAGTTTTAAATGCTTACATTGATTGGAAACGGATAGAACCTTATTGAAAGACAATTTCCATTTCCATTCTTCAATATAATAATCCAGGGAATATACAAGAGCCTTTCTGATTCATGCTAGAGCATAAAACTGAGGTAAAGTGTCTGCAAATATCATGTTAGCCTAATTATCTGTCAAAAAAAGGATATCTTTGCCATTACCAACTGTCTAAGCAACATTTTTAAAGAACCATTCATTATTATGGAAAATATCCGTCCAAAAATAGAGGACTGATTATTCGTTTTAAATTTCTCCTTGTAATTGTAAATGGAAGTTAAAACCTTAATAAAATAATTATTAGAGTTGTATAGCTTCCACAACCATTTACATAACAGGACAAAATTGAAATGAGCAATATTTTTGATCCCCAACCCTCTCTCTCCTATCAATGCATACATTCTTCCAGTTAACAAGATGGTAACCCTTGGCAATTTGATTAGTTCCCCTCCAAAGAAAAGAGGCCATAATATGATCTATTTTTTGGTTATCCACTCAGGTTATTGGAAAAATGACAGAATAAAGTGGCAAGGATGAAATCACAGAATTAATGAGAGTAAGCCTACCCCAAAGACAAGAATTTTCCTTTCCAACTTGAAAGTTTGGATTGAATTTTAACAATAAGTGATTGCCAATTTCTTTTCTCAAACCTTCCCTGTTTTAAAGGCAAACCCAAATAAGTAACAGGCATTGTAGTAAGTTTACAATCAAGCATATCAGCCTATCTATTACCAAGAGAGATTTTTCCTAAAATAAAAAATAGAATTTTTTTGAAAGTTTTATCTTCAAACCAGATAATGTTGGAGATAGTGCCCTCATAGTCAATTATTGGATCGCAGGTACGTGATTGCAATGATTGCGGAGGACCTATCCCGGTAGGACAGTCTTACTCGAGATGATAGTTTGCTATCTGGTTTGCCTTTATCAGTCGTGTACATGTTCAGGTGACTGATTGCATGTTACACTTTGATAGAGCCCTTAGGATCTTGCTTTACTACCAACTGTATGAGGGCGATCATATACGTGAGAGTTGGGTAGTTTATATGCATATCCTTAATTGTGGTCCCTAGTCGTGGGAGTTTCGAGACAGGGCATCGATGCTTCGGAGTAGACTAGTGTATACAGTCGAGACCCCGACGAGGGGCGGTGGCCGGTCTCACAAGCCACTGGTGTCAGTTGGATCACCTAAGATGTATACAGGTGCTCATTGGGTTATGAGTACACCGGACAGGACTCGCCGGGAATCTGCTAGTTAGTATTATATCTATCGTCAGATAGCAGTTCCCTGGTGACATGTGTACAGGTTAGTTCATCGACCTGAGGTCGTCATTTGTCTCGTATGAGTTCCCACTGTGCTTTGATTTCTACCCTACCACGGCTCAAAGGAGTCGTGCAAACAGGTAGCTTTTGGGTACAGTCCCGAGCCATATGGAGGCACGTGAGCGGATCGGCAGGGGATTCGTCTCTCCCGGTATTGGGGGCGAGGTCGTGCTGTGTCTAGGAGAGCCATTACACAAAGTCCATGGCCATGGCAGGAGATTTACTGGTAGGTACTCCAGTAGTATCTCAGGGTGTTATTGGGCTTCACTCCGACACGACTTATGCTGCTATTGGGGGTCTGACGTTGCTAGCCCCCTAGGCAGATATGCGATACTCATTGACGAACGGACCGGACTGTATATACATTGTCACTGTTAGGCTCAGTAGGGTTTTCGGAGGAGTTCGCTCATCGGTCTCCCTTGAGTTCGCTCCTCGGCCACCCTTGAGGTCAGTCCTTGGGCAGCCGTTACGCATTGCTAGTGCCGCTGACGGTTTGTGGTTAAACCCACTGCCAGGGTGCTGACGAGTCATTAGAGTCCCCCACAGACAGTTTCCCAAGTTCGGGCGAAACGTTGTAGAGGCCGTATGGTTTTATGGCAGGGTTCGGAAAATGCACGTGCGTTTACGCACGTGTCGATTTTCGGACAGATGATACTGGTCGGCTTTGGTTTAAGCCGGATCCAAGTATTATATTGAGTAGGTATAATATCTTTGTCTCAGTTGCATTTATATTCGGTCGTAATATAAATGCGGGTATATTTATACAGTTTCGGGGTTATCCTGAAAGTCGTTTCAGGATCACTTTTGGAAGTTGCCAGTTTCCAGTTTTCTATCAGCCGTCTTTTAACATTCGGTTAAAGACGGATTTATCTTTTCTTCAGATATGAGTGAGTCATCATTCTAGAAGCTTCTAGAAGTGATGATGAGGCATATGACTCATTAGTGCATTAATGGTTTCATTAATGGCTAGATGAGGTGTTTATATGAATCACCATTTGCTTTAATGTGTTTTGGATTGGTTAAGATATTTGTTCATAATATCTTTCTCTTATTGTCACCACCTTTGCTCCTACACTCACCCTCCTCTTTCTATATATATGATAAGCCTCCTCTCTCTCTCACTCTCTCTGACTTGAGTTTTCATTCGGTTAGAAAAGATATGATAGTTTTGGGGTGTATGGAATTCACAGTTCATTTCATTCCATCACCCGATTTCCACGGCAACTTCATTAACCGATCGTCCACGGATTTGGACGAAGTGAGACAAAGTCATCTACTCATTCTCTACATCAATCTTGGTCGTCTCTTTTAGCAAACTTGACGATCGAGTTGCCTCGAGTCAGAGGCGGGAGCCCGTTTAAAGAACCGATCATGTGGTGCCACCTCGACGAGGAGATCGGAGATCGACGAGATCGGAGCAGCCGCAACGGAGCGTGGGATGATGGTTGAAGAACGAAGGACTCGGATCGTTCGGTATAACCATTCTACACTCTTTACAGTTTGTTAGTTTAGCAATAATGGCAGATCCGGGTTAAAGTATACGATAGCGCCAGTTAAAAAGTTTTTGTTCCGCATTTGGCGTCTGTAGACTGCCGGGGCGCTAGCGTAGACTTACAGTGGTATCAGAGCATCACCATTTTGCTATACTAACTTATGCTAACGCGTTTAAAACATCGATCCGACCGGAAATCGAAAACTACAAAATCCTATGCCGACAGTTTCTGTTGATTTTGAACAGTGTCAAAATTGATTTCTGGATGTCTTAAAAATCCGAGAAGGCAATTTTAAGACCCACGACAAAATTTGGACTCGTGACTCCTCCAAGTTGCCGCGGAAGCGCGGCCAAACCCATGGTTTGGCCGCCCTTCCGCGGCCATGTGAGGAGCACGTGCTCCCAATTTTTGCCAGTGGGTTCTAATTGGGATTTTGGGGTTTTTGATATATTTATTTTTGGCCCAGTTTTTGTTACTGTTCACCAGTAAGCTGTGGGGCCCACTTTTTAATATTTCGTGTTTGGTCGATCGAAATTTAAACACGTTAGTTTACAGTGCTTACATTATATCTCCGACCGGGAATGTCATTTGATCGGTAAACCGCGTCCGATTGCTATAGCTCTTTTAGACGGGTTTGCGAACGTGACATTCGCGTTGATGTTCTGTGTTGTGCTGTAATGTTGCGGATTTGTCGTGGTGGATAGCAGTGTGCAATGATAGTACAGTTTGAGTTTATTTGTACAATTGATATTGCGGGGCGAGCGTCCAACTTGTGGACTGCCGTCACTGCCTGTTGTATAATATTCTTTTTGGGGCACGACCAGGTTGCGGTCGATGTACCTATTGTACTATTTTTCATTACTGTACTAGGTTTTACCCCGAGACGGAGTGCACGGATAGCCGGGTTCGGAAGAGCAACGGGTCCGCATTTCATGGCTTTGAGAGGCAGAGGGTCCCCACTTCAGAATTGGCAGACTATTCGCCGCACTCGTAGGGGGTACAGGATTGACCCAAGGAGGGGTGCTCAATTTACCGGATTCCGTGAAGTGCCGGGTGTTCCATTCACTATGCTGTGGGGACTACCTCGCTTCAGGTCTTGGCGGGTAACTTGCCGCACCCGTAGGGGTCTAGGTTTCATTGCACAGGCTATCCACACGACAGGGGAACGTCGAGTTTCAGCAGCGGCTCTGTGAAACTCGGGGATCCCAGATTATCTGTATTGTTCTGTGATGCTTATTACTTTTCTGTAATGTTGCATATTATCACGCCTTGAGCGATCATGTATATTGGTTTATATACTATTAGATGTTGTATATGTTTTACACCCGCGCTAGTCCAGTCCCCGCTCTGTCGTTAGTTAAGTAACCTAACGGGTGATGACGGGACCCAGTGACGAATGCGGATGGCATATACGTACATTTTATTTTTCGTTCTTTTCTGGTGTGATTGAATGATGGGACTGCGTTGATTCTGATCAACGCAAAGTAAAACAAACCTGTTTGAGTTGTTGGAACAATTTAAAAGGTGTTATTGCAAAGACGTTTCCTTTTGTTATGCATAGCGGTATTCGGTGTGAATATCCAGCACCTCATTCGACGAGGCAAGGGCTGATATCCCTTCACCGGGAAAGACCCCTTGGACAGAAGTTTGCGTCAGGGTAATAACTTTACTATAGTCGATTACAAGTTGCTTTGCATAGCGGTATTCAGTGGAATATCCTGCACCTCATTCCACGAGGAAAGAGCCGAGATCCCTTTACCGGGAGTGACCTCTTTAGCAAAAGGTTTTCGCCACTATATTTTAAAAAAAAAAAAGCTATCAGGTTCCTTCAGCGATATCAAGTTCACTACGTTAAAGGTTTTTCGCCAAAAACCAGTCGTAGCCCTCCGTCGTTTCTTATGGATGGTCAGTAGTATTCAAGCTATGTTTGTTGGCTTTCGTCAAGGCATAGTGTTTGGTAGCTGCTGGGTATTCATTTGATGCATAGATAGATGAGTTGGTTTGGGACAGTCGTATTACCTTGTTGGCTTTCGTCAAGGGTATGTACGGGTGGATTCAAATTAACAAGATAATGACGGGCAGAACTTGACATGTGACTTATGATTTGTTGACTTTCGCCAAGGTCATAAGAGCATGGGGCAAGAAAATGATATCGGGAGTTTCTAAAGAAACTGAAACTTGCCAAGTATGCGCATACCTTCTGGAGTATGAATAACGTGGATGCATTCCATCACGTTAACATGCGATGAGAGTTGGATCCCGATTCCCACTGATGAGTTGGTTTACTCTTCGGGTGATCCCGATTGATTCTTCTTTAGGTTTGGAGGAGAATTTGACAGGACAGTGGGAGGTTTCCGGATTAGATAAAATGATGACCATTCTGATCTAGGTTAGAGTGCACGCAGAGTGTTTCTTTTCTCTCTCTCTCTTTGGCAGCGACCTTTGACCGACCCTAGACTATGACTCAGTGACCAGGTTGACCGAACCTTCTTAAAATACTGGCTTTTGGATTGTCTGAGTTGCATAAGTCATTGCCACTCCTTCTTTTACCCTTTGAATTTCTCAGAACACCCGTATTACTACGGATATCCACTTCCATTGGATAGATCCATCGTATGGTTATATACGAACTCGAAGGGACTTCTTCGGGGATGGATCCAGGTTCAGGAGAAATAGAATTGGCTTATTCAGTTGTCTTTTATTATCACCTTCTCTCAGGTTGCGAGGGCTCCTTGGTTTAGGAGAGTACACCTATTACGCTTATTGGATAGTCTTATTCCAAACCATAGGCTGGTGCCGAAAGGTAGGGAATGAAGAAAACCAATTAGCCTAAGTAGGGTGTGCAGAAGGTAATATGTAAAGACAAAATAAAGGGATTAGAAAGAGGGCAAAGTAAGTTGCGACTGATATCATTCACGACCAAAACCGCGTACTTCATCGCCGCTCCTATTTCACCTTTAAAAGAATAAGGTATTATTCGGTTGTCTTTTATCGTCACCTTCTCTCGAGATGCGAGTACTCCTTAGTTTAGGAGGGTACACCTATTATGCTTACTGGATAGTCTTCTTCCAAACCATAGGCTGGTGCCGAACGGTAGGGAAGGAAGAAAACCATTTAGCCTAACGATGGTGTACAGAAGGTAACGACTAAAGACAAATAAAGGGATTTGGAGAGACGGCTATAAAATATACGGTTGAAGTCATGAATTGGATTATGGAAGAGGCATTGCTATGAATACCAGGATACCCCTACGAAACATTTTCATGTTTCAGTGCATTGTTAAAGAAAAACTGTTTTCCCGATTAGACACTTACTCCAAGGGTATGTATTTACCAGGTTTCATTCTCATATCTGTATGGTTTTACAGATGATGAGTGGGAGTAAGATATTGGGAATTAGGTGATCATCCTCATTATATCGGAATTCGTTGTAATTGGTGATATTTGAGGAAATCGCCAGGGTACAGTTTTCCACCTACAACGCACAGGTTTTTGAGTTGTTTAACTCAGCGGACTTATACAGAGTATTGTATGTTGTCCAAATGTCCTTCAGGACAAAGGGGTAGGTCCTCGTACTATGTTCTGTTTACTTATAACTTCTCTAGTATTTAGACGAGTGTTTCGTAGAAATACAAAGTCTAAGTTTTGAGAAGTTGTGGGTATAAGAATAAAGTAGAGAACCAGGTATCACAAGTATCGGGATTCTTCAAAGAGATCGAAGATGAAGATTCTTATGATTGGTATTCAGATGATAGTGATGGTTTTGAGAAACGTGTTTCTCTTTCAGGTTGCTCATAATTGGATGGATTCCTAAGTTGAGTAATGCTGATTAGCCTCTTTCCATTAAGTTGATATGCACTGGAGACAGATGCATGGATTGAATATGGTTCCAATTAAATAAGTGCCAAAGTTTCTGTATTGGATATAGAATGGATCGTACCTTAAAAGAAGTTAAGGTATGGGGAGTTGTCCAGCTTATGATTAAAACCAGACACTGGATAACTCAGGGCATGTTTCTGTAATGGCTGTTTGTGGGTTGACCCTGGCTATGACGAGGGTTGATATTCTACCATTTGGAAGATCAATAGTGATATTGTTCTTGACTCGCCACAGTTTTAGTAAAAATGGATCTTTTTCAGAAAACAGTAGTGGGAGTGTGGTAGAACTGGAAGTGATTCCAGAACCGCAAACGATTACGGAAAATTTAATAGGACCTATACATTCAATCAGGTTTGACATTCCAATAGCCACTCCGCAGGTATGGTAGGTAACCTCAGACACCCGAGAGGTACTTCGGTAGCCTCAGAGACGGTGACAGGGAGGTTCTTATCTACCCAGACTTGACACTACTGTTGTTCCAGGTTATGAGACCCGGTAGGAGGGTTGTCGTAGTCAGTGGGAGCAACGGAAGCATAGTGGGCAAGATGCTTATATCTATTTATAGACTTGAGCAGTTATAGCGGAGATAGATCATCTAATTTTGATGTGACAGTCATGGGTTTGACTTCAATCAGAATAGGGGATGGATCAGTTAAGAAGGTAGTAGGGTGTGATGTCATGGTATCTGGATGACATACACAGAGTGGGAAGTAAAATTCCTATACTACGATCGGTTGTACTGTGGTCGTCACACAGTTGTTTCTCCAGACAGGATATGGATATAATATTTGACATTCTGGTTTCTAGATCTATGGTTTTAGATCTGGATTTGGGTAGTTTCCCAATGTGGGTACTTTGACAGATATTCTAATGGTTTTTGGAATAGTTGACTCCTAGCATGGTGGTGTACCTGCAGGTGATGGAGTCACCCTCTCTAAAGGTGTCGTACAGACTAAAGAGGAGAGGGATGAGCATGATTGGCAGATCACTTGCTTAGGCAATTGAGTCAATCATGAGATGTCAAGTACCACACCAGATGTTGTTTTTGCACTAGATGCAATAAGTTTGTATTAATCCAATTCTGGAGAAACATAAGGAAGCAGTTTTAGAACATTAGTACATGTTCTACGGATTTGATAACGGCAGCCTCTTTCGGGAGACGGTTATCATTCCAGGCTTCAAAGGTGACATGGATGACAGAGTGATTGTCAGAGTTTTAGTTTTTCCTCTGACGAGGGACAGTATTATGGACAGATGGTCCAAGGGATACTGTGGGTGGCATGGTGCCCGATACTGATTAGGTTCAGTGATCGATTCAGTCTAAGAAGTTTGGATATGGAGTTCATTTATGAACTAAGGTCCCATCAGATATCCAGACATATTCTAAGACAGGTACTACTCAATTCGGGAGATGGCTTTCTCCACGAACTTGAGATTAAGAGAGATACAGAAAGAAACTTCTAGGCGGATCCACTCACTGAGGCTATTTCTCGAACACAATAGTTTTACAAACGGGCTTTGTGGAACTGATTAGTAGAGGAGTTGGATGTTCGGTTTCACACGGGCTGTGAGTAGTCGACATCGCAATATTAGCCTTGAGTGCAAGTGGGAGATTGTTGGAGATAGTGCCCTCATAGTCAATTATTGGATCGCAGGTACGTGATTGCAATGATTGCGGAGGACCTATTCCGGTAGGACAGTCTTACTCGAGATGATAGTTTGCTATCTGGTTTGCCTTTATCAGTCGTGTACATGTTCAGGTGACTGATTGCATGTTACACTTTGATAGAGCCCTTAGGATCTTGCTTTACTACCAACTGTATGAGGGCGATCATATACGTGAGAGTTGGGTAGTTTATATGCATATCCTTAATTGTGGTCCCTAGTCGTGGGAGTTTCGAGACAGGGCATCGATGCTCCGGAGTAGACTAGTGTATACAGTCGAGACCCCGACGAGGGGCGGTGGCCGGTCTCACAAGCCACTGGTGTCAGTTGGATCACCTAAGATGTATACAGGTGCTCATTGGGTTATGAGTACACCGGACAGGACTCGCCGGGAATCTGCTAGTTAGTATTATATCTATCGTCAGATAGCAGTTCCCTGGTGACATGTGTACAGGTTAGTTCATCGACCTGAGGTCGTCATTTGTCTCGTATGAGTTCCCACTGTGCTTTGATTTCTACCCTACCACGGCTCAAAGGAGTCGTGCAAACAGGTAGCTTTTGGGTACAGTCCCGAGCCATATGGAGGCACGTGAGCGGATCGGCAGGGGATTCGTCTCTCCCGGTATTGGGGGCGAGGTCGTGCTGTGTCTAGGAGAGCCATTACACAAAGTCCATGGCCATGGCAGGAGATTTACTGGTAGGTACTCCAGTAGTATCTCAGGGTGTTATTGGGCTTCACTCCGACACGACTTATGCTGCTATTGGGGGTCTGACGTTGCTAGCCCCCTAGGCAGATATGCGATACTCATTGACGAACGGACCGGACTGTATATACATTGTCACTGTTAGGCTCAGTAGGGTTTTCGGAGGAGTTCGCTCATCGGTCTCCCTTGAGTTCGCTCCTCGGCCACCCTTGAGGTCAGTCCTTGGGCAGCCGTTACGCATTGCTAGTGCCGCTGACGGTTTGTGGTTAAACCCACTGCCAGGGTGCTGACGAGTCATTAGAGTCCCCCACAGACAGTTTCCCAAGTTCGGGCGAAACGTTGTAGAGGCCGTATGGTTTTATGGCAGGGTTCGGAAAATGCACGTGCGTTTACGCACGTGTCGATTTTCGGACAGATGATACTGGTCGGCTTTGGTTTAAGCCGGATCCAAGTATTATATTGAGTAGGTATAATATCTTTGTCTCAGTTGCATTTATATTCGGTCGTAATATAAATGCGGGTATATTTATACAGTTTCGGGGTTATCCTGAAAGTCGTTTCAGGATCACTTTTGGAAGTTGCCAGTTTCCAGTTTTCTATCAGCCGTCTTTTAACATTCGGTTAAAGACGGATTTATCTTTTCTTCAGATATGAGTGAGTCATCATTCTAGAAGCTTCTAGAAGTGATGATGAGGCATATGACTCATTAGTGCATTAATGGTTTCATTAATGGCTAGATGAGGTGTTTATATGAATCACCATTTGCTTTAATGTGTTTTGGATTGGTTAAGATATTTGTTCATAATATCTTTCTCTTATTGTCACCACCTTTGCTCCTACACTCACCCTCCTCTTTCTATATATATGATAAGCCTCCTCTCTCTCTCACTCTCTCTGACTTGAGTTTTCATTCGGTTAGAAAAGATATGATAGTTTTGGGGTGTATGGAATTCACAGTTCATTTCATTCCATCACCCGATTTCCACGGCAACTTCATTAACCGATCGTCCACGGATTTGGACGAAGTGAGACAAAGTCATCTACTCATTCTCTACATCAATCTTGGTCGTCTCTTTTAGCAAACTTGACGATCGAGTTGCCTCGAGTCAGAGGCGGGAGCCCGTTTAAAGAACCGATCATGTGGTGCCACCTCGACGAGGAGATCGGAGATCGACGAGATCGGAGCAGCCGCAACGGAGCGTGGGATGATGGTTGAAGAACGAAGGACTCGGATCGTTCGGTATAACCATTCTACACTCTTTACAGTTTGTTAGTTTAGCAATAATGGCATATCCAGGTTAAAGTATACGATAGCGCCAGTTAAAAAGTTTTTGTTCCGCATTTGGCGTCTGTAGACTGCCGGGGCGCTAGCGTAGACTTACAGATAAGCCCTCAAAGATGTACAAAATCGGTTTCAAATTGAGGAGTTTTTGAAGGTTGGTCTTACAAAAGATGATTATATCATCAACAAATTGCATGGAGGGGACATGCTTGAGATCACCCTTGAGCTTAGGGACAATAAGAACACCTTGTTCCTTAGCAAGCTTAAGTATTCTAGCAACGACATCAACAACAAGATTAAATAAGAGAGGTGAGAGTGGATCTTCTTGTTTAAGACCTTTTCTGCATTTTATGCACTTACCCACAATACCATTCACTATTACTTGAGAGTTGGGAACTTGAAGAGCTAAAGATTTTAAAAATCCAATAAACCCAACTAGAACAAAAAAATCTCTAACTTGCAGCAGGTTATTCAAATAATCCCAATTGATTGAGTCAAAAGCTTTCTGAAAGTCAAGTTTTAGGAGAATAGTTTCATTTTTAGATCTATTGCAAGCATTGACTAATCCATGTGCAATTGAAAAGCAATCAAGAGTTGATTTATCTTTCATAAAAGCAAACTGTGTTTCACACAAAAGACGAGGCAAAACTTTGCACAACCTATTAGCAAGTAACTTGGTAAAAATTTTAAAAATGCTATTTAGCAAGCTAATAGGCCTGGAATCTTTAGGATGCAGGGTACCTTCTAATTTACGAATAAGAACATTGATAAGATAGTTAATTCTATTCAAACATAGGCATCTTCATATATGGAAGTAAAAACATTTAGCAATTCAACTTTAATCATATTCCAAAACTTTTGGAAAAAAAGAATAGAATATCCATCTGGTCTAAGGGCTTTTTCAACCCTTAGACCAAACACATGTATTTCCTCAAAAGTGAGGATTATCAAGATGGGAGAGCTGAATACTCGAATCATCAGGAAAAAGCTTATGAAGTTTGTATTTGATAGAAAAATTATAAGTTGTGTCCAACAAGTCTTTTATAGAACTTAAAAAATTCCTCATGAATTTCAGAATTGTCATAAAAGAGTTTGCCATCCCACGTATAAAGCATAAATGAAACTGTTAGTTATATGTTTTCTGAAAGAAACCAGTATTTGAATTCCCTCTTTAAGCCATTGGATTCAAGATTTCTGTTTCCAATAGTTTCTCTTATTAAGACCAATGTTGGATAAGTCTTCATGAAGGGCAATATAGTTGCTTTGCTCTTGAGCAGTTAGAGGTCTTAACTCTTTGATTTTATCAAGTTCAAAAACATCCAAAAGAATCTTCTTTTTCTTTTTAGATAGGTTCCTAGAGACATTTTTATTTCGTTTATTTAAAAAACCTCTTAAAGACGTGAGTTTTTGAACAAATATTGATAGGTGATCCCACAGGCCTGAAAGAGGACCACTGAGTATAAACCATATAAAAATTATCCACTTGAAGCCAAACTTTTTCAAATATGAAATTCTGTTTTGAACTTGAACTAGATTAGAGTTTAAAACAACAGGACAGTGATCTGAACAAGCATTAGGTAAAACCACTTGATTAAAATGAAAATCTAGTTTATCCCACTCTTGAGAAAGCAAAAATATATCAAGTCTAGCATATGCGTCGCCATTGCTCCAAGTGAAATTTCTGCCAGCAAGAGAAGAGTCTTGCAAGTGCATCTCATGTATGAAATGAGCAAAATCAGAAGTACTAGATTTATGCAACCTAGTTCCAATTCTCTCATAAAGATTTTAAGTAGCATTAAAATCCTAAGCAAGGATCCATGGTCCATTAAAAAGATTTCTAGTACTCCTAATTTTCTTGTAACAAACAGCTTTATGAATATTATCACAAGGATCATACACCGAAGTGAACACAAACATGAATTTATCTGCAGGCAAAACAAGTTCAAATGTGATAGAATGATCTCTAATCCAAGAGCACAAAAATTGAGAATTTTTAAGCCCAACCAAAATTCCTCCACTCTGCCCTGATGCATTCAATTAGGACCAAAAGTCCAATTGAACACCCCAGGGATTTGAAAATCCAACTAGAAGAAGAACAGAGCTTAAATTCGTGCAAGGCTATCAAACCACATTCAGAAAACTAAAGAGAATTCCTAACCATCCTTCTTTTAACGGAACCTTCTAAACTGCTAACATTCCAAGAATAATCATAGAAAAAGGCAAGCATAACAGGCAAAAAGAAAAGGAAGGAACACCATTGATTCTTCCTTTCCAACTACAATTTTTTGATGTCACAATCAACATCAATAAGAATAGCCCCTATTGTGTTACCGAACTCTATCATCTTCCTATTGAAAAAATTAGAAAGATCTTTTATAATAAGAGTAACCTTAAAAGATGATGGCTAGAAAATGCGACTCTTCTGTTTTTCCTTAGCAGCATAGGTGACTTGGAAGAAAAGCCAGGAGGATGAGAAAGGAGAAGAGGATTGAGAAATAGAAGGGAAGGGGGAGATAGGGGAGGGTTCAGAATCAGCTATTATATTTTTTTTATCCCACAAAGGATCTTTCATCAGTGTATCATGGGAAACCAAAATATAACCCTTATCTTGAATGATTTGGTCAGACTTTGAAACAGGAACCTCATGGTATATAAGTATGTCAGCGGCAGAAACCTCTCTGGAGGGAGTGCAAGTGGATTGATGCTGACAATATCAACCACACTATTCTCATATGAAATAAGAACCTCCAAGGTGGCAGAAGTACAAGCATATGAAGTATGGGTTGCCATAATATTTTCCTTCTGAGAAATAAAAGGCAAATTGATGCCACATGGAAGAACCTCCTTTTGATGATTAAGGATATCAATTTTAACTTCATATTGTCTATAACATTCATCCTTATAAGAAACAACATTTAAAAACAAAATCCGAGGAACATAAGGAGTATTAAAAACCTTGATAAGAAAATTGAATTTTGACAAAATTGGCTCTACTATAGAAGTTTGGACAAAAATTAACAATAGAACCAAAATTAGAAACAATATCGAAACAAATTTCTTCAGATCATATATAGAGAGGAAGATCTCTAATAGAAATCCAAAGAAACTTTTCCTTGAGGATTTTTGTACCTCCTATATTCTCAGACCAAGAAAGGAATGATACTTTATAAGAATCAAAAGAGATATTCCTAATATTCATGGCAAGATCATAAAGCTGCTGATTTGGAAAGCCAACAAAAAACTTATTATCCACAGAGGAACTAATATGCTAATCACATTTATTCCCACCCTAAGTATCCATAAATTTATCAATAATAGCATTTATCGCATGACACAACTCTTCAACCTGAACCAAAACAGATAAGGATAACGAATTCAATAAAAATAAGGATGTATCTGAAGGAAAGAGGATCTGGACATCAGATGCCCTAAGATCTCCATGATCCCCTCTCCGATCCCTAAGATCCCTAGCTTTAACAGTAAGGGAAGAAAACAATTGAGTGAAATTCTCCTGACTAATATCAAAATCTTTGTTTTTATTGATTTTTTTGTACAAACTTTAGCTTTATGTCCAAAAAGACACGAGTAGCAAACATGTAGCAATTTCTTACAAAAGGCCATAAGATCTACCACACTTAATACACCTCATACCCTTAGAAAAAGCTACAGGAGGCAAATGAGATTTGAGGGGAGGAGCTATACCTGCCGATCTACCAGTTTTCAGGGATTCAGCAATGGTATGTATATGATGTCTCCAGTCAGGAGATCCAGCATGTTGGTGAGGAATCTAGTGTGTTGTAGTGAAGATCGTCCAAACCAAGAGTATTATAGGCGAAAGGCCCGATCTGAGAAAACCCCATCAAAAGATTTAGATCTAAGGACTCCAGCGCTAGATCCAAAAGGAAAATCCCCAGAAACACTATGAAGGAAAACATGAGGATCGACATTGTAAACGGTATATCTGGGATCAAAAACCCAAAAAAAGGGGTTGGAATTTTTTTGATGAGAAACCCTAAAAGTGATGTAATAATCCAGACCCTGCGTGATAGAAGAAAGAGAAAGGATAGGAAGATGTTGAGAGAGTGGAGTAGAGGAAGGAGGAGAAGCTAAAGGGGGAAGAAACACGAGATAAAGGCGGTTTCAATGGCGGCGAAGGCAATGAATCGCCAAAATCGCCGCCCTCGAACTTTCTCATCACATTTTTCAACATGATATATGCTTATGTAATGTGTGATGTATCAGAAGGTTGCCAACCATACAATGTTCATTTTATACATTATTCAAAGTATAATCAATATATGGAGCCGTGGTTCTGTAACCCAGGCCCTAAGGTGAGTCCCATCCCAATTAAACCATAGGGCCAACCCTCTATGTATTTTATCCATGTGCGGCAGCAACCCCAACACCATAGAAATCATTTATACTTGAAGTCAGTGACTATCACATACAAGTCTTTATGTAATAGAGAATAATGGAGAAAAGAGGACCCATGAGATTTTTTCGTTAGGTGGCGTCAAAAATCTATATCCTTGATTTTTTCGACGATCGGCACCCATCATGGTCATCTTTATCATGTAAGATGTGGATACACCAAATTTTATATGATTCTATCACTTTTTCACCGTTGAATTAGCAATGTAAAAATTTCTATTGTCGGTAAACCGTTAATTTTGCACCCATTCCAAAGGTGAAAAAGTGACGAAATCATATGAAATTTGGTATATCCACATCTTACATGATAAAGGTGGTGATGGGTGCCGATCATCGGAAAAAATCGTGAAGGGTGTATATCTTCGACACATAGGAGGGAATTCCCTTCTATGGTACCTTTCCTCCATTATCCTCTATCAAATAATGTTTAACTGGTAGTGGACATTGTACACCTGATATATCATTTTTTGTTGTTTTGTTGCGCAGTGTTTAGTGAAGGGTTGCCACAAGAGACTGCGAGTTGCACACACAATTGAGTTTAGTGAAGGGGGTTCTGATATACAAATCATAAGGATTGCTGTCTATGAAGAGCAGTGGGTCATCCCAGTCAATCTTTATACAGGAAAGTAAGTCCTCATTTTTCATACACCCCCTTTCTTGTTTAACTATATTTTATTTTATTACTATAATAAGCCTTTGTGGAAAAGGTTTTAATAAAAGATCTATGGGCCTTGGCAATCTATCATCTGGTACAAAAAGGTAAAGGTTCAGAAACATCATAAAGAAAGTAATATAATATTAATATCAGAACTAGACAGCGATAGAAAAATTAGTGTTAATTTCAGGCCTTCTTCAGACTGCATTTTGAAGGTAAAAGAACTTCTAGGACTTGCACTCATAGCCCTGAGTTACAGAAAACTATCTAAACTAAACATTATCTGATTTGGAACTTTCAATCTGCTATGTGGAATTGTGTCATTCCAAAATTATAAATTTGGGGAATAACAGTTACAGCATGGACATTTTTGGTGCATTTTAATTTTGAAGATATGTTTGTAATTTCTACAGTAGCTATTTTGTAGCGTACAATTACTTTACAGACATATTCTCATTGCATGGTAATGAAAAGTGGCTGTTTATGTATTTGAAAATAGCTATGATAATATTTTAATTTCTTAAAATACTATTCATTCCATTGCATATCGTATTTTGCTCCACCAAGTATTCCGAAGGAGACTACCCCAAACTTACATCGTACCATACCTATAAGCCTACCACGTTCCCATATAATTCCCTCTATGCTAAGTTCCGTGTTCTAGGTATGTCGCTCAAGCTTTAGATTCATTTCTGGAGCCTTTGTTTATTAAATGATATATGAAAAACATATCTTTGTCGCTTGGCTCTATGAATGGTCTTCTCTGGCCCTACAGTAGAAAGGCATAACTCTCAACTATTATAAGCAAAATTTTAATTATCTTAATAGCTTTAGAGACCTTGGTTGGTTATCATCCCTTGCTTTTCTGTATCAAGAGGACCGGTTGTAGGGTCTGCTCATTTGATTTTACCTATTTTCATATTTAAACAAAAAAGTTTACTCGGGGTGTTGATATATGAAGTTCTTGGATTAAAGAGTTTGCCGAGAATTGTATGATGAAGAGTACATTGTACTAAAAACAAATACCAAAATTATTCATCTGATCGTTATAGTTGTTGCAGATATTCTGCAAGATATCAATTTAGAACTTGACGTTTTTCTAATGCAAATTAGTTATTCTTGCATTGTTTTCAAACTGTAATCATATCTACACTTTTATCAACAGTGACGACGACCAAGTTGATCTGAAACCAATCTCGCAACGGAGGCGAACCCAGCCATCAGAACTAGCTGGTTCATGGAAAGTATTTGAAATGAGCGCCACACCAATCTTCAACGAAGACTCAACAATGGTGGAAGAAGGTGGTGGCCCCCCTTATGTATACTTATGCACAGAGACAGTCAAGAAAAGGAGCTTACCCGAGAGTTCCACTTACTTTGGTGAAGAAGAAATGCTCGATATGAATGATGTAACTGTCCTCTGGCTGCCTGGGGGTTGCACGTGCTATGTTGATGTTAATGAAGAAGGAATTCTTTGTATCGGGGTTGGATGGTACTCAGATGAAGGTATTAATCTTGTGATGGAGAGAGATTATGGGATCGATGGAAAGCTCAAGGAGGTGAGATATAAATCTGAGGTAAAAAGGAGATGGACAGAGTCAACCCCTCCATGAGATGCCCGTGCCTGCTTCCGGTTCCTACTTTCTTTTCCAGTGAGATTTGTGCTTTGAGCAAGTTGTGTGTATAGAGAGGATGACTGGATACCGAGATTGTTGATATTGTTTGTTACTGGAATTTTGATTTGATCTCTTCGACAATTACGAAATGCTTATAGAGTTCTAAAATGATGAAAAGAGAGGGTTCAGAAACGCCAGCGCAGCATTGTTCTACATGAAAGCTTAGATCCATCACTTTTCTGGTAAACGGCAAACTCAAACAGTTTGGTTGAATCCAAAGGATGCATAGCTGAATACCTTCTCCAATGACTATAACCTATGGTTTTTATCCTTCTTTTAGCTATGGCTGGATTTTGTCACTAGAGGTACTTTTTCTTATATTTACATCTATTTAGTATTAAATTGTAGCATCTAGTAAGTTTCATGCATCATTGTACTCAGCTAATGCAGGATTTGCTTCATCTAAATAGTTCGAAATCCTATGCTTGGTATGTCGCATGCTAGATTTGTTTGGAAACACTTAATTAGCAGTTAATGAGCTGACCGTGCGCGTATTTATTGTAAAAGGTTAGTTCTGAGAAACATATTTGGTGTATTTTTTCCGTGCAGTAAAAGTTGAATTTTGCATATTTGTTGCGACTATTTCCAATGACGCGAGGAATTGAACCCAATCTGACCCAAACACAACCCAGACCACAACCAGAATAATTCGTCATCGCATATATTACTAAGGCGAACCCGTAAATTACACACACTATGATATTCCCTTTCTTAGGTTATATCTGAATGATTCTTTAGGTCACACCTACCTCCCATGTCATGCCCTGTTTTCTATTTTATAGGAGCTATATTCTGTTTTCTAAACCAATAATACAAGTTTGTCATTATGTATATATATGATACGTTCTTTCTGCTGTGATGTCATTTTCTTGTATTAATCTTTGTTGTAATTTACACTCCAAGCTCCAGAAATGGATAAATTTGGGGAGAGGGAGAGAGAGAGAGAGAGAGAATTGGTGGTTGATCAGCTCTTCTTAAACCAAGCAAACAGTAGGATTTGTTCAACTGCCTTTGGTTTTAACCAAAGTTGAAGCATACCCCTTTTTGAGGATAGGAGAAAAGTTGGAAGGGACAAGTAACATAAAATCCAATGCATCTATTGCCTCCTGCTTAGACAAATTAGTTACTTTTCATTGGATGATTTCAATATACAAATCCTTACAAACATGTGTTGATACGGTCTTCAAGTTATTAGTTACTTTTCATTGGATGATTTCAATATACAAATCCTTACAAACATGTGTTGATACGGTCTTCAAGTTCTTCTGTTTTGGATTTAACCCCTTTTGGTTCATAAATATGCATGTGCCATCTTATGTTCCTTACAAATATAAACCCGTAAACCTCCATCGTCACAGGTTCTATATAAGATACAGAAAACCAATTTAACAATAATAATAATCATAAAAATGGTAACAATAACCAATTTAACAACAATAATAATCATAATAATGGTAACAATAGCCATAACAACAACAAAAATAATAACAACAATCAAAATATAGGGTGATTTGATTTTCAAGTCGAGCGATCTCTTTAGCACAAAATAAATTGTACTGTTACAGTGGTTACAAATGTAGCCTTCCATATATTTAAGGAGTATATGAATTCTTTTCTTCGACTGAGCTTTGATCTTCTAGATGTGGGGACACCTAGGATATATACCCCAAAATTAGGGTAAGTTTCATGTAACACCATCGACTTTTCGCGGGGTTTGAGATAACACCATAGAACTTTAAAAATGCCATGCATCCCCCATAAACTAGTAATGTTGTCTAAAATTGTTAGTTTCATTAACTCGTACAGATGCCTTGTAGTAGACTGAACAACCCCAATATGATTTGATTATGGCATTTTTTGACACGGTGTTTGACAAAATTTACCCCTGAAATTATAGGTAAAAAAGAAAGAAAGAAAAGATCAACTTTCACATATTTATAGGGTATATAACAACATGTTTAAAAGAAAACACTCCCAAAGTCCGTCACAATTCTCAACCATCCAACTATAAGTACTACCCCCACAAGTTTCATGAGCTCACTCCCTAGCAGAGATGAGGAATCAGAAGCTAAGATCCTCCATTAAAGCCATCCAAGAAGCCATCATCAGCCTCAAACCAATCAACCCCACATGCATCAATCAATCCAGAACCAACTCCTTCAGATATGATCCTATACCAACAAATCTACAAGAATCAAGCATGGAATCTTCCTCGACGATCTCGAAAAGGCTCTTCTTGTCTCCTTCCACAACAAAATCAATAATGGAGGAAGCCGAGGCGAGAGCCAAAGAGAGGAGCCGCGATATAGAAATAGCCGAGGATCGCTATAGTCGGAGCATAGTCGTAGTTTTGGCTTCGAGCGATCCGTATGTCGATTTCAAGCTATCGATGGAGGAAATGGTGGAGGCTCATGGGGTGAGAGATTGGGCGAAACTCGAGGAGCTGTTCCTGTGTTATTTGAGGCTTAATGAGAAGAGGAATCACAAGGTTATAGTGATGGCATTTGTGGATTTGGTAAAAAGTCTATTGGGTGAGCTTAGAGACGGGTGTTCTTCTTCATTGTTTGGTCCAGATTGCTAAATTTGTTACCTCTCTTTATGAAAATTATCTGCAGAAATAAAGATATGTAATTTTTTGTGATAATTAATATTTTACACTGTTCTTTGTGTGCTGTTTGATACAGTAAAATCACAGGATTACTCGGAAGCTTTCATGGTAAAACCTAACGTCTTAAGCTTTTAGCCATCTGTTGTGTGATACGCAGAAACTTAAAATGGTTGGGAATTCAATTTACATCATGTGCCTTACTTTTTAAAAGAAAAATAGTGATGTAGAAATTGCCCAACTTTTCATTAATATTGTTGTTGTTGTAGTAATTTGTATCCTAACCAGTTTTTAGGCTAAATGCAAGGTAAATTTGTATCAAGTTAATCATGTTACATTTCTCTTAAAATATAGGCGAATTAATCGAAGAGGTGAATTATTCTCTCACCTAACTTGCCATTCTCGCACAGGGCATATAAAGAGCAGGTGTGCTCTTCAGCCTTTCATCACTGAAAGGGCATCAAGGTGGGGCCCTTTGTGGGTCCATCACTAAAGGTCAATTTATACCATATAAGTTTTGAGGCCTGCAATGGTACGCTGTTCAATTAATATCCCATCTGATTTAAAGGGGACGACTATTCAATCTCCTTGGTGTTCTCTCTTTGTCTGTTGTGTTCTTTCTTCTGTCTTTGGTGTACAAAATTTAATAACTGGATAGACGATCAACATCTTGCATCAGAACAAATGTCTCACTACAACATGAGAAGGCGGTAGTCTTCGTAGGCACGATTAGCCCCAAAATGATGAAGGTTGAAAAACAGAATTGTGATTTGATACAATTGATAGATTGCCATCACTTGTATGAGAGAAGATCTTTGGACCACTAAGACGAAGTGGAAATTAAAAAGGCTGGCAGATATCAAGCATCTACGGCATAAAATAGGATGCAAAAACTACAAGGCCACTACAAGAATTTCCTACACCGTGGGGATTATACTAGCCATTGAACTTTGCGCAAGTTTATTTGACAAATGCAAAAATTTTGTAGATTAGAATGACAAGTAAAGAGACATGGATTATGAATTGCATTCCTATATGTTCCGTTGTTTTAGGAAATTAAGTATGTAGAAAAATAATCTGCATTCTACATTGAAAGTAGCCGCCGGTCGCCCTACTACTAATACAAACTGGACTTCACTACAACCAATGCATGATCTAGTTTCAATTTTCTATATGCTAGAACCATAGTTGATTACTGTAATCCTTTTGTTCTTCGTGCCTGTGATGTCAACTCTTCCAAGATGAGTAGAAATAAACATATTATGGACAACACATTTCGTAGGGAGGATTTTTGCCAACAATATGTATGACAAATATGCTTATGTTACCAACAACATATTCATGAGAAATCTTTTGGGTATATAATTGTTGGGGAAATCGACCCCTTCAAATCATCAAGCTCACAAGATAGATGAGTATAAAATATAAAAAGAAGAAATAGCATACCGGATATAATGTGGTTCGACCATTCGGCCTAGTCCATGAGGCAATCGTCTCACTCAGAGTTTCATTATAATTAAAGAATAACCTATAAGAAATATTCACTCCCACAACACAATAATCACTCCTCTCCCTCCCTTGTTCTCTTCACAAAAGAGAGAGTCACGCTAAAAACACTACATCTTATCACACATCCAACTCCTCTCAATAGAAGTATATATAGTGTTAATAACCTAAAGCTACCCATCATCTATTGATAACCCACACCAATAAATGACTCGGCCCATAAGGCTCGAGTCCAAGTCAGACTCCCCAGATGTGCGAACGGTTGTGAGACACATCCCAACATTCTCCACCTTGGCTCGAATCCGTGAGCTGAAAATCGGAGATACAATAATGTTCTCGCAATCCGCTCCCCAGACATACACATACACATGTATTTGTTCCAACTGCCAGTAACAACTCATACTGTCATCACTGTCTCAAATACGAGCACTGTAATTAAACTAATCTGCTCCACCTCGGTCCAATCTCTAGGACCGCAAATTGAGACACAACCTGACGACGTATTCACTATGTGACACAAAATGTCTGCAAATAATTATACACTTAGAAAACCATGGGGCATCATACCTCATCATCCACAAGAGTGTCCCCATGTGGCTAAAGATTCTACATCGATCAATAAGAGAATATTGCAACACATCTCATCTGTTAGAGAATCCCACAATACAAGAAACATGTTAGTGATATGTATGCCCTAGAGGCCATTATTGTAAATTACAGTGGATGCTTATATACCACAATACAAGAAACATGTTAGTGATATGTATGTCCTAGAGACCATTATTGTAAATTATAATGGATGCTTATATATATGTGTGTGTCTCCCTCTCTCCCTCTCTCTATATATATATATATATATATATATATATATGACATTCTTGCTCAACATGATAGTATACTATCTGGTCACTCTTTATCTTAATATGTACATTTGTTGTAGTTTACTATTTCACTAATACATGTTGATAAAGCCCTTATGATGTTTTGCTTGACTACCAGCAATATGATGTAGATCATACTAGTGGGGTTTGAGAAGTCTACAAGCACATCCTTGAAGTGTTTCTAGTCAAGAGAGTATCGAGATAGGGCATCGATATTTCAGAGTAGATTAGTGTGTACATTTCTTGACCTTGCATGGGGCGATGGTTGATCCCAATAACCATTGGTGTTTGACACCAAAGATTGTACACATGTGCTCATTGGAGAATGAGTACACCGAACATATTCGCCGAGAACTCCTAAATGATACCATACCTATCATCAGATAGCAGTCTCTGGTGACATTTGTATATGTTAGTCTGCAGATCCAAGATCGTCATAGTGTCTTGTGTGGTTCCTACCGTGCTTTGATTACCTCCCTACCACGACTTTATTGAGTCATGAAAACAGGTGGTAGTTGGGTACAGTCCTGAGTCACATGGAGGCAGTGAGCGATAGGAGGGGTTTCGTCTCTCTTGGTATTGGGAGTTGATGTTGTGCTATACACGATTGGCTATAACCGCAAGTCCCTGACCATGGCTGATGAGATTTACTGATAAGTATTATCAGTAGTTTCTCGATTGGTTATAGGCCACACATCGACATAATTTATCGAGTTATTAGGGTCTGACGATACTACCCTCCAGACTCGATATGCAACATATCAGACGAAAAGACCGGATTGTACGGTAAGTGTTTCTTATAGGCTCTACAGGAGTTTGGACAAGTTTACTTGTTGATCTTTTATTCACTCAATACCTAGGTAGCCGTTACATGCCGCTAGTACCGCTAACGTGCTTGTAGGTATTTAATATGATCATTACGTACTGCCAGCGTATTGGCGAGTCTTTAGAGTCCCATATAGAGGTTTCCTAGCTCAAGCGAAACGAAAAAGGGCATGTATGAAGATATGTGCGGGAGCTTGATTAAATACGGATATATGATACCGTATTCTAATCTAGCGTTATTTGATATTAGCCGGGTTATATATGATATAACCAGATTATTAAATCAAGTGTTTGTTACTGTATATGCCCTAGAGGCCATTATTGTATCATACTGGTTTATATATTACTTAATGGAAGCTTGGGATATTCACAGTTGTATTGACGATCTTGCTCAAAATGGTAGTATGCTATTTGGTTTGTTTCTACCTCAATAAGCGAGAAGACCCAAAGGACACGATACTACAGGGTATAACATTCATCCGAGTAGTTAAACCTCAAGTAGTTTGCTAGTTAGGGTTTATGATCGATCCTTGGTTCTAGTCGGTGTTGCGAAGCCCGTAAAAATCATTTTTTGTAATTTCCGCCTCCCCGCGAACACGTGGGGTGCGCGGCATCGACTTGCAGTGGTATCAGAGCCTCTCATAAACCTTAGATAGCTTGCAGCGTTGTTAGAAATCCGTCGTATTTGTCGTGCAAAAATTGTCGACAAAAACAGTTTCCAAAATTGATATTTTGAGTTGTTTGCACACCTTGCGGGCTCACGGTTTAAACCGAGAAGCCGCGAGGTGGAGCGTACGCACCCCGGGGACCCTCCGCGGGGACCGAACGGCTGGGTCCATTCCCCAAGACCACCACAAGGTGGTCTTGGCGGTGGAGACCCGAAACTGCCCCACCTTAGGCAGTTTCGGGTCCGCCTCACCCCCTGGCCACCTCGTGGTGGCATCGGGGGTGGGGTACCCCCTCTAGGCCCCTAACTCGAAGTTAATTTCATGCTCTAACTCTCCATGAAGATTCGGGCGGGTTTCGAGTTCGTTTCGACTCCCGGATTGGCTCAAAACGATCGGGTTTGGAACTTTAGCTCATTGGATATTTTCATGTTTTGGAAAAATTGGTTTAGTTTGCTAATTGCGTGCGGAATTCTAATGTCGCGGTTACTTTACAAGCTTTGTGATGTGTATATGTGTTTGGAAACGTCGACTAATTGCTATACGTCGATTAGTCGGGGTTGCACATATTTGTGATGTTGATATGTTGGTTAATATATATGAACTTGTTGGATAGTCGTGGATGAATAGCTGTGGATGTGAGATGAGTGTTTTATCTTTCATTCAATGTAAATTGTAAATTGATGTAATATTATTTTTCTGTCGCACATCCGGGTTGAGGTTTTAGCCATCGTTGTATATTATTTCTTTTCTTGTTTTTGCTCCTAGAATAGACCCAAGGTGGGGTGCACAAACTACCGGGTTCTTTGAAGTGCTGAGTGGCCTACTCACCTTGTTGAGGGAGGTTGCTTCGCTTCGAGAATTTGGCGGGTAGTTTGCCGCACCCATAGGTGTCTAGGGCGGGGTTTGGCTATTCATCACGACCATGGAATCCGTCTTTCGTTACAGGCTCAAACAAAACGCGGAATTCCTAGTATATCCAATGTGTTCATCTGTGATCTGGAATGCCTATCATTGCATCTGACGAATGGCTATTATTATATATATATATATTATATATAATAAACGTTGCTTATGTTTTGCATCTGCGCTAGTCCAGCCCCCGTTCTGTCGTTAGTTAAGTAACCTAACGGGTGATGACGGGGCCCCGTGGCGAATACGGATGGCATAAGTGTACGTTGTATTTTCGTTGTTTTTTTGCAATGACAGGTTAATTGATAGGACTGCATTATATTAATGCAAAGCAAACAAACCAAAGCTGAATCATTGGAACAATTTTAAAACCACTCGTTCTTTTCAAAACAACAAAACTTTTAAAATACGGAGCTTAAACCACTCCTTTTAAAAGCTATAAGGTTCCTTTGATTATATCAAGTTCACTACGTTCACGGTTTCGCGAAAACCATTCGTAGCCCTCCGTCATTTCATATGAATATTCAATAGTATTCAAGCTATGTTTGTTGGCCTTAGTCAAGGCATAGTGATTGGTAGCTGCTGGGTATTCATATGTTGCATAGATAGATGCGTTGGTTTGGGACAGTCGTACTACTTTGTTGGCCTTAGTCAAGGGTATGTACGGGTGGGTTCAAATTAACCTGGACAATGACGGGTAGAACTTGACACATGACTTATGATTTGTTGGCCTTAGTCAAGGTCATAAGAGCATGGGGCAAAAATCCACACCGGGAGTTTCTAAGGAAATTGAAACTTGCTAGTGCTGCATACCATTTGGAGTGTGATAATATTGGTAGGGTTCCTTCGACTTTATCACACAATGATATTTGGATCCCGATCCTACTGTGAGTATATGCTACTCTTTGGGAGATTTTTCACCTAACGATCACTGCTATAAACCAAGTAGGTGTCTAGAACAGTGTTAGCGGGGCTACGCCTCCAGGGAAAAGAGGTTATTTAATTAAGGAACTTCGCGAAAGAGTCGTAAAACCTCCCTCAAAGTACTGACACTAGTCTGACTGAACGGTTAAGCAAGTATTGTACGGTGAGATTAATCCTGACTAATTCTTCTTTTATGGTTTGAGGAAGGATTCGAGAAACATTGGGAGCCATTCTGTTTAGATAAATTAAAAACCAATCTAAACTTGCAAGAGCATCATGCTAAAGTGTTTCTTCTCTTTCTCCTAAATGTAGCGACCAGTTGACCACATGATTGATCGTAAAATTCGAGACTGTGTAAGTAAATCAACTCAAATGATCCCTGATAATGGTTTCATTTGATTGTAATATTTTCTTGTTTGTGTAAATCGAATAAAGCGAATAAGTTTCAATGTGTCGGTAATATTGAATAAAATTCACAATCAAAGAATTATATTTGACCGCAATCAATTACGGTGTCGATTGTAGATCGTAAGCGAGTGCGGATCGTCCACAGGGATTTTGCGATTCGTTTTTATATTTAATTTGTTTGAATTGAAAAGTTAATCGAACAGAAAAGAAAACATGATTCAAGAATTTATCGATTGATTCAGGTGTCACTAGTTTAATCAAGAATCAAGAAACTGATAAACAATCGAGAATCGGGTTTCGATGATATTTCCAACCAAATGTCAAGAATCTAAATGAGGCTCGTAGGAATCGATCGGATCTATAGACGTGATGTAATCTCAAGATTTCGTGTTCTTGTCCTTCGAAGGATTGATACTAGATCGATGATGATCGACGAGAGTTAGGGCTTTCTTGATGAAACTAGGGTTTCATCATTTAACCCTTGTTCTTTCGTTGATATCATTCGCATTCTAGCCTCTAACAATTTCAAGAAACGATCGTAACTCCCCAATCTCGAGAGATATCAATCAAGAAAGCATCGCAACGAATTGGGTCGTCGATTCTTGATCTTGCTAGGGTTTACAGAACTCGTAGGATTCAAGAATCGATTTAAAATATATTACATCATCATTCTATTGATCGTCTCGACTCCTTGACGAGCGGAGTATTACTCAAACATCACAACAAGAATTACAACTAGAAATTTAGATTGAATCATGATGCAAGAATTTAAAGAAAACAAGATAAAAGAATATCACCTTTTATTTATATCAACAATTTGATTACAGTCGCTCAAGAACTACAAGAGGAAGAACTAAATTGTCGAATTGTCTTCGCTCGGCTCCGTGAGTCGCGGATCGACTTGGACCACTTGCTCTGTTGAAGATCGGCTCGGCTCATAAAAGGTTGCAAGGCTTCTTGCTTGATGGGTACTCGGGATCTTGGCTTTTGATTGGAATTAGGGTTAGGGTTTCACACAAGTCCTCTCACTAGACTTGTGGAAGAAGATGATGAAGAAAGAGATGGAATAGCTCTAGATTGGCTACTAAAATGAACTAATGGAGGGATTTTTCCATGATCCTTTACAAGTGAGCCTAGGGTCTTATTTATAGATCACCCAAACCCTAAGCCTTTGTGAAGTTCCCTCCAAAAGTTTGTTGAGGAACTTCTAGAAAGAGTTTGTTAGGCTTAGCTTAGGGTTTAAGCTAGGATTTAGGGAGAAGTTTCTAGAATGATAGGCTAGTTTAGTGTTGATCCCAAAACTTGCTGATCTGGCAGAAGTATCTGGAGTCTTCTGGAACTTGGAGTGTCTTTCTGAAGTGTAGGCATTGAGCTAGGAGTTATGGTGCAAATTTGGAGTACTGAAGAGGCAAGACCACCACGGAACTGCGGCACAAGGTGGCTTAGGCCGCGGTTCCGCGGCCAAGTTGGCTCTTTGGAGCTTCAACTTTCTTGTGTTGGCTTCTTATGTCTTCAGGTGTCTTTTGTGATATATTGAATTCCTGAATTCCCTTTACATCAATACCAGATTCCAAATCATTGAGTTGGCGTCATGTTTGATCGGTACCATGTAAATTTTTGCCTTTCTTCTGGATTTTCCTGCACAGATCTCAAAACAAGTGTTGCGCAATATAGGGATGATGCGATGCCATGAAATGCGGTCAATTTCCTTTATAGTGTCGGTTTTAGAGTCTAATACATGCAATCTGATATTTTGCGACAGTTTTGCTAATATGTGAAATATGAATGCCGAACACTTCTATATGAATGCAAATGATGAGGAAATTGCCGGCTAAAATATGCAATATTTTCGACTAATCAAATTCCCCCAAACTTAATTTCGATCGTCTCGAGCGAATGTTTTATTAAAAGGAGAAAATAAAGAAAGAGAAAAACTAACTAGCACACTTTCGTAGGCAACACGATTGCACTGAGCACGTGCAACAAGCCTTTAAACCTCTAGGTGTCCCTAGTAGGAGGAGTGTTGTCTCCTGAGGGTTTTCAGCGGATTGCACCCACAAAATCCAATAATAAAAAGAAGATCATGAAGATTACATTTAAAGACAAGAATTGTAAAAGAAAAGCCTTGAAAATTAGGGTTTCCAACTAAGCTAGCTTTCCGGTTGTCATGAGCCCTATCTTAATGGTCATGAAAAGATGTCAGAAATCACGTCCTCCCTCAATAAAATATCGTCTTATTTTTCATTCCTATCTTTATTCCAAACATCGATCATATAACCCTGCGTGTGTGTAAAGACATCCCTACACCCGGAGAATTCAATTCAAGCTATCATACTCTTGCCCATCAGCCTCAGTACTTTTTAATTAATGAATATTTAGATGAGATTCGCTCACACACTTTCATGAGACCATTAATACTTCTTGAGGCACTAACCGACCGATAACTCCCGTGCTTGCTTACTTGGTGTATTTTCCTAGTCTTGCACCACCTCTGGCATAGCAGTGACTCCCAGACCAGTTGGTCTTAGGGCACTAGGTGAAGAAGCACCATCGCTATACATTTTTATTGCCCTTGGTGATAACAAAACCAGTGCTTAATAGGGAATCATCCTCGTCTGCATTCAAGGCGAAAGCAAAGGATGAGAAGAAGAAGACCTCCACAAAGCCGACATGCGATGTCAGTAAGGTAAAGAGACATGGAAGGGCAAAAGTTTTGGGGCTGACAGTAGGGAAGGAGGGATGTTCCTATTGTCATGGGAAAGGGCATTGGCAGAGAGATTGCAGGGCTTTGAAAGACAGAATCCAGGATCCGAAGCATGTTGTGGCTTCGAATTCGGCTGCGTTTGTAATCGAAAACTGCATGTCAATTAACTCTACTTCCTGGGTACTAGATACTGGATCAGCATCTCATATCTGTAATTCATTATAGGCTTTAAGAAATTGCAGAGTTATCAGGGTAGGTGATATGACTCTCAGAGTTGCGAACGGAATGAGCGTGGACGGTGAATCCATAGGGGAATATCATCTAGGATTGATAAGTGGGCAGATATTGATTCTACGTAACTGTTTGTATATACCTAGTCTAGCTTGTAATATCATATCTGTATCCTTACTTTCGAAGGTAGGATATGATTTTACATTTATAAGCGATGTGGTCCACATCCACCTAAATCAAGCTTTGATTGGGCCATGTACATTAGATAACGGAATATACGTATTAAATCAAGTTCAGGTTTTCAGTTTCCAGAACACACATAAAAGAAAGTCTCCGGAACTAAATCAGGCTTTCTTATGGCATTGTAGACTGGGTCACATCAATGAAACACGGTTGACGAAACTTCATAGAGAGGGATGTTTGGATCCGTTTGAATATCGGTCTTATGCAACTTGTCAATCTTGTCTCATGGGAAAGATGACAAAGACTCCGTTCACTGGACACGGAGTAAGAGCGAGCTCGCTCTTGGGACTCATACACAGCGATGTGTGTGGTCTAATGTCTACACATGTGCGAAGTGGTTATTCCTATTTCATTACTTTTACGGATGATTTCTCTAGGTATAGACATGTCTTCTTGATGAAGCATAAATTCGAGGCCTTTGAGAATATAAGAATGAAGTAGAAAAACAAACAGGCAAAAGTATCAAGACACTGAGATCTGATCGAGGTGGTGAATACTTAAGTGCCGAGTTCCTGGATTACCTAAAAGAGAATGGAATTCTATCTCAACTTACTCCTCCATACACACCACAACACAATGGTGTATCGAAAAGGCGGAACATAACCCTATTGGATATGGTTCGTTCAATGATGAGTAAGGCTGAGTTGCCGCGATCCTTCTAGGGTTATGCACTAGAATCAACTGCATATCTTTTGAACCAGGTTCCTACTAAGTCAGTGCCTACCACACCATATCAGATGTGGAGTGGGAAGAAACCCTGTCTTAAACACTTTAAGACATGGGGATGTCCAGCTTTTGTCAAAAAGTAGCATGCGGACAAGCTCGAGGCACGCTCAGTACAGTGTAAGTTTGTGGGATACCCAAAGAACTCCAAGGGGTATCTTTTCTATTACACAGAGGAGCAAAAGGTCTTTTTTTCTCGTCATGCCCGCTTCTTGGAAACTGAATTTTTAGAAAATCAGATAAGTGGGAGCGCAATAGAACTGGAAGAAATTCCAGAACCACAAGCTATTACTGAAAGCATGGTAGAACCAGAGGTTTCAAAAGAACCGGACGTCCCCGCGCCATTCCGCAGAACTAGCAGGTAGTCTCATCCGCCCGAGAGATACTACGGTTTTCTCATAGACGGGGATCGAGAGGAATGCATCATTGACAATGATGAGCCTACTAGCTTCCAGCAATCCATTCAGAGCGGTGACTCGGTAAAATGGCTAGATGTAATGCGGGCCGAGATGGAGTCCATGCACTAAGAAAGTATGGACTTTGGACATTACTCCAGAAGGGGTAAAACCTGTAAGTCGATGTACAACACCCTACGACTTGCGGGGAGGCGGAATAATGAAAAACGATCTTGTTTTAGGCGTAAACATCGACTAACCGAGAATCTTTGCATAAAAAATAACTAACAAGAAACCATAGAAGAGTTAACTACTATGATAAGTGATTATACCTCAAGAACCGAGTCCTTCATCTTGTCGTTCTCCACGTCCTCTCCGGCCTTCTCTATGTAGTAGAAGATCCACCCGAGAGCTTTACTACAAGCTTCACCTCTAACTTGAGGTAACTAGGTTTCTTAAATCGCTAATCTAAATAACCTAGGTGATATAGATAATGGTTAAGGATTAAGTAGTCTACTCTAATCCTTGGTCTCTACACATGAGAGGGGAGGATTAGGGTTTGAAGAGGGAGAGCTTGAGGAGAGAGAAAGTGAGCAAGAGAATGAGATGAGATAATAAGCTATCATAATATATATCAAGCATTATGATTTATCCAACAAAAGAAAATGAAGGATTAATCATCATGCTTAATAAATACAAGAGGGTGATTTAGCTCCATGAGTCATTAAGCATTTATGATGCATTAATGACATGGATGAATCACTCAAATGACTCACTAATCTCATTTAATGCATATGCCATCTTAACCCCCAAGTCACCATCTTCTAGAAGCTTCTCGCGCAATTACGAGAACGCCCCTCCTATCCGTGAAAACACGGAAAAACTTTAGACTGTATAAATCCAATAACCGGATACTAGAAACTGGCTTAAACCAAAGCCGACTAGTAAAAACTGTCCGGATGTCGTACGTGCGTAAACACACGTATGCGTCCGAACCCTTGTCGTAAAACCATACGACCTCTATATCGTTTCGCCTGGAGTAGGGAAACTCTCTGTGTGGGACTCTAGAGACTCGACTACTACGCTGGCAGTGGGTTTAACCACAGACCGCAAGCGGCACTAGCTGTACGTAACGGTCCCCGGGTAGATGTCGATAAGAAGGCCGATGAGGAAACCCATCCGAACTCCTACTGAGTATGATGTGACAATCTCCGTACAGTCCGGTCTGTTCTTCTAAGACTATCGCATATCGGGCCTAGGGGGCGACAAGCGTCAGTCCCCTAATAGCGGTATAAGTCGCGTCGGAGCGAAGCCCATTACACCCTGAGAAACTACTGGAACCTACCAGCAAATCTCGCTTGCCCTGGCCAGGGACTTTGCGTAATGGCTCTCTAACACAGCGCGATATCAACCCCCAATACCGGGAGAGACGAATCCTGTCTAACCGCCACTGCCTCCAAGTGCTTGGGACTGCACCCAACTGCTACCTGTTTGCACGACTCCTTTGAGCCGTAGTAGGGTAGCAATCTAAGAACAGTGGGATACACTCGAGGCGAAGTAGCAGTGTCAAGTCTGCGGACTATGCTGTACTCATGTCACCTGGGAACTGTTAACTGACAACTGGTATAAAACCAACCAACAGTTCCCTGTGAGTCCTGTCCGGTGTACCCGTAACCTAACGGGCACCTGCATACTATCTCCAGTACGACGTACTGACGGCTGTGGGACAGACCATCTCCCCAACTGGAATGAGAAGCGTACATACTAGTCTACTCCGGAGTATCGAGGCCCTGTCTCGATAATCCTACGACTAGGGACCTGAATAAGGATATGCTTGTAGACTACCCAGCCCCCACTAGTGTGACTGCCATCACAACGCTGGTAGTCAAGCAAGATCCTAAGAGCTCTATCTATACGTATACTCACATATTAAGATAGAAAACCAAGTAGCATACTACCATGTTTAGCAAGACTGTTATATACATGTGAATATCCCAAGCTTCCATTAAGTAATATACAAACTAGTATGATACAATAATGGCCTCTAGGGCATATACACTAACAATCTCCCACTTGCACTAGGGCCATGTACTGGCATATCGAAGACCGATGATCTCGAGTAGCCTCTCGAACTGAATCTGAGGTAGGGCCTTTGTAAATGGATCAGCAATGTTCTCTTCAGTAGCAACTCTCCGAACCCCGATCTCCCGACGATCAATGATCTCCCTGATCAGGTGATACCGCCTTAAGATGTGTCTGGACTTCTGATGGGACCTTGGTTCCTTTGCTAAAGCTATAGCTCCGTTGTTGTCGCAATACAGAGGTATTGGATCAACAATGGTAGGAACCACCTGAAGTTCTGTTAGGAACTTCTTCATCCAGACCGCTTCTTTTGCGGCATCGCAAGCAGCAATATACTTCGCTTCCATCGTCGAGTCAGCAACGGTGTCCTGCTTGGAGCTCTTCCAGCACACCGTCCCTCCATTGAGGGTAAAGACATAACCTGACATGGACTTGGAATCGTCCTTATCACTCTGAAAGCCGGAATCAGCATAGGCCTCCATCCTGAGGTCTTTTCCGCCGTAAACCAAGAACATATCCTTAGTCCTCCTCAGGTACTTGAGAATGTTCTTTACTGCTATCCAGTGCTTCTCCCCTGGGTCTGACTGATACCGGCTTACCACGCTCAGTGCGTAAGCTACATCTGGTCTGGTGCACAACATCGCATACATTATAGAGCCTACCGCAGAAGCGTAGGGTATAATAGACATACGTTCCCTTTCCAAATCAGTCTTGGGAGACATCTCTTTGGATAGGGTGATTCCGTGACAAGCCGGTAGATTACCGCGCTTAGAATCTTCCATACTGAATCTTTTCAGTACAGTGTCGGTATACCTGGACTGCGAAAGTCCTAACATCCTCTTGGATCTATCACGATAGATCCGGATCCCCAGAATGTAAGAGGCATCACCCAGGTCTTTCATGGAGAACCTGTGTGACAAGAATCCTTTGACAGATTGTAGCATAGGAATGTCATTTCCTATCAATAGAATGTCATCCACGTACAAGACGAGGAATACGACAGTTCTTGCTACAACTTTACTATATATGCACGGTTCATCTGGATTTTTGATAAAGTCATATTCTTTGACTGTTTCATCAAAACAGATGTTCCAACTCCGCGATGCCTGCTTTAGTCCATAAATGGACTTAAGCAACTTGCATACTTTCCCGCTGCTCCCACTCTGATTGAAACCCTCTGACTGATCCATATAGACGCACTCTTCTAAATTTCCATTCAGAAAAGCCGTCTTTACGTCCATCTGCCAGATTTCATAATCATGGAAGGCAGCAATAGCAAGAAAGACCCGAATGGATTTGATCATAGCCTCTGGAGAAAAAGTTTCGTCATAGTCCAAACCAGGTCTTTGACGAAAACCCTTTGCAACAAGTCTAGCCTTATAGGTTTCCACCTGTCCATCTACACCAATCTTTTTCTTGAAGATCCATTTGCATCCTATGGGTTTTACCCCATCTGGAGCAAAGTCTAAAGTCCATACTTTGTTGGTGTACATGGACTCCATTTCGGTCCGCATTGCATCTAGCCATTGTACCGAGTTGCCTCTCTGGATGGCCTGCTGGATGCCAGTAGGTTCATCATCATCTATGATGCAATCCTCTCTATCCCTATCTATGAGAAAACCGTAGTATCTCTCAGGCGGATGAGACGGCCTACTACTCCTGCGGAGGGGTGCGGGAATGTCCTGTTCTTCTTGAACTACTTGTTCTACCAAACTTTCAGTATTAGTTTGTGGTTCTGGAATTTCTTCCAGTTCTATTTCGCTCCCACTTATTTCCTTTTCTAAAAACTGCTGTTCCAGAAAATGGGCATTACGAGAAACAAAAACCTTTTGTTCCTCTGCATAATAGAAATAATATCCCTTGGAGTTCTTTGGATATCCCACAAACTTACATTTTACTGATCGTGCCTCGAGCTTGTCCACATGCTGTTTTTTAACAAAAGCTGGACATCCCCAAATCTTCATATGCTGAAGATGGGGTTTCTTCCCACTCCACATCTGATATGGGGTGGTAGGCACAGTCTTGGTAGGAGCCCTGTTCAGAAGATATGCCGCTGAATCTAGCACATAACCCCAAAAAGATCGCGGTAACTCAGCATTACTCATCATGGAACGTACCATATCCAATAGGGTTCGATTCCGTCTCTCCGATACACCGTTATCCTGTGGAGTGTATGGAGGAGTAAGCTGAGAGAGAATTCCTTTCTCTTTTAGGTAACCTAGGAACTCGGCACTCAAGTATTCACCACCTCGATCAGATCTTAGTGTCTTGATACTTTTGCCGGTTTGGTTTTCTACTTCATTTTTAAACTCTTGGAATTTCTCAAAAGCCTCGGATTTATGTTTCATCAGATAAATGAATCCGTACCTTGAGTAATCATCCGTGAAAGTAATGAAATAGGAAAAACCACCTCTTGCATGTGTAGACATTGGACCACATACATCGCTGTGTATGTATCCTAAGAGCTCGCTCGCTCTTACTCCATGTCCAGTAAATGGAGTCTTTGTCATCTTTCCTTTGAGATAAGATTGACAAGTGGCATAAGTTTGATATTCGAACGAGTCCAAATATCCTTCTCTATGTAACTTAGTCAACCTTCTCTCATTGATGTGACCCAGTCTACAATGCCATAAGAAAGCTTTATTTAAATCTGGAGACTTTCTTTTTAGTGTGTTCTGGACATTGAAAATTTAGAGTTGGTTTAACACATATATACCGTTTTCCAGTGTACTGGACCCAATCAAACTATGATTAAGGTGGATGTTAACAACACCACTTCCAAACGTGAAATCATAACCTTTATTTGATAACAAGGAAACAGATATGATATTACACGTTAAGCTGGGTACACAAAAACAGTTATGTAAAACCAAAATGTGTCCACTCGTCAATCCCAGGTGATAATCCCCTACGGACACAGCTCCCACGCTAGCTCCGTTAGCAACCATCAGGGTCATATCACCTTCCTTCAGCACTCTACGGTTTCTCAGTGCCTGCAATGAATTGCAAATATGAGATCCTGATCCGGTATCCAATATCCAGGAAGTAGAGTTGATTGACAGAGAATTCTCAATTACAAACACACCTGAAGTCGAAGCCACAGCTTGCTTCGGTTCCTGGTTCTTGGCGTTCCACGCCTTGCAATCCTTTTTCCAGTGCCCTTTCCTGTGAAAATGGAAGAACTCATCCTGGCCCACTACCGGTAATGCAAACTTTTTCTTTCCTTTCCCTCCCACCTTACTTACACCTCCTCTAGGTTTGGTGGCGACCTTCTTTTTCCTTCCTTTGGCCCTAGCCTTGGACCCGGAAGAAGAAGCACCGCTAACAAACATAGCGGGTGTTTCCTTTGCCTTCTGCAAGGTGCCCTCTGCACTCCTCAACATGTTAAGGAGTTCCGGAAGTTCAACTTCTTTTCTTTGAATGTTGAAGTTCAGAATAAACTGGGCGTAGGTGGAAGGAAGGGACTGGAGAATAAGGTCTGTATAGAGCTCATTATCCAAAGTCGTCCCAAGGTCTGCGAGCTCTTCTATATAGCCGATCATCTTTAGGACATGTTCTCCTACCGATGACCCGACAGCCAACCTCGCTCGAAACAAGTTCTTAGAGGTCTCGTATCTTGCTATACGAGATTGCTCTCCATAAAGTTCCTTTGTATGGAGAAATATGGCATCTAGTTCCATATCCTCGTGCCTCCTCTGATGTTCATTGTTCATCGAGGCAAGCACGATGCACTTGGCTTTCGCGTAATCATACTCCCAGGTTTTGCGGATTTCCTTATCCGCATTACTGGATTTGGGACCTGGGACTGCAGGTGCCTTAGCGGTGAGGACGTACCCCAATTTGTCATAGGTCAAAGCCATTTTGACATTCCACAGCCAATCTTTATAGTTTGGCCCTGTCAGCATATTTTTCTCTAAAAGTAACTTAAGTCCAGTCATTTTCAGGGTCGCTGCAATTAGGAGAGAGAGAAGAAAACTCTTTAGCATGATGCTCTTGCAAGTTTAGAGTGGTTTTTAATTTATCTAAATTGGATGGCTCCCACTGTTTCTCGAATCCTTCCTCAAACCATAAAAGAAGAATTAGCCAGGACTATTCTCACTGTACAATACTTGCTTAACCGTTCAGCCAGGCTGGTGTCGGTACTTCGAGGGAGGTTTTCCAACGCTTTCGCGAAGTTCCTTAATTAAATAACCTCTTTTCTCTGGGGGCGTAACCCCGCTGACACCTTTCTTGACACCTACTTGGTTTATAGCATTGATCGTTAAGTGACGAATATCCTGATGAGTAGCATATACTCACAGTAGGATCGGGATCCAAATATCATCGTATGATAATGTTGAAGGAATGCTACCAACATTCATCAAACTCCAAATGGTATGCATCTCTTTGCAAATTTCAGTTTCTTTAGAAATTCCCGATATAAGTTTTTGCCCCATGCTCTTATGACCTTGGCTTTGGTCAAAATGTCATAAGTCACATGTCAAGTTCTACCCGTCATTATCTTGTCAATTTGAACCCATCCGTACATACCCCTGACTTTGGTCAAATGATAATACGACTGTCCCAAACTAACTCATCTATCTATGCAACAAATGAATACCCAGCAGCTACCAAACACTATGCCTTGACTTTGGCCAAAATGCATAGCTTGAATACTACTGAATACCCAAATGAAATGACAGAGGGCTACGAATGGTTTTGGCGAAACCGTGAACGTAGTGAACTTGATATGACCGAAGGAACCTGATAGCTTTTAAAAGGAGTGGTTAAAGCTCCGCAATTAAAAATATCATCTGTTTTAAAATAACCGATTGGTTTCTTTTAAATTGTTCCAACGATTCAACTTTTTGGTTTATTTTCTTTGCATTATAAATAATGCATCCCATCATTAACCTATCATTGCAGAAAACAACGAAATACAACGTCCTCTTATGCCATCCGCATTCGCCACGGGGTCCCGTCATCACCCGTTAGGTTACTTAACTAACGGCAGAGCGGGGGCTGGGCTAGCGCGGGTGTAAAACATAAGTGACGTCTAAATAGCTATCATATATAGATATTGTACATTCGTCAGACGCAATAATAGGCATTCCAGATCTCATATGAACTTTATTGGATTTGCAAGCAATCCGTGTTTGTTTAGAGCCTGCAACAAAAGACGGATTTCACAGTTGTGATGAATAGCCATTACCCTACCCTAGACCCCTACGGGTACGGCAAACTACCCGCCAAATACCCGAAGTGAAGCGGTCTCCCTCAACAAAGTGAGTAGGCCACTAAACACTTCAAAGTACCCGGTAGTTTGTGCACCCCATCTTGGGTCTATCCTAGGAGCAAAAACAGTAAAATGAAATAATACAACGGTGGCTACAACCGCAACCTGGATGTGCCCCGCAAAATAATATTACAACATATTACAATTACATTGAATGAATGAATATAATAACCCATCTCAAACCCCGGCTAATCATCACAACAGTCCAATACAGTTCACAACCACAAACAGTAAAAACCATTACAGAAATGTGCAACCCCCTGCCAACCGACATACTAGCAGTTAAGGGAGGTTTACGAACACATTATACAATCACAGATATAATCATATTAGCAAACATCGTAAAATTTCGATCGAGCAAACACTTTAGATTCTACTCCCAAAACTTCTCTGTGCACCTGAGACTTGAGCAGAAAATAAAATATCCCAGAAACATCACTATTAACACAGGAGAGTTACTGAAGGAATTTGGGCTGACTCGGCCCCAACTCGGCCGCGGATCCACGGCGGATCGCAAATGGATCTTCAGAAAGAAGATTGGTGTAGATGGACATGTTGAAACCTATATGGCTAGACTTGCTGCAAAAGGTTTTTGTCAAAGACCTGGTTTGGACTATGATGAAACCTTTTCTCCAATGGCTATGCTCAAATCCATTAGGATTTTTCTTGCCATTGCTTCCTTCCACGATTATGTGATCTGGCAGATGGACGTAAAGACGGATTTTCTAAATGGAAATTTGGAAGAGTGCGTCTATATGGATCAACCAGAGGGTTTCATTCAGAGTGGGAGCAGCGGGAAAGTGTACAAGTTGCTTAAGTCCATTTATGGACTAAAGCAAGTATCGCGGAGTTGGAACATTTGTTTTGATGATACAGTCAAAAAATTCGACTTTATCAAAAATCCAGATGAACCATGCATATATAGTAAGATTGTAGTAGGAGCTGTGGTATTCCTCGTCTTGTACGTGGATGGCATTCTCTTATTAGGAAATGACATTCCTATGCTATAATCAGTCAAAGGATTTTTGTCACAGAGGTTCTCCATGAAAGACCTGGGTGATGCCTTCTACATTATGGGGATCCAAATCTATCGTGATAGATCTAAGAGAATGTTGGGACTTTCGTAGTCTAGGTACATCGACACCATACTAAAAAGATTTAGTATGGAAGATTCAAAGCGCGGTAATCTACCGGCTTGTCACGGAATCACCCTCTCCAAAGAGATGTCTTCCAAGACTGATTTGGAAAGAGCTCGCATGACATCTATACCTTACGCTTCTGCGGTAGGCTCTATAATGTATGCGATATTATGTACCAGACCAGTTGTAGCTTATGCACTGAGCGTGGTAAGCCAGTATCAGTTAAACCCAGGGGAGAAGCACTGGATAGCAGTAAAGAACATTCTCAAGTACCTGAGAAGGACTAAGGAGATGTTCTTAGTGTATGGCGGAAAAGACCTCCAGATCGAGGCCTTTGCTGACTCCAGCTTCCAGAGTGACAAGGATGACTTCAAGTCCATGTTGGGTTATGTCTTTACCCTCAATGGAGGGGCGGTCTGTTGGAAGAGCTCCAAACAGGACATCGTTGTTGACTCAACGATGGAAGCGGAGTACATAGCTGCTTGTGACGCGCAGTCTGGATGAGGAAGTTCCTACAAGAACTTCAGGTGGTTCCGTCTATTTTAGATCCAATACATCTGTATTGTGACAACAACGGCGCTATAGCCTTAGCGAAGGAACCCATGTCCCATCAAAAGTCCAGACACATTTTGATGCATTACCACCTAATCAGGGAGATCGTTGATCGCTGGGTGATCGAGATGAGGAGAGTAGATATGGAGAATAACACTGCAGATCCACTCACGAAGGCCATCCCTCAGACACAGTTCGAGAGGCTAATCGAGATGATAGGTCTGCGATATGCCAATACATGACCTTAGTGCAAGTGGGAGATTGTTAGTGTATATTCTCTAGAGGCCATTATTGTATCATACTGGTTTGTATATTACTTAATGGAAGCTTGGGATATTCACAGTTGTATTGACAGTCTTGCTCAAAATGGTAGTATGCTACTTGGTTTGTTTCTACCTCAATATGTGCATGTGTTTCTTTTAGCATATCGCTTATACATATTGGTAGAGCCCTTAGGATCTTTGCTTGATTACCAACGTTGTGATGGCAGTCACACTAGTGGGGGCTGTATAATCTATAAGCACATCCTTATACAGGTCCTTAGTCGTAGAACTATCGAGACGGGGCATCGATACTCCAGAGTAGACTAGTGTATACGCTTCTCATCCCAGCAGGGGAGATGGTCTGTCCCACAGCCATCAGTACGTCGTACTGGAGATAGTATGCATGTGCTTATTAGGTTATGAGTACACTAGACAGGACTCGTCGGGGACTGCTGGTGGGTATTATACTTATCGTCGGGTAGCAGTTCCTAGGTGACATGAGTACAGCTTAGTCCGTCGAATTGACACTGCTGCTTCGCCTCGAGTGTGTTCCCACTGTACTTTGATTACTACCCTACCACGGCTCAAAGGAGTCATGCAAACAGGTAGTAGTTGGGTGCAGTCCCGAAGCACTTGGAGGCAGTGGCGGTTAGAAAGGATTCGTCTCTCCCGGTATTGAGGGTTGATATCGTGATGTGTTTGGAGAGCCATTACACAAAGTCCCTGTACAGGGAAAGCGAGATTTACTAGTAGGTATTCCAGTAGTTTCTCAGGGTGTTTTGGGCTACACTCCGGCATGACTTATTGCGCTATTAGGGGTCTGACGATTACCGCCCCTAGGCCCGATATGCGATACTCTTAGACGAACAGACCGGACTGTACAGAGATTGTTACATTTAGGCTCAGTAGGAGTTCGGATGTGTTTGCTCATCGGCCTTCTTATCGACAGATACCTGGGTCGCCATTATGTGCAGCTAGTACCGCTTGCGGCTTGTGGTTAATCCCACTGTGCCAGCATACTGTCAAGTCTTTAGAGTCCCACACAGAGGGTTTCCCTGCATTGGGAAAAAGATGTAGAGGTCGTATGGTTTTACGACAGGGCTTTGATCACGTACGTGTACTTGTGCACGTATGATGATCGGACGGATAATACTAGTGGGCTTTGGTTTAAGCCAGATCCTAGTATTATATTGATGGATTATTTTCTTCTCTTTGTATCCGTATTCTTCGAAATGCGGATGCGGGTATGTATATACGGATGGGGGACATTCTCGTAATTAGCTCGGGAAAGTTTCTAGAACTGGACACCTATTAGGGTTTGATTTCTTTTATGGATTAAACAAAATAGGTGGAGAAATGAGGTGGAGTTGAACATTGAATCTTGCATGGCTACTTGGTGACTCATGCTCATACCTCACTCTCTTGACAAAATAGATATTTTGTGAAGCTTACTAGATATTTGTGGGTGATATTATATCTCCACAATTATGAGATATGCTTCATTCTTTATCAAGTGGACAGCCAAGCTATTTCCAAGTTCACACTTCATTCTCATTTTCTCCAAGTCTTCTTCTTCTTCTTCTAAACCTTAAAAGCTCTCATGTGTTGAGAACTAGGGTTCTAAGAGACAAAGTAATCCATCTACACTCTCTATATCCTCTATGCCATCTGGTTTAGCGAACTATATGCCGTAGTTACCTCGGATTTGAGGTTGAAGCTCGATCTATAGACTCTCGGGTGGATCATCTTTGACTCGAGGATGCCGACGAGGAAGCTTCGATCCGTTTCGATCCTCGAAGCCTAAGATGACGAGGAGGACAACGAGAAGACCCGAACGACACGATACTACGAGGTATAACATTCATCCGAGTAGTTAAATCTCAAGTAGTTTGCTAGCTAGGGTTTATGATCGATCCTTGGTTCTAGTCGTTGTTGCGAAGCCCGTAAAAATCATTTTTTGCAATTTCCACCTTCCCGCGAACACGTGGGGTGCGCGACATCGACTTACAGTGTTGATTTAATAATTTGATATATATATATATATATATATTATGCTCACTTGATATTTTCTTCTCTTTTTATATTATATATATGATATAAATATATATTCATGTGTGACATGGTTGTTTATACACAACAGTTGTGTATATGAGAATTACATTGTGTAAAGGATAAGATGATAATGATTTGCTTATTTTCTTTTTTGATAAAAGAAAATGAGTCATTACTTTAGATGGTTCAAGAGTAGCACGACTCATTATCTTTTATCATATTAAAAAGAAAATAAGTTTATGATTTGATCTTATCTCAAACACAAGCTCATTCTTATCTCCACCATCTTCATCTTCTTCATCTCTTGAAACACTATTCATTTAAGAGAAAAGAGAAAAGAAAGAATTTTTAGTGAGCTAAAACCTTACTTTATCAACCTAGACTATTCTAGTAAATTAGTTTAGCTTGTTCTCTTCACTGATACTTTGATTAGTGAAGTGTGAGCTTGAGTGTGAGTTGCCTCAAGGTGTATCATCTTCGAAAAAGAAGACTTCGAGAAAGTGAGTTCATTTCTTCAAGTGGAGCTCTAGAAGGAGTTCAATGGACTACTACTTAGAGTATTTGAAGTGAAGGATTTGACTATAAAAGTTGTAGGTCCTTATCACTTAGTTAATCTCTTGTTTGCTTTCTTTATAACTCTAAACCTTTAGATTGATCCTAACTAGTAGACTTAGCCCTCTAGAATTTTTAAAATTGCATACTTGATGTTGTTAAAAACCCTAGTAGAGGTGCTAGATCTACTTTAGAAAAAAATGGATCTAGATCAAGAAACAAACTCAAAGATCATGGGTGGTTGATATGCATCATAACTTCTCTGTTTATTCGTTGTAACAAGAATATCTTATTGATATGCATATTGTAACAACTGTTATTGATATATAATGAATACCTCATCTCTAATACAATTACTTTTGTATGAGGTGAAGGAGGTATAGAGTGTTAGTGTATATGCCCTAGAGGCCATTACTGTATCATACCAGTATGTATATTACTTGATGGAAGCTTGGGATATTCACAGTTGTATAGACAATCTTGCTCGAAATGGTAGCATGCTACTTGGTTTGTCTCTGCTTTAATGTGTACATGTGTTTCTTTATTGTATCACCTATACGCATTAGTGGAGCCCTTAGGATCTTTGCTTGATTACCAGTGTTGTGATGGCAGTCACACTCGTGGGGGCTGGGTAATCTACAAGCACATCCTTATTTACACGTCCCTGGTCGTGGGATTATCGAGACAGGGCATCGATACTCCGGAGTAGACCAGCGTATGTGCTTCTCATCCCAGCGCGGGAGACGGTCTATCCCACAGCCGTCAGTACGTCGTACTTGAGATAGTATGCTGGTGCTCGTTAGGTTACGAGTACACTGGACAGGACTCGTCGGGAACTGTTGGTTGGTATTATACCTATCGTCAGTTATCAGTTCCCAGGTGACATGAGTACAGCTTAGTCCGCTGACTTGACACTGTCACTTCGCCTCGAGTGTGTTCCCACTGTACTTTGATTACTACCCTACCACGACTCAAAGGAGTCGGGCAAACAGGTAGTTTTTGGGTGCAGTCCCGAAGCATTTGGAGGCAGTGACGGTTAGACAGGATTCGTCTCTCCCGGTATTGGGGGTTGACATCGCGCTGTGTCCGTGAGAGCCATTACACAAGTAGTCCCTGGCCAGGGCAAGCGAGATATACTGGTAGGTTTCCAGTGTTATCTCAGGGTGTTCTGGGCTACACTCCGACACGACTTGTACCGCTATTAGGGGACTGACGTTTACCGCCCCCTAGGCCCGCCATGCGATGTATCAGACGAACAGACCGGACTGTACAAAGACTGTCACATTCAGGCTCAGTAGGAGTTCAGATGGGTTCACCTTGTCAGTCTTCTTATCGGCATCTACCTGGGGACCGTTACGTACAGCTAGTGCCGCTTGCGGTCTGTGGTTAAACCCACTGCCAGCGTAGTGTCGAGTCTTTAGAGTCCCACACAGAGGGTTATTCGCCTTTAGGCAAAATGAGTAGAGGTCGCATGGTTTTGCGACAGGGTTCGTTCACATCCGCGCACTTGTGCACGTTTGCTGTCCAGACAGCTTATACTAGCGGGCTTTGGTTTAAGCCGGATCCTAGTATATGATTTGGGATTGGTTTTATCTCATTGTATTCGTGTTCCTCGGATCACGGATACGGGTGCGTATGCACAGTTGACTGAGACAGAGGCAGAGGACTTTGATTAGGGTTGATGACCATTGTCATTTTCTTAACCCTAATGCTTATGTGTGAATTATGATTAATTGATATTAGTTAATTATAATTGTGCATGGTTAGGGTTGTTGACCATTTGACTATACTTGACTTATTGACCTAGGTTGACATGTTGACCATCATCATTCCATATGAAAGATGCTCTTTGATCCTTGCAAATGGCATTTAATGTGAAATGATAATGGTCAATTCTTGATTAACCATGACAATTATCTTAGCTAATTATCTAATTTCAATAATTCACATATATGAGGAGAATGGTTCATTTCTTTATCATTCTATCACTTTGGTTCTCTCTCCTCCTCTTCCTCTCTCTCTAGCCCTCCCCTCTCATGAGTTGAGAATCTCTTGAGCTTGAGATAAATCCTTCTAAAATACTCTCTACTCTTTCTAAGGTTCTAGGATTAGCACTCCAAGCATCTTAGTGACTTCTAGCTTGAAGTTGAAGCCAAAGGTTGAGGCTCTCGGGTGGATCCTTCTTCGACAAGAGAAGGCGACAAGAAGATCACTTTCATTCACTCCAAGGAGCAAGGAGAGAAAGACTAGAAGCCCTAGGTATAACCTCTTTTCCGAGTAGCTAAACTTTTTAGCTTTGTAGTTAGTTTTTGTTTAGCAAAGATCCTCCTTTAGTTAGTCCATGTTGCCTTGAGTGCTAAAAATCCGATTTTTATACCGTTTCCGCCTCCCCGAAAGCACCGGGTGGGCAACGTGGACTTACATAGAGCATTCTCACATGGTATCAGAGTACTCCTGAACAATGTAATTATTTTTTTTGAACCACAAATGAACCCTTCCTCTACTACTCCTGCTATCTTCTGTTGGCTAAAGTGCCCCCAAGACAATTGTTTAATCGCAGGCAGGCGATTATGATGATTGAGAGATGACATATACAGATAGAACAGTTTTACTTGAGATGATAGTATACTATCTGGTTTGTTTTTATCATCATGTATATGTATTATATGGTATTACAAATCACTATTGCATGTTGATAGGGCCCATATGATTCATGCTTGACTACCAGGGTTATTGTGGCGATCACACTTGTGAGAATTGGGTAATCTATAAGCAAATCCTTCAATATCCCTAGTCATGGGAATATCGAGATTATGCATCGATATTCCAAAGTAGACTAGTGAATACATTTCTTGACCCCGACAAGGGGCGATGGCCGGTCTCACAGCCATTGGTGTTAGTTAGTTACTAAAAATTGTATACAGGTGCTGATTGGGTTATGAGTTACACTGGACAGACTTGCCGGGAACATGCTAGATGATATTATACCTATTGTCAGATAGCAGTTCACATGAGTACATCATAATCTGTCGACTTGAGATCGTCATTTGTCTTGTGTGAGTTCCCACTGTGCTTTGATTACTACTCTACCATGGCTCTACTGAGTCGTGCAAACAGGTTTTAGTTGGGTACAGTCTCGAGCCATATGGAGGCAGTGAGTGGGTCGTCAGGGATTCGTCTCTCCTGGTATTGGGGATGTAGATGTCGCGCAATGCACGGGTGGCCATTACCAGAAATACTTGGCCAAGGTGGACGAAATTTACTGATTTGGATAGTAGTTTCTCAGTGGGTGATGGGCTTCACACTGACATGACTTATCACATTATTAGAGGTATGACTTTATCCACCCCTAGACCTGATATGCGATACTCTTAGACGAACAGACCGGACTGTATGAAGACTGTCACTTTCAGGCTCAGTAGGGATACATACGAATTTGCTTGTCGACTTTCCTTTTGTTCAATACCTGGGTAGCCGTTACGTACAGCTAGTGCCACTGACGTACTTATGGTTAAACCCATTGCCTGCGTATTGTCGAGTTTCTAGAGTCCCAAACAGAAGGTTTCCCAGCTCAGGTGAAACGATGTAGTGTACGTATTTTGTGAAGGGTTACACTAGCGCCCCGGCCAACTTCCGTGGCCAAATGCGGAACAAAATTTTCAATACGATACCAAACTTGGCGCTAGAATAAACCCTAAACCCGGATCTTTACCATAAACCTAACTAGCAAAAGAAGGTTCTATCTACTATGATAGAAAGTTATACCTCAAATTTGAACTCCTTATCTTCTTGTGTTGTTTCCCCTTGTTGTGAGCTCCTTGGAGTGGTGTAGATGGCTCCTCCTCACCGTCTTCTCTTTGCCAAAGAAAGATCCACCCGAAGGCCTCTACCTTGAGCTCCAACCTTTATCTTGAAGTAACTAAGGTGCTTGGTGTTCTAGACTAAGAACCCTAGAGTGAGTAGAGAGTTGTTTTAGTGGTTAGATCTCACAAAGCTATTGATTTTCAACTCATGAAACAAGAGAGTCTTGAGAGAGGAAGAGGAGAGAGCTTGCAAGAGAGAGAATGTGTCATATTGAAATGAGGAGATAGCTCTCATATGATGAAAAAGAATAATGATAATTTTAATTAGGATAAATTGTCATGGTTGATGTTGATTTGACCATTATCATGTCACAATTAATACTAAGCATGCTCACAAAAATATCTAAGTCAACATGGGTCAACAAAGTCAAATGGTCAAACCAATTAACCATGATACAATTATCTCTAATTAAAACTCATTAATCAATTTTCTCCATCTCATTATGGTTTTAATCAAGTCAATGGTCAAAACCCTAATGAGGTTCCTCTGCCTCTGTCAACTGTGTATACACACCCGCATCTGTATTCCGAGGAACACGAATACAATGAGACCGAACCAATCCAAAACCAAATACTAGGATCTGGCTTAAACCAAACCCCACTAGCATCAACTGCCTGAACACTGAACACGCACAAGTACGCATATGTGAACGAACCCTGTCGTAAAACCATACGACCTCTATCTCGTTTCGCCCAAAGGTGAACAACCCTCTGTGTGGGACTCTAAAGACTCGACACTACGCTGGCAGTGGGTTTAACCACAGGCCGCAAGCGGTTCTAGCTGTACGTAACGGTCCCCAGGTAGATGCCGATAAGAAGACCGATGAGGTGAATGTTAGTGTATATGCCCTAGAGGCCATTACTGTATCATACTAGTTTGTATATTACTTAATGGAAGCTTGGGATATTCACAGTTGTATATACAATCTTGCTTGAAATGGTAGTATGCTACTTGGTTTGTCTCTGCTTTAATATGTGCATGTGTTTCTTTTAGCATATTGCAGGTATACATATTAGTAGAGCCCTTAGGATGTGCTTGATTACCAGCGTTGTGATGGCGCTCGCACTCGTGGGAGCTGGGTAATCTATAAGCACATCCTTATATAGGTCCCTGGTCGTTGGACTATCGAGACAGGGCATCGATACTCCGGAGTAGACTAGCGTATGCGCTTCTCATCCCAGTGTGGGAGACGGTCTGTCCCACAGCCGTTAGTACGTCGTACTTGGGATAGTATGCGGGTGCTCGTTAGGTTACGAGTATACTGGACAGGACTCGTCGGGAACTGTTGGTTGGTAATATACCTATCGTCAGTTATCAGTTCCCAGGTGACATGAGTACAGCTTAGTCCGCTGACTTGACACTGTCACTTCGCCTCGAGTGTGTTCCCACTGCACTTTGATTACTACCCTACCACGGCTCAGAGGAGTCGTGCAAACAGGTAGTTTTTGGGTGCAGTCCCGAAGCACTTGGAGGCAGTGACGGTTAGACAGGATTCGTCTCTCCCGGTATTGGGGGTTGACATCGCGCTGTGTCCAGGAGAGCCATTACACGAGTAGTCCCTGGCCAGGGCAAGCGAGATATACTGGTAGGCTTCCAGTGTTATCTCAGGGTGTTCTGGGCTTCACTCCGACACGACTTGTACCGCTATTAGGGGACTGACGTTCACCGCCCCCCTAGGCCCGCCATGCGATGTATCAGACGAACAGACCGGACTGTACGGAGACTGTCACATACAGGCTCAGTAGGAGTGCAGATGGGGTTCACCTCGTCAGTCTTCTTATCGACATCTACCTGGGGACCGTTACGTACAGCTAGTGCCGCTTGCGGTCTGTGGTTAAACCCACTGCCAGCGTAGTGTCGAGTCTTTAGAGTCCCACACAGAGAGCTATTCGCCTTTAGGCAAAACGAGTAGAGGTCGCATGGTTTTGCGATAGGGTTCGTTCGCATCCGCGCACTTGTGCACGTTTGCTGTCCGGACAGTTTATACTAGCGGGCTTTGGTTTAAGCCGGATCCTAGTATATGATTTGAGATTGGTTTTTCTCGTTGTGTTCGTGTTCCTCGGATCACGAATGCGGGTGCGTATGCACAGTTGCTTGAGATTGAGGGAGAGGACCTTGTTTAGGGTTAATGACTATTGTCATTTTATTAACCCTATTGTTTTTGTGTGTATTATTGTTAATTAATAATTAGCTTAATTATTGTGCATGGTTGTTGTCGTTGACATTTTGACTTCATTGACTTGTTGACCATGTTGACAAGTTGACCATGATCATTTCATTTGGAAGATGCTCTTTGATCCTTGCAATTTGCATTAATGATGAAATGATAATGGTCACCTCTTGATTAAACCATGACAATTTTCTTGCTAATTAATAAATTAAAATAACACACACATATTAGTGAGAATGGCTCACTAATATTTCATTCTATCATATCTTTTCTCTCTCTTGCTCATCCTCTCCCTCAAGCTCTCTCCCTCTCATGTGTTGAGAAACAAAAAGCTTGAGAAAAACCTTCACTTGATCTTCTCTACTCACTTCTAGGGTTCAAGTCTTAGCATTTCTTGCACTCTAGTTACTCCTAGCTTGGAGTTGAAGCTAAAGGTCGAGGCTTTCGGGTGGATCGTTCTTTGACGGAAGGAGACAAGCAAGGTGAGGCCTTTCTACCATTCCGACGAGCAAGGAGAGAAGGAGTTCGAGCTCAAGGTATAACCTTTCTACAACTTAACTAGTTGTTAGTTTGCTTTAGCTAGTTTTCGTTTAGTAAAGATCCTCACAAGCAAGGTCCATGTTGCCTAAGTCATTAAAAATCCGATTTTTATTATGTTTTCCGCCTCCCCGTAAGGACCGGGATGGGCAACGTGGACTTACAGTGAACCCATCCGAACTCCTACTGAGCCAGAATGTGACAATCTCCGTACAGTCCGGTATGTTCGTCTAAGAGTATCGTATGTCGGGTCTAGGGGGCAGTAAACGTCAGACTCCTAATAGCGGTACAAGTCGTGTCGGAGTGTAGCCCAGAACACCCTGAGAAACTACTGGAAACACTACCAGTAAATCTCGCTTGCCCTGGCCAGGGACTTTGTGTAATGGCTCTCCTAGACACATCGCGATATCAACCCCCAATACCGGAAGAGACGAATCCTGTCTAACCCCACTGCCTCCAAGTGCTTCGGGACTGCACCCAACCACTACCTATTTGCACGACTCAATAGAGCCGTGGTAGGGCAGCAATCAAAGAACAGTAGGAACACACTTGAGGCGAACTAACAGTGTCAAGTGAACGGACTAAGCTGTACTCATGTCACTTGGGAACTTCTACTTGACGATAGGTATAATACCAACCAACAGTTCCCGACGAGTCCTGTCCAGTGCACTTGCAACCTAACGAACACCTGCATACTATCTCCAGTACGACGTACTGATGGCTGTGGGACAGACCATCTCCCCTGCTGGGATGAGAAGCTTATGCACTAGTCTACTCTGGAGTATCGATGCCCTGTCTCGATAATCCTACGACTAGAGACCTGTATAAGGATGTGCTTATAGACTACCCAGCCCCCACTAGTGTGATCGCCATCACAACGCTGGTAGTCAAGCAAGGATCCTAAGGGCTCCATCAATATATATTAGCGATATGTTAAAAGAAACATATACACATATTAAGATAGATACAAACCAAGTAGCATACTACAATATCGAGCAAGACTGTCGCCAATCCATATATATATCCCAAGCTTCTAAAATGTAATATACAAACTAGTACTATACAATAATGGCCTCTAGGGCATACATATCCAACATTTTGATACGTACTTAGGTTCGATTAAATACGTGTTTTTATACACGTATTTTTAATCGGTCATTTTGTTAATACTAGCCGGTTTGAATGATCGCTAGATTATCACATTTGGATATAATGTGAGCTAGTATTATATATCTCATTTGGTATTGTTCTCTCATAAAAAAATTACCTTTTGTTTAAATACAATCAGGCGACGCCTCAAGTGAAAGACATGTGAGCGCCGGCGCCAATCTCTGATAGGATTAAATCCTATGGCAGCGCCTCACGTGATACACTCATGAGCGCCGGCGTGCAAAGCACGTGTATACCTGTTTATGTGTAAGAATTAAATTCTTGAGCGGCGCCCAAATTAAAGCGGGTAGAATTAAATTCTACATGAGAAATATTTCCTTAAAATCTGGGGATATTCTCTGTTAAACAGAGCTGTTGGATTAAAAATCCAATGGTGATTAAAAATCATCAAATGATAGAATTAAATTCTATTAGGGGAAAATATCTTCCCGATCTTTCTAAATGTGAAAAATATTCTCTGTTAAATAGAGAGCTGTTGGATCAAAAATCCAATAACAAAATTTAATTCTATTTTGGGAATATATTTCCCCAATCTTTTTACACAAGAAAGATATGCTCTATTAAACAGAGAGCTCTTAGATAAAAAATGCAATGGTGATTAAAAATCACCGTTTAATAGAATAAAATTCTATATATGGGAAAATATTTCCCTAATCTTATTAAAAAAACAAAAAAATATATTCTGTAAAACAGAAATCACTAGATCAAAGATCCAACGGTGGATAAAATTCCCCAAATAATGTTTGAGACCAATTAAATCAATTGGAATCTCTCAATGAGAGATTTTCTCAAAACTGATCAACAATTTGCCTTACCTATATAAAGGATCTGAGACTTCAAGTCTCACATACGCAAAGAGAGAGAACCCCCTATAAGCTTTTGCAAACAAAAAGATAGAAGTCACAAAGCTGAGAATTTAAATCTCCTTTCAAAGAAGAGTTTCTTGCTCTTTCAAACCTACGTAAAGAAAAAAAAGATAAAAATATATCTCTTTTGCCTAGCATAAATAAAAATAAGGGTTTAGCCTTTCACTAAAGAACTTAGTTCTTTCTCTGGATCTAAGATCCGTAAGACAAATCTCCCATAAAGTGAGAATTTAATTCTCATCGAGAAGATTCTGTTCTTCAGACTCAAAATTTAGGGAAAAGAACTAAGTAAAAAGAAGAGAGGAAAAAAACATGTTCCAGGAATTTAATTCCTCTGAAAATAGGGTTTAACCCTGTAAAGAACTTAGTTCTTATAATAAAAAAATATAGGAACTTTGTTCTCAAAGAAAACTTGATCTCAGATCTTCAAAACAGAGATCTTGATGATCATTAATGGCTAAAATGTCATTAACAAAGATTAAATCTCTAAAAAAAAGAACTCAGCGTCTCACGTGCTTCCCACGTGAGTGCCCAACAAAAAAAGAGCTCAGCGCCTCACGTGCTTCTCACATGAGCGCCCGACAAAGAAAAGAAGTTTAGCGCCTCACGTACTTCCCACGTGAGCGCTCAGAGGTGAAGAGTCAGCGCCTTACGTGAAGCATATGTGAGCGTTGTATAAAAATGCTTAGCACTATATCTAGTCAAAATGGCTAATTACTTAGCACTGATTGGGCAACACTCATGTTTGAGCGCCTCACGTGCTTCCCACGTGAGCGCTAGAGTAGCAAATAAGTGCTAAGCACTTCTGAATAAATGGAAAAAACCTAGGACCGTGCCCAGATTGGCTAAGTCTCTCTGAAGTTGCTTGCAGCTGAGCCCAAATGTTCTATTGTTAGATCTTAACTAAATTTAGGAATCCTGAAAATATTTCTAAGTTGATCTTAGTCTCAAATAAGACTAATATTTCCTTAGTTAAATTGAGCCCAAATGCTTATATATTTAAATTGATCTTAATCTAAAAACAGATTAACGGTTCTTAAATAAAATAAAATATTCTTTGAACTAAAGGAACATACAACCTAAGTTCAAACCCAAATCTAAAATATTCGGATTTGGACTAATCCGCGCCCTACGAGCAACGACGTAAAATAGTCTCCATATAGAATCCATAGGAAACCTTAACAAACAAAATAACTCACGACACGAAATGAACTACCGGAGCAGGAGAAAGTGGTCATCGCAACGTGATAATGTAATTATTTGCAAGGGCTTACGTCTGCAGGGAAGAGTGTCCCCACAATAAAAAACCCCTCACAAATGAGGGGGAATCTGATAAAGTCTGCTACATCTGTCGCATCTATCCAAACTTCCGATATATAATGCCATAAATCAACTTGGTATCTTCGGAGAGGTGGATGGATATGTACAAAAAGCATCTGCCCTCAAATTCAGGTTAGACATCCTCCGCGTCTCAGTTCGGTCTTCGGCGGTAAACAGATTCTGGCACGCCTGTTGGGACATCTTCCTATTTCCATTCCGCACTTCATGTGTTGTGATCGTAAACAAAATCGTGGTTCGCTATATATTGGTTGCCCTTTGGTTCGAGGTACTAAAGCTTGGGGTCTCACTTCCGTGCAAAATCAATGGCTTCTCACTGCATTGCTTGCAACAACAGCTCCCTCTCCACCCTAGCTGGAGGAATGACATACGGGCCTAACGCAGCCACCATTTTCTCAATGCCAGTGGGGTAGGTCACACAGGCCACTACCGGGCTCTTCTTTGGGACCATGCTCCCGCCTGTGAGCTTCAACGCCTCAACGCCATAAGAAGAAGCTCCTAGAAGGTCATCTTTGATTGGCCGACAACTAAGGAGGCTCCTATCAGCAAGCCGTCCAAATATGACGTATCAGTCTTCAACAGGCTGAGAAAGAACTCGAGCGGGCCCGTAAAGAAGCCCATGATATCAGAGGGAGCTACCCTAAAACGGCTAGCTCTCCCTACTCCTGCTACGGGTGAAGCCGATAAAAGTGCTTCTGTAACGACCATGTTTTCTAATACCTAATAAAATATATTTTATTTATATTTCCACTATCAAATAATTATTTACGTGTTTCTTTTATAGAAGAATAATTTTTAAAGTAATGTTAATAATTTTCAAAGCATTAAATACGATTAAAGGAAATTTCTAAAATCTATATATTGTTTTTATAGGATTAAAAGGTTTTGGTAAGATTTTATAACGCCTTAAAATAATCTACATATTTTTATTATCAATAAAAGTAATTAATTCGTAATTAAAAATATTTTAAAGGATAAACTAGATATTATATAACTTTAATAACTAGCTAAAACCATAGGAATGGTTATATTATTTAGTTTTAGTGCAAAATTATTTTTATACTAAAGATAACAATAAAATATATTTTTTGAATTTTTTCCATAATTTTCCCGTATTTTAAACTATTTTTAACAATTTTTTTAACCCAAATTCGATTTATAAAATAATAAACAGTTATTAATTTTTTTATAAGGAAAAAAATTATTTAAACCCCTTTTTACCTGGACAGTTGGATACAAGATCCAACGGCCCAGAACCAATCTCCAGTGCCCACGTGGTGGGGACCACGCGAAACCGCGTGATCCCCCACGCGTGACACGTGGCGGCGGCGGGACTCTTGGCGGCGCGATCTCAGCCGTTGGACGGCTGAGGTGAAGAGGCGGCGGGCACAATCATTGACTAATGATTCACAATCATTAGCAACGCAGATTTTGAGAGAGTTTTAACTGAATTCTTGGATTTTTATGGTTGGTGAAAAACGCTATAAATATATACTTCAAACACTGATTTCTCACACCTTAGAACTCCAAAAATTCTAAAAAAAATACCGGCGCCTTCGTATTGACGACGCCGACGCTACGGCTCCACCCAATCACCGAGGAAAAATCGGGGCGCGGAGCTATTGAGAATTTAGTACGAGCCTACGTTTTCAACCCATCGGCATCCGACTCAAACAAAAGGTAGGATTCGCCTCTCTCATCTTTTTCCTGTCACCTTCTTTCTTAATAATCTAATTCCAACTTATAATCATCAACCCCTATTTAAAAAGTTGTTATAATATTTGTGCATACATATTCCTTGTACCCTCAATAATAATAATGTTAACCCATATTTTAAAACGGTGTTTAAATTTCCTCTGTACACAAAAATATATTGCACTCCCATACTACCTGGAATCTGATATACTTAATGTCATAACCCATGAATTGTCATTTCACCTCTGACATACCCACACTTACCCATACTATAAAAATGATCTAGAAATAGGTTACTTCCATAAAATACCCCCGTTTAATTAAAATATTATATTTATTTAAAATATCTATAAGAGATAAGATATGTGAAATAAATATTTTAGATCGACATACGTATATTTTATTACACTTTTTCATCAACTACTATAATATTGTTAAACCCCCTTCAACCTTTTTAAAGAAGAAAATACTAAATTTAAATAACGATATCTTTTCAAAAGGAATTTTTAGTATCTTATTAAAATGTAATTTTAAAATAACACCAATTTAGGACAAAGGAAAGGTTGTAGGTATCGATCGTTTATCTAAACCAGACTTTTTGGTGCCTAGGCTAGACAAGTGAGAAAGGTAACTTTAAAAGACCCGTCTCACGGTGATTCGTGAGCGGATCCCTCCTTTCCTTACTTGTGCTTACCTGGCCATAATTGGCGGTGAAAAGGCGATTTGAGGACCTCATAACTTGCCCTTTTAGAATATTAGGAGAAATCTAGATTTTCAAATAAAAACCTCTTGCAAAATATTTTCAAATAAACACCACAACCTTTTATCGAAAGGATATTTTTCCGTAAAATATTATGTTTTTCCAAAATGATAAATATTCCAAATCTCATGGTTTTTCTTAGAAGTAATAAAAGATAATTAAACACTATTATTCTTTTTAACTAAGTTTTCCCTAAGATGACACAAAGTACTTTACGAACTTTAGAAAATAAAACGAGTGGTTGTGGAAGGCCATATTAAACGAGATCAATACTTTTTAAATTTCCAGTTTATGACAACATGACATATACAAAACATGATACGGTTAGGGTTAGAATACGCGGACCTAGGTATGGAATACTTAATATGAAGATCCCGGTATTCCGGGTGAACAGTCCAAAGTGTGGACGACTATACAAATATGAAGATCCTGGTATTCCGAGTGAACAGTCCAAAGTGTGGACGACTATACAAATATGAAGATCCCGATATTCCGGGTGAACAGTCCAAAGTTTGGACGACTATACAATGTGGAAATTCCATGCCTAGAGGTATACACACTAACTCTAATTCGTCCAAACCTTTATACTGAACCACGGGGATGGGTAGTTTGATTAGGCAAGGAGATATCGGAACTCGGATTCCCCTACTACTCGATCATGATCCCGGGAAGTGAAACGGTACATTTCACTTCCCCAGTTGTTGTTCCGTGGCCACAACGGAATAATCGCGAGTATCCGGACCCTTGTTTAACAAACTAAAACATTTACAATACCTATTGATACTCAACACTAAACCCACATCATGTGATATACCCACCTGTCACCTTATCTACCTTTCTTCATGAGACACGAGTTATTCAGTATCTTGGATGTGGATATTTTACCAGTTTAGACTTGTTGTTTATTATGGAACTGAAGGGTGGTAATACCTGTGCACTTGAGTGATATTCACGCTAGACAAAGCTCCATCGTAGTCATGAGACACTTTTCGGGGATGTTCACGCTACCACATTGATTGCCATTCCAGGCACGAGCACCAGCTCATACTGTTTCCAGCTAGTCATGGGATACCTCAAGGACACGAGTATGTTCACCCGTCAATTCCATCCATACACACCTTGTTTAACCTGATCTAACACTTAGACTGAATATCCGTTTGACTTGACTTGAACCTTTACCAAACATATACCTCACACAACTTACTCATATTCACATATCTAATTTGTATATAACCTCATACCTTTATACACATGTACATCATATTCATTATATACACCCGTTCGTTTCTATACCTTTACTTTCTTATGAGGCAATCCTACCCGAGTATAACTCACTAACGGACCTTCCTTTTCTTCCTCCATCTTTATGTCCGTCAGATAAGAATGAGTATTATAGCGAAGATCAAGGTGTGAAGCCAGCTTATGAAGATTATGCAGACTGGACGATGGAAGATTAGCTAGATTTAATTTTTATTGTTGCCCATATGTTTAGGGCTTTTGTTTCTCCTCGATGTAATTAAACTAGTTAGTTTATTTTACTCTTTCTTTTGGGATGTAATAAAGTTTGGTTAATGGAAATAAATGCCTTTCGCTTTTATTATTTTTGTTTTGGTACACATCCTGCATGTTAAATATTCATACGCTTAACGTAACTGTATTGAATAGACCACCTTCAATACAGTTATGTTGCGGACCATGCCACGTCATCCTTCTTCTTCTTTTGGGTAGTGGGGCGTGACAGGTTTTTGTGGTGGCCCATGCAGGTCCTCTTGTGTACTAAAATAAAACCGTTAACTGACTTATTATATTTGTGAATCTCATCCATCTATACCGATATCATAGTTTTCCTATGTCTCTTGTCCCTTCCTTGACATTCTGTACCCTGACTATGACCCTTCCTTCTGGTCATGACAAATCTTTCCAACGAGGATGGCATGTCCGATATTACTTTTGAAGCTACATCTGGAGATTCAGACGACGAAATCGTAGACTCTCAGGCGGTTATTTCCGACAGCGACTCGGAAGACGAAGAAGTCGATGCTGCAACTTCAGAGCCTGTGATGGCTAATGACTCCGAAGATGAAGAAGAAGATCCTATAGAAGAGGAGCATATAAAGGATGGGCCAGAAAAAGAGGCTATTGCGGCGGAAGATAATCCTATGGAATATGATCCGGATGAGGATGTTCCTGCAAAGGAACAAAACCCTATATAGAGGGGGAATCGGAGGGCGAGGCTCCTGCCACGGATGAGCCGAAAGACGAAGTTTCGAGTGAGGAGGAACTCGAGATCGAAGAAACTTAGGCAATTGTCCTCACAAGGAACCGTGGGAATGGTCGTACCTTTCTTAGTGCGAGAACCTATCACCACTTTTTGAACTCCCATAATCGAGATTAATAAGCCCTTTTCCTTTCTTTGGCCGAATAAAATGATGGTCATGTCCTTACTTTCGGTTGTACTCTCCATATTGAAGTTGGATAATAAAATCTTAGTTTCGAGCAAAAATCTCTCTTGTGCCTCTTGCTCTTCTTATTAGTCTCTCTCTTGCATTAATTGTTGTTCTTCCATGCAAGTTGTTATCCTGTCTCATCCCTCAGCCTGATTGTAACCTAACCTATTCTGATTAAGATCATCAATGGCTGGACGACACCATCACCGCAACCGAAGGGGAAATGGAGTCAATGAAGCCGCTGCTCAGCAAGCAGCTATGCTACAAATGATGCAAGGACTATTGGAGCAACAGCAGCAGTAGACAACTGCCCTTCATTAGGAGCTACGAGAAAGTAGGCAGCAGCAAGCAGAGATTTTAAGTAAGGCACTAACCCCAGTTCCACAAGGTTCGGCGGGAGTGAAGCACTTCAGATCACTCCACCCCAAGACTTTTTCGGGGAAGGAAACTCCCTTAGAAGCTGAGGAGTGGCTCAAGGGAACAGTCAATGATCTCAGTGCCACTCAAATTCCGAAGGACGCATGGGTGAACATCGCTAAGCTACAACTTACGTATAATGCTAGGATATGGTGGGAGGCAGAGAAAAGTAGATCGAAGGAGCCCATCGACTGGGAAAGGTTCAAACAGCGTTTTGATACTCAGTACTTTCCAGTCGTGGCATACTTAAAAATGGAACGGGAGTTTATACAGTTCCAACAAGGGAGTATGCGGGATTAGTCGGTGGACGAGTACGCTTCGGAGTTCGCAAGGTTAAGTCGATTCACGCATCATCTGGTGGCAACCCCAGAACTTTATGCTAAGAGATTCCGACAAGGTTTGGACCTGAAGACGCAGTCCTCCATGTCTTCTGCTACCTTATCAACTTATGATGAAATCTTAGAGGCGGCATGAAACTTTGAAGACCTTCAGAGACGCATAAGGAAGGATGACCGTTTGTCTGGCATTAAACGACTAGCCGATCAAATTCTTGAGGGATCATCTTCCAGATTCAACGGGAGACAACAACCTAAGAGACCAGCAGTACCAACTATCTTCGGAAAAATAGCCGTTGTATGCAACTATTGTGGTAGGACCGGACACTACATGAGAGACTGTCGCATTTTGAACAAACTTTGCATAGTCTGTGGGTCTCCGGATCATGCCATTGGGGACTGTCCTCAGAGAGGGAGACATTCGGGCCCCGTCAACAAGCCGGCTAACTATGTGGCACCACGACAGGGAAACCAACCATCTTCCGCCACTCAACCAACCGGTCAAGGGACAACACCAAAAGGACCACCCTTGCCATCACAGGAGCGTGTTTTCAGCAAGCGCAAAAGAATAGACCCAAACGTCAGACCTTCACCATGACGGCCGTGAAGGCTGATGCCACGTGGTAAGACAGCAGAGGTACTCTTTTCTTTTTCAACATTTCTTTGATACCATGCTTAACCATCCTTCGATGCAAATCTTAGTTAAACTCACCATAATTCCTCTAGTTTTCGTAATTTCGACCAGTTGCCTTTATGTTATATCTCGCAAGTTTTCCATCAATTCACAACCTCCCTTCGACTTCCAAACTTTTCTATCTGTAGGCAACTACTGATTTTACATATTCCGATTCCTTGTATCTAAACCCTCCAGAGACTTTCCATGCATCAAGTGATACACCAACTCGCGGGAGCGACACATGCAGTAAAGAGGATTCCTGACAGCGTTACTGATTTCCGTGCCTAGTAGTGGCTACTCCTTTGAAAATTTCAAGTATGAAATTATTCTAAGGAGGGTAGATCGTAACTATCACAACCATTCTTGCAATTCTTAGCAAACCCAGAAGTTTTAAACATCCATAACGATTTTTCGGAGAAGGGACTTGGTGATGTGATGTATCAGCGCGGCAATATAGTTGCATATGCGTCAAGACAACTAACGACTTGTGGACGCAACTATCATGTTCAGATTTAGAACTGGCGACGGTAATTTTCATCTTGAAGATATAGAAACACTACTCTAAGGAGAACATGGGAACACGGGTGGTTGACACACATGAAGCGGATGAGAGGGGTCAAGTTTTATATGGGAGAAGTGCCAATCAATTGGGACGACCCTGAAGATGGAGAATTGTAAGATTGACATAATTGTAGGAAAAAAAAGGGGTGGAGATGGTGATACAATGCAGCGAGCGAGGAAAGCTCAGCCTACGACTCATCGGCCGTTTAACATCTTGGAATGAGACGGTGGATTTGTGTATAGACTAGCTTTGCTATTTTCTATGGAGGGTGTGCATAATATTTTTATATCTCACAGCTAAGAGGGTATGCTGGCAACCCTAGTCATACTTTTAATCATTCTGAGATTATGGAAAGGTTGGCGTAATCTACAAGCAGCAACCGATCGGATTACCAGAAGGATGAAACCTTGAGGGACAAAAAAATCCAGCTGGCTAGAGTTATGTGGAGAAGGAACTACCAGGCAAGATATACGCGGAAGCGAGAAGACGAGACGAGAGAGCAAGACCCAAAATATTTAACCACGATAATCCCTTCTCGGTGATTTTTTTTTTCTTTTCTTGACCTACCTTCTGAAATTTCGAGGACGAAATTATTTTAAGGAGGGTAGATTGTAACGACCATGTTTTCTAATACCTAATAAAATATATTTTATTTATATTTCTACTATCAAATAATTATTTACGTGTTTCTTTTATAGAAGAATAATTTTTAAAGTAATGTTAATAATTTTCAAAGCATTAAATACGATTAAAGGAAATTTCTAAAATCTATATATTGTTTTTATAGGCTTAAAATGTTTTAGTAAGATTTTATAACGCCTTAAAATAATCTACATATTTTTATTATCAATAAAAGTAATTAATTCGTAATTAAAAATATTTTAAAGGATAAACTAAATATTATATAACTTTAATAAGTAGCTAAAACCATAGGAATGGTTATATTATTTAGTTTTAGACCAAATTTTTTTTATACTAAAGATAACAATAAAATATATTTTTTTGAATTTTTTCCATAATTTTCCCACATTTTAAACTATTTTTAACAATTTTTTAACCCAAATTCGATTTATAAAATAATAAACAGTTATTAATTTTTTTATAAGAAAAAAAATTATTTAAACCCCTTTTTACCTGGACCGTTGGATGCAAGATCCAACGGCCCAGAACCAATCGCTAGCGCCCACGTGGTGGGGATCACGCGAAACCGCGTGATCCCCCACGCATGACACGTGGCGGCGGCGGGACTCTTGGCGGCACGATCTCAGCCGTTGGATCTTGATCCAATGGCTGAGGTGAAGAGGCGGCGGGCGCAATCATTGACTAATGATTCACAATCATTAGCAACGTAGATTTTGAGAGAGTTTTAACTGAATTCTTGGATTTTTATGGTTGGTGAAAAACGCTATAAATAGGCACTTCAAATACTGATTTCTCACACCTCAGAACTCCAAAAATTCTGAAAAAATACCGGCGCCTTCGTATTGACGACGCCGACGCTACGGCTACACCCAATCGCCGAGGAAAAATTGGGGCGCGGAGCTATTGAGGATTTAGTACGAGCCTACGTTTTCAACCCATCGGCATCCGACTCAAACAAAAGGTAGGAACCACCTCTCTCACCTTTTTCCTGTCACCTTCTTTCTCATTAACCTAGTTTCAACTTATAATCATCAACCCCTATTTAAAAAGTTGTTATAATATTTGTGCATACCTATTCCTTGTACCCTCAATAATAATAATGTTAACCCATATTTTAAAACGGTATTTAAATTTCCTCTGTACAAAAAAATATATTGCACTCCCATACTACCTGGAATCTGATATACTTAATGTCATAACCCATAAATTGTCATTTCACCTCTGACATACCCACACTTACCCATACTATAAAAATGATCTCGAAATAGGTTACTTCCACAAAATACCGCGTTTAATTAAAATATTATATTTATTTAAAATATCTATAAGAGATAAGATATGTGAAATAAATATTTTAGATACGACATACGTATATTTTATTACACTTTTTTATCAACTACTATAATATTGTTAAACCCCCTTCAACCTTTTTAAAGAAGAAAATACTAAATTTAAATAACGATATCTTTTCAAAAGGAATTTTTAGTATCTTATTAAAAGGTAATTTTAAAATAACACCAATTTAGGACAAAGGAAAGGTTGTAGGCATAGATCGTTTATCTAAACCAGACTTTTTGGTGCCTAGGCTAGAAAAGTGAGAAAGGTAACTTTAAAAGGCCCGTCTCACGGTGATTTGTGAGCGGATCCCTCCTTTCCTTACTTGTGCTTACCTGGCCACAATTGGCGGTGAATAGGTGATTTGAGGACCTCATAACTTGCCCTTTTAGAATATTAGGAGAAATCTAGATTTTCAAATAAAAACCTCTTGCAAAAGATTTTCAAATAAACACCACAACCTTTTATCGAAAGGATATTTTTCCGTAAAATATTATGTTTTTCCAAAATAATAAATATTCCAAATCTCATGGTTTTTCTTAGAAGTAATAAAAGATAATTAAACACTATTATTCTTTTTAACTAAGTTTTCCCTAAGATGACACAAAGTACTTTACGAACTTTAGAAAATAAAACGAGTGGTTATGGAAGGCCATATTAAACGAGATCAACACTTTTTAAATTTCCAGTTTATGACAACATGACATATACAAAACATGATACGGTTAGGGTTAGAATACGCGGACCTAGGTATGGAATACTTAATATGAAGATCCCGGTATTCCGGGTGAACAGTCCAAAGTGTGGACGACTATACAAATATGAAGATCCCGGTATTTCGGGTGAGCAGTCCAAAGTGTGGACGACTATACAAATATGAAGATCCCGGTATTCCGGGTGAACAGTCCAAAGTGTGGACGACTATACAAATATGAAGATCCCGATATTCTGGGTGAACAGTCCAAAGTTTGGACGACTATACAATGTGGAAATTCCATGCCTAGAGGTATACGCACTAACTCTAATTCTTCCAAACCTTTATACTGAACCACGGGGATGGGTAGTTTGATTAGGCAAGGAGATATCGGAACTCGGATTCCCTACTACTCGATCATGATCCCGGGAAGTGAAACGGTACATTTCACTTCCCCAGTTGTTGTTCCGTGGTCACAACGGAATAATCGCGAGTATCCGGACCCTTGTTTAACAAACTAAAACGTTTACAATACCTATTTATACTCAACACTAAACCCATATCATGTGATATACCTGCCTGTCACCTTATCTACCTTTCTTCATGAGACACGAGTTATTCAGTATCTTGGATGTGGATATTTTACCAGTTTAAACTTGTTGTTTATTATGGAACTGAAGGGTGGTAATACCTGTGCACTTGAGTGATATTCACGCTAGACAAAACTCCATTGTAGTCATGAGACACTTTTCGGGGATGTTCACGCTACCACATTGATTGCCATTCCAGGCACGAGCACCGGCTCATACTGCTTCCAGCTAGTCATGGGATACCTCAAGGACACGAGTATGTTCACCCGTCAATTCCATCCATACACACCTTGTTTAACCTGATCTAACTCTTAGACTGAATATCCGTTTGACTTGACTTGAACCTTTACCAAACATATACCTCACACAACTTACTCATATTCACATATCTAATTTGTGTATAACCTCATACCTTTATACACATGTACATCATATTCATTATATACACCCGTTCGTTTCTATACCTTTACTTTCTTATGAGGCAATCCTACCCGAGTATAACTCGCTAACGGACCTTCCTTTTCTTCCTCCATCTTTATGTCCGTCAGATAAGAATGAGTATTATAGCGAGGATTAAGGTGTGAAGCCAGCTTATGAAGATTATGCAGACTGGACGATGGAAGATTAGCTAGATTTAATTTTTATTGTTGCCCATATGTTTAGGGCTTTTGTTTCTCCTCGATGTAATTAAACTAGTTAGTTTATTTTACTCTTTCTTTTGGGATGTAATAAAGTTTGGTTAATGGAAATAAATGCCTTTCGCTTTTATTATTTTTGTTTTGGTACACATCCTGCATGTTAAATATTCATACGCTTAACGTAACTGTATTGAATAGACCACCTTCAATACAGTTAGGTTGCGGACCATGCCACGTCATCCTTCTCCTTCTTTTGGGTTGCGGGGCGTGACAGCTTCCCCTCCAAGTCGGTCGGTCTTCGAAAGATTGGCCAACTCCGCTCCAACTTCAACAAGGACGTCGGTCTCCAACAGGATGATGCCAACCGAAACTCCCCAGCAACACAGAGGGAATGAGAAAGACACCTCCAAAACCGAGGCAATTCCCACTCCATGACATGCTCTACATCTCCACTGACACCGAGTGAGAGAAGCTGGGATCAACTCCTCCTCTGAGCTCACCCCACCAGCTCCTATGATGGAGGTCGAAGCTGCTATTCCAACCAGGAACAGTTTTTGTTGGATATAGTGCCCTCAAAGTCAATTATTGGATCGCAGGTACATGATTGCAATGATTGAGAGAGGACCTATACCGGTAGGACAATCTTACTCGAGATGATAATATGCTATCTGGTTTATCTTTATCATCGTGTACTGCTTTAGGTGACATTACAGATCACTCTTACATGTTGATAGAGCCCCTAGGATTCTTGCTTGACCACCAGCAGTATGATGGCGATCATATACGTGAGAGTTGGGTAGTCTATAAGCACATCCTTAAAAGTGGTCCCTAGTCGTGGGAGTTTCGAGACCGGGCATCGATACTCAGGAGTAGACTAGTGTATACAGTCGAGACCCCGACGAGGGGTGGTGGCCGGTCTCATAAGCCATTGGTGTCAGTTGGTTCACCTAAGATGTATACAGATGCTCATTAGGTTATGAGTACACTGGACGGACTCGCCGGGAACATGCTAGTTGGTTTTATACCTAGCGTCAGATAGCAGTTCCCTGGTGACATATGTATCGTGTGAGTTCCCACTGTGCTTTGATTACTACCCTACCATGGCTCAAAGGAGTCGTGCAAACAGGTTTTAGTTGGGTACAGTCCCGAGCCACACGGACGCAGTGAGCGGATCGGCAGGGGATTCGTTTCTCTCGGTATTGGGGGTGAGATCGCACTGTGTTTAGGAGAGCCATTACACGAAGTCCTTGGCCAAGGCAAGTAAGATTTACTGGTAGGTATTCCAGTAGTATCTCAGGGTGTTCTGGGCTACACTCCGACACGACTTGTACCGCTTTTGGGGGTCTGATGTTTACCAGCCCCCTAGGCCCGACATGCGATACTCATAGACGAATGGACCAGACTGTACGGATATTGTCACTGACAGGCTCAGTAGGGTTTCAGGATGAGTTCGCTCATCGGTTTCCCTTTTGGTCAATACAAGGGCAGCCGTTACGTACAGCTAGTACCACTGACGTGCTTGTGGTTAAACCCACTGCCAGCGTATTGACGAGTCTTTAGAGTCCCCCACAGATAGTTTCCCAAGTTCGGGCGAAATGTTGGCAGTGTTCGATCATATACCCGCACTAGTGCACGTATCATGATTGGACGGATCATACTAGTGGGTTTTGTTTTAAGACGGATCCTAGTATTAGATTTGTTAGATTATTTTAGTCTTATTGCATTCGCATTCAGTCGGAATGCGGATGCAGGTATGTATATACAGGTGAGGGGTATCCTTGTGATCCGTCACGAGTTTACTTTAGATATTGCCATATCTTGTTGTTGGACTAAACATTTGGGTTAATGTTTAGATGGTGGAAATTGTGAGCGAGAGTGATGATTTAGTGCATTAAATGTGCCATGTGCTTCATTGTTGAGTCATGGTATTATTTTTTGTGCTAATGTCACATTTGTGATTGATTATTATGTTGAAATGAGAGGTGGAGAGAGAGTGGACAACCACTTAGCCTTGGGCTTGCTCTTGAGATTATTCTAGTGCTCTCATTTTTCATTCCAACACAATAGAAAAAGAAAAGCCTCTTCTTCTTCTTCTTTCTCTAGCTCACTACTTCCACCATGGCATCATCTTCAACCTCCATCCATACACTCTCATGTGTTGAGAATCAATGGATACTTGAGACAAAGTTATCACACACATTCTCTACATCACCTTGGACATGTCGGCTAGTAAACTTCATGTCCGAGTTGCTTCGGTTTGAAGCGGGATCCCGTAAAAATACTTCTTGATGTGGTGCCCTTTTCGATGAGGAGATCGGAGATCGAGCGAGGAGCTAGAGATGGTGGCTAAAGACCGAAGGACACGGATCGATCAGTATAACCATTCTATCCTCTTGTAGATTGCTAGTATAGTGTTAATGGTACGATCCGGGTAAAGGTTATGGTAGCGCCAAATTTTGAAAAGTTTTTGTTCCGCATTTGGCCTCGGATTGACGGCCGGGGTACTGCCGTAACCCAACATGGTATCAGACTCACGCCATTAACCTTTACTAGCTTGTTCTAACTTGTTTAAAATATCGATCGAACGAAATTTCCAAAACCGCGATTCCATTTCATGAAGTTTCTGTCGATTATTTTTTGTGGTCTAAAAATTATTTTCGGTATGTCAGAAAATCGTGCAGGCTTTTTTAAAACTCTGGAAGAAATTTGGGAGCACGATCGTACCATCACACCGCGGATCCACGGTGGAACCACCATGTTTGCCGCGGTTGCGCGGCGCAATAGTCGATTCAGTGCACCATATTTCTTCTAGGTATCTTTCATATGGAATTGTGGTTTCTGGAATATTTTGTTTGGGCCCAGATTTTGTTAGAGTACTGGTTTTGTGCTTGGGGCCCACTTCGGGAAGTTTTGTCGATCGAAATTTTAAATACGTTAGTTCACAATGCTTATATTATATCTGCGACCGTGGATGTCATTCGAGCGGTAAATTTTGTCTAATTGCTATAGTCCTTTTAGACGGGTTTGCGAACGTGATATTCACGTTGATGTTCTGTGTTGTGTTGTGATGTTGAGGATTTGTCATAGTGGATAGCTTGCGTGCAATGGTAGTGCAGTTTGGATATATTTGTACATTTGATATTGCGGGGCGAGCGTCCGATATGTGGACTGCCGTCATTGCCTATTTGTATATTATTCTTTTGGGGCACGACCGGGTTGAGGTCGATGTACCCGTTGTACATATTTTCTTTTTTGTACTAGGATTACCCCACGGTGGAGTGCACGGATAGCCGGGTTCTAGAGGGCAATGAGCCCGCATATCATGGCTTTGAGACGGAGGGGCTTCACTCTAGAATTGGCGGGCTATTCGCCGCATTCGTAGGGGGTATAGGTTGACCCAAGGTGGGGTGCTCAAGTTACCGGATTCCGTGAAGTGCTGGATGGTCCATTCACTTTGTTGAAGGGGGCTGCCTCGCTTCAGGTTTTGGCGGGTAACTTGCCGCACCCGTAGGGGTCTAGGTTTTCATTGTACAAGCTATCCACACGACCAGGAGAACGTCGGGTTTCAGTTGCGGCTCAATGAAACCCGGGGCTCCTAGATTATTTCTATTGTTCTGTGATGCTTATTGCTTTTCTGTAATATTGCATTTATCATGCCTGGAGCGATTATTATATATTGCTATATATATACTAGTAGATGTTTTATATGTTGTTCATCCGCGCTAGTCCAGTCCCCGCTCTGTCGTTAGTTAAGTAACCTAACGGGTGATGACGGGACCCAGTGGTGAATGCGGATAGCATATATGTACATCATATTTTCGTTCTTTTTAGTGTGATTAATTGATGAGACCGCGTTGATTCGGATCAATGCAAGAAAAACAAACCTATTTGATGTTGTTGGAACAATTTTCAAAAAGCTGTTATTATAAGGACGTTTTCTTTTGTTTATGCATAGTGCTATTCGGTTATGAATATCCAGCACCTCATTCGACGAGGCAAGGGCCGAGATCCCTTCATCGGGAGTGACCCCTTGGACTAGAGTTTGCATCAGGATAATAACTTCATTATAGTCGATTACTTTTTTCTTTGCATCGTGGTATTCAGTTTGGAATATCCTGCACCTCATTCGACGGGGAAAGAGCCGAGATCCCTTCACCAAGAGTGACCTCTTTAGCAAAGGTTTTCACCACTATATATTTATAAAAGGCTATGCGGTTCCTTCAACGATATCAAGTTCATTACGTTAAAGGTTTTTCGCCAAAAACAAGTCGTAGCCCTCCGTCATTTCTTACAGGTGTCACTTAGTATTCATGCTGTGTATGTTGACCTCTGTCAAGGCACGGTGCTTGGTAGCTGGGTAATGCTTGTTTGTTGTATAGATATGCGATTATTTAGGACAGTCGCACGGTCATTTTGACCTCTGTCAAGGGCACGTGCGGGTGGGTCTAAGTTAATCAAGGACAATGACGGGTTGAACTTGACTTGCGACTTATGATATGTTGACCTCTGTCAAGGTCATAAGCCGCTTGGGGTAAAAATCACATTGGGGTTTTCTAAAGAAACTGAAACTTGCCAGGCATGCGCTTACCTTCTGGAGTGTGATGACGTGAGTGGATTCCATCAGATTATCATGCGATGATAGTTGGATCCCGATACCCACTGATGAGTTGGTTTACTCCTCGGGTGATTTTAGATGATCCGGACTAATTCTTCTTTCAGGTTTGAGTATACAGTGGAAGGTTTCCTGATTAGATAAATTGATAACCATTCTGATCTAGGTTAGAGTGCACGCAGAGTATTTCTTCTCTCTCTCTCTTTGACAGCGACCATGGCCCGACCCTGGACTATAACTCAGTGACCAAGTTAACCGAACTTTCTTAAAACACTGGCTTTTGGATTGTCTGAGTTACATACATCATTGCCACTCTTTCTTTTACCCTTCGCATTTCTCCAGAACACCCCGTATCGTTACGAACATCCACTTTCATTGGATAAATCCATCGTATGGTATATACGAACTCGAAGGAACATGTTCCAGATTTGAGGATGGATTCTGGTTCTGGAGAGATTGAATAGGATTATTCAGCTGTCTTTTCTTTTTACCTTCTCTCAGGTTGTGAGGGCTCCTAGGATTAGGAGAAGGGTACACCTATTACGGTTATTGGATAGTCTTCTTCCAAACCATAGGCAGGTTCCGAAAGGTGGGGAATGAAGAAAACCAATTATCCTAAGTGTGGTGTGCAGGAGGTAATAAGCAAAGACAAATAAAGGGATTAGAAAGAGGTCAAAGTAAATTGCAACTGCTATCATTCACGACCAAACCGAGTATTTCATTGCCACTCCTACTTCACCTTTGTATTTCTCCAGAACACCCCGTATCATTACGAAGATCCACAGTTATTGGATAATCAATTGTATGGTTATATACGAACTCAATGGAACTTGTTCCAGTTCGGGGATGGATTCTGGTTCAGGAGAAATATGTATAAGGTTTATTCAGTTGTCTTTTATCTTTACCTTCTCTCAGGTTGCGAGTGCTCCTAGAATTAGGACAGTACACCTATTACGCTTATTGGATAGTCTTCTTCCAAGTCATAGGCTGGTGCCGAACGGTAGGGAAGGAAGAAAACTATTTAGCCTAACGATGGTGTACAGAAGGTAATGAGTAAAGACAAATAAAGGGATTTGGAGAGATGGAAAGGAAATACACAGTTACAGTCATGAATCTGATAATGGAAGAGGCATTACTAGGAATATCCGGATACCCCTTCGAAACATTTTTATGTTTCAGTTTCACTGTATATTGTTAATAGAAAACTGATTTCCCAATTAGATCCTTACTCCAGGGTATGTATTTACCAAGTATGCTTCTCACATCTGTATGGTTTTACAGATGATGAGTAGGAGTAAGTTATTGGGAATTAGGTGATCATCCTCATTATATTGGGATTCGTTGTAATTGGTGATATTTGAGGAAATCACTTGGGTTTTTACCGGACGGCAAATATTTGGTTTTGAATATCCGTTGTTGTGCACCAATTTCAAACTGATATATCTATACGTTTATTTTATAAAGTGAGATATAACCTTTTGAAATTATGTCCATGACATTTACCTATATCAGTTGATGATTGGGTAAAGAGGATTGAACAGCGGTGTAATTCTTCATAACCATAGTACAGTTTTCAACCTACGACGCACATGGTTTGAGTTATTCAACTCAGGGGACTTATACAAAGTATTGTATATTGTCCAGTGTCCATTAGGACAGTAGGGTTGGTCCTCATACTATATTCTATTTACTTGTAACTTCTCCAGCTTAAGACATGTGTTTCGTAGAAACACAAGGTCAAAGTTTTGAGAAGTTATAGGTACAAGAAGAAAGTAGAGAACCAATGTGTTGTAAGTATCAGGATTCTTCAAGGTGATCGAAGATAAAGATACTTGTGTTTGGTATTCAGTTGATAGTAATGGTTTTGAGAAATTTGTTTCTCTTTCGGGTTACTCATATCTGGATGCACTCCTATGTTGAGTAATACTGATCGGCCTCTCTCCATTCAGTTGACATGCACTGGAGACAGCTGCATGATTTGAATCTGGTTCCAATTAAATCAGTGCCTCTGTTTCTATATTGTATATAGAATGGCTCATATCTTAACAATATTAAGGTATATGGAGTTGTCCGGCTTATGCTTAAAACCAGACACTGGATAATTCAAGGCACGTTTCTGTAATGGCAGTTTGTGGGTTAACCCGGGCTATGACGAGGGTTGACTTTCTACCATCTGGAAGATCAATAGTGATATTGTTCTTGACTCGCCACAGTTTTAGTAAAATGGATTTTTTCAGAAAACAGTAGTGGGAGTATGGTAGAACTGGAAGTGATTCCAGTACCGCAAACGATTACTGAAAATTTAATAGGACCTAAAGATTCAATCAGATTTGACATTCCATTAGCCACTCCGCAGATATGGTGGGTAACCTCAGGCGCCCGAGAGGTACTCCGGTAGCCTCAAGGACGGTGATAGGGAGGTTCTTGTTTACCCAGACTTGACATTACTACTGTTCCAGACTATGAAACCTGGCAGGAGGATCAGTATAGCGTCATTCTAAACTAGCTTTAGAAGTGCACGTGTATATGATTCTGTCAGAGGGTTGTTATAGTCAGTGGGAGCAGCGGAAGCATAGTGGACAAGTAGCTTGTGTCTATTTATAGACTAAAGCAGATATAGCGGAGTTAGATCATCTATTTTTGATGTGACAGTCATGGGCTTTGACTTCATCAGAATAGGGGATGAATCTGTTAAGAAGATAGTAGGGTATGATGTCCTGGTATTTGGATGACATACACAGAGTAGGAAGTAAAATTCCTACACTACGATCTGTTATACTTTGGTTGTCACACAGTAGTTTCTCCACACAGGATATAAATATAATGTCAAACATTCTGGTTACTAGATCTGTGGTTTTAGATCTAGATTTGGGTAGTGTCCCAATCTGGGTACTTAGACAGTATTCTAAAGGTATTTTAGAATGGACGACTCCTGGCATGGTGGTGTATCTGCAGGTGATGGAGTCACCCTCTCTAAAGGTGTCTTACAGACTAAAGGGGAGATGGATGTGCATGATTGGCAGATCACTTACTTAGGCAATCGATTTGATCATGAGATATCAAGTACCATACCAGATATTGTTTTTACACTAGATGCAATAAGTTGATATTAATCCAATCCCGGAGAAATGTTCGGAAGCAGTTTTAGAACATAAGTGGATGTTCTACGGATTTGATAACGGCAGCCTCTTTCGGTAGACGGTTATCATTCCAGGCTTCTAAGGTGACCTGGATGACAGAGTGATTGTCAGAGTTATAGTGTTCCCTCTGACAAGGGGCAGTAGTTTGGACAGGTGGTCCAAGCGGATATTGAGGGAGGCATGGTGCAAGATACTGATTAAGATCAGTTGTTGATACAGTCTAAGAAGTTTGGATTTGGAGTTCATTTATGAACTAGGTCCCATCAGATATCCAGACATATTCTAAGACAGGTATTGATCATTTCGGGGGATGGCTTTCTCCGTGAACTTGACATTAAGAGAGACAGAGAAAGAAACATCAGGACGGATCCACTCACTGAAGCTATTTCTCGAACACAATAGTTTTACAAACGAGCTTTGTGAAACTGATTAGTAGACGAGTTGGGTGTTCGGTATCACACGGGCTGTGAGTATGCGACATCGCAATAATTAGCCTTAAGTGCAAGTGGGAGATTGTTGGATATAGTGCCCTCAAAGTCAATTATTGGATCGCAGGTACGTGATTGCAATGATTGAGGGAGGACCTATACCGGTAGGACAGTCTTACTCGAGATGATAGTATGCTATCTGGTTTATCTTTATCATTGTGTACTGCTTTAGGTGACATTACAGATCACTGTTACATGTTGATAGAGCCCCTAGGATTCTTGCTTGACTACCAGCACTATGATGGCGATCATATACGTGAGAGTTGTGTAGTCTATAAGCACATCCTTAAAAGTGGTCCCTAGTCATGGGAGTTTCGAGACAGGGCATCGATACTCCGGAGTAGGCTAGTGTATACAGTCGAGACCCCGACGAGGGGCTGTGGCCGGTCTCATAAGCCATTGGTGTCAGTTGGTTCACCTAAGATGTATACAGGTGCTCATTGGGTTATGAGTACACCGGACGGACTCGCCGGGAACATGCTAGTTGGTTTTATACCTAGCGTCAGATAGAAGTTCCCTGGTGACATGTGTACAGGTTAGTCTATCGACCCGAGATCGTCATTTGTCTCGTGTGAGTTCCCACTGTGCTTTGATTACTACCCTACCATGGCTCAAAAGAGTCGTGCAAACAGGTTTTAGTTGGGTACAGTCCCGAGCCACATGGAGGCAGTGAGCGGATTGGCAGGGGATTCGTCTCTCCCGGTATTGGGGGTGAGATCGCACTGTGTTTAGGAGAGCCATTACACGAAGTCCTTGGCCAAGGCAAGTGAGATTTACTGGTAGATATTCCAGTATTATCTCAGGGTGTTCTGAGCTACACTCAGACAAGACTTGTACCGCTTTTGGGGGTCTGACGTTTACCAGCCCCTAGGCCCGACATGCGATACTCATAGACGAACGGACCGAACTGTACGGATATTGTCACTGACAAGCTCAGTAGGGTTTCAGGATGAGTTCGCTCATCGGTCTCCCTTTTGGTCAATACAAGGGTAGCCGTTACGTACAGCTAGTACCACTGACGTGCTTGTGGTTAAACCCACTGCATGTGTATTGACGAGTCTTTAGAGTCCCCCACCGATAGTTTCCAAAGTTCGGGCGAAACGTTGTAGACGCCGTATGGTTTTATGGCAGTGTTCGATCATATACGTGCACTAGTGCACGTATCATGATCGGACGGATCATACTATTGGGTTTTGGTTTAAACCGGATCCTAGTATTAGATTTGTTAGATTACTTTAGTCTCATTGCATTCGCATTTAGTCGGAATGCGGATGCAGGTATGTATATACAGGTGAGGGGTATCCTTATGATCCGTCACGAGTTTATTTTAGATGTTGCCATATCTTTTTGTTGGACTAAACATTTGGGTTAATGTTTAGATGGTGGAAATTGTGAGTGAGAGTGATGATTTAGTGCATTAAATGTGCCATGCGCTTCATTGGTGAGTCATGGTATTATTTTTTGTGCTAATGTCACATTTGTGATTGATTATTGTGTTGAAATGAGAGGTGGAGAGAGGGTGGACAGCCACTTAGCCTTGGGCTTGCTCTTGATATTATTCTAGTGCTCTCATTTTTCATTCCAACACAATAGAAAAAGAAAAGCCTCTTCTTCTTCTTCTTTCTCTAGCTCACTACTTCCATCATGGCATCATCTTCAACCTCCATCCATACACTCTCATGTGTTGTGAATCAATGGATGCTTGAGACAAAGTTATCACACACATTCTCTACAACACCTTGGACATGTCGGCTAGCAAACTTCCTGTTCGAGTTGCTTCGGTTTGAAGCGGGAGCCCGTAAAAAGACTTCTTGATGTGGTGCCCTTTTCGACGAGGAGGCCGGAGATCGAGCGAGATCGGAGATGTCGCGAGGAGCTAGGGATGGTGGCTAAAACCGAAGGACACGGATTGATCGGTATAACCATTCTATCTTCTTGTAGATTGCTAGTATAGTGTTAATGGTACGATCCGGGTAAAGGTTATGGTAGCGCCAAATTTTGAAAAGTTTTTGTTCCGTATTTGGCTTCGGATTAACGGCCGGGGTGCTGCCGTAACCCAACATTTTTGACCCGCTTAGGAGGGTATGCAAGAACTCCCCGACGGCGGTGCTGAAGAAATCACCTCCGCCGGCAGAGGCCCCAATACAGGAACAGCCGGAGCAGCCTTATCAGCGGCTCTCCTCGCAAATCCATAGAGTCTGGCACAAGGTCCAACACTCCATGCTTGAAGAAAGTTACTCTCTGTTAGTTGTATATATGCCCTAGAGGCCATTGTTGTACATATGATGTATATTATAGTGGATGGTTGGATATATATAGAGAGGACTTTCTTGCTCGACATGATATTATGATATTTGGTTTTACTTTATCTTAACATATTGACTCGTATTGGTATACTGTCTTGCTCTCACATGTTGATAAAGCCCTTAGGATATGTACTCGACTACTGGGACTATGATGTAGATCATACTAGTGGGGCCAGGGTAGTCCAAGAGTACATCCTATAACTGTTCCTAGTCGAGAGAGTATCGAGACAGGGCATTGATACTCCAGAGTAGACTAGCGTATACGCTTCTCGACCCATATGATGGGCGATGGATGATCCCATATCCATTGGTGTTTGACATCAGAGAAGGTATATAGGTGCTTAGTGGAGACTGGGTACATTGAACGGACTCGTTGAGAACTCCTAGATAGTATTATACCTATCGTCAGATAGCAGTTCTCTGGTGACACTGGTACAGATTAGTCTTTAGACCCGATATCGTCATAGAGTCTTGTGTGATTCCCACTGTGCTTTGATTTTCACCTTACTACGTTCATGAGAACGTGCAAAATGGTGGCTTTTGGGTACAGTCTCGAATCACATGGAGGCAATGAGCGATAGGAGGGGTTTCGTCTCTCCCGGTATTAGGAGTTGATGTTGCACTGTGTTCGATTGGCTATAATTGGAAGTCCCTGGCCAGGGCTGATATGGAGACCTACTGGTAAGTGTTATCAGTAGGTTCTCGACCCGTTATGAGTCTTATATCGACACGAATTATCGGTTACTGGGGTCTGACGTTTACAACTCCTAAACTAGATATGCGACATATCAGACGAAGAGATCGGATTGTACGGGAGTGTTACTGGTTGGATTCACAGGAGAATGTACAGGCTTGCTTGTTGATCTTCTGTTCGCTCAATATCTGGGTGGCTGTTACGCTTAGCTGACCTCTTGTAGCTTGTGAGTGTTTGATATGATCATCACCTACTGCCGGTGTATTGACGATTTTTTAGAGTCCTACACAGAGGTTTCCTGGCTCAGGCAAAACGGAGTAGGAGCACATATATGATATGTGCGGGACTGAGAATAATGCGCGTATGTGATACCATATTCGATTCTCGCGATATAAGATATCGGCCGAGTATATATGATATAGCCGGGTCATCGGATCAAGTGTTGATTCGATGAACTGATACAAATTATATTAGTCGGTTATTTGAAAAATAGCCGAATTATTGGATCAAGTGTTGATTCGATAATTTAATGTATAATTATATATTTGATATATTACATTACATTAACTAATATAAGCTCACTTAAAGATTCTTTTTCTCACTTAATGATACATTGATGTATATGTGATATATGTTAATTGTATTATTTTCTTTTGTTACAAAATATATTATATATGTGATATATAATATTGTAACTTGTTAGGGTTACAATTGCAACTAGGGTTTTGAGATTAAACCATACTAGGGTTTGGATTAGGGTTAATGTTTTGGATTATGTTATGGATGAGCTTTGAGGAAGCTTCATGACACGTTGACTTTGTCCACCCTCTTTGTTTTATCCTTGATATTTTGCTAGATATTTGTTAACCCAAACCCTAACCCTAGTCCATGGTTAAGTCTCTACAAGGGTTAAGCATGACTTGCTTAACCCTTGGATGCAATTCTAATCTCAACAATAATTCATTATTCATTACAAAAGGTTTTATCTTCTTCTTCTTCTCTCAAAAGCTTTTCTATCTTTTCATTTGTGATGATTTAAGGTGAGATAAAGAAAACAAAAGAGAGCAAAATTCCTACTTCATCATCCTCATTTATTCTAGTCACTTAGATTAGGGTGTTCACTTCACTAATACCTAATTAGTGAAAAGAGAGCTTGGGTGTTTGATCCCTCAAGGTTGATCATCTTGGATTAGTGAAGACTTCAAGCAAGAAGCATCATTCACCTCATGGAGCCTCTCGAGAGTCCGAGAACTTGATGATCGCAGCGAAGGGACCTCAACACGGAGCTTATGAAGCGAAGGATTGGACTACAAAGGTTGTAATCCCTAACTCTTTCATGTTAAGTTGTTAACATATAGTTTATGTTTGATTCTCTAGTTATCGATTCTTGGTTAGGGTTACTTAAAACGGAAATTTTTTGAAATTGGCATGGGAGATGCCACCCAAAACCTTGCTACCGTTGTAGGTATCCCAATAGTGGTATTAGAGCCTACCTAGAGAATTAGACGGATAAGTGTAGGATTATGAAAACGAAACAACTCCGAAACACCCGACGAAAATCACTAGTTTCTGTAAAATTTTTTCAGAGTGTCAAAAACTGTTCCAAACAGTTGCAGAGTGATGTATGTGATACAATATGAGCACCGTACAAATTTCATCCCATTCCAAAAAAATTTGGCCGAGATCATACCCTTCAAAACCGGCCAGATCGGACCCCATCAGGCTGGAATTTGCACAGTGTTTAAAGCTCTGGGTTTTGATACTTTAGGTGTTATTTGTGTTTGCTAATTTTGCATGTGATGTTATCTTTTAGCAAAGGCAATTCAGAGTGTTTCTTATTCGTAATTCTAGCTTTTGTTTCGGTTATTTTAGACGGTATTAAAAAGTTCGAATGGATATCAATAACTCACTTTTTCTCCTGCCGGAAAATTTCCAAGTGTTGGATTTTTCCTTAGTTAAAGAACATTCAAATAGCGTGCAAGTGATGCGGTAACCCTTTAGAAGAACAAAACCTTAACTCGATTTTGTGACCGTCAAAACCGCCACTAAACCGTAGGGTTTGTGGCAGTTTAGCGGTGCCACAAGTGAGGCATTGGTTGATCCTTCTACGGCTGGTTCACTACTACTATGGCATGTGATGGATACTTCTAAACTACGCTCAAGTGTTGAGCATTTTGGGAAATTTTGGGTGTTTGTTGATTCGATCGGAATGTTTAACATCGTCTAGATTTTTTTGTAATGTGATACAATATGTGGAATTTGTAGGGTTCCTAGGCACTCTAGTGAGGTCTCACAAGGTATCGAACATGCCAATTTCAAAAATTATCGGTGCCGAGAAACCCGACTACGGATCGTTGGCTAGATTTCTAGGCGAAACATGAGCTAGTTTACAACTAAACTATAAGATACGGAAATACAACCTTTGTAGATCCGGTTCTCCACCTCCATAGCTCCGCAACGAAGTATCCTCGCTGTTCAAATCGAAATCCGGGCTCTTGCGTCGGCTTCATCGGAGAAGAAGCGGGCTAGGTCATCGACGACGTGCCGAAGATGATCTACGTCGAAGCATCACTAGATCGAGCTCCACCTTCACCAAGCCATGAAAACTTGTGAAGGAAACACACTCTACTACTTGGCAAGAGGTAGAGGATGAAGAAATAGGAAGTGGGTAGACTTTAGAATTGGATTTCTCACTTGTTTGCTCAATTCACCATTGATGAAGAAAGCGTTTTCTTCTTGAGTTCAAGGAAGAAGAAGAAGAAATGTTATGATAAGATTAATTGTAAAATGAAAATAATAATAATACTTATCATAACATGACCATGATTAGGTGTAGAGACTAAACTAGGGTTAGTGGGAATAGTTAGGGTTAAGCATGAGACAAAAGGGTGACTTTGGTCAAAGCTTCAAGAAGCTTTAGCTAGAAAACAAATTAAGCCACCATTTTCTCTTAATGCTTATCATTTTCCAAAAAGAATAAATAAATAAATAAGTGAATAAGAAAATGAAAAACCCTAACCATTACACAACCATGGTTTAATCTTTACACAAACCCAAGTTAGCATGCATCATCAAACATGATACAAACTTGTGTACAAAAGTATATCACATATACAATGTGCACAATCCAAGTGAGAAAATCCATTTAAAGTGAACCAATACTAGTTAATGCAAAGTAATATATCAAATATATAATTATGCATTAAAACATTAAATCAACACTTGATTCAATGATCCGGTCATGTCGCACACAACCGACTAGTATACAATGCATCGGTTTATCGAATCAACGCTTGAATCGATAACTAGGTTATATCGCATACAACCATTTGACACATTGATCGCGAGAATGAAATACGGTATCACATATACGCATTATTCTCGGTCCCGCACATATCTCATATGCGCTCCTATTTCGTTTCGCTTGAGCCAGGAAACCTCTGTATAGGACTCTAAAGACTCGTCAATACGCCGGCAGCAGATGATGATCATATCAAACACCCACAAGCCGCAAGCGGTCTGCTAAACGTAACGGCCACCCGGGTATTGAGCGATCAGAAGATCGACGAGCAAGCCCGCTCACACTCCAGTGAATCCAACCAGTAACACTACCGTACAGTCCGGTCTGATCGTCTGATATGTCGCATATCTTGCCTAGGGGTGGTAAACGTCAGACCCCAGTAGCTCGATAAGTCGTGTCGATATGAGGCTCATAACGGGTCGAGAAACTACTGGTAACACTTACCATCAATTCTTTGATCAGCCCTGGCCAGGGACTTCCTGTTATAGCCAATCGAACACAGTGCAACATCAACTCCCTATACCGGGAGAGACGAATCCCCTCCTATCGCTCATTGCCTCCATGTGACTCGGGACTGTACCCAAAAACCACCGTTTTGCACGCCCTCTTAGACATGGTAAGATGGAAATCAAAGCACAGTGGGAACCACACAAGACTCTATGACGATCTCGGGTCAACAGACTACTCTGTACCAGTGTCACCAGAGAACTGCCATCTGACGTAAGGTATAATACCATCTGGGAGTTCTCGGCGAGTCCGTCCAGTGTACCCAGTCTCTACTGAGCACCCGTATATCATCTCTGATGTCAAACACCGATGGATATGGGATCATCCATCGCTCATCTATATGGATCGAGAAGGTACACGCTAGTCTACTCTGGTATATCGATGCCCCATCTCGATACACCCACGACTAGGGACTTTGAAGGATGTACTTATGGACTACCATGTCCCCACTAGTATGATCCGCATCATAGTCCAGGTAGTCAAGTACGCATCCTAAGGGCTTTACCAACATGTAACAGAGAGACAATCAGTGTACACGTTAAGGTAAAGGGTAACCAGATAGCATACTATCATGTCGAGCAAGAAAGTCCTCCCTATATATGTCCCAGCATCCACTACAATATACATCCTATGTACAGTAATGGCCTCTAGGGCATACATATAACTAACAATCTCCCACTTGCACTAGGGCCATCTGTAGCAGTGGTTGTAGTATCTCATACTCAACCATCCCATAAAAGTCTCTCTCTGGGAATAGGCCTTCGTGAGTGGATCCGCCGTGTTATCCTCTGAATCTGCTCTCCTTGCCTCGATCATGCTGGAGATCAACCATCTCCATGATCAGGTGATACTGCCTTAGAATATGTCTGGATCACTGATGGGACGGGTGTTCCTTGGCATAAGCCACAACTCCATTGTCACACAATGGGAGGAACTAAGTTCATCTCATGAACTAATATACACCCAGACATCCTCTTTGGTAGCATCTCAAGTAGCGATGTATCCAGCCTTTATCGTCTAGTATGCCACGGTATCTAGCTTGGAACTCTTCCAACATACCGTCCCTTTACTGAGGGTAAAGACAATGCCTGCGACTGACATTCAGTCGTCTTTATCACCCTGGAACACTTCCAGTGATTCTCCCCAGGATCGATTGATACCATCTCACTACTACTAGTGAGTATCCTAACATCCAATTAGATCTATCTCATAGATCCAAAAACCAGAATATAGGAGGTATCACTTTGATCCTTTATGGAGAATCATTGTGATAAGCGGAGATTGACCGAGCGTAGCATAGGAAACTCCTTCCCTGTCATGAGTATGTCATCCACGTACTGTACGGGGATCACCACCATACTCCCTACTACCTTTTTGTATATACAAGGTTCATCTACCATTTTGATGATGTCAACTTCCTTGACTAATCTATCAAAACAGATGTTCCAACTCCGCGATGCCTGCTTTATCCTATAAAGCATCTTGCACACGTTTCCGCTGCTCCCACTGTCTACGAGGCCCTCTGGCTGTGTACTTATAGACGCACTCTTCTAAAACATCATTTAGAAAAGCAGTCATGACACTCAACCACCAGATATCGTAGTCATGGTATGTAGCCGTGACAAGTAGGATCTGGATGGACTTAAGCATAGCTACTTGAAAAGGTTTCATCATTATCCGTACCTGGTCAATGATGCAAACTTTTAACAAGTCTAGCTTTGAAAGTCTCAACTTTTCCATGTACACCAAGTAATCTTCTCAAGATATACTTGCTCCTGATGGGGATTTAACCCTTCAGATATAGCAACCAAAGTCCATACTTTGTTGGTGTATAAGGATTCCATCTCAGATCGCTAAGCATCCAGCCATTCTTACAGAGTCTTACTCCTGATGGCCAGCTCGAAGCTAGTTGGGTCATCATCTCATGATGCAATCCTCGCTCCCACTGTCATAGAGCAACCGAAGTATCTCTCAGGTGGGTGAGGAACCCTACTAGATCGGCGGAGAGGCTGAGGTTCGTTGGAATCTACTGAATCCTTTGGTTTTATCAAATCATCGGCTGCAAATTGTATAGCTGGAACCTTTCCAGTTGTACATTACAGACCTTGCCTCGAGCTTGTCTGGATTTTGCTTTTAGACATAGGCCGGACAACCCCAAATCTTAACCAACTTAAGATATGGGCTCTTCCCGTTCCATATCACATATGAAGTGGTAGGCAACTGATTTGATTTAAACCCTATTCAATAGGTATGCAGCTTCATAAGTGCATAACTCCCAAAAGGAAATAGGTTACTCAGTAGTACTCATCATAGAGCACACCTTATCATATAGGGTGTGATTGCTCCGCCCCGATATACCATCGTGCTATGGTGTATACAGAGGAGTAATGCTGAGAGAGAATTTCATTCTCCTTTAGAATAGTCCAGGATTTCCGTGCTCAAGTATTCTCCTCCTCGATCACATCAAAGGACGTAATACTTATACCCGTATTTTGGTTCTCTACTTCTAACTTATATTCCGCGAATATCTCAAAAGGTTCGGACTTGTGTTTCAACAGGAACATAGGTCTGAATCTCGAAAGATTATCAGAGAATGTAATGAAGTACAAAGAACCGGTCTTGGCATGTGTAGACAGGGGACCCACATACATCAACATGTATCATCCCAAGATTTCACTAACTCTTTCTCTGTTTCCAATAAACAGGGCTGAGGTCATCTTATCTTTGTGACATGACTGGCGAGTTTCACAAGATGTAAATTCAAACTGATTTGAATATGCATCTACATGTAACTCCAGCTAGTCGGGTCGCATTGATATGACCTAGTCTACAATACCTCAAGAAGAATTCGTTCATTTCTGAACTCTTCCTCTTGTGTGTGTTCAGTATACTAAGAACTGTAGTTTGATTTAGAACATCAATGCTTTTAGATAACGTGCTTGAACCGATCAACTTTTGATATAGGAAATGTTCAAAACATTATCCAACAATACAAAATTTTATCGTTTCTTTACTAATAAAGAGACAGATATGATTTTGTATATCAGGTTCGGTATCTAATAACATTCGTTCAGAATCAATGTATCGGTAATACAGGGTGACAGTGACCGACAGACTTGGCTGCAACACTTGCCCCGTTTTCTGCCTCATGAAACTTATCACCCGTTCTCAGTTTTTTCTACCCTTTTGTAGCCCTATGTAACATCTTACATATCTGGGATCCTGATCCGGTATCATATACCAAGGATGCAGAGGATACCGAGAAACAGTTCTGTATAATGAACACACCCGAAGATGATGCATCAGCATGCACTCTTTTCGTTTGGGCGGCACGGAAAATCTGGTATTCCCCAATTTCCTGCTCTGTCTTATAATAATTATAAGTTGGAGCGGGACTAACGTTCCCCAGCTCAGTATAACAAGCGGGTTCGGTCAATAATCCGTATTATTATCTTGATTAAGGCGTGATATGGTCGCTACCTGGAGAGAGAGAGAAGAAAACACTCAGCGTGCGCTCTTTCAAGAATAGATTGGTTTTATTTTATTTAATCAGGATGGCTCCCACTGCTTTTTATCAAATCTTCCTTCAAACCCTAAAAGGAAAGATTAGCCGGGATTAATTACACACTACAAGTTCGCCAATCTTTCAGCCAGGCCAGTGTCGGTACTTTGAGGGAGGTCCCCCGTGCTTTCGCACGAACCTAATTAATGTAAACCTCGTTTTCCCAGAGGCGTAACCCCGTTGACACCTTTCTAGACACCTACTTGATCGGCTAATTGTAATGTATAAAACTCTCCCAGGAGTAACTCTTACTCGCAGCGGGTATCGGGATCCAACTATCTCATACAAGGTATGCAATCTCATTGCAAATTTCAACACTTGAAATTCCCGATAATATTTTGCCCCGAACGATTTATGACCTTGACAAGGTCAACAAACCATAGACCGCAAGTCAAGTTCAACCCGTCATTTCTTGATTGAATCAAACCCACCAGCACGACCCTTGACAAGGTCAACAAGGCCGCACGACTACCCTAACCCAATCTGCATCATATGCATAAGCAGATAAATACTGGTTAGCTACCGCACACTGTGCCTTGACAAGGTCAACAAACGCAGCACGAATACTAAACAGGATTTATCTGAAATGACGGAGGGCTACGACAGGTTTTTCTGAAAACCTATTGCGTAATGAACTTGATATCGTTGTAGGATCGAATGGATTTTGAAATGGAGTGTTTTTGAGGCTTTTCTAGTTTTGCTAAAGGAGTCACTCCCGGTGAAGGGATCGTCGGTCCTTTCCTCGTCGAATGAGGTGCGGGATATATCATATATATCACCGTGCAAAGCAAAAACACTTAAAAGCAATCAAAAGACAAACCGAGGGTGTAGCATCTGACAGTTATTGCTGAAGGAGTCACTCCCGGTGAAGGGATCTCGGTCCTTTCCTTATCGAATAAGGTGCTGGATATATCGTATATACCGCTGTGCAAAGCAAGAACTGTAGCTACCTGTTTTATTTTGAAATTCGATTCTACAACATCTTTAGGTTTCTTTTATTTCATTAATCACATTAATGAAGTCCCATCATTTAAATACCTAACCATCACAGATAAATACGACGTACACTTATGCCATCCGCATTCGCCTCGATGTCCCCTTATGCACCGTTAGGTTAGGTAACTAACGACAGAGCGGGGCAGGGCTAGCGCGGGTGTAAAACATAAGTAACGTCTATATAATATATCATATATACTATATACTGTATCTATCACAGAACATCACATGATCACATCACAGATATCGCAGCAGAAGAAACATATGAAATATTGGATATACTAGGACGTCCGTGTCTTCAATACGAGCCAGTATAAAACACGGATTCCACGGTCGTGATGAATAGCCAAACCCACACCCCTAGACCCCTACGAGAGCGGCAAGCAACCCTACCAATTCTAGAGTTAGGAGACCCGGACTCGACTCCTCGAGTTGGTCTCCCACTGGACTCCAGAACCCGGTTACTTGTGCTCCCCTCCTTGGGTCTATCCTAGTGCGGTAAAGTAAATAATATACAAACGGTGACAACTTCCGCAACCTGGAAGTGCCCCAATAAAAGAATATTACATACAAGTTTTTACATGAATGAAAATGAAAAACACTCATCTCACATAAAAACCCCCGGCTATTCAATCACGACGATCCAATATAACATATCCAGCAACACATAACATCACATGTCATCAACGTAAGTAAACATGCGTATCCCAATTGTCGTTGACATATAGCAACGAAACCGGCGATATCACATATTACACTTATGGTCACAGAAAAGAAAGTGTAAAACTACAACAGTTGGAATCCGCAACCACCTCAGACATCGCATGCCTGACCAAATGAATTAGTTAGACATCGCATGCCTAACAATTATAAACCCCGCATTTTAGTCTCAAAATCGAAAACACTTTTCAATATCAAGTCGGGTAATTCAACAAGATTCCCGACATCCTGATCGAATGCTCGTCGCAAACTTCAGTAGACGGTCGCACCCCCGATACCGTCGACGAAGTGCACCAAGGCGGAACACCGCTACCGCAAGCACCCGAACGGATGCTTTCGGCGATGGGGTTCTCCTACAGTCACTTGGTCGAGGCTATGGGGTGAGGCTGTCTATTAAGTTTACCCGGCGAGTATCCGCGTACGCTACGTGATTGCGACGGACTTTTGATCATATCAAAATTCCGTGGTAACCGATCAAGTGAGACTAAACTGTTACGTTTATAACATTCATTCAGTTATCTCATAACTTCTTGTGAATTCCAATTATTGTATCCTATTCCGGATAAATAGAAAATGTCAAACTTTCCGATCGAACAATCGAACACCCAAGTTTTCCCGATACAGATCAACACATGAAACAAGTCTAAAAACATTCAGTTCGTGCCTCAGTACCAACGGTCCAGCCGTAGAAGGGTCAAGCCAACGTCTCACATGTGGCACGCCGTACTGCCCCAAACCCGAAGGTTCAAAGGGTAGTTCAAGACGGTCACATAATCGAGTTAAGGTTTGTTGTCTTCTAGAGGGACCATCGTGTTACTTGCACTACTTAGAACGTGATTAAACTACAGAAATATCCAACACTTGGAAATTTCCCGACAGGGGAAAAATTGGGTATTTATATCCGGTCGAACTTTTTAACATATTCAAAAAAATTATCCGGAACGACACATAGACAAAGTTTGACAATCCGATCGAATGTATGAACTCCCAATACAACCCAAAATACTCAACTCTTTATTTCATATTAAAAATTCCCAGGAAAACTAGCACTGAAAAATAGGAGTTACTGTGCAAAATTCAATAGCAGATAAGACAAAAGGGCCGCGGAAGGGCCGCATTAGCACGCTAATGCCGCGGTTCCGTAGCACTTTAGAAAGATCATTAGGTAATTTTTGCATCTTAATTCTTATATTTACCTGCTGATTTTTCTGCATATTTTTAATTTGCAAAAATCCACATTTTACAAAAATGTCCAGAGAGCATTTTAAAGTCGGGGTTTCGGGTCGATCGGACTTCTAACTCCGTCTACGCATCGCCTAAGGCTCTAGCTAGGCTCTGATACCACTGTAGGGTTCCTAGGCACTCTAGTGAGGTCTCACAAGGCATCGAACATGCCAATTTCAAAAATTATCGGTGCCGAGAAACCCGACTACGGATCGTTGGCTAGATTTCTAGGCGAAACATGAGCTAGTTTACAACTAAACTATAAGATACGGAAATACAACCTTTGTAGATCCGGTTCTCCACCTCCATAGCTCCGCAACGAAGTATCCTCGCTGTCCAAATCGAAATCCGGGCTCTTGCGTCGGCTTCATCGGAGAAGAAGCGGGCTAGGTCATCGACGACGTGCCGAAGATGATCTACGTCGAAGCATCACTAGATCGAGCTCCACCTTCACCAAGCCATGAAAACTTGTGAAGGAAACACACTCTACTACTTGGCAAGAGGTAGAGGATGAAGAAATAGGAAGTGGGTAGACTTTAGAATTTGATTTCTCACTTGTTTGCTCAATTCACCATTGATGAAGAAAGCTTTTTCTTCTTGAGTTCAAGGAAGAAGAAGAAGAAATGTTATGATAAGATTAATTGTAAAATGAAAATAATAATAATACTTATCATAACATGACCATGATTAGGTGTAGAGACTAAACTAGGGTTAGTGGTAATGGTTAGGGTTAAGCATGAGACAAAAGGGTGACTTTGGTCAAAGCTTCAAGAAGCTTTAGCTAGAAAACAAATTAAGCCACCATTTTCTCTTAATGCTTATCATTTTCCAAAAAGAATAAATAAATAAATAAGTGAATAAGAAAATGAAAAACCCTAACCATTACACAACCATGGTTTAATCTTTACACAAACCCAAGTTAGCATGCATCATCAAACATGATACAAACTTGTGTACAAAAGTATATCACATATACAATGTGCACAATCCAAGTGAGAAAATCCATTTAAAGTGAACCAATACTAGTTAATGCAAAGTAATATATCAAATATATAATTATGCATTAAAACATTAAATCAACACTTGATTCAATGATCCGGTCATGTCGCACACAACCGACTAGTATACAATGCATCGGTTTATCGAATCAACGCTTGAATCGATAACTAGGTTATATCGCATACAACCATTTGACACATTGATCGCGAGAATGAAATACGGTATCACATACACGCATTATTCTCGGTCCCGCACATATCTCATATGCGCTCCTATTTCGTTTCGCTTGAGCCAGGAAACCTCTGTGTAGGACTCTAAAGACTCGTCAATACGCCGGCAGCAGATGATGATCATATCAAACACCCACAAGCCGCAAGCGGTCTGCTAAACGTAACGGCCACCCGGGTATTGAGCGATCAGAAGATCGACGAGCAAGCCCGCTCACACTCCAGTGAATCCAACCAGTAACACTACCGTACAGTCCGGTCTGATCGTCTGATATGTCGCATATCTTGCCTAGGGGTGGTAAACGTCAGACCCCATTAGCTCGATAAGTCGTGTCGATATGAGGCTCATAACGGGTTGAGAAACTACTGGTAACACTTACCAGCAATTCTCTGATCAGCCCTGGCCAGGGACTTCCTGTTATAGCCAATCGAACACAGTGCAACATCAAATCCCTATACCGGGAGAGACGAATCCCCTCCTATCGCTCATTGCCTCCATGTGACTCGGGACTGTACCCAAAAACCACCATTTTGCACGCCCTCTTGGACGTGGTAAGATGGAAATCAAAGCACAGTGGAAACCACACAAGACTCTATGACGATCTTGGGTCAACAGACTACTCTGTACCAGTGTCACCAGAGAACTGCCATCTGACGTAAGGTATAATACCATCTGGGAGTTCTCGGCGAGTCCGTCCAGTGTACCCAGTCTCTACTGAGCACCCGTATATCATCTCTGATGTCGAACACCGATGGATATGGGATCATCCATCGCCCATCTATATGGATCGAGAAGGTACACGCTAGTCTACTCTGGTATATCGATGCCCCATCTCGATACACCCACGACTAGGGACTTTGAAGGATGTACTTATAGACTACCATGTCCCCACTAGTATGATCCGCATCATAGTCCAGGTAGTCAAGTACGCATCCTAAGGGCTTTACCAACATGTAACAGAGAGACAATCAGTGTACACGTTAAGGTAAAGGGTAACCAGATAGCATACTATCATGTCGAGCAAGAAAGTCTTCCCTATATATGTCCCAGCATCCACTACAATATACATCCTATGTACAGTAATGGCCTCTAGGGCATACATATAACTAACAGAATTCATATAGTTAGGCATGAAATCCATAATATGTGATATTTCAGGTTTATGATATCTAAGGAGATTATGGATTCCAAATGTTGTAGTTTTTCACTTTCTTTTCTGCGACCGTAAGTGTAATATGTGGTATATCGCCTTTCTCGTTGCTATATGTCAACGAAAATTATGATAGGCATATTTACTTACGTTGATGACATGTGATGTTGTAAGTCCACGTTACCTCTCCCGGTACTTACGGGCTTGCGGAAATGATGAAAAACGATTTTTCAAGAGGTGGAAATATGGACTCAAAATACGGATCTTTGTTAAACAACTACCTAACAACCTAACTTGAGTTTTACCTTCTCGGTTAGGGGGGCTATACCTTTCTTGAACTCCTTCGTCTTCAACTCTTTCCGGTGTACGGATCGGCCTCACCTCGTCGTCTCCTTGCGTCGAAGATGGATCTACCTGAAAGCTTCCACCTTTGGCTTCTTCTTCGAACTTGAAGAAACTAGAACACTTGGTTTGCCAAACCTTATGAACTAGGATGAGTAGATAAGTGATTTGGGTTTTCTTTTATCTCTAAGGCAATGTTTCTCAACTCATGAGATGGAGTTGCCTTGAACTAGAGAGAGAGCAAGAGGAAGAGCTTGAGCATGAGAGAGAAGAAGAATGATAGAATGAGCCAACCCCCCATGCTCCCATAACAAATAATAATAATAATAATAATAATAATAATAATAATAATAATAATAATAATTGAGTATTATGTGATGGTTCATATCATATCAAGTGGCATTATCATTTCATGCACTCATATTGCAAAGCATAACAAGCAAGCAAAAGTCTTTGCCATGAAATGATAGCCATTGCAATGATGATGGTCAACTAGTCCAACCTAGTCAACCGGTCAACAAAGTCAACAAGTCAACAAAGTCAACCCCTCATCTCAACCATGACACAATAATACTTAATTAATATTATCATTAATCATATTTCTTATTCTCATTAGGGTTTAGCAAAAGTCAATGGTCAACAGTCAACAGTCAACAACCCCAATGAGAATCCTCTGCCTCTGTCTCTCTGTCAACTGTGCATATACACCCGCATCCGCGTTCCGAGGAACACGAATAAAAACGAGATAAAACCAATCGCAAAACATACACTAGGATCTGGCTTAAACCAAAGCCCGCTAGTGTTAACTGTCCGGACACTAAACGTGCACAAGTGCACGGATGTGACCGAACCCTGTCGTAAAACCAGGCGACCTGTCGCAAAACCATGCGACCTCTACTCTTTTGCCTAAAGGCGAATAGCTTTCTGTGTGGGACTCTAAAGACTCGACACTACGCTGGCAGTGGGTTTAACCACAGACCGCAAGCGGTACGAGCTGTGCGTAACGGTCCCCAGGTAGATGCCGACAAGAATACTGACGAGGTGAAACCCATCTGAACTCCTACTAAGCTTGAATGTGACAATCTCTATACAGTCCGGTCTGTTCGTCTGATACATCGCATGACGGGCCTAGGGGGTGGTAAATGTCAGTCCCCTAATAGCGGTACAAGTCGTGTCGGAGTGTAGCCCAGAACACCCTGAGATAGCACTGGAAACCTACCAGTATATCTCTCTTGCCCTGTCCAGGGACTACTCGTGTAATGGCTCTCCTAGACACAGCGCGATGTCAACCCCCAATACCGGGAGAGACGAATCCTGTCTAACCGTCACTGCCTCCAAGTGCTTCGGGACTGCACCCAACTACTACCTGTTTGCACGACTCCTTTGAGCCGTGGTAGGGTAGTAATCAAAGTACAGTGGGAACACACTCGAGGCGAAGTGACAGTGTCAAGTCAGCGGACTAAGTTGTACTCATGTCACCTGGGAACTGATAACTGACGATATGTATAGTACCAACCAACAGTTCCCGACGAGTCCTGTCCAGTGTACTCGTAACCCAACAAGCACCCGCATACTATCTCCAGTACGACGTACTGATGGCTGTGGGACAGACTATCTCCCCTACTGGGATGAGAAGCGCATACGCTAGTCTACTCCGGAGTATCGATGCCCTGTCTCGATAGTCTTACGACTAGGGACCTGTATAAGGATGTGCTTATAGATTACCCAGCCCCCACGAGTGTGACTGCCATCACAACGCTGGTAATCAAGCAAAGATCCTAAGGGCTCTACTAATATGTATAAGCGATATGCTAAAAGAAACACATGCAAATATTGAAGTAGAAAAAACCAAGTAACATACTACCATTTTGATCAAGATTGTCTATACAACTGTGAATATCCCAAAATTTCATTAAGTAATATACAAGCTAGTATGATACAGTAATGGCCTCTAGGGCATATACACTAACAATCTCCCACTTTCACTAAGGCCATGAACTGGCGTATCGAAGACCTATCATCTCGATCAGCCGCTCGAACTGAGTCTGGGGTAAGGCCTTCGTGAGTGGATCAGCAGTGTTATCTTCTGTATTTACTCTCTTCACCTCGATCTCCCGTCGATCTACGATCTCCCTGATTAGGTGGTACCGCCTCAAAATGTGCCTGGACTTCTGATAGGACCTGGGTTCCTTCGCTAAAACTATAGCGCCGTTGTTGTCACAATACAACGGTATTGGATCAACACTGGTAGGAACCACCTGAAGCTCCGTGAGGAACTTCTTCATCCAGACAGCTTCCTTTGCGGTATCGCAAGCAGCTATGTACTCCGCTTCTATAGTTGAGTCAGCAACGGTTTCCTGCTTGGAACTCTTCCAGCAAACCGCCCCTCCATTGAGGGTAAGGACATAACCCGACATGGACTTGGAGTCATCCTTGTCACTCTGGAAGCTGGAGTCAGCAAAGGCCTCGATCTGGAGGTCTTTTCCACCATACACCAAGAACATCTCCTTAGTCCTTCTCAGGTACTTGAGAATGTTCTTTACTGCTATCCAGTGTTTCTCCCCTGGGTTCGACTGATACCGGCTTACAACGCTCAATGCGTATGCTACATCTGGTCTGGTACACAACATCGCATACATAATAGATCCTACCGCAGATGCTTAGGGTATAATAGACATGCGATCCCTTTCCAAATCAGTCCTGGGAGACATCTCTTTGGAGAGGGTGATCCCGTGACAAGCCGGTAAATTACCGCGCTTGGAATCTTCCATACTGAATCTTTTCAGTATGGTGTCGATGTACCTTGACTGTGAAAGTCCCAACATCCTTTTAGATCTATCACGATAGATCTGGATCCCCAGAATGTAGTTGGCATCGCCCAGGTCCTTCATGGAGAACCTCTGTGACAAGAATCCTTTGACTGACTGTAGCATAGGAATATCATTTCCTATTAGAAGAATGTCATCCACATACAAGACAAGGAATACCACAGTTCTCCCTACAATCTTACTGTAAATGCATGGTTCATCTGGGTTTTTGATAAAGTCGAATTCTTTGACAGTATCATCGAAGCAGATGTTCCAACTCCGCGATGCCTGCTTCAGTCCATAGATGGACTTGAGCAACTTGCACACTTTACCGCTGCTCCCACTCTGAATGTGTTAGTTATATGTATGCCCTAGAGCCATTACTGTACATGGGATGTATATTGTAGTGGATGCTGGGACATATATAGGGAGGACTTTCTTGCTCGACATGATAGTATGCTATCTGGTTACTCTTTACCTTAACGTGTACTGAGATTGTCTCTCTATTACATGTTGGTAAAGCCCTTAGGATGTGTACTTGACTACCTGGACTATGATGCGGATCATACTAGTGGGGACATGGTAGTCCATAAGTACATCCTTCAAAGTCCCTAGTCGTGGGTATATCGAGACGGGGCATCGATATACCAGAGTAGACTAGCGTATACCTTCTCGACCCATACAGATGGGCGATGGATGATCCCATATCCATTGGTGTTTGACATCAGAGATGATGTACGGGTGCTCAGTAGAGACTGGGTACACTGGACGGACTCGCCGAGAACTCCCAGATGGTATTATACCTCACGTCAGATGGCAGTTCTCTGGTGACACTGGTACAGAGTAGTCTGTAGACCCGAGATCGTCATAGAGTCTTGTGTGGTTCCCACTGTGCTTTGATTTCCATCTTACCACGTCCAAGAGGGCGAGCAAAACGGTGGTTTTTGGGTACAGTCCCGAGTCACATGGAGGCAATGAGCGATAGGAGGGGATTCGTCTCTCCCGGTATAGGGAGTTGATGTTGCACTGTGTTCGATTGGCTATAACAGGAAGTCCCTGGCCAGGGCTGATCAGAGAATTGCTGGTAAGTGTTACCAGTAGTTTCTCGACCCGTTATGAGCCTCATATCGACACGACTTATCGAGCGATTGGGGTCTGACGTTTACCACCCCTAGGCAAGATATGCGACATATCATACGATCAGACCGGACTGTACGGTAGTGTTACTGGTTGGATTCACTGGAGTGTGAGCGGGCTTGCTCGTCGATCTTCTGATCACTCATTACCCGGGTGGCCGTTTCGTTTAGCAGACCGCTTGCGGCTTGTGGATGTTTGATATGATCATCACCTGCTGCCGGCGTATTGACGAGTCTTTAGAGTCCTACACAGAGGTTTCCTGGCTCAAGCGAAACGAAATAGGAGCGCATATGAGATATGTGCGGGACCGAGAATAATGCGTGTATGTGATACCGTATTTCATTCTCGCGATGAATGTATCGAATGGTTGTATGCGATATAACCTAGTTATCGAATCAAGGGTTGATTTGATAAGTCGATACATAGTATACTAGTCGGTTATGTGCGACATGACCGGATCATTGAATCAAGTGTTGATTTAATAATTTAATGCATAATTATATATTTGATATATTACTTTGCATTAACTAGTAGTGGTTCACTTTAAATGGATTTTCTCACTTGGATGTGCACATTGTATATTCGATATAGTTTTGTGCACTTGATTGTATCATGTTTGATGATACATGTTTACTTGTGTTTGTGTGAAGATTGAACCATGGTTATATGAATGGTTGGGGTTATGATTATTTATTCATTCATTTATTTATTTATTAGTTTTGGAAAATAATTAGCATAATGAGAAAATTGTGGCTTTCTTTGTATGTATTATGAAGCTTCATGAAGACTTTGACCAAGTGACCATTTTGTCTCATGCTTAACCCTAACCATTCCATTCAACCATGATTAACTCTCTACACATTACCATGGTTACATTATGATAAGTATTCTTATTATTTCTTTTTGGAAAGGAACTTATCATAACATTCATCTTCTTCTTCTTCATCTTCTTCACTTGAAGAAGCTTGCTTCATCAATGGTGATTGATGAAAACAAGTGAGAAATCCAATTCTAAAGTCTACCCACTTCCTATTTCTTCATCCTCTACCTCTTGCCAAGTAGTATAGGGTGTTTCCTTCACAAGTTTTCATGGCTTGGTGAAGGTGGAGCTTGATCTAGCGATGCCTCGACGTAGATCATCTTCGGCATGGACATCGACGACCTAGCTCGCCATTTCTCCGACGAAGCCGACGCTAGAGCCCGAGAATTCATTTGGACAGCGAGGGGACTTCGTTGCGGAGCTATGGAGGTGGAGCACCGGATCTACAAAGGTTGTATTTCCGTTTAAACTTTAGTTAAGTGTTAACTAGTTTCATTTTCGCCTAGAAATCTAGCCAACGATCCGAATTAGGGTTTCTCGGCACCCCGTATTTTTGAAATTGGAATGGTTGATGCCTTGTGAGACCTCACTAGAGTGCCTAGGAACCCTACAGAATGAATCCCTCTGGCTGATCCATATAGACGCACTCTTCCAAATATCCATTTAGGAAAGCCGTCTTTACGTCCATCTGCCAGATTTCATAATTGTGGAAGGCGGCAATGGAAAGAAGGACCCGAATGGATTTCAGCATAGCCACTGGAGAAAAGGTTTCGTCATAGTCCAAACCAGGTCTTTGACAAAAACCCTTTGCAACAAGTCTAGCCTTATAGGTCTCAACCTGGCCATCTACACCAATCTTCCTTTTGAAGATCCACTTGCATCCTACGGGTTTTACCCCATCTGGAGCAACGTCCAACGTCCATACTTTGTTGGTGTACATGGACTCCATTTCGGTCCGCAATGCATCCAGCCATTTTACCGAGTCACCGCTCTGAATGGCTTGCTGGAAGCTAGTAGGCTCACCATAATCCATAGTGCAATCCTTTCTATCCCCGTCTATGAGAAAACCGTAGTATCTCTCGGGCGGATGAGACTGCCTACTACTCTTGCGGAGTGGCGCTGGGATGTCCGGTTCTCTTGAAGCTTCTGGTTCTTCCAAGCTTTCAGTAATAGCTTGTGGTTCTGGAATTTCTTCCAGTTCTACTACGCTCCCACTTGTCTCTTTTTCCAAAAACTGATGTTCCAGAAAGTGGGCATGACGAGAAACAAGAACCTTTTGTTCCTCTGCGTAATAGAAAAAATACCCCCTGGAGTTCTTTGGGTATCCCACAAACTTACACAGTACTGAGCGTGCCTCGAGCTTGTCCGCATGCTGCTTTTTAACAAAAGCTGGACATCCCCATATCTTCAGATATTGAAGATGGGGTTTCTTCCCACACCACATCTGATATGGTGTGGTAGGCACAGTCTTGGAGGGAACCTTGTTCAAGAGATATGCAGCTGCTTCTAGTGCATAACCCCAGAAGGATCGCGGTAACTCAGCCTTACTCATTATGGAACGAACCATATCCAATAGGGTTCGATTCCTCCTTTCTGATACACCGTTGTGTTGTGGTGTGTATGGAGGAGTAAGCTGAGAGAGAATTCCATTCTCTTTTAAGTAGCCCAGAAACTCGGCACTAAAGTATTCACCACCTCGATCAGATTTCAGTGTCTTGATACTTTTGCCTATTTGTTTTTCAACTTCATTCTTGTATTCCCGAAATTTCTCAAAGGCCTTGGATTTGTGCTTCATCAAGAAGACATGCCCATACCTAGAGAAATCATCTGTGAAAGTAATGAAGTATGAATAACCACTTCGCACATATGTAGACATTGGACCACACACGTTACTGTGTATGAGTCCCAAGAGCTCGCTCGCTCTTTCTCCGTGTCCAGTGAACGGAGTCTTTGTCATCTTTCCCATGAGATAAGATTCACAAGTGGTATAAGACTTGTACTCGAACAGATCCAAGTATCCTTCTTTATGTAACTTTGTCAACCGTGTCTCATTGATGTGACCCAGTCTACAATGCCATAAGAAAGCCTGATTTAATTCCGGAGACTTTCTTTTAAGTGTGTTCTGGACACTGAAGACCTGAGCTTGATTCAAAACGTATATACCGTTTTTCAATGTACCTGACCCAATCAGAACTTGATTTAGGTGGATGTTTACTACATCGCTTACAAAAGTAAAATCATATCCTTCCTTAGAAAGTAAGGATACATATATGATATTACAAGTCGCACCTGGTACATAAAAACAGTCACGCAGAATCAATATCTGCCCAGTTGTCAGTCCTAGATGATATTCCCCTACGGATTCAGCATACATGCTCATTCCATTAGCAACCCTGAGAATCATATCACCTTTCTTGATAACCCTACGGTTTCTCAGAGCCTGTAACGATTTACAGATATGAGATCCTGATCCGGTATCCAATACCCAGGAAGTAGGGTTAACTGACATACAGTTCTCTATTACAAACACACCCGAAGCCGAAGCCACAACATGCTTCGAATTCTGGCTACTGGCTATGCTAGCCCTGCAATCCTTCTGCCAATGTTCATTCCTGTAACAATAGGAACATCCCTCTTTTACTACATCCAGTCCCGAAACTTCTGCCCTTCCCTTTCTTTCTATTTCCCTGGTTTCCTTCAGGGTAGTAGGTAGGGACTGTTGAACTAAGTCAGCATTTGACCCGTTCTTCAACGTGGTCTTCAGGTCTGTGAGCTCAAAAGAGCTGGTCTCTGTAAGGACGTTGCCCCCTACAGATGACCCGATAGCCAACCTCGCTCGAAGCAATTCGTTCGAGGTCTCATATCTTGCGATACGAGATTGCTCTCCATATAAATCTTTGTTATGGAGGAAGATAGAAACTGAGTCCATCTTCTCGTGCTACCTCTGGTTTGTACCATCAACTGAGGCTAACACGAGGCACTTGGCTTTTGCACAGTCTTTTTCCAATGTCCTGCGGATATAAATATCCGTGACAGGGAAAACAGGACCTGAGACGGCAGGGGTTGGATCAGTCAAGAGGTGTCCCAGCTTGTCATGGGCAATGGACATCTGGACAGACCTTTGCCAGTCAAAACAGTCAGATTCAGTCATTTTATTATCTAGATGTAACCTATGTCTGGTCACTGGGTCGCTGCAATTAAGAGAGAGAGAGAAGAAAACACTCAGCATGATGCTCTTGCAAGTTTAGATTGGTTTTTAATTTATCTAAACAGGATGGCTCCCACTGTCTCTCGAATCCCTCCTCAAACCATAAAGGAAGAATTAGTCGGGATCAATCTCACCGTACAATACTTGCTTAACTGTTCAGCCAGGCTGGTGTCGATACTTCGAGGGAGGTTTTCCAACGCTTTCGCGAAGTTCCTTTATTAAATAACCTCTTTTCCCTGTGGGCGTAGCCCCGCTAACACCTTTCTAGACACCTACTTGGTTTATAGCATTGATCGTTAAGCGAGAAAGTTCCAGAGGAGTAGCATATACTCACAGTAGGATCGGGATCAAAATATCATCGCGTGACAAAACTGAAGGAATCCTACCAGAATCATCACACTCCAAATGGTATGCAGCTCTAGCAAGTTTCAGTTCTTTTGAAACTCCCGATGTGGATTTTTGCCCCATCTCTTATGACCTTGACGAAGGCCAACATATCATAAGTCACATGTCAAGTTCTACCCGTCATTGTCCAGGTTAATTTGAACCCACCCGTACATACCCTTGACGAAGGCCAAAATAGTAGTATGACTGTCCCAAACCAACGCATCTATCTATGCTACAGATAAATATTCAGCAGCTACCAATCACTATGCCTTGGCGAAGGTCAAAATACATAGCTTGAATACTACTGAATATTTAACTGAAATGACGGAGGGCTACGAATGGTTTTGGCGAAACCGTGAACGTAGTGAACTTGATATAATCGATGGAACCTTGATAGCTTTTAAAAGGAGTGGCTCAAACTCCGCATTTAAAAGTTAGTTTTTGAAAAGAAACCGAGTGGTTTTTGAAATTGTTCCAACGACTTTTACTTGGTTTATTTTTCTTGCATTAATTTTAATGTGTCCCATCATTTAACCCTACCATTGCAGAAAACAACAAAAATATGACGTACGTTTATGCCATCCGCATTCGCCACGGGGCCCCGTCATTACCCGTTAGGTTACTTAACTAACGACAGAGCGGGGGCTGGACTAGCGCGGATGCAAAACATAAGCAACGCCTAAATAATATCATATATAGATATACTCATTCGTCACATGCAATGATAGCCATTCCAGATCACAGATGAACACATTGGATATACTAGGAATCCATAATTCGTACGAGCCTGTAACGAAAAGCGGATTACACGGTCGCGATGAATAGCCAATACCCCACCCTAGACCCTTACAGGTGTGGCAAACTACCTGCCAAATATCCGAAGCGGAGCAACCTCCCTCAACGACGTGAGTAGGCCACTCGGCACTTCGAGATACCCGGTAGTTTGTGCACCCCACCTTGGGTCTATCCTAGGAGCAAAAACAGTAAAAAGAAATTATACAATGACGGCTACAACCCCGACCCGGTTGTGCGGCCAAAAATAATATTACATCAATTTACATATTACATGAATTGAAAGATAAAAGAAAACTCTCATCTCACAATCCCCCGGCTATTCATCCGCGACAATCCAATGAATTCATATACACATACCATCAACATTATAGATCACAGATATGTATAACCCCCACTAATCGACGTATAGCGATTAGCGGACGTTCAATACATATATCACATCACAGATGTAACCCGTTAGCTTAAGTCTTTTAGAAGTTCGATCAAAATACAGATTTTTAGGCCCCAAAAACAAAATTTGCTTTCGGGAAAATCTGGGCAGAAAAAACATATTGTAAAAATCCCAAAACACCCCACTGAACACACTGCATGAAACATCTCCCACGGCCGAGTCAACTCGGCCGCGGTTCCGCGGCGGGAGCATGCTCCTGCCGCGGTTCCGCGGCTCTTTGACCGAGTCGTGGGACCATTTTTCTACAGTGTGTTCTAAAAAGCCTGAGCCGATTTTTAGTGTAAGATTTTTTATTTTTTGAACAGAAAACAGAATCGGCAGAAACTTGATTTTTCGGGCATGTTTCGCGACTTTTTCTTCGATCGAACTTCTAGTTACTTTGCTAACATGTTAGATAGTGTTTAACCTGGCTCTGATACCACTGAAAGTCCACGTTACCTCTCCCGGTACTTACGGGCTTGCGGAAATGATGAAAAACGATTTTTCAAGAGGTGGTAACATGGACTCAAAATACGGATCTTTGTTAAACAACTACCTAACAACCTAACTTGAGTTTTACCTACTCGGTTAGGGGGCTATACCTTTCTTGAACTCCTTCGTCTTCAACTCTTTCCGGTGTACGGATCGGCCTCACCTCGTCGTCTCCTTGCGCCGAAGATGGATCCATCTGAAAGCTTCTACCTTTGGCTTCTTCTTCGAACTTGAAGAAACTAGAACACTTGGTTTGCCAAACCTTGTGAACTAGGATGAGTAGAGAAGTGATTTGGGTTTTCTTTTATCTCTAAGGCAATGTTTCTCAACTCATGAGATGGAGTTGCCTTGAACTAGAGAGAGAGCAAGAGGAAGAGCTTGAGCATGAGAGAGAAGAAGAATGATAGAATGAGCCAACCCCTTTTCCTCCCATGCTCCCATAACAAATAATAATAATAATAATAATAATAATAATAATTGAGTATTATGTGATGGTTCATATCATATCAAGTGGTATTATCATTTCATGCACTCATAGTGCAAAGCATAACAAGCAAGCAAAAGTCTTTGCCATGAAATGATAGCCATTGCAATGGTGATGGTCAACTAGTCCAACCTAGTCAACCGGTCAACAAAGTCAACAAGTCAACAAAGTCAACCCCTCATCTCAACCATGACACAATAATACTTAATTAATATTATCATTAATCATATTTCTTATTCTCATTAGGGTTTAGCAAAAGTCAATGGTCAACAGTCAACAACCCCAATGAGAATCCTCTGCCTCTGTCTCTCCGTCAACTGTGCATACACACCCGCATCTGCGTTCCGAGGAACACGAATACAAACGAGATAAAACCAACCGCAAAACATACACTAGGATATGGTTTAAACCAAAGCCCGCTAGTGTTAACTGTCCGGACACTAAACGTGCACAAGTGCACGGATGTGACCGAACCCTGTCGCAAAACCATGCGACCTGTCGCAAAACCATACGACCTCTACTCTTTTGCCTAAAGGCGAATAGCTTTCTGTGTAGGACTCTAAAGACTCGACACTACGCTGGCAGTGGGTTTAACCACAGACCGCAAGCGGCACTAGCTGTGCGTAACGGTCCCCAGGTAGATGCCGATAAGAAGACTGACGAGGTGAAACCCATCTGAACTCCTACTGAGCCTGAATGCGACAATCTCTATACAGTTCGGTCTGTTCATCTGATACATCGCATGGCGGGCCTAGGGGGCGATAAATGTTAGTCCCCTAATAGCGGTACAAGTCGTGTCGGAGTGTAGCCCAAAACACCCTGAGATAGCACTGGAAACCTACCAGTATATCTCGCTTGCCCTGGCCAGGGACTACTCGTGTAATGGCTCTCCTAGACACAGTGCGATGTCAACGCCCAATACCGGGAGAGACGAATTCTGTCTAACCGTCACTGCCTCCAAGTGCTTCGGGACTGCACCCAACTACTACCTGTTTGCACGACTTCTTTGAGCCGTGGTAGGGTAGTAATCAAAGTACAGTGGGAACACACTCGAGGCGAAGTGACAGTGTCAAGTCAGCGGACTAAGCTGTACTCATGTCACCTGGGAACTGATAACTGACGATAGGTATACTACCAACCAACAGTTCTCGACGAGTCCTGTCCAGTGTACTCGTAACCCAACGAGCACCCGCATACTATCTCCAGTACGACGTACTGATGGCTGTGGGACAGACCATCTTCCCTACTGGGATGAGAAGCGCATACGCTAGTCTACTCCGGAGTATCGATGCACTGTCTCGATAGTCCTACGACTAGGGACCTGTATAAGGATGTGCTTATCGATTACCCAGCCCCCACGAGTGTGACTGCCATCACAACGCTGGTAATCAAGCAAAGATCCTAAGGGCTCTACTAATATGTATAAGCGATATGCTAAAAGAAACACATGCACATATTGAAGTAGAAACAAACTAAGTAGCATACTACCATTTTGAGCAAGATTGTCTATACAACTGTGATATCCCAAGCTTCCATTAAGTAATATACAAGCTAGTATGATACAGTAATGGCCTCTAGGGCATATACACTAACAGATGTTATGTGTTGCTGTGATATGTTATATTGGATCGTCGTGTTCTGAATAGCCGGGGGTTTTATGTGAGATGAGGGTTTTTATTTTCATTCATGTAAAATTCATTGTATATAATATTCTTTTATTGGGGCAATTCCTGGTTAAGGATGATATCACCATCGTATATTATTTACTTTTCCGCATTAAAATAGACCCAAGGAGGAGAGCACAAGTAGCCGGATTCTAGGGTCCAGTGGGAGGCCATCTTGAGGAGTCGAGACCGGGTCTTCTAACCCTAGAATTGGAAGGGTTGCTTGCCGCTCTCGTAGGGGTCTAGGGATGTGGGTTTGGCTATTCATCACGACCGTGGAATCTGTGTTTTATATAGGCTCAAAATAAAACACGAACAACCTAGTATATCCAGTATTTCATATGTTTCTTCTGCTGCTGATATACTGTGATGTGATCATTTTATATGCGTGAGACGAATGCTTTATTATTATATATGAGATATATAGTTGATGTTTCTTATGTTTTGCACCCGCGCTAGTCCCGTCCCGGTATGCCGTTAGTTAAGTAACCTAACGGTGCATAACGGGACACTGTGGCGAATGCGGATGGTATAAGCGTACGTTGTATTTTCGCTTCTTCTGTGATGCTTAGGAAGCTTAAATGATGGGATTCATTAATGAGATTAATGAAAGAAAAAGAAACCTAAAAGATGTTGTAGCATCAAATTTATAAAAATGGTAGCTCTAGTTTTTGCTTTGCATAGGGTATTCCTTGTAGAATATCCAGCACCTTATTCGATAAGGAAAAAGCCGAGATCCCTTCACCAGGAGTGACCTCTTTAGTGAAACTGGCAGATGCTACAAACTCACGGTTTAGTTTTTGATTGCTTCTATAGTTCTTGGTTTGCATAGTGGTATTTATGAAATATCCTGTACCTTATTCGATAAGGAAAGAGCCAAGATCCCTTCACCGGGAGTGACCTCTTTAGCAAAACTAGTAAAAGCTTAAAAATACTCCTTTTTCAAAATCACTTGTTTCGACAACGATATCAAGTTTATTACGCGAAAGGTTTTATGAAAAACCTGTCGTAGCCCTCCGTCATTTCAGATAGAGACTAGTTAGTATTCGTGCTGCGTTTGTTGACCTTAGCCAATGCGTAGTGTACGGTAGCTAATTAGTGTTTATTTGCTAAAACATGAGATGTGATTGAGTTAGGGTAGTCGTGCGACTTTGTTGACTTTAGCCAAGGGTCGTACGGGTGGGTTTAATTCTATCAGGAAATGACGGGTTGAACTTGGCTAGCACTTATGATTTGTTGACCATAGCCAAGGTCATAAGTTGCTAGGGGTAAAACCATTATCGGGAATTTCAAGTGTTGAAATTTGCAATGAGATTGCATACCTTCTATGAGATAGTTGGATCCTGATACCCACTACGAGTAAGAGTTACTCCTGGGAGAGTTTTACACATGACAATTAGCCGATCAAATAGGTGTCTAGAAAGGTGTTAACGGGGTTATGCCTTTGGGAAAACGAGGTTTATTTTAATTAGGTCCGTGTGAAAGCACGGGGAACCTCCCTCAAAGTACCAACACTAACCTGGCTGAAAGATTGGCGAACTTGTAAGGTGTAATTAATTCCGGCTAGTCTTACCTTTTAAGGTTTGAAGGAAGATTTGATAAAAACCAGTGGGAGCCATCCTGATTAGATAAGATAATAACCATTCTAATCTTGCAAGAGCATATGCTAAAGTGTTTTCTTCTTTCTCTCTCAAGGTAACGACCATGTCAGGCCTTAATCAAGATAATAATATGGATGTATTGACCGAACCCGCTTGTTATTCTGAGCAGGGGAACGTTGGTCCTGCTCCAACTTATAATTGTTATAATTCCGAGCAAAAAATAGGAGAATATCCAGATTCTCACGCCACACAAACGAAGAACAAGCATGCTGATGTATCTTCTTCGGGTGTGTTAGTTATCGAGAACTGTTTCTCAGTTCACTCTACGTCCTGGGTATTAGATACCGGATCGGGATCCCACATATGTAATATGTTACATGGGCTATGGAAAGGTAAAAAACTGAGAGAGGGTGATCATTCTGTAAGTAGGGAATGGTGCAAATGTTGCAGCCAAAGCAGTTGGCGAATATCACCTTGTGTTACCAAATGGTAATACATTGATTCTGAACGAATGCTATTACATTCCGATCCTGATATGCAATCTTATATCAGTTTCTTTATTGAGTAAAGAAGGATATAATTTTATAGTACAGGATAATTTTATGAACATCTTCCTGAATCAAAAATTGATTGGATCAGACTCGTTAAATAATGGCATATACGTTCTGAACCAAACTACAGTCCTTAATGTACAGAACACACACAAGAGGAAGAGTTCAGAATTGAACGAATCCTTCTTGTGGCATTGTAGACTAGGTCATATCAATGCGACACGACTAGCTAAGTTACATATGGATGGATATTTGAATCCGTTCGAATTTTCATCTTATGACACTTGCCAGTCATGTCTTAAAGGCAAGATGACCAAAACTCCGTTTAGTGGACACAGAGAAAGAGTTACAGAACTCTTGGGACTGATACATAGTGATGTATGCGGTCCCATGTCTACACATGCCAGGAATGATTTTTCATACTTCATTACATTCACTGACGATCTCTCAAGATACGAACATGTGTTCCTGTTGAAACACAAGTCTGAAGCTTTTGAGAAATTCAGAGAATATAAGAACGAAGTAGAGAACCAAACAGGTAAAAATATTAAGATCCTTCGATCTGATCGAGGAGGAGAATACTTGAGCAATGAGTTTTTAGACTATCTAAAAGAGAATAGGATTCTCTCACAGCTTACTCCTCCCTATACACCACAATACAACGGTGTATCGAAGCGGAGGAATCACACCCTATTAGATATGGTGCGCTCTATGATGAGCACTGCTGAGTTGCCTATTTCCTTTTGGGGGTATTCGCTTGAGACAGCCATATACCTATTGAATAGAGTTCCAACCAAATCGGTGCCCACCACTCCATATGAGATATGGAATGGGAAGAGACCATCTCTGAAACGAGTTAAGATATGGGGTTGTCCGGCCTATGTTAAAAAGCAAAATCCGTACATGCTCGAGACAAGATCAATTCTTTGTAAGTTTGTGGGATATCCAAGCAATTCGTATGGATATTTATTCTACCACAGTGAACAACAAAAGGTGTTTGTTGCTCAACATGCCACCTTTTTAGAAAAGGAATTTCTTGTAAAAGAAATTAGTGGCGAGGAAGTAGAGCTGGAAGAAGTTCCAGCACCACAAACTACAACAGAAGATTTGGTGGAACCAGAGGATTCAGTAGTTCCTAACGAACCCCAGCCTCTCTGCCGATCTAGTAGGGTTCCTCATCCACCTGAGAGATACTACGGTTTTCTCGTAGACGGTGGGAACTAGGATTGCATAATGAAAGATGATGACCCGACTAGCTTTGAACAGGCCATCACGAGTGGGGACTCTGTGAAGTGGCTAGATGCAATGCGATCTGAGATGGAATCCATGTACACCAACAAAGTATGGACTTTGGATGTTGCTCCTGAAGGGGTAAAACCCATTGGGAGAAAATGGATCTTTAAGAAGAAACTTGGTGTAGATGAAAAAGTTGAGACTTTCAAAGCTAGACTTGTTGCAAAGGGTTATCGTCAACGACCAGGTGTGGATTATGACGAAACCTTTTCTTCAGTGGCTATGATTAAGTCCATCCGGATCCTACTTGCCATTGCTGGATACCATGACTACGAAATCTGGCAAATGGATGTTAAGACCGCCTTTCTAAATGGTGATTTAGAGGAGTGCGTGTACATGACTCAGCCAGAGGGCTTCGTAGATAGTGGGAGCAGCGGTAAGGTGTGCAAGCTTCTTAAATCCATCTACGGGTTACAGCAAGTATCGCGGAGTTGGAACATCTGCTTTGATGTGGTAGTCAAAGAGTTTGACTTCATCAAGAATATAGATGAACCATGTATGTACAAGAAGGTTGCAGAGAGTAAGGTTGTCTTCCTCGTATTGTACGTGAATGACATACTCTTGATAGAAAATGATGATCCTATGCTGCACTCGGTCAAGCTTGTAAGTCGACGTTACAGACCCCACAAGATGCGGGGAGGCGGAATAGGTAAAACAATCATTTTGTTTAAGGTAACATTGACTAACTTTACGGATCTTTGCTAAACCCTAACTAACAAACTATCTAGAAGTGCTAAACTACTATGATAGATGATTATACCTCAAGATACTAGTCCTTCTTGTTCTTGTTGTTCACCTCCTCGTCGGCCTCCTCGATGTAATAGAAGATCCACACGAGAGTTCCTCCTCCAAGCTTTAACCTCTAATTTGAGATAACTAAGTGGCTAGGATTGCTAATCCAAGTGACCTAGAAGATATAGAAGTGGATTAAGGATCTATTAGTCTTTCTAACCCTTGGGATCTCAACACATGAGAGGATTAGGGTTAGGTTGAAGAAGAGGAGAGCTTGAGGAGAGAGAGTGTGTTTGTTATTTATGAATTGAAATATAACTCATTTGTGTATATCATGAAACATAAAAATATCTTGCACAAATATCTTTAATGCTTCATTTAATACAAATGGATGAATCATCTTATGAGTCACAGTTTCAATTAATGCAAATAACACATAAGCTCTCCACCTCATTAAGTTTAATTCACAAATGAATTAAAACTAAATGAGTCACCTTTCTTCTAGAAGCTTCGCGACTAATTACGAGAATGCCCCTCCCATCCATATTTACGAAAAACACGGATAAACTGAGACTGCATAAATCCAATAATCCAATACTAGAATCTGGCTTAAACCAAAGCCTGCTAGTATAAACTGTTCGAATATCATACGTGCATAAATACACGTATATGTCCGAACCCTGTCATAAAACCATACGACCACTATATCGTTTCGCCTGAAGCAGGGAAACTCTCTGTGTGGGGCTATAAAGACTCGACACTACGCTGACAGTGGGTTTAACCACAGGCCGCAAGCGGTACTAGCTGTACGTAACGGTCCCCAGGTAGATGTCGATAAGAATGCCAATGAGGAAACCCATCCGAACTCCTACTGAGCATGATGTGACAATCTCCGTACAGTCCGGTCTGTTCTTCTAAGACTATCGCATATCGGGCCTAAGGGGACGGCAAGCGTCAGTCCCCTTAAAGCGGTATAAGTCGTGTCGGAGTGAAGCCCATTACACCTTGAGAAACTACTGGAAAACCTACCAGTAAATCTCGCTTGCCCTGGCCAGGGACTTTGCGTAATGGCTCTCCAAACACAGTGCGATATCAACTCCCAATACTGGGAGAGACGAATCCTATCTAACCGCCACTGCCTCCAAGTGCTTCGGGACTGCACCCAACTGCTACCTGTTTGCACGACTCCTTTGAGCCGTGGTAGGGTAGCAATCTAAGAACAGTGGGAACACACTTGAGACGAAGCAGCAGTGTCAAGTCTACGGACTATGCTGTACTCATTTCACTTGGGAACTGTTAACTGACGACGGGTATAATACCAACCAACAGTTCCCTGCGAGTCCTGTCCGGTGTACCCGTAACCCAACGAGCACCTGCATACTATCTCCAGTACAACGTACTAATGGCTGTGGGACAGACCATTTCCCCTGCTAGGATGAGAAGCGTATACACTAGTTTACTCTGGACTATCGATGTCCTGTCTCGATAATCCTACGACTAGGGACCTGAAAAAGGATGTGCTTGTAGACTACCCAGCCCCCACTAGTGTGACTGCCATCACAACGCTGGTAGTCAAGCAAGATCCTATGGGCTCTATCAATATGTATTTGCGATATGCTAAAAGAAACATATGCACATATTAAGATAGATATAAACCAAGTAGCATACTACTTTGTTGAGCAAGACTGTTAATACAACTGTGAATATCCCAAGCTTCCATTAAGTAATATACAAACTAGTATGATACAATAATGGCCCCTAGGGCATATACACTAACAAAGCTATTCTTATCACATAGATTCTCAATGAAAGATCTAGGTGATGCCTCTTGCATTTTGGGGATTAAGATCTATAGAGATAGATCTAAACGGATACTGGGATTGTCCCAATCCAGGTGCATTGACACCATACTAAAGAGGTTTAGTATGGAAGAATCCAAGCGTGGGAACCAACCCACGATCTCTGGACTCACTCTCTCCAAAGAGATGTCTCCTAAGACTGATTTGGTGAGAGCTCGCATGCAAGAGATACCCTATGCTTCGGTAGTAGGCTATATCATGTACGCGATGCTATGTACCAGACCCGATGTAGCATACTCACTAAGTGTAGTGAGTAGGTATCAAGCAGATCCTGGAGAGAGTCATTGGACAGCTGTGAAGAACATTCTCAAGTACTTGAAAAGGACTAAAGAGATTTTCTTGGTGTATAGTAACGGAGAACTCCAGGTGTAGTCCTTTACCGATTCAAGCTTCCAAAGTCAGAAGGACGACTCTAAGTCGCACTCGGGATTTATCTTCACCCTCAATGGAGGGGCAGTTTGTTGGAAGAGTTCCAAACAGGAAATCGTGGAAGACTCGATGATGGAGGCTGAATACATCGCTGTCAACGATGCTGCCAAAGAGGTTGTCTGGATGAAGAAGTTCATAACTGAACTTGGAGTGGTTCCGTCCATTAAGCATCCAATACCTTTGTATTGTGATAACAATGGAGCCGTGGTTTTGGCCAAGGAACCCAGATCCCATCAGAGATCCAGAAATATTCTGAGGCGGTATCACCTCGGGAGATAGTAGATCGCCGAGAGATCTGTTGGATATAGTGCCCTCAGAGTCAATTATTGGATCACAGGTACGTGATTGCAATGATTGAGGGAGGACCTATGCCGGTAGGACAGTCTTACTCAAGATGATAGTATGCTATCTAGTTTATCTTTATTATCGTGTACCGCTTTAGGTGACCTTACAGGTCATTATTGTGCGTTGATAGAGCCCTTAGGATTCTTGCTTGATGGCCAGCAGTATGATGGTGATCATATACGTGGGAGCTGGAGTGTATAAGCACATCCTTAAAAGGTCCGTAGTCGTTGGAGTTTTCGAGACAGGGCATCGATACTCCAGAGTAGACTAGTGTATACAGTCGAGACCCCGACGAGGGGCGGTAGCCGGTCTCACAAGCTACTAGTGTCAGTTGGTTCACCTAACATGTATACAGGTGCTCATTGGGTTATGAGTACACCGGACAGGACTCGCCGGGAACATGCTATTTGGTATTATACATGGCGTCAGATAGAAGTTCCCTGGTGACATGTATACAGGTTAGTTCATCGACCTGAGATCGTCATTTGTCTTGTGTGAGTTTCCACTGTGCTTTGATTACTACCCTACCACGGCTCAAAGGAGTCGTGTAAACAGGTTTTAGTTGGGTACAGTCCTGAGCCACATGGAGGCAGTGAGCGGATCGGCAGGGGTTTCGTCTCTCCCGGTATTGGGGGTGAGATCGCGCTGTGTCTAGGAGAGCCATTACACGAAGTCCTTGGCCAAGGCAGGAGATTTACTGGTAGGTATTCCAGTAGTATCTCAGGGTGTTCTGGGCTACACTCCGACACGACTTGTACCGCTTTTGGGGTCTGACTTTTACCAACCCCCTAGGCCCGCCATGCGATGCTCATAGACGAACGGACCGGACTGTACGGATATTGTTACTGACAGGCTCAGTAGGGTGTCAGGATGAGTTCGCTCATCGACCTGCCTTTTGGTCAATACCTGGTAGCTCGTTACGTACGGCTAATACCTCTGACGTGCTAGTGGTTAAATCCACAGCCAAAGTATTGATGAGTCTTTAGAGTCCCTTGTAGACAGTTTCTCATGTTTCAGGCGAAACGTTGTAGAGGCCGTATGATATATGGCAGGGTTCGATCTTATACGTGCGGTATTGCATGGATCATGATCGGACGGATCATACTAGTGGGCTTTGGTTTAAGCCGGATCCTAGTATTAGATTTGTTGGATTACTTTAGTCTCATCGCATTCGCATTCAGTTGGAATGCGGATGCAGGTATGTATATACAGGTGAGGGGTATCCTTGTGATCCGTCACGAGTTTACTTTTGATGTTGCCGGATCTTTTTATTGGACCAAACATTTGGATTAATGTTTGGATGGTGGAAATAATGAGCTAGAATTCATCATTTGATGCATTAATTGTGACACATGCAAACCTAGTGACTCATGGTCTCTTTTGTTGCATAAGTCATATTTGATGCTTAATTTATGTTGATATGATGAGAGGAGAGAGAGAGGGGCTGCCATATGCAAGCTTGGTCTTGTAATTTTCACAACTCTTTCACTCTCATTTTTATCACAACAAAAGAAAAGAAAAGAAAAAAGAAACCTCTTCTTTTTCTTTTTCCTCTAGCTCTTCATCTCCATCAATGGCAATACCTCTAACCTCCATCCAAGTCATGGATGCAAGAGACAAAGTGATCACAAACATTCTCTACAACACCTTGGACACGTCGGCTAGCACACTTCGTGCCCGAGTTGCTTCGGATGAAGCGGGAGCCCGTAAAAAGACTCGTAGATGTGGTGCCCTTTTCGACGAGGAGATCGAGACCGGAGATGCCGCGAGGAGCTTGGGATGGTGGCCAAAGACCGAAGGACACAGATCGATCGGTATAGTTTTCTATCCCTTCTCTAGTTGCTAGTTTATAGGTTAATGGTTCGATCCGGGTTTTAAGCATACGATAGCGTCGGTTTTCATGTTAAGAAAAAGTTTCGTTTCCGTATTTTGGCCTCGGAAAGACGGCCGAGGCGCTACCGTAGACTTACATGGTATCAGAGCCACGCCATTAACCTTTACTAGCTTGCTCTAACGTGTTTAGAACTTCGATCGAACGAAAATTCCGAAACCGCGATTTCAAGTCATGCACTTTCTGTCGATTTTTTTTTGTTGTCAAAAAATTATTTAGTATGTTGCAGAAATACGTGCAGGGTTTTCTGAGAACACTGCAGAAAACCGGTACCATGATCTTACTGTAGCGCCGCGGAACCGCGGCCTTAACCCCGTTTTGGCCGTGGTTCCGCCGCTGAACAGTAGCTTCATTGCACCATTTTCCCACAGTGCTCTATTACTTGGAAATGGGGTTTCTGGTAATTTTATTTTGGGCCCAGATTTGTTTGAGTACTGGGTATTGTGCTTGGGGCCCACTTCGGGAATTTTTTTCGATCGAAAATTTTAACATGTTAGTTCGCAGTATTTACATTATATCTACGACCGTGAATGTCATTTGATCGGTAAATCCTGTCTAATTGCTATAGCCCTTTTAGACGGATTTGCGAACGTGACATTCACGTTGATGTTCTGTGTTGTGCTGTGATGTTGCGGATTTGTCGTGGTGGATAGCCTGGTTGCAATGGCAGTACAGTTTGGTTGTATTTGTACATTTGATATTGCGGGGCGAGCGTCCGACATGTGGACTGCCGTCACTGCCTGTTTCTATATTATTCTTTTGGGGCACGACCGGGCTAAGGTCGATGTACCCGTTGTATATATTTTACTTTCTGTACTAGGATTACCCCGCGGTGGGGTGCACGGAAAGCCGGGTTCTAGAGGGTAACAGGCCCGCATCTCATGGCTTTGAGACGGAGGGGGCTTCACTCTAGAATTGGCGGGCTATTCGCCGCACTCGTAAGGGGTACAGGTTGACCCAAGGAGGGGTGCTCAAGTTACCGGATTCCGTGAAGTGCTGGGTGGTCCTTTCACGTTGCTGAAGGGGGCTGCCTCGCTTCAGGTTTTGGCGGGTAACTTGCCGCGCCCGTAGGGGTCTAGGATTTCATTGCACAGGCTATCCACACGACCAGGGGAACGTTGGGTTTCAGTAGCGGCTCTATGAAACCCGGGGATCCCAGATTATCTGTATTGTTCTTTATGCTTATACATTTCTGTGATGTTGCATTTTATCACGCCTTGAGCGATTATTATATATTGATATATATACTAGTAGATGTTGTATATGTTTTACACCCGCGCTAGTCCAGTCCCCGCTCTGTCGTTAGTTAAGTAACCTAACGGGTGATGACGGGACCCAGTGGCGAATGCGGATGGCATATACATACATCATATTTTCGTTCTTTTGTGGTGTGATTAATTGATGGGACTGCATTGATTCGGATCAATGCAAGCTAAACAAACCTATTCTGATGTTGTTGGAACATTTTTCAAAAAAAAAGCTGTTATTGCAAGGACGTTCTCTTTTGTTTTGCACAGTGGTATTCGGTTATGAATATCCAGCACCTCAGTCGACGAGGCAAGGGCCGAGATCCCTTCACCGGGAGTGACCCCTTGGACAGAAGTTTGCGTCAGGGTAATAACTTCACTATAGTCGATTACTTTTTGCTTTGCATCGTGGTATTCAGTTGGAATATCCTGCACCTCATTCTACGGGGAAAGAGCCGAGATCCTTTCACCGGTAGTGACCTCGCCACTATATTTTCATAAAAAGCTATCTGGTTCCTTCAACGATATCAAGTTCATTACGTTAAAGGTTTTTCGCCAAAAACCATTCATAGCCCTCCGTCATTTCAGACGGATAGCACGTAGTATTCATGCTATGTTTGTTGGCCAAAGTCAAGGCATAGTGTATGGTAGCTATTTGTTACTTTTCTGTTGCATAGATAGATGTGTTGGTTTGGGACAGTAGTACTGCCTTGTTGGCCAAAGTCAAGGGTAGGTACGGGTGGGTTCAAATCAACCTGGATAATGACGGGTAGAACTTGACATGTGACTTACGATTTGTTGGCCAAAGTCAAGGTCATAAGAGCATGGGGTAAAAATCACATCGGGAGTTTCTAAAGAAACTGAAACTTGTCGGATATGCGCATACCTTCTGGAGTGTGATAACGTGAGTGGATTCCATCACATTATCATGCGATGATAGTTGGATCCCGATTCCCACTGATGAGTTAGTTTACTCATCGGGTGATCCCGACTAATTCTTCTTTCAGGTTTGGAGGAGAATTTGAGATTACAGTGGGAGGTTTCCTGATTAGATAAAGTGATAACCATTATGATCTAGGTTAGAGTGCACGCTGAGTGTTTCTTTTCTCTCCCTCTGGCAGCGACCATGGCCCGACCCTTGACTATGACTCAGTGACCAAGTTAACCGAACCTTCTTAAAACACTGGCTTTTGGATTGTCTGAGTTGCATACCTCATTGCCACTCCTACTTTTACCCTTTTCTCCAGAACCCCACGCATTACTACAAACATCCACTTCCATTAGATAAAGCCATCGTATGGTTATATACGAACTCGAAGGAACTTGTTCCAGATTCGAGGATGGTTTCCGGTTCTGGAGAAAACGAATAGGACTATTCAGTTGTCTTTTCCTTTTACCTTCTCTCAAGTTGCGAGTGCTCCTTGGATTAGGACGGTACACCTATTACGCTTATTGGATAGTCTTCTTCCAAACCATAGGCAGGTGCCGAACGGTAGGGAATGAAGAAAACCAATTAGCCTAACGAAGGTGTGCAGAAGGTATTAAGTAAAGACAAATAAAGGGATTAGTAAGAGGGCAAAGTAAATTGCGACTGCTATTTACGACCAAACCAAGTATTTCATCGCCACTCCTATTTCACCTTTGTATTTCTCTAGGACACTCCGTATCACTACGAAGATCCACAGTTACTTGGATACTCCATCGTATGGTTATATACGAATTCGAAGGAACTTGTTCCAGTTCGGGGATGGATTCTGGTTCAGGAGAAATAGGAATAATATTTATCCAGTTGTCTTTTATCTTTACCTTCTCTCGGGTTGCGAGTGCTCCTAGGATTAGGATAGTACACCCATTATGCTTATTGAATAGTCTTCTTCCAAACCATAGGCTGGTGCCGAAAGGTAGGGAAGGAAGAAAACCATTTAGCCTAAGAGGGAATACAGAAGGTAATGACTAAAGACATATAAAGGGATTTGGAGAGATGACAAAGAAATATATGGTTACAGTTGTGAATCTGATAATTGAAGAGGCATTACTCGGAATACCCGGATACCCCTTCGAAATATTTATATATTTCAGTTTCACTGTGTATTGTTGAAAGAAAACTGATTTCCCAATTAGCCCTTGCTCCAGGGTATGTATTTACCAGGTTTGATTCTCACATCTGTATAGTTTTACAGATGATGAGTGGGAGTAAGTTATTGGGAATTGGGTGATCATCCTAATTATATCGGGATTCGTAGTAATTGGTGATATTTGAGAAAATCGCCTGGGCTGTTTGCCGGACGACAAATATTTGGTTTTGAATATCCATTGTTATGCACCAATTTCAAATTGATATATCTGTACGTTTATTTTATAAAGTGAGATATAACCTTTTGAAATTATGTCGATGACATTTACCTATATCAGTGGATGGTTAGGTAAAGAGCATTAAACATCCGTGTAATTCTTCTTAACCATAAGTACAGTTTTCAACCTACAACACACAGGGTTTGAGTTATTAGACTCAGGGGACTTATACAGAGGATTGTATATTGTCCAGTGTCCATTAGGATAGAGGGGTTGGTCCCCGTACTATATTCTGTTTACTTATGACTTCTCTAGTTTTTAGACAAGTGTTTCATACAAATACAAGGTCTAAGTTTTGAGAAGTTATAGGTATAAGAATAAAGTAGAGAACCAGGCGTTGCAAGTATCAGGATTCTTCAAGGTGATCGAAGATGTAGATACTTGTGTATGGTATTCAGTTAATAGTAATGATTTTGAGAAACTTGTTTCTCTTTCAGGTTACTTATAATTGGAAGCATTCCTAAGTTGAGTAATGCTGATCGACCTCTCTCCTTTTAGTTTACATGCACTGGAGATAGCTGCATGATTTGAATCTGGTTCCAATTAAATCAGTGCCTCTGTTTCTATATTGGATATATAACGGTTCATATCTTAATGATATTAAGGTACGGGGAGTTGTCCGGCTTATGCTTAAAACTAGACTCTGGATAACTCAAGGCACGTTTCCGTAATGGCTGTTTGTGGGTTGACCCGGGCTATGACAAGGGTTGACTTTCTACCATCTGGAAGATCAATAGTGATATTGTTCTAGACTCGCCACAGTTTTAGTAAAATGGATTTTTTCAGAAAACAGAAGTGGGAGTATGGTAGAACCGGAAGTGATTCCAGAACCGCAAACGATTACTGATAATTTGATAAGAACTTAAAAATTCAATCTGGTTTGACATTCCATTGGCCACTCCGCAGATATGGTGGGTAACCTCAGGCACCCGAGAGGTACTCCGGTAGCCTCAAGGACGGTGACAGGGAGGTTCTTATTTACCCAGACTTGCCATTCCTGTTGTTCCAGACTGTGAGAACCGGCAGGAGGATGAGTATAGTGTCGTTCTAAACTGGCTTTAGAAGTGTACGTGTATATGACTCTGTCAGAGGGTTGTCGTAGTCAGTGGGAGCAGCGGAAGCATTGGTGGACAAGTAGCTTATGTCTATTTTTGGACTAAAGCAGATATAGCGGAGATAGATTATCTATTTCTGATGTGACAGTCATAGGTTCGACTTCATCAGAATAGGGGATGGATCTGTTAAGAAGGTAGGAGGGTGTGATGTCCTGGCATTTGGATGACATACACATAGTAGGAAGTGATATTCCTGCACTACGATCGGTTATACTTTGGTTGTCAAACAGTGGTTTCTCCACATAGGACTTGGATATTAAATCAGATATTCTGGTTACTAGATCTATGGTTTTAGATCTAAATTTGGGTAGTTTCCCAATCCGGGTACTTAGACATCATTCTAAAGGTGTTTTAGAATGGACGACTCCTGGCACGGTAGTATACCTGCAGGTGATGGAGTCACCCTCTCTAAAAGTGTCTTACAGACTAAAGGGGAGAGGGATGTGCATGATTGGCAGATCACTTGCTTAGGCAATTGAGTCAATCATGAAATGTCAAGTACCATACCAGATGTTTTTGCACTAGATGCAATAAGTTGATATTGATCCAATCCTGGAGAAACATTAGGAAGCAGTTTTAGAACATAAGTGGATGTTCTAGGGATATGATAACAACAGCCTCTTTTAGGAGACAGTTATCATTCCAGGCTTCCAAGGTGACCTGGATGATAGAGTGACTGTCAGAGTTATAGTTTTCCCTCTGACGAGGGGCTGTAGTTTGGACAGGTGGTCCAGGCGGATACTGAGGGAGGTGTGGCGCAGGATACTGATTAAGTTCAGTCGACGATACAGTCTAAGAGGTTTGGATTTGGAGTTCATTTATGAGCTAGGTCCCATCAGATATCCAGACATATTCTATGACAGGTATTGCTCATTTCGGGAGATGGCTTTCTCTGCGAACTTGAGATAAAGAGAGACATAGAAAGAAACATCAGAGCGGATCCACTCACTGAGGCTATTCCTCGAATGCAATAGTTTCGCAAAACGGGTTTTGTGAGACTGATTAGTAGAGGAGTTGGGTGTTCGGTATCACACGGGCTGTAAGTATGCGACATCGCAATAATTAGCCTTGAGTGCAAGTGGGAGATTGTTGGATATAGTGCCCTCAGAGTCAACTATTAGATCACAGGTACGCGATTGCAATGATTGAGGGAGGACCTATGCCGGTAGGACAGTCTTACTCAAGATGATAGTTTGCTATCTGGTTTATCTTTATCATCGTGTACTGCTTTAGGTGACCTTACAGGTCACTATTGCGCATTGATAGAGCCCTTAGGATTCTTGCTTGACGGCCAGCAGTTTGATGGCGATCATATACGTGGGAGCTGGAGTCTATAAGCACATCCTTAAAAGGTCCCTAGTCGTGGGAGTTTTCGAGACAGGGCATCGATACTCCAGAGTAGACTAGTGTATACAGTCGAGACCCCGACGAGGGGCGGTGGCCGGTCTCACAAGCCACTGGTGTCAGTTGGTTCACCTAAGATGTATACAGGTGCTCATTTGGTTATGAGTACACCGGACAGGACTCGCCGGGAACATGCTAGTTGGTATTATACCTGACGTCAGATAGCAGTTCCCTGGTGACATGTGTACAGGTTAGTTCATCGACCTGAGATCGACATTTGTCTCGTATGGGTTTTCACTGTGCTTTGATTACTACCCTACCACGGCTCAAAGGAGTCATGCAAACAGGTTTTAGTTGGGTACAGTCCCGAGCCACATGGAGGCAGTGAGCGGATCGGCAGGGGTTTCGTCTCTCCCGGTATTGGGGGTGAGATCGCGCTATGTCTAGGAGATCCATTACACGAAGTCCTTGGCCAAGGCAGGAGATTTACTGGTAGGTATTCCAGTAGAGTCTCAGGGTGTTCTGGGCTACACTCCGACACGACTTGTACTGCTTTTGGGGGTCTGACTTTTACCAACCCCCTAGGCCCTCCATGCGATGCTCATAGACGAACGGACCGGACTGTACGGATATTGTCACTGACAGGCTCAGTAGGGTGTCAGGATGAGTTCGCTCATCGACCTCCCTTTTGGTCAATACCTGGTAGCTCGTTACGTACGGCTAATACCTCTGACGTGCTAGTGGTTAAATCCACAGCCAAACTATTGACGAGTCTTTAGAGTCCCACACAGACAGTTTCTCATGTTTCGGGCGAAACGTTGTACAGGCCGTATGATATATGGCAGAGTTCGATCTTATACGTGCGGTATTGCACGGATCATGATCGGACGGATCATACTAGTGGGCTTTGGTTTAAGCCGGATCCTAGTTTTAGATTTGTTGGATTACTTTAGTCTCATCGCATTTGCATTCAGTTGGAATGCGGATGCAGGTATGTATATACAGGTGAGGGGTATCCTTGTGATCCGTCACGAGTTTACTTTAGATGTTGCCGGATCTTTTTGTTGGACCAAACATTTGGATTAATGTTTGGATGGTGGAAATAATGAGCTAGAATTCATCATTTGATGCATTAATTGTGACACATGCAAACCTAGTGACTCATGGTCTCTTTTGTTGTGCATAAGTCACATTTGATGCTTGATTTATGTTGATATGATGAGAGGAGAGAGAGAGGGGCTGCCATATGCAAGCTTGGTCTTGTAATTTTCACAACTCTCTCACTCTCATTTTTATCACAACAAAAGAAAAGAAAAGAAAAAAGAAACCTCTTCTTCTTCTTCTTCTTCTTCCTCTAGCTCTTCATCTCCATCAATGGCAACACCTCTAACCTCCATCCAAGCCATGGATGCAAGAAACAAAGTGATCACAAACATTCTCAACAACACCTTGGATACGTCGGCTAGCACACTTCGTGCCCGAGTTGCTTCGGATGAAGCGGGAGCCCGTAAAAAGACCCGTAGATGTGGTGCCCTTTCTGACGAGGAGATCGAGACCGGAGATGCCACGAGGAGCTTTGGATGGTGGCTAAAGACCGAAGGACACGGATCGATCGGTATAGCTTTCTATCCCTTCTCTAGTTGCTAGTTTATAGGTTAATGGTTCGATCCGGGTTTTAAGCATATGATAGCGCCGGTTTTCAAGTTAAGAAAAAGTTTCGTTTCCGCATTTTGGCATCAGAAAGACTGCCGGGGCGCTTCCGTAGACTTACAAGATCGAGGTCAGGAGAGTTGACATGAAGGACAACACTGCGGATCCACTCACGAAGGCCATACCCCAGATACAATTTGAGAGACTCTTCGGGATGTTGAGTATGAGATACTACAACAACTGGCCTTAGTGCAAGTTGGAGATTGTTAGTTGTATATATGCCCTAGAGGCCATTGTTGTACATATGATGTATATCATAATGGATGCTTGGATATATATAGAGAGGACTTTCTTGCTCGGCATGATATTATGCTATTTGGTTTCACTTTATCTTAACATATTGACTCGTATTGGTTTACTGTCTTGCTCTCACATGTTGATAAAGGCTTTAGGATATGTACTTGACTACTGGGACTATGATATAGATCATACTAGTGGGGCCAGGGTAGTCCAAGAGTACATCCTATAACTGTTCCTAGTCGAGGGAGTATCGAGATAGGGCATCGATACTCCACAGTAGACTAGCGTATACGCTTCTCGACCCATATGATGGGTGATGGATGATCCCATATCCATTGGTGTTTGACATCAGAGTAGGTATACGGGTGCTCAGTGGAGACTGGGTACACTGAACGGACTCGCCGAGAACTCCTAGATGGTTTTATACCTATCGTCAGATAGCAGTTCTCTGGTGACACTGGTACAGGTTAGTCTTTAGACCCGAGATCATCATAGAGTCTTGTGTGATTCCCACTGTGCTTTGATTTCCACCTTACCACGTTCATGAAAACGTGCAAAATGGTGGCTTTTGGGTATAGTCTCAAATCACATGGAGGCAATGAGCGATAGGAGGGGTTTCGTCTCTCCCGGTATTGGGAGTTGATGTTGCGCTGTGTTCGATTGGCTATAACTGGAAGTCCCTGGCAAGGGCTGATATGGAGACCTACTGGTAAGTGTTATCAGTAGTTTCTCGACCCATTATGAGCCTCATATCGACATGAATTATCGGTTACTGGGGTCTGACGTTTACCACCCCTAGACTGGATATGCGATATATCGGACGAAGAGACCGGACTGTATGGGAGTGTTACTGGTTGGATTCACAGGAGAATGTACAGGCTTGCTTGTTGATCTTCTGATCACTCAATACCTGGGTGGCTATTACGTTTAGCTGACTGCTTGCAGCTTGTGGGTGTTTGATATGATCATCACCTACTGCCGGCGTATTAACGATTCTTTAGAGTCCTACACAGAGGTTTCCTAGCTCAGGCAAAACGGAGTAGGAGCACATATGTGATATGTGCGGGACTGAGAATAATGCGCGTATGTGATACCGTATTCGATTCTCGCGATATGAGATATTGACCGGTTATATGTGATATGGCCGGGTCATCGGATCAAGTGTTGATTCGATGAACTGATACAAATTATATTAGTCGGTTATTTGAAAAATAGCCGGATTATCGGATCAAGTGTTGATTCGATAATTTAATGTATAATTATATATTTGATATATTACATTACATTAACTAATATAAGCTCACTTAAAGATTCTTTTTCTCACTTAATGATATATTGATGTATATGTGATATATGTTAATTGTATTATTTTCTTTTGTTACAAAATATATTATATATGTGATATATAATATTGTAACTTGTTAGGGTTACAATTGCAACTAGGGTTTTGAGATTAAACCATACTAGGGTTTGGATTATGGTTAATGGTTTGGATTATGTTATGGATGAGCTTTGAGGAAGCTTCATGACACATTGACTTTGTCCACCTTTATCCTTGATATTTTGCTAGATATTTGTTAACCCAAACCCTAACCCTAGTCTATGGTTAAGTCTCTGCAAGGGTTAAGCATGACATGCTTAACCCTTGGTTGCAATTCTAACCTCAACAATAATTCATTATTCATCACAAAAGGTTTTATCTTCTTCTTCCTCTCTCAAAAGCTTTTCTAGCTTTTCATTTGTGATGATTTAAGGTGATATAAAGAAAAAAAAGAGAGCAAAATTCCCAATTCATCATCCTCATTTATTCTAGCCACTTAGATTAGGGTGTTCACTTCACTAATACCTAATTAGTGAAAAAAGAGCTTGGGTTTGTGATCCCTCAAGGTAGATCATTTTGGATTAGTGAAGACTTCAAGCAAGATGCATCATTCACCTCATGGAGCCTCTCGAGAGTCCGAGAATTTGATGATCGCAACGAAGGGACCTCAACACGGAGCTTATGAAGCGAAGGAACGGACTACAAAGGTTGTAATCCCTAACTTTTACATGTTAAGTTGTTAACATATAGTTTATGTTTGATTCTCTAGTTATCGATTCTTGGTTAGGATTACTTAAAATGGCAATTTTTTGAAATTGGCATTGGAGATGCCACCCGAAACCTTGCTGCCGTTGCAGGTATCCCAACACTGTCGTCGACCCAAGAAATCTAAGGGCCGACAAGAAAAAGACCGGTCCTCCGCCATACAACGGGAGACTTCTACTAAACACGTGCCTGTTACAACGACACCTTCAACCCCAATCTCTCATAAAAGAATGAGGCTAGAGAGAAAAATCTACCGCCAGCGGCAAAATCTAATGGCGAAAGATCTAAACGCCCCAAGTCTGAGGTCATAACGATACATACGGTCTACATGGCCACCGAAAAAGAAGAGAGCCATGCCTCGGTGAGTCACCGATTGCAAACTCGGTCGCTGATAAAGGCTCAGGAGCAACAACAAAAGCTCCAGGAGATACTGAACAAAATGGCAGCACTCACCGGACCAAAAGAAAGTTCGGACAAAGAAGCTGAACAACGCCAAGAGCAAGAGACCGATACAGAGTTCTTGCGATGAGTGCTGGAGAGAAAAGACAAAGAAGCTGCGGAGCAAGCTGCTAATATCAAGCAGAATGCTCTTTTATTCCAAGACATGGTAGGAATGATGATCTAACCAGAACCACCGGCTGAAGATCTGCCGGTAATCATCGAGGATGATAGAGGAGAAATATCAAAACTTCCCTAGCCTTATCAGCGGCAAAGGAGGAAACAATCTCCAAGGCAGCCCTAGATGACTACAATTCTTAGCAAATTAGAGCTCACCAGGCCAATGAAGCCACCTGCCAACTTGTCAAAACCAAAAGTATGCTGAAGGATCTACAGGCATGTCCGGGAGTCAGGTGGAAAGGCCCCCTTGAACCCGAAATTGTTGAAGGGATGCTAAAATCTCGTCCCACACTGAAAATTGTTGACGAAGGGAAAAAGCCCCATGTCAATCCCTCGAAGTCTTCTAAGAAAAGAAGACCAAGAAACCTGTATAGCCTGTAAGTGCACGGCGGCGCCCCGGCCGTCAATCCGAGGCCAAAATGCGGAAACGATACTTTTACAAAACTTGTAAACCGGCACCACCGCGCACTAAAATCCCAGATCGGGCCATTAATCTAATCCTAGCTAACTAGAGAAGGGATAGAGAGATATACCGAGCGATCCGTGTCCTTCGGTCTTCTCATCGTCGTCCCGATCTTCCCGCGGAATCTCCGGTCTTCATCTCCTCGTCGGAAGGGCACCACATCGCCGGGTTCGTTTACGGGTTCCCACCTCTGGACCGAGGCAACTCGGGCACGAAGTTGGTGAGTCGACGTGCCCAAGAATTGCTGTAGAATAGTGTGGAACTCTATGTCTCACGGGGTTGTAAGAAGTTGCCTTTTGGTGGAGGAAATGAACTATCAACTTTTGGATGAACTAAGGGATTTTTAGCATGGAAATGAGACTCATTTTTCACCTCCCAAAAATTGGACAGCCCCCACCTCTCTTAGTGGCCGGCCATGTAAAGAATTGGAGAGGGAAAAAGTCCAAAGGGGTGGATCAATAATGCAAGAGAGAATGATGAGAAGAAATGATCACCAACAAAATCCAACACCCCATCATCCATCATAACTCCAATGGTCAAGCCATCATAACTCCAAAGAAAGTCAAGGGATGGTGGAACCATCATGATGCAATAAAATACAAAGACCACCCTCCACAATGCTAATTTGCACAATTGCAAATAAGCCCTCCTCCACCAATTTTCAGCCAAGGAAAGATACAAAGGAAAATGGCCGAAACGGAATGCAAACTCGCAACTTCAGAAAAACGATCCCGTAATAAATTACTGGAAAACCCCGCTACTGTATATACATACCTGCATTTGTATTCTGACCGAATAAAAATGCAATGAGACAAATCTACGCAGTACAATACTAGGATCCGGCTTAAACTAAAGCCCGCTAGTATTATCCGCCCGATCATGATCCATGCAATACCGCACGTACATGATCGAACCCTGCCATATCTCCATATGGCCTCTACAGCGTTTCGCCCGAAACTTGAGAAAACGGTCTGTGGGTGACTCTAAAGACTCGTCAATACTTTGGTTGTGGATTTAACCACTAGCACGTCAGAGGTATTAGCCATACGTAACGGGCTACCAGGTATTGACCAAAAGGGACGTCGATGAGCGAACTCATCCTGACACTCTACTGAGCCTGTCAGTGACAATATCCGTACAGTCCGGTCCGTTCGTCTATGAGCATCGTATAAGTCCACGTTGCCCACCCCGGTGATTGCGGGGAGGCGGAAACGTTATGAAAAATTCGATTTTTACAACTCTAGGCAACATGGACTATCTAAAGGAGGGATCTTTGCTAAAAAAAAAACTAACAAGGCTAAAGAGTTTAGCTACTCGGAAAGTGGGCTATACCTAGGGCTTCAAGTCCTTCTCTCCTTGCTCCTTGGAGTGAAAGAAAGGGTTCTCCTTGTCGCTTCTCTTGCCGAAGAAAGATCCACCCGAGGGCCTCAACCTTTGGCTCCAACCTCAAACTAGAAGTAACTAAGGTGCTTGGTGTGTGATCGCACGCTTTTGGCATGTCGGATGTTCAAAGTTCTAAAGTTTACCGCGATCAGGACGGTGTCGCTATGCAGCTAGCCGGTTGAGCACGGGTCGATCCACAGGGAGATGGTTGTATGTCCTTTCTTGTCTTAGACGAGTCAATAAAGAATGTTGTATATGTTTGTTCGACTCTATCCTAAGTGTATTATTTGCAAGTATAAAGTTGTTAAGAAAAGATACGAGATTGTAAGCTAAGAAATCCGTACTCAAAACCTTTGAGCCGAGTCTTGACCAATTGAAGCTAGAGCAATCGGCAACAACGTGGATTAGGGGATTTAAGCGCGGTATTCGTGGAATCCGGCTTATTTACCCTTGTCCTTCCGTTCTTGTCTCTTGCTTTCGCCTCCGGCCAAACCGAACGCAACCGGTCGCGGTTAGGAATCACCGTTACCTTGTCAGGGTAGGGTGCCTAACGGAGCCCTTGCGTATGGTTTGGGCGGAGTTCAATGGAAAATAACGGGAAAAGGAAATGAGAAGGAAAATATTAACTTACAATACCGTATTTATTCTTAACAACAACAATAAATACAACATTCACAAAATGAACAAAAGAGAGCAAAAGAAAAGAACAAAGAAAAGAAAAGATTACAAGTATTAAGTGCATGAATTTAAGTGCATGAAATAAATTGCAAGAAAGAAAAGCAAGATAATAATAAGCAAGTAATAAAAAGCGATAAAAAGAACAAGAAACTAGAGTTCAAGACAAGCATGGGATCAATAGCCAACCCTTAAACTTGCAAGCTCAATTAAGAGGTTGCAAGATCAAGAGAAGGGTAGAGAACGCATGTGAAGTGAAGAACTAGTCCCGTGAGAAAATACGACCCTTGAGATCAATAACTAACCCTTAACCTTTCAAGCTCAATGAAGAGGTTGAAAGATCAAGAGGAAGCAAGAATCTCAAGGGGGAGCTAAACCAAAAAGAAAGATACAAAAACCCTCATCTTCATTAACATCCACTCAAAAAGCTCTCACTACAATTTTCATGGAGGAAGAATGAAGAAGAAGAAGAAAGAAGAAGAAAAACTAACTAAAAAGAGGCTAAAGAAGTGCTCTCTTGGCTTTGCTCAGATCCGGGGTATTTATAGGAGGGGAATGGGAAACCTAGGGCAACAATCTGATATAAAATGAAATACCCAAAATAACCCCAAAAATTGTCAGTGAGAGGGGCCCACTTGGCCGCGGATCCGCGGCCAATACCCCCTATTGGCCGCGGATCCGCGGCCATATAGTGGTGTTAGTTGGTCAAACTTTGGGTGCTTCCATGGTTTGGCTTTTCCTTGTGTTTGAAATCTTAAAACTGCACAAAAGTCTTCCAGAATATCAGCAGAATTCCTTGTCCAAGATTGCACACTTCTCTTTACTTTTGACTTTATCTCTCTCGAGCTCCGCGCACCCATTGATTCTTGTGCAGCCCCCTCTCGTGCTCTGTGCTTGTCCCAGACACGATTGACCACTGTCATATGTTTTGTCTCTGGAACTGGTACTCGGCACTGGACGGATATGGATGACCGGAACCCGGCTTTTATCTGCTGTCAACAGATGTTCTGTATTTTGACGTAACTGTGGAGATTTTATCTTGATTTGCAATATTTGGACTGGAAACCTGTACTCTGTAAATATGTAACAAACACGGATTAAAAGCACCTACCTATAAACACTCGAGCGTAAGAATGGGCGGTATAAAATGCAGTATTCTGTTATGAACAAATACCCCCAAACTTAACTTTTGCTCGTCCCGAGCAAAACCAATTATTCACAAAAATAAAATCCTAACCTCACTTTCGCAGGGAACGCGATTGCACTGAGCACGTGCAACAAGCCGTTAAACCTATAGGTGTCCCTAGTAGGAGGAGTGTTATCTCCTGAGGGTTTTCAGCGGATTACACCCACAAAATCCCGTCAAGCCAGTGTCATAAGTTAACATAGATTCTACTCCTACAGTTCAGTATTTACGTTAGAAATTCTATCATCCTAAGTTAGAAATATCCAACCCTTATTTTTCACACCTCCCATCTATTTAACCTTAGGTCCTATACGTTCCAAAAAAGTTTAGAAAGATGTTGGTTCTCCTGAGTTTTCCTTCTAAAGTGCGGCCTCAAATCAGGGATTTTTATCAACTTTACAGAAAACACAAGTCTTATTCTTTATTTCTATCTTTTATTCAAATATCGATTGTATACCCCTACGTGTGTGTATATTTGCACCCCTACACTCAAGAATTCAATTCAATCTATAATACCCTTGCCCTAATACCTAATACTACTTCTTTTTATTAAGGATGGACGGATTTGCTCACACACCTTTCATGCGACTATTAATGCTTCTTGAGGCACTAACGACCGATTACTGAATGTGTGAACTTTAAAGCGTAAATAGCAGTCTCCAGGTCTTGATTTTATTCTATTTTTTCTTTTTCTTTTTCAAGACCGGATATATTTTTCACATGCTCTTTTGGTGTTTAGCTTTAAATACCGTTTTTTCTTTCATACTAGGATTTCAGGCAAGAGTATTTCTAGGTATCCTCTACTATCCCAAGTTTCAAGGTGCGTGTAAGTGCTGTTTGTAGGGTATATACTTTCTAAATTTGAACTCAAGAAAAGAAATTATTTTTCAGACTTATCCTTCAGTAAAGTATCAATACTTTCCTTTCATCTTGACTTAACTAAAGAACTGAACTCAAGATTACCTATTTCTCAAAAAAACTGTAAGGACGTATACTTACCAAGTTTAAACAGAATGAGGGTTATTTTTAGGGTTTTCAATTCCTAAGCCTAGAATTTAGTTATTTCTATCATATCAACTAAACTTTCGGAATAAAGATCTAAGTTACCCTATTAGCTAACTTGACGACAAAGTTTTTATATTTTTTGTAAAATTTTTAATTTTTGTGGGTTTTTAATAAAGTATGCAAATGCAAAATATACAAATGAATGCGAAGGAAGAAAGCTTACCGAGCACATCCCCAAACTTAAACTTGACAGTGCCCTCACTGTCAGGCTATACCAAGATGGTCAAAATTGTCGGCGCTCCCCCTAAAAACAAATTATATACAAAACAAAAAGGAAAACAAAAAATATATACAAAAAAAGTGTCCCCCCCAAACTTAAGTAAAACAGTGTTTCCACTGTTAAGCGTTGAAGTTCAGGATTAGGGGGGAAAGAACAGTATCAAGCTGTACAAGGCCTTACACAGGCCAAAAGTTAACACCAACCATTCAAAAATTCTATCTCTATAAGATGCGGGTTGGTGAAAGAAGGTGAAGAGGAAAGAAATGGAGAATACGCGAGACCGTATGCGGAGAGAAGCGGGATACGGTCTCGGTATATCAGAAGAAGAAGAATGGCGGAAGGGAAAAAGAAGTGGAGTACGAACTTGAGGGTGCAAATGGAGTGAATAGATTAGCACAATTTGTGATGAGCGATGTGTAAAAATCAATTGTGCTAATCTATTAACCCGTCGAGTAATGGGGTCAAATCCCTCAAGATTTGTAAGAAACCATGGGTACGTCGAACTTGGTAAACCAGACATATGAAATGTAAGTGAGACGGGTTCTTGCATGGTCGGAACGATGGAAAGGGTGGAGGGGAGTGGTTGAGGAAGGTTATCGGTTAAAGGTTCAGGAGGGTGTACACAGTCAGTGGAAGGAACATGATGAATTGGAAAATCCGACTCATCAAGCAGAACTGGTTCATCCTCAAAACTATCCTCAATATTCTCCTCAAAATTTAGCACATCCATGCACTTCTCTTCAAAATCCAGACGCATATGGGGTTCGGGAAAAACATTTAATGACTCGGGATGATGGTTTGAAGAGACAAACTCAGCCAAATCAACGGGTTCATCATCCAAAATATTCCCAGCGTCAATATCCTCAATCAAGTGAAAATCAAAATTCTCAGATACCTCATCAAAAGCATGGATTTCAATCGATTTTGGTTCTAAGATGGAGGTGTAGAGGTCAAAAGGATTAGATATGGTTTCACTTGGAAGGGACCCTTCACAATCAGGTAAATCAAACACTACAAAGTCGCACAACTCATTAATCATTCTATCTTCAATTGATAAAGCATGTGGGATACTCGATAGACTTCCAAAACCGGAGTTGTGGGATTCAATTTGGGATGGGTAGGTTTGATTCGGAAGGGGTTACATCTCACTCTCTCCACTCAAATTCACAGCCTGTCCTGCCGCTTCTTCATACATTGGAAAATTTGGAGCTAGTTGGAAACTAGCTACCGGGTCAGTAGGTTGTATGAGAGCGGCCATGGACGCATTCAAATCCATTATCTGTTGGCTTGACGCTACCCTAAAGTCTTCCAATGACTGTTCCAGACTAGACATGAGTTGTGAAGGGGTTTCAGTAAAAGATTCAAAGTTGTTTGGATACTGAAAATTCCTAAAAGGCTGTGTAGAAGCAATGTCTAGGGAAGGTGCAAAAGTTGGGTAGGACAGGTAGGAATTGAATGGTTGGACAGGGGTAGGATCAACAGGTGGATAAGAAGGTGAATGAAATTGTTGATTCCAAGAATTTGAAGTGGTGAAAGGAGTGAAAGATCGGCTACGGGATTGTTCAATACGTTCAGCGATGGACAAAGGACGACTTGCAGAAGGGGTATCAACATAAGCGGGTGCGGGAGGTTGAAAAGGTTGATACAAAGTGGAATGAGGAGTGCAAGTGTTTGTCCTAGACGCTGCTATGCGATCTTTCAGTGAAACTTTGGGCATGGAGGGGTCGTTTGAAGTTCGACCAAAACAAGAACCGTATGAAGTAATGTCTGGTTGGGGGTACCAAAGTTCGGCAAGAGTTTTGTGAGGTGGAGTACCCATGATATGAAGAGAGAAAGAAAGAAAGACAGAGAAAAGGAGGGGAAAAAGAATGTGATCTTTTTATTTATTTATTTATTTTTTAATTATTAAAGAATGAAATATACACAAAAAAAAAATGGACAAAAACAATCACGACACAAAAATACCACACACCTAATCGTTCTAGGGTTCACCTAGGTCAACTAGACCTGCTCCAGAACTTAATTGTCGAAGTAAAACTGTGTCGAGAAACAGGCTCAAGATACACTGATCACGAGGCCAGGTAAGTGCATAGATAAGGGGAGGTTTTCCAACGCTTTCGCGAAGTTCCTTAATTAAATAACCCTTTCTCTTTTGGCGGTTTCGCCGTTAACACTTTCCTAGACACCCCGTAAACAATATACCGTTAAGCAAGGTTCTAAACACAGATAACTTCTCCTAGTGAGCGCGAAGTCCTTAAGGCTTAAAGTCTAGTTTCTTTTAAAATTTGTGCGGGTAAACGTTATGCTCAAGTTCGTGATTTGTGGGCCACGGAAAAGGTGATGAAATCCTTTACCGTATGTTGTGGGGTTCGCTTGCCCTTAAGTCCGTATTAATTGATGCAATGCACAATTCAATAAAAATTCTATAAAGAATCAAAAAATTGTTTTTTTTTAGTTTAAGCGCGGCACTGCAACAAATACGGGTTAGTCAATTTTGGCGTTTGCTAGCGAACTTGCAAAGAATCCTGCAAAGAATAGTATATTGGAAGCGTCGGATTTGAGAAGAAGGTGTTAGGAAAGTACGTACCGTTAAGTTTTTGGGTTAGGAAACCCCCGTTGAATCAAATCCGGTAAGCTTGAAAAGTTCGCTTGCGCGGGTCAAACTACCCGGATCTTTGGCACTGTACTTCGTAAATCACCCTAACTTTGATTGTGCACTTTGCTCCCCACAATCGCAGTTTGCAAATACGCAAAAATATGCACACTTGCCCACAAGAATTATCAAAAAAAACAAAAAGATTTTTATTTTTTTTTATATATATTTTTTTATATACAAAAAGAATATTAACCCGAATAACAAGAAAAGAAATACGTTACCGTCTCCCCGGCAACGGCGCCATTTGATCGCATGCTTTTGGCGTGTCGGATGTTCAAAGTTCTAAAGTTTACCGCGATCAGGACGGTGTCGCTATGCAGCTAGCCGGTTGAGCACAGGTCGATCCACAGGGAGATGGTTGTATGTCCTTTCTTGTCTTAGACGAGTCAATAAAGAATGTTGTATATGTTTGTTCGATTCTATCCTAAGTGTATTATTTGCAAGTATAAAGTTGTTAAGAAAAGATACGAGATTGTAAGCTAAGAAATCCGTACTCAAAACCTTTGAGCCGAGTCTTGACCAATTGAAGCTAGAGCAATCGGCAACAACGTGGATTAGGGGATTTAAGCGCGGTATTCGTGGAATCCGGCTTATTTACCCTTGTCCTTCCGTTCTTGTCTCTTGCTTTCGCCTCCGGCCAAACCGAACGCAACCGGTCGCGGTTAGGAATCACCGTTACCTTGTCAGGGTAGGGTGCCTAACGGAGCCCTTGCGTATGGTTTGGGCGGAGTTCAATGGAAAATAACGGGAAAAGGAAATGAGAAGGAAAATATTAACTTACAATACCGTATTTATTCTTAACAACAACAATAAATACAACATTCACAAAATGAACAAAAGAGAGCAAAAGAAAAGAACAAAGAAAAGAAAAGATTACAAGTATTAAGTGCATGAATTTAAGTGCATGAAATAAATTGCAAGAAAGAAAAGCAAGATAATAATAAGCAAGTAATAAAAAGCGATAAAAAGAACAAGAAACTAGAGTTCAAGACAAGCATGGGATCAATAGCCAACCCTTAAACTTGCAAGCTCAATTAAGAGGTTGCAAGATCAAGAGAAGGGTAGAGAACGCATGTGAAGTGAAGAACTAGTCCCGTGAGAAAATACGACCCTTGAGATCAATAACTAACCCTTAACCTTTCAAGCTCAATGAAGAGGTTGAAAGATCAAGAGGAAGCAAGAATCTCAAGGGGGAGCTAAACCAAAAAGAAAGATACAAAAACCCTCATCTTCATTAACATCCACTCAAAAAGCTCTCACTACAATTTTCATGGAGGAAGAATGAAGAAGAAGAAGAAAGAAGAAGAAAAACTAACTAAAAAGAGGCTAAAGAAGTGCTCTCTTGGCTTTGCTCAGATCCGGGGTATTTATAGGAGGGGAATGGGAAACCTAGGGCAACAATCTGATATAAAATGAAATACCCAAAATAACCCCAAAAATTGTCAGTGAGAGGGGCCCACTTGGCCGCGGATCCGCGGCCAATACCCCCTATTGGCCGCGGATCCGCGGCCATATAGTGGTGTTAGTTGGTCAAACTTTGGGTGCTTCCCTGGTTTGGCTTTTCCTTGTGTTTGAAATCTTAAAACTGCACAAAATTCTTCCAGAATATCAGCAGAATTCCTTGTCCAAGATTGCACACTTCTCTTTACTTTTGACTTTATCTCTCTCGAGCTCCGCGCACCCATTGATTCTTGTGCAGCCCCCTATCGTGCTCTGTGCTTGTCCCAGACACGAATGACCACTGTCATATGTTTTGTCTCTGGAACTGGTATTCGGCACTGGACGGATATGGATGACCGGAACCCGGCTTTTATCTGCTGTCAACAGATGTTCTGTATTTTGACGTAACTGTGGAGATTTTATCTTGATTTGCAATATTTGGACTGGAAACCTGTACTCTGTAAATATGTAACAAACACGGATTAAAAGCACCAACCTATAAATACTCGAGCGTAAGAATGGGCGGTATAAAATGCAGTATTCTGTTTTGAACAGTGTGCTAGACCTAGGACCTTAGAAAGAGTAGAGAGTGTTTTTGGAGGGATTATCTCAAGCTCAAATGGTTCTCAACACATGAGAGGGGAGAGCTAGAGAGAGAGGAAGAGGAGGAGAGAGAATGGAAATGATAAAGTGAGAAGAATATCTCAACCTTCTCACATATATGTGAATTATGTAAATTAGATAATTAGCAAAAGATAATTGTCATAGTTAATCAAGAAATGACCATTATCATTTCACATTAAATGCTTTTGCAAGGATTAAAGAGCATCTTTCATATGGAATGATGATGGTCAACTTGTCAACCTAGGTCAACAAGTCAAGTATAGTCAAATGGTCAACAAACCTAACCATGCACAATTATAATCAACTAATTATTAATAAATCATAATTCACACAAAACATTAGGGTTAAGAAAATGACAACAGTCATCAACCCTAATCAAAGTCCTCTGCCTCTGTCTCAGTCAACTGTGCATACACACCCGTATCCATGTACCGAGGAACACGAATACAATGAGATAAAACCAATCCCAAATCATATACTAGGATCTGGCTTAAACCAAAGCCCGCTAGTATAAGCTGTCCGGACACCAAACGTGCACAAGTGCACGGATGTGAACGAACCCTGTCGCAATACCATGCGACCTCTACTCATTTTGCCTAAAGGCGAATAACCCTCTATGTGGGACTCTAAAGACTCAACACTACGCTGGCAGTGGGTTTAACCACAGACCGCAAGCGGCACTAGCTGTACGTAACGGTCCCCAGGTAGATGCCGATAAGAAGACTGACGAGATAAACCCCATCTGAACTCCTACTGAGCCTGAATGTGACAGTCTCCGTACAGTCCGGTCTGTTCGTCTAAGAACATCGCATGGCGGGCCTAGGGGGCGGTAAACGTCAGTCCCCTACTAGCGGTACAAGTCGTGCCGGAGTGTAGCCCAGAACACCTGAGATAACCCTGGAAACCTACCAGTCTATCTCGCTTGCCCTGGCCAGGGACTTTGTGTAATGGCTCTCCTAGACACAGCGCGATATCAACCCCCAATACCGGGAGAGACGAATCCTGTCTAACCGTCACTGCCTCCAAGTGCTTCGGGACTGCACCCAAAAACTGCCTGTTTGCACGACTCCTTTGAGACGTGGTAGGGTAGTAATTATCAGAGCCTGTGTTTAGTATCAAGGAATAACATTAACTATACTGTATTACGTTATTCTTGTTTAACTATTCTTGATTTCTATCCTTGAATCTGAACCTATTCTTTTGAATCTTCCAGTGATATGACGTCCCCGAACGACCCCTCCTCGGACTCCAGCTCTCAGGACCGCACGGAAAGAATACTCAGTGCACTGACCACTCTCGCGGAAGCTCAGGAGAGGAAGACAGATTTGCTTGCTGAGGGACTCAGGGCGATTACCGCCGCAGGAGGACCCTCCGCACTGATTACCACCTCCGAGGGCGCTACTCCACCAGCTTATCAGGCTAGGGCGGGTACCGTATCAGACTTCCGACGGTTACACCCAGCCGCTTTCATAGGGCTAGCTGAACCCCTTGAGGCTGAGCAATGGCTGGTAAACATGGATAATTTATTGGCAGCCGCCAGGGTTCCAGAGGAAGACAGAGTGAATGTGATAAAGATACAATTAGAAGACGAGGCCCGTACATGGTGGTCGGTAGAAGAAAGCAGACTTGAAGAGCCGATTGAATGGAACAAGTTTAAGGAGTGCTTCTTAGATCACTATTTTCCTCCCACAGCCAAGGCAGAAATGGAGGAAAAGTTTATTCTTTTAAAGCAGAATGGACGCCCAGTGGACGTGTATGCGGCAGAGTTCAACCGTTTGAGCCGCTTTGCTCCATACATAGTCAAATCAGAAGTCACCAGGGCCAGACGTTTCCTTCAGGGGTTAGATTTTGAGTTGCAGCAGCTGATTGCATCATTGGATCTACAGAATTTCGCACAGGTACTCAACGCGGCGAGAGTTCAGGAGCAATTGATTAACAAGTTCAGGAGACCCCCTGTCGTTCCAGCACGTACCCACGCGCCTTCTCGAGGAGCTATACCATTTCACAGAGCAGGGACGACGCAAATGAAACGCCCGTTTGTACCACAGCATCGCCCCCAGAGACAGGGCGTAACTTACGGCTATTGCGGTAGAGGAGGACATACTCAGAAGGACTGTCGCCGTGCCAAGGGACAGTGCCTGATTTGCGGTTCCAGTCAACACAAGATTAACAGTTGTCCTGAGCGAGCAGAAATACAGGGAGGTTCTGGACCGTCACAGCAGAGGCCGCAGGAGCAGAGACAACCATTTACAGGTCCCGGACAGGGACGGGCTTTCACCTTGACCGCAGAGCAGGCAGAAGCGTCAGGAGATGTGGTTACAGGTACTCTACTTGTACATTCCTTACCAGCTAGAGTACTTTTTGATTCAGGAGCATCGCATTGTTTCTTGTCTGAGCATTTCACAAATACACACTCAATACCATATGAACCACTAACCAAGGGATGGGAAATTCATACTGGTAATGGCGTTATTATATCTAGTCGAGAATGTAGATTATGCCCGGTTGTAGTGTGTGGCAGGGAATTCTATGCGAATTTCCTCCTATTTGGGACAGGCAGTTACGACGCAATCCTTGGGATGGATTGGATGAGCACTTTCCATGCAGTTATCGACTGTCGTGCAAGGAAGGTGATCTTCCGCATTCCCAGTCACCCGGAGTTTATTTTGAGGGCGGAAGCGAATCTTTGGAACCAGCTAAGTACAGAGCAAAGCCTAAGGAACTGACAGCTATGGAGATTGATAAGAGCCCAGCCCCAGAAATTGTTCGGGACTTTCTAGACGTATTTCCTGAAGATCTACCAGGTCTACCACCTCCTCGAATTTTGGAGTTCTCAATCGATTTGATTCCAGGTACAGCCCCAGTATCCAGGGCCCCATACAGAATGGCACCGGTTGAGTTGGCGGAATTGAAGAAGCAGGTTGAAGAACTGTTGGAGAAGGGATTTATTCGGCCAAGCGCGTCACCGTGGGGTGCACCAGTTCTATTAGTAAAAGAAGAAGGATGGATCGCTGCGAATGTGTATAAATTATCGGGAGCTGAACAAGGTCACGATAAAGAACAAGTACCCAATCCCGCGTATCGATGATTTATTCGATCAGCTAAGTGGAGCCAGGGTTTTCTCGAAGTTGGACCTCCGTTCTGGATATCATCAAATCAGAGTAGCAGCTGAGGATGTATGCAAGACGGCTTTCAGGACCCGATACGGGCATTACGAGTTCCTTGTGATGCCGTTCGGTGTTACCAATGCCCCAGCAATATTCATGGATTTAATGAACAGGGTGTTCGCAAAATACTTGGACACGTTTGTCGTTGTGTTTATCGACGACATACTCGTCTATTCGAAGACCCGGGAAGAACATGCTGAGCATTTGCGCACGGTACTGCAGGTTCTTCGGGAAGAGAAACTGTACGCGAAGCTAAGCAAGTGTGAATTCTGGCTTGACAAGGTTCAGTTTTTAGGACATATTGTTTCAGGCGAAGGCATCTCAGTAGACCCGGCAAAGATAGAATCTGTCAGAGATTGGCCGACGCCAAAATCAGTAGCAGAGGTCAGGAGCTTTCTGGGATTGGCAGGTTATTATCGGAGATTCGTCCAAGATTTCTCAAGGATCGCGGAACCATTGACGAAGCTGAGAAGGAAGGACGTGCCGTTTACATGGACAGAAGAGTGCACTCAGGCATTCGACACTCTGAAGCAGAAGTTAACCACAGCACCTATACTTACAGTACCAGATAATTCCGGTGGTATGGTGATACACAGTGATGCCTCGGGGAAGGGTTTAGGCTGTGTTTTGATGCAGCACGGCCGAGTGGTTGCTTACGCCTCTCGACAACTGAGAAACCACGAGAAGAACTACCCTACGCACGACTTGGAGTTAGCTGCAGTAGTTTTTGCATTGAAGATTTGGAGGCACTATATTTTGGGTGAGAAAGTGGAGGTATACACGGATCATAAGAGCTTGAAATATGTATTCACTCAGAAGGAACTGAACATGAGGCAGCGCCGATGGCTAGAGCTAATGGCAGATTATGATCTGGACCTTCAGTATCATCCGGGGAAGGTAAATGTTGTACCAGATGCGCTCAGTCGCAAACCAGCGGTCATGATGTTGACCGATCAGAGGAGCATTATTGAGGATTTCCAGAGACTTGAACTTGAGGTCGTTACGCCGAACGCACTAAGTCAATTTTGGCAACTACAGGTGCAATCTTCCCTGGTGGATCGTATCAAGATTGCCCAAGCGGGTGATCCTCGATTGCAAAAGTTCAGAGAGCAAGTGGAAGCTGGACTGAGAACGGATTTGATTATACATGAAGATGGCTCTTTGAGATTCGGTAGCAGACTCTGCGTACCTAAAGGAGACGTACGAGAAGAAGTTTTGGCTGAAGCACACAGTTCAGCTTATTCTGTGCATCCAGGAGGTACAAAAATGTATCAGGACCTAAAGCATCACTTTTGGTGGAACGGAACGAAGCGGGAAATTGCGAGGTTCGTATCCAGGTGTTTGGTATGTCAACAGGTGAAGGCGGAACATCAGAGGACAGCAGGATTGTTACAACCATTGCCGGTACCTGAATGGAAGTGGGAGCACATTACTATGGATTTTGTGACGGCCTTACCACGGAGCCCTAGAGGCAATAACGCTATTTGGGTTATCGTCGATCGCCTCACAAAAGCTGCACACTTTCTACCTTTCCGAGTGGGACAGTCGACAGAATCATTGGCAGAAAGATATATGCAGGAGATTGTGCGACTTCACGGTGTTCCAGTCAGCATTGTGTCAGACCGGGACACGAGATTCTTGTCACACTTTTGGAAGAGCTTACAGGAGAGTTTGGGAACCCGCCTCAAATTCAGCACAGCTTATCACCCACAGACGGATGGACAATCCGAGCGTACAATTCAGACGCTCGAGGATATGTTGAGAGCCTGTATGTTGGACTTTCAGGGTTCTTGGGAGGACCATCTGCACCTAGTCGAGTTTTCTTACAACAATAGTTATCAGGCTAGTATTTAGATGGCTCCTTTTGAAGCGCTATATGGGCGGAAGTGTCGATCCCCAGTATGTTGGGATGATGTGGGAGAACGAAGATTACTGGGCTCCGAACTCATCGTTCAGACAGTTGACAAGGTCCAAATGATCAGGCAGCGTATTAAGACGGCTCAGGATCGACAAAAGAGTTGGGCAGATACCAGCAGAAGGGCACTTGAGTTCGAAGTTGGAGATCATGTGTTCTTAAAAATTTCACCTACTCGTGGAGTTATCAGGTTCGGAAGTAGAGGAAAGCTTAGTCCCCGTTTTATCGGACCCTTCGAGGTGCTAGAGCGAGTAGGAGAGGTGGCCTATCGATTGGCCTTGCCTCCATCGCTAGCTGGTGTGCACAATACCTTCCACGTGTCACAGTTGCGGCGTTACGTTCGAGATGAGAACCATGTTCTGGACCATTCAGAGTTAGTTTTGGGGACCGATCTGTCATACGAGGAGCAGCCTACTACCATTCTCGACCGCAGAGAGAAAGTGCTGAAGAATAAGGTCATTCCGTTAGTCCGAGTGTCTTGGGGCGGTCGTTCCCCAGGAGAATCCACCTGGGAGCGGGAGGAAGACATCCGTGATCGTTATCCACATCTTTTTGTTTAGTACATTGTACTCTTGTATCTTTGTTAAATTTCGAGGACGAAATTTTTGTTAAGGGGGGTATGATGTAAATCCCCGTTCTCCATCTACAAGAATTTTTCCCTGTATTTTCCAAATTCCTGAGATTAACCTTGCCTCGTATTTATTCTGTAGAAGGTGGTTGCTTGAATCCCAAAGTTTATATTTTTCCTTAACCCTAAAAGCCTAAACCCAGGATTTAAATTAAAGCCAGAGTAAATCGAAACCAAAATTTTATCAATAAAATCCTAACCAATTATTTAAAACCCTAAGTTTTATTCAGCCCATTCATGTTTTACTTTAAAGGAAATTTCTTTTTTATATAGCCCATTCCCTCACTCAGCCCACTCTGTTTTTTTAATTAATCCCTTAATAAAATTTAGCCGGCCCCCTCAATCATTCCCCAAACCCTTTTAACAATATCCCTCAGCCCACTTTCTTTTTTTAATTCCTTACCATTTATCTCAGCCCAATCTAATTTTACCTCAGCCTTTTCCTTTAAATTCCTCACCAATTTCTTTGGCCCATCTCCCTTATAACCCCTGCAGCCCACGAGAATTAATCCCAAAAGGAATTCTTTTCTCACGAGCCGGCCCACTCCCTCACCCGCTCAACCCGACCCGACCCCACTACACTGTTCTTCTCCCTCTTCAATTTCCAACGGCTACCTCCTTAACTCGCGCGCGATCCCCGCTCCTCGCCGCGCTTCATGCCCACGCCCACGCACCCGTCGTGCGACGTTACCCTCACACTCCTCTCTCTAACCCGTCGCCCTCATCTCTCTCTTCTTTTTCTTTTGGAAGAAAATCCCTGACCCATTCTCAAAAATCCACCGAGCACCCCAAAATTCTTTCAAACCCATTGCCACCTCCACGCCGGCGATCATCCCACCTCATCGCTCGACCCAAGTCGACGACAGCCACTCAACCCACCTCCTTCTCCCTCCACGACTCCTTCCTTCATCACCCGAGCACCCACCAACTCGAGACCCGACCCTGCACACCGACCCACTGCAACCAAGCTCGACACCCCTCGACGCCGGTGAACCCCCACCACGTCGCCGATATCTCTAAAACCTCCTCAACATCATCGTCATCACGACAATTCCTAGCCACTGCTCAACCTATTCCCCCTCTCCACAATTCCAAAATCAAATTTTCTTTTAAAAAAAAAAAACAGTTTTTCCTCACTGTTAAATCCACGGTGCCCATCACCGGAGCGACGCCGTCGACCGTCGGCAACCCCAACACATCTCTGGAGAATCACAGAGCACCCCTAAGTTTCCAGTGCACGCAAGACGACTCCGGGAAACCCCGACGTAAAACCCGTGTTTCGATCTAGGCTCGCGAGAATCCGGTACGTGGCGTATTCCGCGCGTTCGTGACGACACTGCTGCCGTACGACCCCGAAACGTTCTCCAGGCAAGTGTTTACTTGCTTCATGCTATTATAGTCGTGTTACACACCTAGATCACATAGTTTACGAACTTAATGATTATATATATATATATATATATATTGACTAAGGTGTTCGATGCTAGTCTCTCATGGATATAGCTGTTTAATTTGACGGAAACCGATACCTTCTGTTGGCCCATATAATGTTAAATAAAGTGTATGAATCTCGCTGGAAAATACGAATGTTTGTAACGAAAACTGATACCCCCAAATATACCGTTAAAACTGGAATTTTCTCGTGCCTGAAAACGAATAAAATCACCATAAATCATATGTATACTGGATTGAGACGTTCGAGGGCTTAAATCGAAGCCGACTCGATGAACTTTAACCCTATGGAAAATCCTAATGATTCCTGTTCTGTAATCATGATGATAACTGGGTCGGAACACGACTCTGGACTGCAGTCCAGAGCGTTTCTGATTGGTGTGTTCTGTCTAAAATCCTGCGTCCCCGTATTTCCTGAAATCGCATGGTACGGAACTTTACAGTAGTTATAAGATATACCTGTTAGTGAAAGAAAACAAGTGGTCTCTTTCCGATTCATCGCAGTTTGTTATTTTAAACTTATTTTAAAAAGGCAGAACGTAAAGCTGTTCAGAACAATTTCTGAAATGACATTTGAGATTGAACTGTGTATAACTTTCAACGTACAGATGCGATTGAGGATCCGTCTGTTGCATTGAATACTTCATCGAAAACCCTAAATTTCATTTAACTGTGACATCGCTAAATTCTGAGCCCAACTGGGTGCAATTCGTGTCGCGAAACAGACGTTCAGTTCTGAAATTGAGATTCCAGCCACGGGCACTTAAACTGAAACAGTTATATCTTGAAAACCGAAACTCCGATTGAACTGAAATAAATGTTGATGAATTCCTGACTGATTGTTCTATATATCTTACCTACATCATTTTTGCTGAATTCGTAACATATTAATCTGTGCAATTTATTTTAATTCATGACATGCATGCTAATTCATAACATACCGTGCTTATTGGTAGCATGCAATACATATATCATACCCTTGTCATTTACTCAGTGTTAGTGCGTGTGGACATTGCATTATCGTGCGTGATAGATGTTGATTTAGGAGTGACGAGTACACCAATGGAAAGTGAACATTCGTGACAGTGATTGATACAGTGGATAGTGATGAAACCGTGCCATTGGTATACTCTTACACAACTAGATCAATATCTTAAATAGTGTAACCTGGGAAAAAAGGGGAAATCAAAGTGGAAAGAGTATCGTATTTAGCGGGACCGTGTTTAGAGGATGATCATTCGAACTGTGATACTTATACGTGTAGGACAGGATCTAGCGATCCGGCTGACAGGGTTATGTCCCGGGCATGTGGGCCGTTGTCTCGGGTATGTACGAGACTCCTGTTAAACATGATCCTCCTTCCACTATGTGATTTCAAACATGACCTAGAGACCGATAGGGACACATAACATATTCTGCATCATATTGTGACATAGTGATTACTTGCATTATTTCTCATACCAGTATTACTCCATTTACCTGTTTCATCTGATTATAACAATATTATTATTTGTGTCGCTCTGACGACCTGAGTATGCATGCTCAGATTCCGCGCGAGGACCAGTACAGGAGACGGATCTATCCTTTGAGCTCACGGAGATATAGTTTGGTGTACCTTCTTCATTTATTGCTTTCCATAAAAGAGATTGTGAGATCGAACTTGGTTAGTTTTTGTTCTTATTATCTGTAATTTGTGAACAATGGGATTTTAATGTAATAAATTAGTGATGTGATTCCCTTAATACTGTGCTTTAATTACTGATTACCATGTAGTGCTAGAAGCCGAAGTGTGACTACGGCAGGATGATTCCTTGACCGTAGGAGCATGGCTGGCCTAGTCATCCCTCGTTTTCCATATTTTGGGAAGCGGGGCGTGACATGGTTTAGTTGATATCAGAGCTGGTCCCTCAATAGTAGGTCTGTGATTCGAGGACGAACCTTTGTTCAAAGGTGGGGAGAATGTCGGGACCCGGTTCTTGCTCACGGAGCAAAGTGCCACACGGAACAAAGTGCCACGCCAAGTGTCGTGTTAAGTGGGCGGGGGCCACCTCTTGAATCCGTGGGGGCCACCTCTTGAGTCCGTGGGACCCACTGTAGAACAATGGGGACTCTCCGGAATACATTCCGAAAGGGGGCAGATCTGTACTATAAATGGAATGATACCACGCTTCAATACAGAGGCGCCTTTTAAGTGAACCGGCACTATAGGAGATTGAGAACTCCGTAGTTAAGCGTGCTCGAGCCAGGGAAGTTCTGGGATGGGTGACCTCCTGCGAAGTGGCCCCTGGTCGGGTCCGGTTCGCCCCGAAGGACAAAACCGTGCGGCTTCGGCCAGAGCGGACAATACTCTCTGTATTGGAGGTGGGGCGTGACAGTAATCAAAGTACAGTGGGAACACACTCGAGGAGAAGTGACAGTGTCAAGTCAACGGACTAAGCTGTACTCATGTCACCTGGGAACTGATAACTGACGATAGGTATAATACCAACCAACAGTTCCCGACGAGTCCTGTCCAGTGTACCCGTAACCTAACGAGCACCCGCATACTATCCCAAGTACGACGTACTGACGGCTGTGGGACAGGCCGTCTCCCAAGCTGGGATGAGAAGCGCATACGCTAGTCTACTCCGGAGTATCGATGCCCTGTCTCGATAGTCCTGCGACTAGGGACCTGCATAAGGATGTGCTTATAGATTACTCAGCCCCCACGAGTGTGACTGCCATCACAACGCTGGTAATCAAGAAAAGATCCTAAGGGCTCCACTAATGTGCAAAGGCGATATGCTAAAAGAAATACATGCACACATTAAAGCAGAAACAAATCAAGTAGCATACTACCATTTTGAGCAAGAATGTCAATACAAGGTGAATATCCCAAGCTTCCATTAAGTAATATACAATCCAGTATGATACAGTAATGGCCTCTAGGGCATATACACTAACACATCGCATGACGGGCCTAGGGGGTTGATAAAAGTCAGACCCCCAAAAGCGGTACAAGTCGTGTCGGAGTGCAGCCTAGAATACCCTGAGATACTACTGGAATACATACCAGTAAATTTCCTGCCTTGGCCAAGGACTTCGTGTAATGGCTCTCCTAGACACAGCGCGACCTCACCCCCAATACCGGGAGAGACGAACCCCTGCAGATCCGCTCACTGCCTCCATGTGGCTCGGGACTGTACCCAACTAAAACCTGTTTGCACGTCTCCTTTGAGCGTGGTAGGGTAGTAATCAAAGTACAGTGGGAACTCACACGTGACAAATGACGATCTCAGGTCGATGAACTAACCTGTTCACATGTCACCAGGGAACTGCTATCTGACGTCAGGTATAAGACCAACTAGCATGTTCCCGGCGAGTCCTGTCCGGTGTACTCATAACCCAACGAGCACCTGTATACATCTTAGGTGAACCAACTGACACCAATGGCTTGTGAGACCAGCCACCGCCCTTCGTCGGGGTCTCGACTGTATACACTAGTCTACTCTGGAGTATTGATGCCCTGTCTCGAAACTCCAACGACTAGGGACCTTTTAAGGATGTGCTTACAAACTACCAGCTCCCACGTATATGATCGCCCTCATACTGCTGGCAGTCAAGCAAGAATCCTAGGGGCTCTATCAACACGCAATAGTGACCTGTAAGGTCACCTAAAGCAGTACACGATGATAAAGATAAACCAGATAGCATACTATCATCTTGAGTAAGACTGTCCTATCGGGATAGGTCCTCCATCAATCATTGCAATCACGTTCCTGTGATCCAATAATTGACTCTAAGGGCACTATCTCCAACAATCTCCCACTTGCACTCAAGACTAATTATTGCGATGTCGCATACTCACTGTTGCACCACGGCAGCGCCCCGGCCGTCTTACCGAGGCCAAAATGCGGAATAAAAATTTTCCTTACTTGGAAACTGGCGCTACCGCGGACAATAAAACCCGGATCGTTAACCATTAACCTATAGTAGCTAACAAGAGATGGGAAGAGAAGTATACCGAGTGATCCGAGTCCTCCGGTCTTCTCGTCATCGTCCCGATCTCCCGCGGAAAGTCTTGTCTCCATATCGTTGCCTCCTCGCCGGAAGGGCACCACATCGCCTGCGTCTTTTACGGGCTCCCGCCTCAATACCGAGGCAACTCGGGCACGAAGCTGGCAAGTCGACGTGCCCAAGATGTGCTGTAGAATGTAGTGTAGATGATGCTTGTCTCTTTGGGGTTATGTTGCCTTGATGGAGGATCAATATGAACTCATGAAGAAGAGAAGGATTTCTTTTTGTGGCAAGCATGCAAATGAGACATAGATAATTCCCTCATCAAAAATGAATTCCTCTCATTCTCACTCCAAGATGTGGCCGGCCAATACAAGGAGGAAATTAACAAAGGGGTGAGTGTAGTAAAAGCATATGGTGACCATATCCAATAAAGCAAGCTTCACATCTAAAACCAAATCAATCTCATCTCATTAATACAAGTAATGATGCATGAAAAGAAAAGATGGAAATGGAATCTAAAGATGCTATCATAATTTCTCATCTCACAAATAAACCCTCCACAATATGTTATTTGCAAACTTGCAAATAACACCCTTCATCCTAAAAGTCCGGCCGGGAAAGAACAAAGGAAAACCGGCCGGAACGCAATGCAAACTGGCAACTCCAGAAAACTGGTCCCGTAATAAATTACAGGAAAACCCCGATACTGTGCATACACACCCGCGTCTGTATTCCGTTCGGATACAAATGCAATGAAACAAAATCTACACTGTACTAAACTAGGATCCGGCTTAAACCAAAGCCAGCTAGTAATATCTGTTCGATCCTGATCCGTGCAATACCGCACGTATCAGATCGAACCTTGCCATATAACCATATGGCCACTAGTACTAATCGTCCGATCCTGATCCGTGCAATACCGCACGTATCTGATCGGACCCTGCCATATCTCCATACGGCCTCTACAGCGTTTCGCCCGAAAGCTTGAGTAACTGTAAGTGTGGTGGACTCTAAAGACTCGTCAATACTGTGGCTGTGGATTTAACCACTAGCACGTCAGAGGTATTAGCCAATACGTGACGGGCCACCAGCTATTGACCAAAAGGGACGTCGATGAGCGAACTCATCCTGACACCCTACTGAGCCTGTCAGTGACAATATCCGTACAGTCCGGTCCGTTCGTCTATGAGCATCGCATGTCGGGCCTAGGGGGTTGGTAAAAGTCAGACCCCCAAAAGCGGTACAAGTCGTGTCGGAGTGTAGCCCAGAATGCCCTGAGATACTACTGGAATACCTACCAGTAAATCTCCTGCCTCGGCCGAGGGCTTTGCGTAATGGCTCTCCTAGACACAGCGCGACCTCACCCCCAATACCGGGAGAGACGAACCCCTGAAGATCCGCTCACTGCCTCCATGTGGCTCGGGACTGTACCCAACTAAAACCTGTTTGCACGACTCCTTTGAGCCGTGGTAGGGTAGTAATCAAAGCACAGTGGGAACTCACACGAGACAAATGACGATCTCAGGTCGATGAACTAACCTGTACACATGTCACCAGGGAACTGCTATCTGACATCTGGTATAAGACCAACTAGTAGGTTCCCGACGAGTCCTGTCCGGTGTACTCATAACCCAATGAGCACCTGTATACATCTTAGGTGAACCAACTGACACCAGTGGCTTGTGAGACCGACCACCGCCCCTCGTCGGGGTCTCGACTGTATACACTAGTCTACTAATGGAGTATCGATGCCCTGTCTCGAAACTCCTACGACTAGGGACCTTTTAAGGATGTGCTTATAGACTACCAGCTCCCACGTATATGATCGCCATCAAACTGCTGGTGGTCAAGCAAGAATCCTAGGGGCTCTATCAACGTGTAATAGCGACATGTCAGGTCACCTAAAGCAGTACACGATGATAAAGATAAACCAGATAGCATACTATCATCTCGAGTAAGTCTGTCCTATCGGGATAGGTCCTCCCTCAATCATTGCAATCACGTGCCTGTGATCCAATAATTGACTCTGAGGGCACTATCTCCAACACTCACAGCCCGTGTGATATCGAACACCCAACTCCTCTACTGATCAGTCTCACAAAACCAGTTTGCGAAACTAATGTGTTCGAGGAATAGCCTCAGTGAGTGGATCCGCCTTGATGTTTCTTTCTATGTCTCTCTTTATCTCAATGTCACGACCCGAAAGTACGGAACGCGACTGGCACTTAGATTACGAGACGTCTAAAGGCGTACCGTAACCTAAGTCAGCAAAAGCCCAGAAGAATCTAAACCAAAATCAAAAGAGAGTGAAGGAAAACCTTTAATGAAAACGATTTTCAAATCAATTAAGTTGCAAAGAATCCCTTTTTAAAACGTCAAAAATTTCCGAAAATTTCGGCAGAGTCTCCCCTGTATTTTCTATCCCCCAAAATGGGTACAACAAGATAATAAACTTGTAATCATAAAAATGGCATCCCCAAGCGGGAGCTAGCTCTTCGTCCAAGGCGGATCACAACCACATGCAATATAATAGTAATATCAAGAAAAAGAGCATAAAAGAAATGCAAATACCAGAAAACACACGTCGGCTCAAGTGAGCTCGACCCAAAAGAAACCACAAATATACAAATCTCTCAGTCTCATCACTAGGTCATATATACAATACAAGTGGTAGATGGAGAATACTAGATACAATGATAGAGCAAAAGAAATAAAATATGCTCGCAACCCACCTACGGGCGATGTCGCGAGTCTGAGCAAAAGGAGCTGATGATAAGATAGCCCGCCGCTACGAGGGTGACGGGTCCGACCTGCAAAACACTGTGGCACAACGGGGGTGAGTTGCCAGCTCGTGAGTAAATATAACATCTAATAAGGCAATCGTAAGAATGCACGCAATGCACCACAACATGCATGTCCATATGTGATATAATATCTCTAGTATGCATGCACAGGTATGCAATGTCATTACTAAGTCTTTAAGTGTTTTAAATGCTAAGGGTATTGAATTCTTAACATTAGAACATGAATATCTGTATAATAGCTAAATACCATCAAGAAATCATCTGAAAACCCATGTCAAGCATCGACACCAAAAAGGAATCATATCTGTCTCAATATCAGGCTCCGTCAGTCCGGATCGGCCCATATCATAAATCTCACGACAACGGTCGGTATCCTCCGGATATCCGCCGTGCCAGACATCACCGGTAGGTAGTCTTCCCCTGTCAGGCTCATCGTCTACAACTCGATCTTCTTGCCCCGGGGTACCATACCGGGCCCACCATGTACCCGAGACGGTTCATCCACTCCTCGAATCGGGTCTCGAAATCCAACAGAAAATATGAAAACTCATGGTGGACGACACATACATCACGAGAAAACCGCAACTTTGATTTGAAAATGATAAATATAAGGTTTTGTTAAATTCTTGCGGTTTTCCCCAAAAATCCAGAAATCGCAGCAATACTGAAATCCTCAAGAAAATCATAATGTCCACATGTTATATATGATAAATGTCTATGATATCAATGCATAGATGTGAATTTTGCTAGAAATCTATATAAATATGATGATGATGCGAGGTATACGTATGCTATGCAATTTCATATATCAAGTATGAATGCAAGTGGTGATATTATGATAAACAGGTTCTATAGTGCACGTGGCGTGGCATTTACCAAAGGCGTGTGTGTCACATGAATAGTGCGCGTGCAACAGATGCCAATGGTAAGGTGTTCGTGTCCTACGAAATGATATCGCATAAGTATAGATGAATGTCCATGCAATTTAATATACTGTTCGCTATAAGGGTATGCAGTGTACATGAATGGATAAGTTAGCTAACAATATAATCTTGCAAAAAGTAGGGTAATCGTAACTAGGGGGCGCATCGCGCCATCCAGACGATTCCCCCATAGATGAATACATCTACTCACCTGAAATCCCCGCTAATCCGTTCCGGCCACCGCCTTGCCTTTTCGCGCCGTGTCCGAAGTTTCCCCGACCGATCCTATATTTGCACAATATCAAGCATAAGATTACAGAACCTAACACAATGCAAGTCACAACATACAATTATCCACGCTCTCGAATTAATCATAGCATGCACTCGGTGCGCGGAAAAACGCACGAAAATCGCAATCCTTTAACTAGAATCGTCATTTAGGGGAAATAGACAAAACTACAACCCGACTAGACGAAACCCCACGTTCGTGCACTCTAATAGTCCTATACGAAACTAATTATATCGCTAACATAACGCAATTTGATCGCATTCTAATTTTCGTAAAAATCTAGCAAGCAATTTTCTAGCCGATTCGATACAAACATCGCAATTTGTCGATTTAGCAAGCATATCATTACACAATTAACCATTCTAATCAGTTAGATAACCAAAACCCTAACTTAATTTTTACAACCATGTTTCAAACCCTAACTCAACATCAAAACCCATTCTTGATTTTTCATGAACAAGGATTTACACTAAATTAATACTTCAAAATTAGATTTTAGCACAAATAAACTACAAGTTAGCAAACTAGTTTAGAATTTTTACCTCACCAATTGAATCCTAGCATGATCAAGTCACCAACAAAGCCTCATTTCATCAAGTTTTTGAACTAATTTGGGTTGAGAAAGAGTGGATTAGGGTTTAGCTTTGAATGGTTTAATGAAATTGTGGATTTTTATTGAATTTTGAGCAAGAAAAGAAGCAAAAATGAAGTGGGAAAATGGGGAATTCTGCAGCAAAGGGGTCGGCTGCAGCAAGGGAGAGGAGATGAGGGAATTTTGGAGAAGTTTCTAGGTCAAGAAAACATCACATGTTATCATTTAATGCTTTTCAAATCAACTTTTTCCAAAAAAACCCTTTTTTCATCATTTTTTTCATAATTTTCCCACCAAAAAACTAAAAGTTTGCAAGCCATGATATAATTTTATTAACACCATATTTTAGCTTATAAAGACTCCTAATTATGAAATTTACCTAATTAAATTTGTATTTATCCCTAATTTAATGTATTTAAAAAGGCTGAAAATAATTAAAAAAATAATTAATTACGAATTTTTTTTTATTTAACTAGAAAATTATAAGTGACATTTTAGTGACAAAATTATAGTAATATCTTATCCAAATTTTGTATAATTAGGTCTATAATGAAAAATATCAATTTTGACTTTTTACGGAAAAAGCCGAAAAATTAGCCGATTACCGAAAAACCGCCTAAACGATTTTCGAAGGGTTACAATCTTCCCCCCTTAAAGAAATTCGGTCCCCGAATTTAGAATTTAACTATGCGTACCTTCAAAAATATGGGGATATCTCTTCCTCATCTCGACCTCGGTCTCCCAGGCGACCTCCTCGCTGTTCGGGCCATGCCAAAGGACCTTGACGGACGGTATGACCTTCGACCTCAATTTCTTCACCTGCCGATCCAAAATGACCACCGGCTGCTCGGTGAAAGAAAGATCACACTCTAGCTGGATCATCTGGTGCTGAATCGCCTGGGAAGGATCATGAAGGTACTTGCGGAGCATCGAGACATGGAATACGGGGTGAACATCGGGGAAGCTGGGCGGAAGAGCTAACCGATAAGCGACTGGACCAACATGCTCTAGGATCTCGAAAAGACCAACATATCTAGGACTCAGTTTCCCTTTGCGCCCAAATCTCATCACACCTTTCATCGGAGAGACCTTCAGGAAAACATGATCGCCAACAGCGAACTCGAGTCGGCGACGGCGCCTGTCAGCATAAGATTTCTGCCTGCTCTGTGCCGCTCTCATCCTGTCCCGAATCAGCTGTATCTTCTCGATCGTCTCCTGTACGATCTGAGGCCCCAAAATACTGCTCTCCCTAAGCTCTGTCCAACATACAGGCGATCGACATCTCCTCCCATATAAAGCCTCGAAATGTGCCATCTGAATCGTCTCCTGGAAGCTATTATTGTAGGAAAACTCGATCAAAGGCAAATGACGATCCCAGCTACCACCGAAATCTAAAACACAAGCTCTGAGCATGTCCTCAAGAGTCTGAATAGTACGCTCCGACTGACCGTCAGTCTGCGGATGAAAGGCTGTGCTAAAACTCAATCGGGTGCCCAAAGCTTCCTGGAGTTTCTGCCACAATCGGCTGGTAAACTGGGTGCCACGGTCGAACACGATGCAAGTCGGAACACCATGCAGTCGCACTATCTCATCAATATAAACCTGGGCGTACTGAGAAAATCCAAAAGTGGTCTTCACTGGCAGGAAGTGAGCCGCTTTCGTCAGTCGATCCACAATCACCCAAATAGAGTCGTACCCTCGACTGGTCCTGGGTAGACCCACAACGAAGTCCATGGAGACCTGCTCCCACTTCCACTCAGGGATGGGCAAAGGCTGTAACTCGCCGGCTGGCCTCTGGTGCTCGGCCTTGACTTGCTGACAAGTCAGGCATCTCGACACAAAGTCTGTAATATCCTTCTTCATCCCGTCCCACCAGTAAACCTCTCTCAAATCACGGTACATCTTGGTGGAACCTGGATGCACACTATATACTGATCTATGTGCCTCCTCGAGGATATCACGCCTCAGTCCCTCTGAATCTGGCACGCACAGTCGAGTCCCAAATCGAAGTATCCCCTGATCATCAATCACGAACTCAGAAACTCTGCCCTGTCGAATCTGCTCAATAATCTCTAAGATACGGGCATCGCTGGACTGCGCCTCGCGGATACGGTCAAGTAACTGTGGGCGTGCTCTGAAATGGGCCAGCTGTCCCCCTGTAGGAGTAAACTCGAACTGCACTCTGCTATCACGTAAAACCTGCCAATCCGCCGTCGACTGCATCTGTACTGCGCTCAAACAAGATAAGCTACCTCCGGGCCTTCTACTCAGAGCATCTGCCACCACATTCGCCTTGCCCGGATGGTATAGAATCTCGCAGTCATAATCCTTCACCAACTCCATCCAACGGCGCTGTCTCAGATTCAGATCTCGCTGCTGGAAGATATACTTCAAACTCTTGTGGTCAGTGAATATCTGGCATGACTCACCGTATAGGTAATGTCTCCAGATCTTAAGTGCAAATACCACTGCAGCCATCTCTAAATCATGGGTGGGGTAGTTCTGCTCGTGTTTCCTCAGCTGCCGAGAAGCATACGCGATAACTCTGTCGTGCTGCATCAATACACATCCCAGCCCCACTCGAGAAGCATCACAATATACCACGAACCCGCCTGATCCTGAAGGCAATGCTAACACTGGTGCAGTAGTCAGACGAGTCTTCAACTGCTGGAAGCTATCCTCACATGCCTGGGTCCAATCAAAAGGAACCCCATTCCGGGTCAACCCGGTCAACGGTGCAACAATGCGGGAGAAATCCTGGACAAAACGTCGATAATAGCCTGCCAGACCTAGAAAGCTGCGAACCTCTGTAACTGATACTGGTCTAGGCCAACGCTGAACTGCCTCGATCTTCTTCGGGTCCACACAAATACCATCTCTCGTCACCACATGACCCAAGAAATCGATACTGTCTAGCCAGAATGCGCACTTGGAGAATTTGGCGAACAGCTGATGCTCCCTCAAAGTCTGCAATGTGATACGTAAGTGCTGCTCATATTCCTCCCGGCTCCGAGAATAAACCAAAATGTCGTCAATGAACACAATGATGAACTGATCGAGATACGGCCTGAATACGCGGTTCATCAAATCCATAAATGCTGCCGGGGCATTGGTGAGCCCGAACGACATCACCAAGAACTCATAATGAACATAACGAGTACGGAAAGCAGTCTTCGGAATATCCTCCTTCCGAACTCGCAACTGATGATAACCTGACCGTAAATCAACCTTCGAGAAAAACCCTGCACCCTGGAGCTGATCAAATAAATCATCAATGCGGGGTAGGGGATACCTGTTCCGCACAGTAACCCTGTTCAGCTGACGATAATCAATGCATAAACGCATACTCCCGTCCTTCTTCTTAACAAACAAGACGGGAGCATCCCAAGGTGACACACTCGGTCGGATAAGCCCTTTGTCCAGCAAGTCCTGTAACTGATCCTTTAGCTCTCTCAGCTCCGCCGGGGCCATCCGATAAGGCGGTATAGAGATAGGCCCCATGCCAGGGATCAAGTCAATACAGAACTCAATCTCGCGCTCTGGTGGCAGGCCAGGCAGCTCGTCAGGGAATACATCGGGAAACTCTCTCACAACAGGGACCTGGTCCAACGGAACCTCTGTGGAGCTAGTATCACAAATATAGGCTAAGAATCCCCGACACCCTTTCCTTAAGAGCTGACCAGCACGAAGAGAAGAAATCAAGCTGGGAAGGGTAGCACTACGATCTCCCTGAATAATAAGATCCGGCTCACCAGGAAAACTGAATCTGACTGCCTTTTCGCGGCAGTCCACGGATGCATAACAGGTGGCTAGCCAGTCCATACCAAGAAGAACGTCAAAGTCAAGCATATCAAGGAGAATCAAATCAACTGAAGAATCTCTCCCCCCGATACGAACGGAACACGATCGGTACACAAAACGGGCAACAAAAGACTCGCCTACTGGGGTAATAATGACAAGCGGCTGATCTAACGGAGAAGACTCTCGGCCCAACCTCGGTGCAAAATACGTGGAAACATAGGAATGTGTGGAGCCTGGATCAAATAATACCCGTGCATCAAAAGAACATACTGGCAGAGTACCTGTCACGACGGCATTGGATGCCTGTGCATCCTGAGGAGTCAACGCGAACACTCGGGCCTGTCCACCACTAATAGCTGGCTGTGCTCTGCCTCTACCTCGGCCTCTGCCTCTGCCTCTGTTGCCTCGTCCTCTCTGAACTGGACCGCCACGCCCACGGCCTTTAGAAGCATCTGGCTGGCGTGAAGCATCATCAGGAGTAGGAAGTAAAGCTCTCTGAGAAGGTGGTGAGGGTGGTAATATCACATGCGGGACTGTCGCCGCGCCCTGGCGTCCCATGGTACAGTCTCTGACACGGTGGTACTGACTCCCACACCGAAAACATCCTGGAGACGACTGCTGGGTCTGTGGATATGAACCAAATAACTGACTTCGTCTCAATCCTCTGCCTCCACCATCTCCCGAAAATAATCTATCGCGGTGCCTGCCCATCTGCCGCTGAGCTGGCGTATCAGTACGGATCCTCTTCGGCCCAGAAACGACCGGAGTCTCAGAAATACGCTCCTCCAAAAGTAAGGCTGCATCCATCGCGGCTGCGTATGTATCAAAGTACTGGGTGCCGATGGCAAGGAATAGCTGTGTATCAATCCCTCGTACAAACCTCTTTATTCTCTTCTCTTCTGTGTCGACTAGGTACGGAGCATATCGAGACAACTGGGTAAACTGTATATCATACTCCGACACTGTCATCCCAGGAGTCTTGCGCAAAGACTCAAAACTACGGGCTCGAGCATCTCGGACACTCTCCGGAAGAAAACGGGCAAGAAATGCAGATGTAAACTCATCCCAGGTCATAGAAGGCAGACCTGCAGCTCGGCCTCTCTCTACTGAGTCGTACCATGTCTGGGCAAGACCCTCCAGACGAAAACTCGCAAACTCCACCAATCTATCATCAGAACACCTCAACGAACGGCAAATCCGAGCCATCCTATCAAGAAATGCCTGTGGGTCCTCTGTCGCATCTGTACCGGTAAAAGCTGGAGGTCTCAATCTCATGAACTCCTGTAGTGAAACAGGGATAGTCTCCGTAGTAGCAGTAGGAGTGACCATCTATGCAGCAGGTACGATCGTGGTCTGTGTGGTGGAAGGAACGTCCTCGGATCTCTGTGCCCGGCTGGACTCAACTAAAGATCCCATCATCTGCCGCAACTCTTGCATGCCGGCCTCTAATCTGGCAATACGGTCGGGATAAGGCGGATCAGTATGACCCTGAGGGGTAGGCGTATCCTCCCGCTCGATCCTCGCCTCAGACGGGCCCGCCCGAATCTCATCCCTAGTGGCAGCCCGCTGAGCTCTCATAGTCTTTGGCGGCATCGAAGCTGGAATAAGAAACAGGACCGATAAGGACATTGCAATTGAATCAAGGAATGCAAGGAATCAAGAAAGGAAATACAAGCAATTATGTCCTAAGGTTACTTAGGCGGAGTATCGTATCGTAAGTATGCCGCGGATCATACCCACGCTACGCCACTCTGCTTAAGTCACCTACTCCGTCTACCAAGGTCGTCCTACACTCAGGAAGGTAAAACCTATGCTCTGATACCAACTTTGTCACGACCCGAAAGTACGGAACGCGACTGGCACTTAGATTACGAGACGTCTAAAGGCGTACCGTAACCTAAGTCAGCCAAAGCCCAGAAGAATCTAAACCAAAATCAAAAGAGAGTGAAGGAAAACCTTTAATGAAAACGATTTTCAAATCAATTAAGTTGCAAAGAATCCCTTTTTAAAACGTCAAAAATTTCCGAAAATTTCGGCAGAGTCTCCCCTGTATTTTCTATCCCCCAAAATGGGTACAACAAGATAATAAACCTGTAATCATAAAAATGGCATCCCTAAGCGGGAGCTAGCTCTTCGCCCAAGGCGGATCACAACCACATGCAATATAATAGTAATATCAAGAAAAAGAGCATAAAAGAAATGCAAATACCAGAAAACACACGTCGGCTCAAGTGAGCTCGACCCAAAAGAAACCACAAATATACAAATCTCTCAGTCTCATCACTAGGTCGCATATACAATACAAGTGGTAGATGGAGAATACTAGATACAATGATAGAGCAAAAGAAATAAAATATGCTCGCAACCCACCTACGGGCGATGTCGCGAGTCTGAGCAAAAGGAGCTGATGATAAGATAGCCCGCCGCTACGAGGGTGACGGGTCCGACCTGCAAAACACTGTGGCACAACGGGGGTGAGTTGCCAGCTCGTGAGTAAATATAACATCTAATAAGGCAATCGTAAGAATGCACGCAATGCACCACAACATGCATGTCCATATGTGATATAATATCTCTAGTATGCATGCACAGGTATGCAATGTCATTATTAAGTCTTTAAGTGTTTTAAATGCTAAGGGTATTGAATTCTTAACATTAGAACATGAATATCTGTATAATAGCTAAATACCATCAAGAAATCATCTGAAAACCCATGTCAAGCATCGACACCAAAAAGGAATCATATCTGTCTCAATATCGGGCTCCGTCAGTCCAGATCGGCCCATATCATAAATCTCACGACAACGGTCGGTATCCTCCGGATATCCGCCACGCCAGACATCACTGGTAGGTAGTCTTCCCTTGCCAGGCTCATCGTCTACAACTCGATTTTCTTGCCCCGGGGTACCATACCGGGCCCACCATGTACCCGAGACGGTTCATCCACTCCTCGAATCGGGTCTCGAAATCCAACAGAAAACATGAAAACTCATGGTGGACAACACATACATCACGAGAAAACCGCAACTTTGTTTTGAAAATGATAAATATAAGGTTTTGTTAAATTCTTGCGGTTTTCCCCAAAAATCCAGAAATCGCAGCAATACTGAAATCCTCAAGAAAATCATACTGTCCACATGTTATATATGATAAATGTCTATGATATCAATGCATACGATGTGAATTTTGCTAGAAATCTATATAAATATGATGATGATGCGAGGTATACGTATGCTATGCAATTTCATATATCAAGTATGAATGCAAGTGGCGATATTATGATAAACAGGTTCTATAGTGCACGTGGCGTGGCATTTACCAAAGGCGTGTGTGTCACATGAATAGTGCGCGTGCAACAGATGCCAATGGTAAGGTGTTCGTGTCCTACGAAATGATATCGCATAAGTATAGATGAATGTCCATGCAATTTAATATACTGTTCGCTATAAGGGTATGCAGTGTACATGAATGGATAAGCTAGCTAACAATATAATCTTGCAAAAAGTAGGGTAATCCTAACTAGGGGGCGCATCACGCCATCCAGACGATTCCCCCATAGATGAATACATCTACTCACCTGAAATCCCCGCTAATCCGTTCCGGCCACCGCCTTGCCTTTTCGCGCCGTGTCCGAAGTTTCCCCGACCGATCCTATATTTGCACAATATCAAGCATAAGATTACAGAACCTAACACAATGCAAGTCACAACATACAATTATCCACGCTCTCGAATTAATCATAGCATGCACTCGGTGCGCGGAAAAACGCACGAAAATCGCAATCCTTTAACTAGAATCGTCATTTAGGGGAAATAGACAAAACTACAACCCGACTAGACGAAACCCCACGTTCGTGCACTCTAATAGTCCTATACGAAGCTAATTATATCGCTAACATAACGCAATTTGATCGCATTCTAATTTTCGTAAAAATCTAGCAAGCAATTTTCTAGCCGATTCGATACAAACATCGCAATTTGTCGATTTAGCAAGCATATCATTACACAATTAACCATTCTAATCAATTAGATAACCAAAACCCTAACTTAATTTTTACAACCATGTTTCAAACCCTAACTCAACATCAAAACCCATTCTTGATTTTTCATGAACAAGGATTTACACTAAATTAATACTTCAAAATTAGATTTTAGCACAAATAAACTACAAGTTAGCAAACTAGTTTAGAATTTTTACCTCACCAATTGAATCCTAGCATGATCAAGTCACCAACAAAGCCTCATTTCATCAAGTTTTTGAACTAATTTGGGTTGAGAAAGAGTGGATTAGGGTTTAGCTTTGAATGGTTTAATGAAATTGTGGATTTTTATTGAATTTTGAGCAAGAAAAGAAGCAAAAATGAAGTGGGAAAATGGGGAATTCTGCAGCAAAGGGGTCGGCTGCAGCAAGGGAGAGGAGATGAGGGAATTTTGGAGAAGTTTCTAGGTCAAGAAAACATCACATGTTATCATTTAATGCTTTTCAAATCAACTTTTTCCAAAAAAAAACCCTTTTTTCATCATTTTTTTCATAATTTTCCCACCAAAAAACTAAAAGTTTGCAAGCCATGATATAATTTTATTAACACCATATTTTAGCTTATAAAGACTCCTAATTATGAAATTTACCTAATTAAATTTGTATTTATCCCTAATTTAATGTATTTAAAAAGGCTGAAAATAATTAAAAAAAATAATTAATTACGAATTTTTTTTTATTTAACTAGAAAATTATAAGTGACATTTTAGTGACAAAATTATATTAATATCTTATCCAAATTTTGTATAATTAGGTCTAGAATGAAAAATATCAATTTTGACTTTTTACGGAAAAAGCCGAAAAATTAGCCGATTACCGAAAAACTGCCTAAACGATTTTCGAAGGGTTACACTCAAGTTCGTGGAGAAAGCCATCTCCCGAAATGAGCAATACCTATTTTAGAATATGTCTGGATATCTGATGGGACCTAGCTCATAAATGAACTCCAAATCCAAACTTCTTAGAATGTATCGTCAACTGAAATTAATCAGTATCCCGCGTAATACCACCCTCAGTGTCCGCTTGGATCACCTGTCCAAAACGCTGCCCCTCGTCAGAGGGAAAACTATAACTCTGATGGCCACCCTGTCGTCCAGGTCACCTTGGAAGCCTGGAATGATAACTCTCTCCTGAATGAGGCTGTCGGTATTATATCCCTAGAACATTCACTTATGTTCTAATACTGCTTCCGAATGTTTCTCCAGGATTGGATTAATATCATCTTATTGCATCTAGTGCAAAAACTGTTAGTGTATATGCCCTAGAGGCCATTACTGTATCATACTAGTTTGTATATTACTTGATGGAAGCTTGGGATATTCACAGTTGTACAGACAATCTTGCTCAAAATGGTAGTATGCTACTTGGTTTGTTTCTACTTCAATATGCGCATGTGTTTCTTTTAGCATATCTCTTATACATATTAGTAGAGCCCTTAAGATCTTTGCTTGATTACCAGCGTTGTGATGGCGGTCACACTCGTGGAGGCTGGGTAATCTATAAGAACATCCTTATACAGGTCCCTAGTCGTAGGACTATCGAGACAGGGCATCGATACTCCGGAGTAGACTAGCGTATGCGCTTCTCATCCCAGCAGGGGAGATGGTCTGTCCCACAGCCATCAGTACGTCGTACTGGAGATAGTATGCGGGTGCTCGTTAGGTTACGAGTACACTGGACAGGACTCGTCGGGAACTGATGGTTGGTATTATACCTATCGTCGGTTATCAGTTCCCAGGTGACATGAGTACAGCTTAGTCCGCTGACTTGACACTGTCACTTCGCCTCAGGTGTGTTCCCACTGTACTTAGATTACTACCCTACCACGGCTCAAAGGAGTCTTGCAAACAGGTAGTAGTTGGGTGCAGTCCCGAAGCACTTGGAGGCAGTGACGGTTAGACAGGATTCGTCTCTCCTGGTATTAGGGGTTGACATCGCGCTGTATCTAGGAGAGCCATTACACGAGTAGTCCCTGGCCAGGGAAAGCGAGATATACTGGTAGGTTTCCAGTGTTATCTCAGGGTGTTCTGGGCTACACTCCGACACGACTTGTACCGCTATTAGGGGACTGACGTTCACCACCCCCTAGGCCCACCATGCGATGTATCAGACGAACAGACCGGAATGTACGGAGATTGTCACATACAGGCTCAGTAGGAGTTCGGATGGGTTTACCTCATCGGCCTTCTTATCGACATCTACCTGGGGACCGTTACGTACACCTAGTGCCGCTTGCGGTCTGTGGTTAAACCCACTGCCAGCGTAGTGTCGAGTCTTTAGAGTCCCACACAGAGAGTTTCCATGCACTAAGCGAAACGTGTAGAGGCCGTATGGTTTTACGGCAGGGCTGCGATCACTTACGTGCACTTGTGTGCGTATGCTATTCGGGCAGGCAATACTAGTGGGCTTTGGTTTAAGCCAGATCCTAGTATTGCACGGATGGATTTGTTTTGTCTTCTGTGCATTCGCATTCTACGGAATGCGGATGCGGGTGTGTGTGCACAGTATTGAGGAGCGATAAAGGAGGAGGTGCCCCATTAGGGTTTTGGCAGTTGGTTCGGCTAAAACCGTTATGTGGCGGGCTCATTAGGGTTTTGATAATTCGTTTGGTCAAAACCATTATGAGCCGGGGAAATTGTTTACTAATCCTTTTAGTGATAGTTTAGTGATGGCTAATTGCATTGACCATTTGACCACCTTGCCACTCTTGACCAAAGTTGACCATTGACCTTCATGAGAGGTCTACACTCTTCTTTGGATTTCTTTTTCTTTTATGGATTATGAAAATGGTCAATTCAATTAGTAGCCATCAACTTTATCATGAAAGGATTGGTAATGATGATAGTTTTGCATTATTGCAACCATGGTTAATTTTTTTAGCTCATAATTCATTTTCATTTCTCTCTCTTGTTCTTGTGAGAAGAAAAGAAAAGCTCTCATGGTTGCTAGCTCCTCCTTCTTCCTCCTCTTGATTTCTTCTTTTGATCTTATGTGTTGAGAGAAAAAGATCCCACAAAGACAAACACTTCCATATATATCTACTACACAACCTAGGGCATCTAGACTAGCGATCTCGTTGCCCTAGTTGCCTCGGCTCGAGGTGGAGCTCGGTGTACATCTCTCGGGTGGATCGTCTTCGACTTAAGAAGGCCACGGAGGTGACCATGATCCGGATCGACCCTCGGAGCTTGGATGGACGAGCGGGACAGCGGAGAGAAGACCCGAAGGACCGGTTTCATGAGGTATAATTTCTACGGCATAGTAGTGTAAGTCCACGTTACCTCTCCCGGTTCTTTCGGGCTTGCGGAAATGGTGAAAAACGATTTTTAGGGTTTGGGTAACATGGACTACAAAAACGGATCTTGGCTAAACTACACACTAGCAACCTAACTAGAGAGTTGTCTACTCGGTTAGGGGTTATACCTCAACTTGAACTCCTTCTTCTTGACTCTTGATGGTGGTCGGATGGTGCTTTCCTCGTCGCCTGCTCTTGTCAAAGATGGATCCACATGAGGGTTTCTTCCTTGAGCCCCTTTCTCGAACTTTGAGAGAACTAAGATCTTTGGCTTGCTAGACCTTCAACCTTAGAGAGAGTAGAGAGTAGCTTTGGGTGTTTTACTTCAAGGAGATGTTTCTCAACACATGAGAATTGTTCTCCTTGAACTAGAGGAGGAAGAAGAAGAATAGAGGAGAGAGAATGGTTATGATAGAATGAGATGTTATATTTACAACCACAACATAATAAGTGAATTATCTAATAATAATATTAATCCAAAAATGAAAAAGGTGATGGATGGTTTTGTAGGGATCCTAGGCACTCTAAAGAGGTCTCACAAGGGAACAAACATGCCCAATTCAAAAAATTTCATGTGCCTACAAACCCTAATACGGATCGTTAACTAGATGTATAGGCGATGCAATGCAAGTTAACGACTTTAACAAAAAGGGAAGGGGCTACAACCTTTGTAGATCCGGTCCTCCACCTCCATAGCTCCGTGATGAAGTCCCTCCGCTGTACCCATCGGATCTCGGACTCTCGTGGTGGTTTCATCGAAGGAATGATCGGGCTAGGTCGTCGACTTCGATGCCGAAGATGATCTATGTCGAGGCAACTCAAGATCAAGCTCCAACTTCACCAAGTCATGAAACTTGTGAAGAAAACACCCTATATTACTTGGCAAGTGGTAGAGGATGAAGAAATAGGAAGTGGGTTCACTTTAGAATTGGATTTCTCACTCTTTTTCTCATGTTGCCATTGATGGAAACAAGCTTTCTTCTTTGTTGATAAAGAAGAAGAAGAAGAAAGAATATGATAAGTATTATTCCAAAATAGAAAATAAATGAATACTTATCATATAGCAACCATAGTTAGGTGTAGAGAATAAACAATGGTTAGTTTGAATGGTTAGGGTTAAGCATGAGACAAGAATGGTGGACTTGTTCAAAGCTTCATGAAGCTTCAACAAGCAAACAAAGAAAGCCACCATGACTTATTTTGCAAAAAGGAATAAATAAATAAATGAATAGATAAGAAAATGAAAACCCTAACCATTGCATAACCATGGTTTAATCATACACACAAACATTCATGTATCATCAAACATGATACAATCAAGGGCACAAAAATATATCACATATACAATGTGCATATCAAGTGAGAAAATCCATTTTAAAGTGAACCAATACTAATTAATGCAAAGTAATATATCAAATATATAATTATGCATTAAATCATTAAATCAATACTTGATTTAACGATCCGGTCATATCGCATATAACCGACTAATATCTAATGTATTGGCTTATCGAATCAATCCTCGATTCGATAACTAGGTTATATCACATACAACCATTCGATACATTCATCGCGAGAATAGAATACGGTATCACATACACGGATTATTCTCGGTCCCGCACATATCTCATATGCGCTCCTATTTCGTTTCGCTTGAGCCAGGAAACCTCTGTGTAGGACTCTAAAGACTCGTCAATACGCCGGCAGCAGGTGATGATCATATCAAACACCCACAAGCCGCAAGCGGTCTGCTAAATGTAACGGCCACCCGGGTATTGAGCGATCAGAAGATCGACGAGCAAGCCCGCTCACACTTCTGTGAATCCAACCAGTAATAGTTATCGTACAGTCCGGTCTGTTCGTTTGATATGTCGCATATCTCGCCTAGGGGTGGTAAACGTCAGACCCCAGTAGCTTGATAAGTCATGCCGACATAAGGTCCATAACATTCGTGAAACTACTGATAACTCTTACCAGTATATCACTGCAACCCTGGCCAGGGATTTCCTGTTATAGCCAGTCGAGCATAGCGCAACATCCACCCCCAATACCGGGAGAGACGAATCCCCTCCTATCGCTCATTGCCTCCATGTGAATCGGGACTGTACCCAAAAACCACCTGTTTGCACGACTCAGTAGAGACGTGGTAGGGTGGAAATCAAAGCACAGTGGGAGACACACAAGACTCTATGATGATCTCGGGTCAACAGACTAAGCTGTACCAGTGTCATCAGAGAACTGCCATCTGACGTGAGGTATAATACCATCTGGGAGTTCTCGGCGAGTCCGTTCAGTGTACCCAGTCTCCACTGAGCACCCGCATACCATCTCTGATGTCAAACACCAATGGATATGGGATCATCCATCGCCCATCACATGGGTCGAGAAGATATACGCTAGTCTACTCTGGAATATCGATGCCCCGTCTCGATATTCCCACGACTAGGAACAATGAAGGATGTACTCATTGACTACCCAGGCCTTACTAGTATGATTTGCATCATAGTCCTGGAAGTTGAGTACACATCCTAAGGGTTTTATCAACATGCAACAGTGAGACTGAAAGTATACATGTTAAGATAAAGAGCAATCAGATAGCGTACTATCATGTCGAGCAAGAAAGTCCTACCTATATATGTCCCAGCATCCACTACAATATACATCCAATGTACAGTAATGGCCTCTAGGGCATACATATAACTAACAGGCTCCCACTTGCACTAGGGCCATCTGTAGCAGTAGTTGTAGTATCTAATACTCAACCATCCCCTTAAAAGTCTCTCTTTGGAAAAGGCCTTTGTGAGTGGATCCGCCGTGTTATCCTCTGAGTCTACTCTCCTAACCTCGATCACCCTGGAGATCATTTATCTCCATGATCAGGTGATGTTTCCTCAGAATATGTCAGGGTCACTGATGGGACCATGGTTCATGGGCCAAAGCCACACATCCATTGTCATACAATGGTAGGAACCTAGTTCATCTTATGAACCAATATACACCCAAACTGCCTCTTTGGCAGTATCTTTAATAGCGATGTTACCAGCCTCTATCGTCTAGTTTTCCACGGTATCTAGCTTGGAACTCTTCCAACATACCGTCCCTCCACTGAGGGTAAAGACAATGCCTGTGATTGACATTCAATCATCTTTATCACCCTGGAACCCTTCCAGTGATTCTCCCCAGGATCGATTGATACTATCTCACTATAGTTAGTGAGAATCCTAACATCCATTTAGATCTATCTCATAGATCCAAAACCCAGGATTTAGGAGGTATCACCTTTATCCTATTGGGAGAATCCTTGTGATAAGCGGAGATTAACCGAGCGTAGCATATGAAACTATTTTCCTATCAAGAGTATGTTGTCCACGTACAATACGAGGACGGCCACCTTACTCTCTATTACCGTTTTGTATATACAAGGTTCATCTACCATTTTTATGAAGTCAAACTCTTTAACTATCGCATCAAAACAGACGTTCCAACTCCGCGATGCCTGCTTTATTCTGTAAAGCAAATTGCACACGTTTCCGCTGCTCCCACTGTTTACGAAGCCCTTTGGCTGTGTTCTTATAGACGTTCTCTTCTAAATCACTATTTAGAAAAGTAGTCATGGCACCCAACCACCAGATATCGTAGTCATGGTATGTAGCAATGGTAAATAGGATCTGGATGGACTTAAGCATAGTCCCTAGAAAAGGTTTTATCATTATCCACACCTGGTTGATGACTAAAACCTTTAACAAGTCTAGCTTTGAAAGACTCAACCTTTCCATCTACACCAAGTAATCTTCTCAAGATATACTTGCTCCTGATGGGGATTTAACCCTTCAGATATAGCAGCTAAAGTCCATACTTTGCTAGTGTACATGGATTCCATCTCAGATCGCTAAGCATCCAGCCATTCTTACAGAGTCCCTACTCTTGATGGCCTGCTCGAAACTAGTTGGGTCATCATCTCATGATGCATTCCTCGCTCCCACTGTCATCGAGAAACCGAGGTATCTCTCAGGCAGGTGAGGAACCCTACCAGATCGGCGGAGAGGCTGAGGTTCGTCGGGGACTATAGAATCCTTTGGTTCTGTTAAATCAGCAACTGCAGTTTTGTATAGCTGGAACCTTTCCAGTTCTACAAAACTGACCTTGCCTCAATCTTGTCCGGATTTTGCTTTAGACATAGGCCGGACAATCCTAAATCTTAACTTACTTAAGAGATAGGCTCTTCCCATACCATATCTCATATGGAATGGTAGGCGGTGATCTGATTCGAACCTAATTCAATAGGTATGCAGCTTCTCAAGCGCATAACTCCCAAAAGGAAATAGGAAACTCAGTAGTACTCATCATAGAGCACACCATATCTAATATTGTGCGATTTCTCCACCCCGATACACCATTGTGCTGTGGTGTATTCAGAGGAGTAACACTGAGAGAGAATCTCATTCTCCTTTAGAATAGTCCAGGAATTCTATGCACAAGTATTCTCCTCCCTGATCTCATCATAGGACATAATACTTATACCCGGTTATTGGTTCTCTAATTCTAACTTATATTCTTTGAATACCTCAAAAGTTTCGGACTTATGTTTCAACAGAAACATATGACTGAATCTTGAGAGATTATCAGAGAATATAATGAAGTATAAAGAACCAGTCCTGGCATGTGTAGACAGGAGACCTTACATACATCATCATGATACAGTCCCAAGAGTTCATTAACTCTTTCTCTGTTTCCAATAAACAGGGCTATGGTCATGTAATCTTTGTGACATGACTGGCAAGTTTCATAAGATGTAAATTCAAACTGATTTAAATATTCATCTAAAATGTAACTTCATCCAGTCGGGTCGCATTGATATGACCTAGTCTACAATGCCTCAAGAAGGATTCGTTCATTTCTGAACTCTTCCTCTTGTGTGTGTTCTGTATACTAGGAACTGTAGTTTGATTTAGAACGTCAATGCTTTTCGATAACGTGCCTGAACCGATCAACTTTTGATATAGGAAATGTTCAAAACATTATCCAGCAATACAAAATTTTATCATTACTTTAATAAATAAAGAGATTGATATGATTTTGTATATCAGGTTCGGTATCTAATAGCATTTGTTCAGAATCAATGTATTGGTAATACAGGGTGACAGTGACCAACAGACTTGGCTGCAACACTTGCCCCGTTTTCTGTCTCATGAAACTTATCACCCGTTCTCAGTTTTTCTACCTTTTTGTAGCCCTATGTAACAGATTACATATCTGGGATCCTGATCCGGTATCAAATACCCAGGATGCGGAGGATACTGGGAAACAGTTCTTTGTAATGAACATACCCGAAGGAGATGCATCATATGCACTTTCTTCGTTTGGGCGGCATAGGAATTCTGGTATTCCCCTATTTCCTTCTCTGTCTTATAACAATTATAAGTTGGAGCGGGACCAACGTTCCCCAGCTCAGTATAACAAGCGGGTTCGGTCAATACATCCATATTATTATCTTGATTAAGGCGTGATATGGTCGCTACCTGGAGAGAGAGAGAAGAAAACACTCTGCGTGCGCTCTTGCAAGATCAGATTGGTTATTTATTTTATCTAATCAGGATGGCTCCCACTGTTTTTATCAAATCTTCCTTCAAACCCTAAAATGAAAGACTAGCCGGGATTAATTACACTCTACAAGTTCGCCAATCTTTCAGCCAGGCCAGTGTCGGTACTTTGAGGGAGGTTCCCCGTGCTTTCGCACGGACCTAATTAATGTAAACCTCGTTTTCCCAGAGGCATAACCCCGTTGACACCTTTCTAGACACCTACTTGATCGGCTAATTGCAAAGTGCAAAACTCTCCCAGGAGTAACAATTACTCGCAGTGGGTATCGGGATCCAACTATCATATAGAAGGTATGCAATCTCATTGCAAATTTCAACACTTGAAACTCCCGATAAAGATTTTTACCCCTAGCACTTATGACCTTAACTATGGTCAACAAATCATAAGTACTAGTCAAGTTCTACCCATCATTTCATGATTAATTAGACCCACCCACATGACCCTTAACTAATATCAACAAAGTCACGCAACTGTCCTAACTAATCGCATCATATGCGGTGTAGGAAGACATCACTTAGCTACCGTACACTGTGCCTTGACTATGGTCAACAAACACAACACGAATCCTAAGTACTCTACTTCCTAAAATGACGGAGGGTTGCGAATGGTTTTTATGAAAACCTTTAACGCTTTGAACTTAATCTCGTTGCGGAATCAAATGGTTTTTAAATGGAATGTTTTTGAGGCTTTTCTAGTTTTGCTAAAGGGGTCACTCCCGGTGAAGGGATCGTCGGCCCTTTCCTCGTCGAATGAGGTGCGGGATATATCATATATATCACTGTGCAAAGCAGAAACTATAGAAGCAATCAAAAGACAAACCGAGTGTGTAGCATCTGCCAGTTATTGCTAAAGGAGTCACTCCCGGTGAAGGGATCTCGGTCCTTTCCTCATCGAATAAGGTGCAGAATGTTCTACAAGGAACACCGCGATGCAAAGCAAGAACTGTAGCTACCTGTTTTATTTTGAAATTCGATTCCACAACATCAATTAGGTTTATTTTCTTTCATTAATCTCATTAATGAATATCCCATCATTTAAGTCTACCTAAACATCACAGATAAATATAACGTACGCTTATGCCATCCGCATTCGCCTCGATGTCCCGTTTGCACCGTTAGGTTAGGTAACTAACGGCAGAGCGGGGCAGGGCTAGCGCGGGTGTAAAACATAAGCAACGTCTATATAATATATCATATATACTATATACAATATCTATCTGAACAAATCACATGATCACATCACAGATAACGCAGCAGAAAATATCATATGAAATATTGGATATACTAGGACGTCCGTGTTTTTAATACGAGCCAGTATAAAACACGGATTCCACGGTCGTGATGAATAGCCAATCCCACACCCTTAGACCCCTACGAGAGCGGCAAGCAACCCTACCAATTCTAGGGTTAGGAGACCCGGACTCGACTCCTCGAGATGGTCTCCCACTGGACCCTAGAACCCGGTTACTTGTGCTCCCCTCCTTGGGTCTATCCTAATGCGGAAAAGTAAATAATATACAAATGGTGACATCATCCGCAACCTGGAAGTGCCCCAATAAAAGAATATTACATACAAGTTTTTACATGAATGAAAATGAAAAACACTCATCTCACATAAAAACACCCCCGGCTATTCAAACACGATAATCCAATATAACATATCCAGCAACACATAACATCACATGTCATCAACGTAAGTAAATATGCCCATCCTAATTGTCGTTGACATATAGCAACGAAACCGGCGATATCACATATTACACTTACGGTCACAGAAAATAAAGTGTAAAACTACAACAGTTGGAATCCGCAAACTCTTTAGACATCGCATGCCTAAACAAATGAATTCCTTAGACATCGCATGCCTAACAATTATAAACCCCGCATTTTAGTCTCATTATCGAAAACACTTTTCAATATCAAGTCGGGCAATTCAACAAGATTCCCGAAAAACTGATCGAATGCTCGTCGCAAACTTTAGTAGGCGGCCGCACCCCTGATACCGTCGATGAAGTGCACTAAGGCGGAACACCGCTACCAGGAGCACCCAAACGGATGCTTTCGGCGACGGGGTTCTCCTACAGTCACTTGGTCGGGGCTATGGAGTGAGGCTGTCTATTAAGTTTACCCGGCGAGTATCCGCGTACGCTACGTGATTGCGACGGACTTTCAATCGCATCGAAATTCCGTGGCAACCGATCAAGTGAGACTAAACTGCTATGTTTATAACTTCATTCAGTTATTTCATAACTACTTGTGAATTCCAAATATTGTATCACATTCCGGATAAATAGAAAAATGTTAAACTTTCCGATCGAACAATCGAACACCCAAGTTTTCCCGATACAGCTCAACACATGAAATAAGTCTAAAAACATTCAGTTCGTGCCTCAGTACCAACGGTCCAGCCGTAGAAGGGTCAAGCCAACGCCTCACATGTGGCACGCCGTACTGCCCCAAACCCTAAGGTTCAAAGGGCAGTTCAAGACGATCACATAATCGAGTTAAGGTTTGTTGTCTTCTAGAGGGACCATCGCGTTACTTGCACTACTTAGAACGTTGTTAAACTACGGAAAAATCCAACAATTGGAAATTTCCCGGCAGGGGAAAAATTGGGTATTTATATCCGGTCGAACTTTTTAACATATTCTAAAATTACCCGGAAAAACACATAGACAGAGTTTGAAAATCCGATCGAATCTACAAACTCCCAATACAACCCAGAATACTCAACTCTTGAGTAAGATTTAAAAAATCCCAGAAAATCCAGAACCACAATCTAGGAATTACTGTGCAAACATTATTGGGAGAGGCGACCGTACGGCCGCGGAACCGCCGCACGAGCCATGCTCGTGCCGCGGAACCGCGGCGGTTTAGACGAATCAGGATCTCGTTTTGCACCATAATTCTTAGATCTTCCTGCTGAATTTTTTAAGAATTTTTAATCTGGAAAAAACCCAGTTTTTGAAAAATGTCCAGAGAGCATTTTGGAGTTAGGGTTTCGGTTCGATCGAACTTCTAACTCCGTCTACGCATCGCCTAAGGCTCTAGCTAAGCTCTGATACCACTGTAGGGATCCTAAGCACTCTAAGGAGGTCTCACAAGGGAACAAACATGCCCAATTCAAAAATTTTCATGTGCCTACAAACCCTAATACGGATCGTTAACTAGATGTATAGGCGATGCAATGCAAGTTAACGACTTTAACTAAAAGGGAAGGGGCCACAACCTTTGTAGATCCGGTCCTCCACCTCTATAGCTCCGTGATGAAGTCCCTCCGCTGTACCCATCGGATCTCGGACTCTCGCGGTGGTTTCATCTAAGGAATGATCGGGCTAGGTCGTCGACTTCGATGCCGAAGATGATCTACGTCGAAGCATCTCAAGATCAAGCTCCAACTTCACCAAGTCATGAAACTTGTGAAGAAAACACCCTATACTACTTGGCAAGTGGTAGAGGATGAAGAAATAGGAAGTGGGTTCACTTTAGAATTGGATTTCTCACTCTTTTTCTCAAGTTGCCATTGATGGAAACAAGCTTTCTTCTTTGTTGATGAAGAAGAAGAAGAAGAAAGAATATGATAAGTATTATTCCAAAATAGAAAATAAATGAATACTTATCATATAGCAACCATAGTTAGGTGTAGAGAATAAACCATGGTTAGTTTGAATGGTTAGGGTTAAGCATGAGACAAGAATGGTGGACTTGTTCAAAGCTTCATGAAGCTTCAACAAGCAAACAAAGAAAGCCACCATGACTTATTTTGCAAAAAGGAATAAATAAATAAATGAATAGATAAGAAAATGAAAACCCTAACCATTGCATAACCATGGTTTAATCATACACACAAACATTCATGTATCATCAAACATGATACAATCAAGTGCACAAAAATATATCACATATACAATGTGCATATCAAGTGAGAAAATCCTTTTTAAAGTGAACCAATACTAGTTAATACAAAGTAATATATCAAATATATAATTATGCATTAAATCATTAAATCAATACTTGATTTAACGATCCGGTCATATCGCATATAACCGACTAATATCTAATGTATTGGCTTATCGAATCAATCCTCGATTCGATAACTAGGTTATATCACATACAACCATTCGATACATTCATCGCGAGAATAGAATACGATATCACATACACGCATTATTCTCGGTCCCGCACATATCTCATATGCGCTCCTATTTCGTTTCGCTTGAGCCAGGAAACCTCTGTGTAGGACTCTAAAGACTCGTCAATACGCCGGCAGCAGGTGATGATCATATCAAACACCCACAAGCCGCAAGCGGTCTGCTAAACGTAACGGCCACCCGGGTATTGAGCGATCAGAAGATCGACGAGCAAGCCCGCTCACACTCCTGTGAATCCAACCAGTAACAATTACCGTACAGTCCGGTCTGTTCGTTTGATATGTCGCATATCTCGCCTAGGGGTGGTAAACGTCAGACCCCAGTAGCTTGATAAGTCATGCCGACGTAAGGTCCATAACATTCGTGAAACTACTGATAACTCTTACCAGTATATCACTGCAACCCTGGCCAGGGATTTCCTGTTATGGCCAGTCGAGCATAGCGCAACATCCACCCCCAATACCGGGAGAGACGAATCCCCTCCTATCGCTCATTGCCACCATGTGAATCGGGACTGTACCCAAAAACCACCTGTTTGCACGACTCTGTAGAGCCGTGATAGGGTGGAAATCAAAGCACAGTGGGAGACACACAAGACTCTATGACGATCTCGGGTCAACAGACTAAGCTGTACCAGTGTCACCAGAGAACTGCCATCTGACGTGAGGTATAATACCATCTGGGAGTTCTCGGCGAGTCCGTTCAGTGTACCCAGTCTCCACTGAGCACCCGCATACCATCTCTGATGTCAAACACCAATGGATATGGGATCATCCATCGCCCATCACATGGGTCGAGAAGATATACGCTAGTCTACTCTGGAATATCGATGCCCCGTCTCGATATTCCCACGACTAGGAACAATGAAGGATGTACTCATTGACTACCCAGGCCCTACTAGTATGATCTGCATCATAGTCCTGGAAGTCGAGTACACATCCTAAGGGTTTTATCAACATGTAACAGAGAGACTGAAAGTATACATGTTAAGATAAAGAGCAACCAGATAGCGTACTATCATGTCGAGCAAGAAAGTCCTACCTATATATGTCCCAGCATCCACTACAATATACATCCAATGTACAGTAATGGCCTCTAGGGCATACATATAACTAACAGGTTTGATGAGACTATTATCATATCACATTAAATGTTTTTTGCTAGAATCAAAGAGCATCTTTGATGTGTAATGATGATAGTCAATGTTTCAACCATGGTCAACAAGTCAACCTTGGTCAACAAGTCAACCTTGGTCAACAAACCCAACCATGACACAATTTCATTTAATTAATATTATTAATTGACATATCACAAATTCATTAGGGTTTGGAAAAAGACGACTGTCAACTGTACATATACACCCGTTCCGAAACCCTAATGAAAATCCTCTTCCTCCTCCTCAATCAACTGTGCATACACACCCGCATTCGTGTTCCGAGGAACATGAATACTATGAGATAAAACTAACCCCAAAACATATACTAGGATCTGGCTCAAACCAGAGCCCGCTAGTAATATCCGTCTTGACTCCAAACATGCACAAGTGCGCGGATGAGAACGAACCCTGCCGCAAAACCATGCGACCTCTACTCTGTTTTGCCCAAAGGCGAATAACCCTCTGTGTGGGACTCTAAAAACTCGACACTACGCTGGCAGTGGGTTTAACCACAGACTGCAAGCGGCACTAGCTGTACGTAACGGTCCCCAGGTAGATGCCGATAAGAAGACGGACGAGGTGAAACCCATCTGAACTCCTACTGAGTCTGCATGTGACAATCTCCGTACAGTCCGGTCTGTTCGTCTGATACATCGCATGGCGGGCCTAGGGGGCGGTAAACGTCAGTCCCCTAATAGCGGTACAAGTCGTGTCGGAGTGTAGCCCAGAACACCCTGAGATAACACTGGAAACCTACCAGTATATCTCGCTTGCCCTGGACAGGGACTACTTGTGTAATGGCTCTCCTAGACATAGCGCGATGTCAACCCCCAATACCGGGAGAGACGAATCCTGTCTAACCGTCACTGCCTCCAAGTGCTTCGGGACTGCACCCAAAATCTACCTGTTTGCACGACTCCTTTGAGCCGTGGTAGGGTAATGCAGTGGGAACACACTCGAGGCGAAGTGACAGTGTCAAGTCAGCGGACTAAGCTGTACTCATGTCACCTGGGAACTGATAACTGACGATAGGTATAATACCAACCAACAGTTCCCGACGAGTCCTGTCCAGTGTACTCGTAACCTAACGAGCACCCGCATACTATCTCAAGTACGACGTACTGACGGCTGTGGGACAGACCGTTTCCCAAGATGGGATGAGAAGCGTATACGCTAGTCTACTCCGGAGTATCGATGCCCTGTCTCGATAGTCCTACGACTAGGGACCTGCATAAGGATGTGCTTATGGATTACCCAGCCCCCACGAGTGTGACTGCCATCACAACGCTGGTAATCAAGCAAAGATCCTAAGGGCTCCACTAATGTGTAAAGGTGATATGCTAAAAGAAACACATGCACACATTAAAGCAGAAACAAACCAAGTAGCATACTACTATATTGAGCAAGATTGTTTATACAAGGTGAATATCCCAAGCTTCCATCAAGTAATATACAAACTAGTATGATACAGTAATGGCCTCTAGGGAATATACACTAACAATCTCCCACTTGCACTAAGGCCATGTACTGGCGTATCGAAGACCTATCATCTCGATCAGCCGCTCGAACTGAGTCTGGGGTAAGGCCTTTGTGAATGGATCAGCAGTGTTATCTTCCGTAGCAACTCTCCGAACCTCGATCTCCTGGCGACCCACGATCTCCCTGATCAGGTGATACCGCCTCAAGATGTGCCTGGACTTCTGATGGGACCTGGGTTCCTTCGCTAAAGCTATAGCTCCGTTGTTGTCGCAATACAGCGGTATTGGATCAATAATGGTAGGAACCACTTGAAGTTCTATCAAGAACTTCCTCATCCAGACGGCTTCTTTTGCGGCATCAGATGCAGCGATATATTCCGCTTCCATCGTCGAGTCAGCAACGGTTTCCTGTTTGGAACTCTTCCAACACACCGCCCCTCCATTGAGGGTAAAGACATAGCCCGACATGGACTTGGAATCATCCTTGTCACTCTGGAAGCTGGAGTCAGCAAAGGCCTCGATCTGGAGGTCTTTTTCGCCATACACCAAGAACATCTCCTTAGTCCTTCTCAAGTACTTGAGAATGTTCTTTACCGCTATCCAGTGTTTCTCCCCAGGGTTTGACTGATACCTGCTTACCACACTCAGTGCATAAGCTACATCTGGTCTGGTACATAACATCGCATACATTATAGAGCCTACCGCAGAAGCGTAGGGTATAATAGACATGCGATCCCTTTCCAAATCAGTCTTAGGAGACATCTCTTTGGAGAGGGTGATCCCGTGACATGCCGGTAGATTACCGCGCTTGGAATCTTCCATACTGAATCTTTTCAGTATGGTGTCGATGTACCTGGACTGTGAAAGTCCTAATATCCTCTTGGATCTGTCACGATAGATCCGGTTCCCAGAATGTAAGATGCATCACCCAGGTCTTTCATGGAGAACCTGTAGGACAAGAACCCTTTGACAGATTGTAGCATAGGAATGTCATTTCCTATCAAGAGAATGTCATCCACGTATAAAACGAGGAATACGACAGTTCTTTCTACAAATCTACTATAGATGCATGGTTCATCTGGATTTTTGATAAAGCCTAAATCTTTGACCGTCTCATCAAAACAGATGTTCCAACTCCGCGATGCCTGCTTTAGTCCATAGATGGACTTAAGCAACTTGCACACCTTCCCGCTGCTCCCACTCTGAATGAAACCCTCTGGCTGGTCCATATAGACACACTCCTCTAAATTTCCATTTAGAAAAGCGGTCTTTACGTCCATCTGCCAGATCTCATAATCGTGGAAAGCAGCAATGGCAAGAAGGATCCGAATGGATTTCAGCATAGCTACTGGAGAAAAAGGTCTCGTCATAGTCCAAACCAGGTCTTTGACGAAAACCCTTTGCAACCAATCTAGCTTTATAGGTCTCAACTTGTCCATCTACACCAATCTTCCTTTTGAAGATCCACTTGCATCCTACGGGTTTTACCCCATCTGGAGCAACGTCCAACGTCCATACTTTGTTGGTGTACATGGACTCCCAGCCATTTTACCGAGTCAACGCTCTGAATGGCCTGCTGGAAGCTAGTCGGCTCATCACTATCAATGATGCAATCCTCTCTATCCCCGTCTATGAGAAAACCGTATCTCTCGGGTGGATGAGACTGCCTACTACTCCTGCGGAGCGGTGTAGGAATGTCATGTTCTTTTGAACCCTCTGGTTCTACTAAGCTTTCAGTAATAGCTCGTGGTTTTGGAATTTCTTCCAGTTCTATTATGCTCCCACTTATCTGATTTTCCAAAAATTCAGTTTCCAAGAAGTGGGCATGACGAGAAACATAAATCTTTTGTTCCTCTTCGCAATAGAAAAAATATCCCTTGGAGTTCTTTGGATATCCCACAAACTTGCACTGTACTGAGCGTGCCTCGAGCTTGTCTGCATGCTGCTTTTTGACAAAAGCTGGACATCCCCATGTCTTAATGTGATTAAGATAGTGTCTCTTCCCACACCACATCTGATATGGTGTAGTAGGCACAGTCTTAGTTGGAACTCGGTTCAAAAGGTATGCAGCTGATTCTAGTGCATATCCCCAGAATGATCGCGGTAACTCAGCGTTACTCATCATGGAACATACCATATCCAATGGGGTCCGGTTCCGTCTCTCCGATACACCGTTATGTTGCGGAGTGTATGGAGGAGTAAGCTGAGAGAGAATTCCATTCTCTTTTAAGTAATCCAGGAACTCGGTACTTAAGTATTCACCACCTCGATCAGATCTTAGTGTCTTGATACTTTTGCCTATTTGTTTTTCACTTCATTCTTATATTCCTGGAATTTTCCAAAGGCTTCGGATTTATGTTTCATTAAGAAGACATAACCGTACCTTGAAAAGTCATCCGTAAAAGTAATGAAGTAAGAATAACCGCTTCGTGCATGCGTAGATATTGGACCGCACACGTCGCTGTGTACGAGTCCCAAGAGCTCGCTCGCTCTTACTCCGTGTCCAGTGAACGGAGTCTTTGTCATCTTTCCTTTGAGACAGGATTGACAAGTTGCATATGATTGATATTCGAACGGATCCAAATATCCTTCTGTATGTAACTTCGTCAACCTTCTCTCATTGATGTGACCCAGTCTACAATGCCATAAGAAAGCCTGATTAGATTCCGGAGGCTTTCTTTTGTGTGTATTCTGGACATTGAAAATCTGTGGTTGGTTTAATACGTATATTCCATTGTTTAATGTACCTGACCCAATCAGAACTTGATTAAGGCGAATGTTTACAACATTACTTACAAACGCAAATTCATAACCTTCTTTAGAAACTAAAGATACAAAAATGATATTACAAGTTGCATTTGGTACAAAATAACAATTACGCAAAACCAAAACGTGTCCATCTGACAATCCTAGGTGATAGTCCCCCACGGACTCAGCATCCATGCCAGCTCCGTTTGCAACTCTGAGGGTCATATCACCTGCCTTCAAAACCCTACGGTTTCTCAACGCCTGCAAAGAATTACAGATATGAGATCCTGATCCGGTATCCAATACCCAGGAAGTAGAAGCTGAAGCTGCAACTCGCTTCAGATCCTGTGTTCTGGCCTTCCAAGCTCTGCAATCTTTCTTCCAGTGTCCACTCTTGTGACAGTAAAAGCATTCCTCCTATCCTACAAGCTTTCCCGCTTCCTTTGTTGTTTTTGCCTTTCCCTTCGTATCCACTTTACTAATACCGCCCCTTGGTTTGGCGGGGGTTTTCTTCTTCTTTCCCTTGGCTTTCGCCTTGGACCTAGAAGATGAAGATCCTCCTACAAACAAAGTGGATGTTTCCCTACCTTTCTGTAGGGTGCCCTCTGCACTCCTCAGCATGTTGAGGAGTTCTGAAAGTTCAACTTCCTTTTCTTGCAAGTTGAAATTCAGGATGAACTGGGCGTAAGTGGAAGGAAGAGACTGAAGAATCAAGTCCGTATAGAGCTCATTCTCCAACGTGGTCCCAAGGTCCGCGAGCTCCTCAATGAAGCCAATCATCTTAAGCACGTGTTCCGCTACTGATGATCCGACGGCCAATCTTGCCGAAAATAACTTCTTCGACACTTCGTATCTTGCGATACGAGATTGCTCTCCATACAGTTCTTTTGTATGGAGAAATATGGATTCGAGGTCCATATTCTCATACCTCCTCTGATGTTCGTTGTCCATAGAGGCAAGCACGAGGCACTTGGCCTTCGCGCAATCAATCTCCCAAGTCTTATGGATTTCTGTATCCGCGACGCTGGAGGTGGGTCCTGGGACAGGGGGAGCTTTGGTGGTAAGGAGATACCCCAACTTGTCGTAAGTGATTGCCATTTTGACATTCCTGAGCCAATCTTTGTAGTTTGTCCCTGTTAGTATGTTTTTATCTAGTAGTAACTTAAGTCCAGTCATGTTGAATGGTTGCTGAAATTAGGAGAGAGAGAAGAAACACTTTAGCATGATGCTCTTGCAAGTTTAGAGTGGTTTTTAATTTGTCTAAACAGGATGGCTCCCACTGTCTCTCGAATCCCTCCTCAAACCAAAAAGGAAGAATTAGTCAGGATCAATCTCACCGTACAATACTTGCTTAACCGTTCAGCCAGGCTAGTGTCGGTACTTCAAGGGAGGTTTTCCAACGCTTTCGCGAAGTTCCTTAATTAAATAACCTCTTTTCCCTGGGGGCGCAGCCCCGCAAACACCTTTCTCGACACCTACTAGGTTTATAACATTGATCGTTAAGCGAGAATTTTCCCGAGGAGTAGCATATACTCACAGTAGGATCGAGATCCAAATATCATTGCGTGACAAAACTGAAGGAATCCTACCAGAATCATCACACTCCAAATGGTATGCAGCGCTAGCAAGTTTCAGTTCTTTTGAAACTCCCGATGTGGATTTTTGCCCCATGCTCTTATGACCTTGACTTTGGCCAACAAATCATAAGTCACATGTCAAGTTCTACCCGTCATTCTCCAGGTTAATTTGAACCCACCCGCACCTACCCTTGACTTTGGCCAATAAGACAGTACGACTGTCCCAAACCAACACATCTATCTATGCTGCACATGAATACCCAATAGCTACCAATCACTATGCCTTGACTTTGGCCAACAAACATAGCTTGAATACTATTGACCATCCATGTGAAACGACGGAGGGCTACGAATGGTTTTGGCGAAACCGTGAACGTAGTGAACTTAATATAATCGATGGAACGAGATAGCTTTTAAAAGGAGTGGTTTACGCTCCGCGTTTAAAAGTTATTTTGAAAAGAAACCGAGTGGTTTTTGAAAGTGTTCCAACGACTTTTACTTTGGTTTATTTTTCTTGCATTAGTTCTTTTAATGCGTCCCATCAATTAATCCTACCATTGCAGAAAACAACCAAAATATGACGTACGCTTATGCCATTCGCATTCGCCACGGGGCCCCATCATCACCCGTTAGGTTACTTAACTAACGACAGAGCGGGGGCTGGGCTAGCGCGGCTGCAAAACATAAGCAACGCCTAAATAATATCATACATAGATATATTGCAATGATAGCCATTTCAGATCACAGATGAATACATTGGATATACTAGGAATCCGCAATTTGTACGAGCCTGTAACGAAAAGCGGATTACACGGTTGCGATGAATAGCCAATACCCTACCCTAGACCTTTACGGGTGCGGCAAACTACCCGCCAAATATCCGAAGTGGAGCAACCTCCCTCAACGACGTGAGTAGGCCACTCGGTACTTCGAGATACCAGGTAGTTTGTGCACCCCACCATGTGTAAGTCCATGTCACGCACCCTACGAACTTGCGGGGAGGCGGAATATATGAAAAACGATTATCAAAGCTTCGTAACACGGACTTGAGCGCATGAATCGTTATCTAAACCATTACTAACTAAAAGCTAGAGGTTTAACTACTCAGATATGAAGTTATACCTCACGTTACTTGTCCTTCGGGTCTTCATCGCGGTCCTCCACTCCTCGTAGGCTCCTTGGAACATCGGCACCTCAACGGCCTCCTCGAATCAACGACGATCCACCCGAAAGCTCATACGCCAAGCTTAATCTCAAACTTGAGATAACTAGGTTGCTTAAAGTGCTAATCTAAGCTACCTAGGGGATATAGAGTGAGGTTATGGATGTATTAGTCTAGCTAACCCTTGATCTCAACACATGAGAGGTTAGGGTTAGGGTTTGAAGAGAGAGTGAGCTTGAGGAGAGAGAAGGTGAGAATGATAATGAGAATGAAAAAGCTTCTCACTTGAATATATGAAACATAATGAATTATCAAATAAATGATTATTCACCATGCTTCATTAATTCAATATGAGGGATTCACTATGTGAGTCATTAAGCAATAAATGATGCATTAATGACATAGTGAATCACACAAATGAGTCACAAATTTCATTTAATGCAATGCCACCTCCCTCCCCAAGTCACCACTCTTCTAGAAGCTTCTCGACAAATTACGAGAACGCTCCTCCAATCCGTGAAAACACGGAAAAACTTTAGACTGTATAAATCCTATAACCCGATACTAGAAACTGGCATAAACCAAAGCCGGCTAGTAAAAACTGTCCGAAAAGTCGTACGTGCGTAAACACACGTATGCGTCCGAACCCTTGTCGTAAAACCATACGACCTCTATATCGTTTCGCCTGGAGCAGGGAAACTCTTTGTATGGGACTCTAAAGACTCGACACTACGTTGGCAGTGGGTTTAACCATAGACCGCAAGCGGCACTAGCTGTACGTAACGGTCCCCAGGTAGATGTCGATAAGAAGACCGATGAGGAAAACCATCCGAACCCCTACTGAGCCTGATGTGACAATCTCCGTACAGTCCGGTCTGTTCGTCTAAGACTATCGCATATCAAGCCTAGGGGGCGGCAAGCGTCAGTCCCCTAATAGCTCTATAAGTCGTGTCGGAGCGAAACCCATTACACCTTGAGAAGCTACTGGAACCTACCAGTATATCTCGCTTGCCCTGGCCAGGGACTTTGTGTAATAGCTCTCTGACACAGTGCGATATCAACTCCCAATACCGAGAGAGATGAATCCTATCTAACCGCCACTGCCTCCAAGTGCTCGGGACTGCACCCAACTGCTACCTGTTTGCACGACTCCTTTGAGCCGTGGTAGGGTAGCAATCTAAGAACAGTGGGACACACTCGAGACGAAGTAGCAGTGTCAAGTCTGCGGACTATGCTGTACTCATGTCACCTGGGAACTCTTAACTGACAATGGGTATAACACCAACCAATCAGTTCCCCGGCGAGTCATGTCCGGTGTACCCGTATCCTAACGAGCACCTGTATACTATCTCTAGTACGACGTACTGATGGCTGTGGGACAGACCATCTCCCCAACTGGGATGAGAAGCGTATACACTTAGTCTACTCCGGAATATCGATGCCCTATCTCGATAATCCAACGACCAGGGACCTGTATAGGATGTTGCTTACAGACTACCCAGCCCCCACTAGTGTGACTGCCATCACAACGCTGGTAATCAAGCAAAGATCCTATGGGCTCTACTAATATGTATAAGTGATACGTTACAAGAAACATATGCACATATTAAAGTAGACATAAACCAAGTAGCATACTACCATTTTTAACAAGACTGTTATATACAACTGTGAATATCCCAAGCTTCCATTAAGTAATATACAACCTAGTATGATACAATAATGGCCCCTAGGACATATACACTAACAATCTCCCACTTGCACTAGGGCCATGAGCTGGCATATCGTAGACCTAGCATCTCGAATAGCCTCTCGAACTGCGTCTGAGGAAGGGCCTTTGTGAATGGATCAGCAATGTTATTCTCTATCTCTACTCTCTTCACGTCGATCTCCCGGCGATCTACGATCTCCCTGATCAGGTGATACCGCCTTAAGATGTGTCTGGACTTCTGATGGGACCTGGGTTCCTTCGCTAAAGCTATAGCGCCGTTGTTGTCACAATACAGAGGTATTGGACCAACACTGGTAGGAACCACCTGAAGTTCTGTGAGGAACTTCTTCATCCAGACTGCTTCTTTTGCGGCATCGCAAGCAGCTATGTACTCTTCTTCCATCGTTGAGTCAGCAACGGTCTCCTGTTTGGAACTCTTCCAACAGACCGCCCCTCCATTGAGGGTAAAGACATAACCCGACATGGATTTGGAGTCATCTTTGTCACTCTGGAAGCCGGAGTCGGCAAAGGCCTCTAACTGGAGGTCTTTTCCGCCATACATCAAGAACATCTCCTTAGTTCTCCTTAGGTACTTGAGAATGTTCTTTACTGCTATCCAGTGCTTCTCCCCTGGGTTTGCCTGATACCGGCTTACAACGCTTAATGCGTATGCTACATCTGGTCTGGTACATAACATCGCATACATTATAGAGCCTACCGCAGAAGCGTAGGGTATAATCGACATGCGATCCCTTTCCAAATCAGTCTTGGGAGACATCTCTTTGGAGATGGTGATTCTGTGACAAGCCGGTAGGTTACCGTGCTTAGAATCATCCATACTGAATCTTTTCACTAGGGTGTCTATGTACCTGGACTGTGAAAGTCCCAATATTCTCTTTGATCTATCACGATAGATCCGGATCCCCAGAATGTAGGTGGCATCACCCAGGTCTTTCATGGAGAATTTATGTGATAAGAATCTTTTGACTGACTGTAACATAGGAACATCATTTCCTATTGGGAGTATGTCATCCACGTACAAGACGAGGAATACAACAGCTCTCCCTACAATCTTACTGTATATGCAAGGTTCATCTGGATTTTTGATGAAGTCGAATTCTTTGACAGCATCATCAAAACAGATGTTCCAACTCCGCGATGCCTACTTTAGTCCATAAATGGACTTAAGCAGCTTGCATACCTTACCGCTGCTCCCATTCTGAATGAATCCCTCTGGCTGATCCATATAGACGCTCTCTTCCAAATTACCATTTAGAAAGGCCGTCTTTACGTCCATCTGCCAGATTTCATAATCGTGGAAGGCAGCAATAGCAAGAAGGACCCGAATGGATTTAAGCATAGCTACTAGAGAAAAGGTTTCGTCATAGTCCAAACCAGGTCTTTGACGGAAACCCTTTGCAACCAGTCTAGCCTTGTATGTTTCAACCTGTCTATCTACACCAATCTTCTTTTTGAAGATCTATTTGCATCCTACGGGTTTTACCCCATCTGGAGCAATGTCCAAAGTCCATACTTTGTTAGTGTACATGGACTCCATTTCGGTCCACATAGCATCCAACCATTTTACTGAGTCATCGCTCTAAATGGCTTGCTGGAAGCTAGCAGGGTCATCTTCATCAATGACACAATCTTCTCTATCCCCATCTATGAGAAAACCGTAGTATCTCTCAGGCGGATGAGACGGCCTACTGCTCCTGCGGAGTGGCGTCGGGATTTCCCTTTCTTTTGAATCCTCTGGTTCTACTATACTTTCAGTAATTGCTTGTGGTTCTGGAATTTCTTCCAGTTCTATTTCGCTCCCACTTGTTTTCTTTTCTAAAAATTCAGTTTCCAAGAAGTGGGGATGCTGAGAAACAAAAACCTTTTGTTCCTCTGCGTAATAGAAAAGATACCCCCTGGAGTTCTTTGGGTATCCCACAAACTTACACAGTACTGAGCGTGCCTCGAGCTTGTCCGTATGCTGCTTCTTTATAAAAGCTGGACATCCCCATGCCTTAAGATACTTAAGACATGGTTTCTTCCCACTCCATATCTGATATGGTGTGGTAGGCATAATTTTGGTTGGAACCTTGTTCAAAAGATATGCAGCTGTTTCTAGCGCATATCCCCAGAAAGATCGCGGCTACTCAGCCTTATTTATCATGGAACGAACCATATCGAATAGGGTTCGATTCCTCCTTTCTGATACACCGTTGTGTTGTGGTGTGTATGGAGGAGTAAGCTGAGAGAGAATTCCATTCTCTTTTAAGTAACCCAGGAACTCAGTACTTAAGTATTCACCACCTCGATCAGATCTCAGTGTCTTTATACTCTTGCCTGTTTGTTTTTCCACTTCATTCCTGTATTCTTGGATTTTCTCAAAGGCCTCGGATTTATGCTTCATTAAGAAGACATATCCATACCTAGAGAAATCATCCGTAAAAGTAATGAAGTAGGAATAACCACCTCTCGCATGTGTAGACATTGGACCGCATACATCACTGTGTATGAGTCCCAAGAGCTCGCTTGCTCTTACTCCGTGTCCAGTGAACGGAGTCTTTGTCATCTTTCCTATGAGACAAGATTGACAAGTAGCATAAGATTGATATTCGAACGTATTCAAATATCCTTCTCTATGTAACTTAGTCAACTTTCTCTCATTGATGTGACCTAGTCTACAATGCCATAAGAAAGCCTGATTTATTTCTGGAGACTTTCTTTTAAGTGTATTCTGGACATTGAAAACCTGAGCTTGACTTAATACGTATATACCGTCATTTAATGTACCGGACCCAATCAGAACTTGATTTAGGTGGATGTATACTACATCACTTTCAAATGTAAAATTATATCCCTCTCTCGAAAGTGAGGATACTGATATGATATTATAAGTCATACTAGGTACATACAGACAGTTACGTAAAATCAATATCTGCCCACTTTTCAAACCTAGGCGATATTCTCCCACGGATTCAGCGCCCACGCTCATTCCTTTTGCAACTCTGAGAGACCAATCACCTACCTTTATAACTCTACGGTTTCTCAAAGCATGTATTGAATTACAGATATGAGATCCTGCTCCGGTATCTAGTACCCAGGAAGTAGAGTTAATTGACAAACAGTTCTCAATAACAAATACACTTGAGGCTGAAGCCACAACATGCTTTGAATCCTGGCTACTGGCTTTACTAGCCTTGCAATCATTCTGCCAATGTTCATTCCTGTAACAATAGGAACGTCCCTCTTTTACTATATCCAGTCCCGAAACTTTTGCCGTTCTCTTTCCTTCTGCTTCCCTGGTTTCCTTCAGGGTAGGAGGCAGAGACTGTAGAATCAAGTCAGTATCTGACTCGTTTCCCAATACGGTCTCCAGGTCCTGGAGCTCATCAATACAGCTAGTCATTATAAGGACGTTGTCCCCTACAGATGACCCGTCAGCCAACCTCGCTTGAATTAATTCGTTCGAGGTCTCATATCTTGAGATATGAGATTGCTCTCCATATAAATCTTTGTTATGGAGAAATATGGAAACTAAGTCCATCTTCTCGTGCTGCTTCTGGTATACACCATCAACTGAAGCTAACACGAGGCACTTAGCTTTCGCTTTATCTTTTTCCTTTGTCTGACGGATATCCATATCCGTGACAGTGGAAACTGGACCTGGGACGGCGGGATCTTGAGTAGTAATAGGGTGGTCCAGCTTGTCATAGGCAATGAACATCTGGACAGACTTTTGCCACTCATATAAGTAAGATTCAGTCAAATTATTATCTAGATGTAACCTATGTGTGGTCACAAGGTCGCTGCAATTTAAGAGAGAGAAGAAAATACTATTAGCATGATGCTCTTGCAAGTTTAGAGTGGTTTTAATTTATCTAAACAGGATGGCTCCCACTGTTTCTCGAATCCCTCCTCAAACCATAAAAGAAGAATTAGCCAGGACTATTCTCACCATACAATTCTTGCTTAACCGTTCAGCCAGGTCAGTGTCGATACTTCGAGGGAGGTTTTCCAACGCTTTCGCGAAGTTCCTTAATTAAATAATCTCTTTTCTCTGGGGGCGTAACCCCGCTGACACCTTTCTAGGCACCTACTTGGTTTATAGCATTGATCGTTAAGTGACGAATCTCCTGATAAGTAGTATATACTCACAGTAGGATCGGGATCTAAAATATCATCGTATGATAATGTTGAAGGAATCCTACCAACATTCATCAAACTCCAAAATGTTATGCTCTTTCTGCAAATTTCAGTTTCTTTAGAAATTCCCGATGTGGATTTTTGCCCCATGCTCTTATGACCTTGACGAAGGTCAACAAATCATAAGTCACATGTCAAGTTCTATCCGTCATTGTCCAGGTTAATTTGAACCCACCCGCACATACCCTTGACGAAGGTCAACAAGGTAATACGACTGTCCCAAACCAACGCATCTATCTATGCTACATATGAACACCCAACAGCTACCAATCACTATGCCTTGACGAAGGTCAACAAACATAGCTTGAATACTATTGAATATCCATATGAAATGACGGAGGGCTATGACTGGTTTTGGCAAAACCGTGAACGTAGTGAACTTGATGTAATCGAAGGAACCTGATACTTTTTAAAAGGAGTGGTTAAAGCTCCGCAATTAAAAAATCTGATCCTTTTAAAATAACCTAGTGGTTTCTTTTAAATTTGTTCCAACGATTGAACTTTGGTTTATTTTCTTTGCATTATAATAATGCGTCCCATCAATTATCCTATCATTGCAGAAAACAACGAAAATACCACGTCCTCTTATGCCATCCGCATTCGCCACAGGGTCCCGTCATCACTCGTTAGGTTACTTAACTAACGACAGAGCGGGGGCTGGGCTAGCGCGGGTGTAAAACATAAGTGACGTCTAATAGCTATCATATATAGATATTGTACATTCGTTAGACGCAAAAATAAGCATTCCAGATCACAGATGAACTTTATTGGATTTATTAGCAATCCGCATTTGCTTTGAGCCTGCTATAAAAGACGGATTACACAGTTGTGATGAATAGCCATTACCCCACCCTAGACCCCTACGGGTACGGCAAACTACCCGTCAAGTACCCGAAGTGAAGCGGTCTCCCTCAACAACGTGAGTAGGCCACTAAACACTTCGACGTACCCGGTAGTTTGTGTACCCCGTCTTGGGTCTATCCTAGGAGCAAAAAATAGTAAAAAGAAATAATACAACGGTGGCTACAACCGTAACCTGGATGTGCCCCGCAAAAGAATATTACATCATTTTACATTTATATCGAATGAATGAATATTAAACCCATCTCAAACCCCGGCTAATCATCACAACAGTCCAACACAGTACATATACACAAACTGTAAACATTTCAGAAATGTGCAACCCCCTGCCAACCGACATACTAGCAGTTAGGGGAGGTTTACGAACACATCAAACATTACAGATAAAAACCCAATTAGCAAATATCTTAGAATATTGATCGATAACCATATTCCGTGTTTACCCCAAAAGCCAACCAGCAAAGAAGCAACCTGGGTAGAAACAGAACATACAGGAAGACAAAAACCCAAAAAATATGAATTACTGTGAAACTCCGAGTCAACTCGGCGTTGACTCGGCGGCGGATCCGCGGCAGATCCGCGGCAGAAGCTCTCTATTGCCGCGGATCCGCGACCGTTTTACCGAGTCAGAGGCTCGTATTTTCCCATAACTCATATATTTCCCTGCTGTGAATTTTAAGGTATGTCAAATATTTTTTCAGACAAGTTTAAAATTAACAGAAACTTAGGGTTTTCGGTTTTTTGTTTTCGTGTTTTCCGTCGATCGAACTTCTAATCAGTTTCTAACAAGCTAGTAATGGTTTAGTTGTCTCTGATACCACTGTAAGTCCATGTCACGCACCCCACGAACTTGCGGGGAGGCGGAATATATGAAAAACGATTATCAAAGCTTTGTAACACGGACTTGAGCGCATGAATCGTTATCTAAACCATTACTAACTAAAAGCTAGAGGTTTAACTACTCGCATACGAAGTTATACCTCACGTTACTTGTCCTTCGGGTCTTCATCGCGGTCCTCCACTCCTCGTAGGCTCCTTGGAACATCGGCACCTCAACGGCCTCCTCGAATCAACGACGATCCACCCGAAAGCTCATACGCCAAGCTTAATCTCAAACTTGAGATAACTAGGTTGCTTAAAGTGCTAATCTAAGCTACCTAGGGGATATAGAGTGAGGTTATGGATGTATTAGTCTAGCTAACCCTTGATCTCAACACATGAGAGGTTAGGGTTAGGGTTTGAGGAGAGAGTGAGCTTGAGGAGAGAGAAGGTGAGAATGATAATGAGAATGAAAAAGCTTCTCACTTGAATATATGAAACATAATGAATTATCAAATAAATGATTAATCACCATGCTTCATTAATTCAATATGAGCGATTCACTATGTGAGTCATTAAGCAATAAATGATGCATTAATGACATAGTGAATCACACAAATGAGTCACAAATTTCATTTAATGCAATGCCACTTCCCTCCCCAAGTCACCACTCTTCTAGAAGCTTCTCGACAAATTACGAGAACGCCCCTCCTGTAGGGTTGCTAGGCACGCGCACAAGGGTCTACGAGGCATCAACTATGCCCGATTAAAAATTTAGCCGTGCCGAACAACCCGAATACGGAACTTTAAACTAGAGATTAGGCGAAAACTAACATGCTAAACACTTTAACACTAAGTGAGAGGGATTACAACCTTTGTAGATCCGGTCCTTCACTTCATATGCTCCGTGTTGTGGTCCCTTCGCTGCGATCATCGGGATCCGGACTCTTGAGAGGTTCCACGAAGAGAAAGATGCAACCTTTGCTTCCGATCTTCGATACTAAGATGATCTACCTTGAAGTTTCTTTAACACAAGCTAACACTCATGAAATGATGTGAACACCCTCATCTAAATGGCAAGGGAAGATGAGGATGATGAAGTAGGATTTTTGCTCTCTTTATTTATCTTTTTCTCACAATTATTCATCACTTGGAAAAATCAAGAAAGCTTTTTTCCATGAAAGAATGAAGGAAGAAGATGAACAATATTTTGTGAATCCATTTGTGATGAATAGGAAAAGGAGATAATGATCAATTATGCAACCATGGTTCACTTAACCATTGTAGAGAATTAACCAAGGGTTAGGGTTTTGGGTTGAGCTAAGAATGAGTCATAAGTAAATATCTTTTCCATGACAAAACAAAAACCTTCTAGAATCATCTAGAAACCATTAACCCAAATCAAACCCTAATCTTGATTAATCTTTACTAAACATGTTGCATTAGTTATCATATCATGTTACAATATTATATATCACATATATAATATTTATTGTAACCAAATAAAATAATACAATTAACATATATCGCATATATATCAATGTATTACCCGAGTGAGAAAAAGAATCATTTAGTGAGCAAATATTAGATAATGTAATTTAATATATCATATATATTATTATACATTAAATTATCGAATCAACACTTGATCCGACAATCCGGCTATATCGCATATAACCGACTAATATTTATCCGTACCGATTCATCGAATCAACACTTGATCCGATGACCCGGCTGATATCATATATCGCGAGAATAGAATACGGTATCACATACCGCATTATCCTCGGTCCCGCACATATCACATATGCGCTCCTACTCCGTTTTGCCTGAGTCAAGAAACCTCTGTGTAGGACTCTAAAGAATCGTCAATACGCCGGCAGTAGGTGATGATCATATCAAACACCCACAAGCTGCAAGCGGTCAGCTAAACGTAACAGCTACCCAGGTATTGAGCACTCAGAAGATCAACAAGCAAGCCTGTACATTCTCCTGTGAATCCAAACAGTAACACTCCCGTACAGTCCGGTCTCGTCGTCTGATATGTCGCATATCTCGCCTACGGGTGGTAAACGTCAGACCCCAGTAGCTCGATAAGTCGTGTCGATTTGAGGTCTATAACAGTTCGAGAAACTGCTGATAACACTTACCAGTAAATCTCAGCAACCCTGGCCAGGGATTTCCGGTTATAGCCAATCGAACACAGCACAACATCAACTCCCTATACCGGGAGAGACGAATCCCCTCCTATCGCTCATTGCCTCCATGTGATTCGGGACTGTACCCAAAAGCCACCTTTTTGCACGCCCTCTTGGACGTGGTATGATGGAAATCAAAGCACAGTGGGAATCACACAAGACTCTATGACGATCTCGGGTCGACAGACTACTCTGTACCAGTGTCACCGGAGAACTGCCATCTGACGTATGGTATAATACCATCTGGGAGTTCTCGGCGAGTCCGTCCAGTGTACCCAGTCTTCACTGAGCACCCGTACACCATCCTTGATGTCAAACACCGATGGATATAGGATCATCCATCGCCCATCATATGGGTCAAGATGCGTATACGCTAGTCTACTCTGGTGCATCGATGCCCTGTCTCGATACACCCACGACTAGGAACAGTTATAGGATGTACTCGTCGACTACCGTGGCCCCACTAGTATGATCTCATCATAGTCCTAGTAGTCGAGTATATATCCTAAGGGCTTTATCAACATGTAACATAGAGACAATCAGAGTACATGTTAAGATAAAGTACAACCAGATAGCATACTATCATGTCGAGCAAGAAAGTCCTCCCTATATATGTCCTAGCATCCACTACAATATACATCGTATGTACAGTAATGGCCTCTAGGGCATACATATAACTAACAATCTCCCACTTGCACTAGGGCCATCTGTTATGGTATCGCATACCCAACAATTAGCTGCGGTTGAAGTATCTCATACTCAACCATCCCGTAAAAGTCTCTACTGGGAAAAAGGCCTTTGTGAGTGGATCCGCGCTGTTGTCCTCTGTGTCTGCTCTCCTAACCTCAATCTCCCTGGAGATCAACCATCTCCATGATCAGGTGATACTGCCTAAGAATTATATCTGGATTTCTGATGGGACGGTAGTTCCTTGGCTGAAGCCACAACTCCATTATCACACAATGGTAGGAACGAAGTTCATCGCATGAACTTATATGTATCCAGACTGCCTCTTTGGTAGCATCCTTGGCAACGATGTATCTTGCCTTTAATCGTCTACTTTGTCCCGGTATCTAGCTTGGAACTCTTCCAACATACCGTCCCTCCACTAAGGGTATAGACAAGCCTGTGACTGACATTCAGTCGTCCTTATCAGCCTGGAACCTTTCCAGTGATTCTCCCCAGGATCGATTGATACCATCTCACTACAACTAGTGAGTATCCTAACATCCAATTAGATCTATCTCATAGATCCAAAACCTAGGATTTAGGAGGTATCACTTTGATCCTATATGGAGAATCCTTGTGATAAGCGGAGATTGATCGAGCGTAGCATAGGAAACTCCTTCCCTATCAAGAGTATGTCATCCACGTACTCTTCGAGGATCACCACTATACTCTCTACTACCTTTTCGTATATACAAGGTTCATCTACCATTTTGATGAAGTCAAACTCTTTGACTACCACATCAAAACAGATGTTCCAACTCCGCGATGCCTGTTTTATCATATAAAACATCTTGCACACGTTTCTGCTGCTCCCACTGTCTACGAAGCCCTCTGGCTGTGTACTTATAGACGCTCTCTTCTAAAACATCACTTAGAAAAGCAGTCATGACACCCAACCACCAGATATCGTAGTCATGGTATGTAGCCGTGGCAAGTAGGATCTGGATGGACTTAAGCATAGATCCTTAAAAAAGGTTTCAACATAATCCATACCTGGTCTATGATGCAAACCTTTAACAAGTCTAGCTTTGAAAGTCTCAACTTTTCCATGTACACCAAGTAATCTTCTCAAGATATACTTGCTCCTGATGGGGATTTAACCCTTCAGATAAAGCAACCAAAGTCCATACTTTTTTGGTGTATAAGGATTCCATCTCAGATCGATAAGCACCCAGCCATTCTTACAGAGTCCCACTCCTGATGGCCAGCTCGAAACTAGTTAGGTCATCATCTCATGATGCAATCCTCGCTCCCACTGTCATAGAGAAACCGAAGTATCTCTCAGGTGGGTGAGAAACCGTACTAGATCGGCGGAGAGGCTGAGGTTCGTTGGAAACTATTGAATCCTTTGGTTCTACCAAATCATCAGCTGCAGTTTGTATAGCTGGAACCTTTCCAGTTCTATATAACAGACCTTGCCTCGAGCTTGTCCGGATTTTGCTTTTAGACATAGTCCGAACAACCCCAAATCTTAACAAGCTTAAGATATGGGCTATTCCCTTTCCATATCATATATGAAGTGGTAGGCAACTGATTTGATTTGAACCCTATTCAATAGGTATGCAGCTTCTCAAGTGCATAACTCCCAAAAGGAAATAGGCAACTCAGTAGTACTCATCATAGAGCACACCATATCACATAGGGTGCTATTGCTCTGCCCCGATACACCGACGTGCTGTGGTGTATACGGAGGAGTAATGCTGAGAGAGAATCTCATTCTCCTTTAGAATAGTCCAGGAATTTCGTGCTCAAGTATTCTCCTCCTTGATCACATCGAAGGACATAATACTTTTACCCGTATTTTTGGTTCTCTACTTCTAATTTATATTCTGTGAATATCTTAAAAGGTTCGGACTTGTGTTTCAGCAGGAACATATGTCTGAATCTTGAGAGATCATCAGAGAATGTAATGAAGTACAAAGAACCAGTCTTGGCATGTGTAGACAGGGGACCTTCATACATCAGCATGTATCAATCCCAAGAGTTCACTAACTCTTTCTCTGTTTCCAATAAACAGAGCTATGGTCATCTTATCTTTGTGACATGACAGGCAAGTTTCACAAGATGTAAATTCAAACTAATTTAAATATGCATCTAAATGTAACTTTAGCCAGTCGGGTCGCATTGATATGACCTAGTCTACAATACCTCAAGAAGGATTCATTCATTTCTGAACTCTTCCTCTTGTGTGTGTTCCGTATACTAAGAACTGTAGTTTGATTTAGAACGTCAATGCTTTTAGATAACGTGCCTGAACCGATCAACTCTTGATATAGGAAATGTTCAAAACATTATCCAACAATACAAAATTATATCCTTTTTTTTACTAATAAAGAGACTGATATGATTTTGTATATCAGGTTTGGTATCTAATAACATTTGTTCAGAATCAATGTATTCCGGTAATACAGGGTGATAGTGACCAACAGACTTGGCTGCAACACTTGCACCGTTTTCTGTTTCATGAAACTTATCACCCGTTCTCAGTTCTTTACCTATCTGTAGCCCATGTAACAGATTACATATACGGGATCCTGATCCGGTATTACATACCCAGGACGTAAAGGATACTGAGAAACAGTTCTTTGTAATGAACACACCCGAAGATGATGCATCAACATGTACTTTCTTCGTTTGGGCGGCACGGGAAATCTGGTATTCCCCAATTTCCTGCTCTGTCTTATAACAATTATAAGTTGGAGCGGGACCAACGTTCCCCAGCTCAGTATAACAAGCGGGTTCAGTCAATATATCCGTTTTATTATCTTGATTAAGGCGTGATATGGTCGCTATCTGGAGAGAGAGAGAAGAAAACACTCAGCGTATGCTCTTGCAAGATTAGATTGGTTATATAATATATCTAATCAGGATGTCTCCCACTGTTTTAGTCAAATCTTCCTTCAAACCCTAAAAGGAAAGACTAGCCGGGATTAATTACACGCTACAAGTTCGCCAATCTTTCAGCCAGGCCAGTGTCGGTACTTTGAGGGAGGTCCCCCATGCTTTCGCACGAACCTAATTAATGTAAACCTCGTTTTCCCAGAGGCGTAACCCTGTTGACACCTTTCTAGACACCTACTTGATCGGCTAATTGTAATGTGTAAAACTCTCCCAGGAGTAACTCTTACTCGCAGCGGGTATCGGGATCCAACTATCTTATAGAAGGTATGCAATCTCATTGCAAATTTCAACACTTGAAATTCCCAATAATATTTTGCCCCTAACGTGCTATGACCTTGACGAAAGCCAGCAAACCATAGACCGCTAGTCAAGTTCAACCCGTACATTTCTTGATTGAATTAAACCCACCCGCACGAACCTTGACGAAAGCCAACAAAGCCGCACGACTACCTTAATCCAATCGCATCGTATGCTAGCAGATAAGCAGCATATAGCTACCGCACACTGCACCTTGACGAAAGCCAACAAATGCAGCACGAATACTATATACAACTTATCTGAAATGACGGAGGGCTACGACAGGTTTTTCTGAAAACCTATTGCGTAATGAACTTGATATCGTTGTAGAATCGAGTGATTTTAAATGGAGTGTTTTTGAGGCTTTTCTAGTTTTGCTAAAGGGGTCACTCCCGGTGAAGGGATCGTCGGCCCTTTCCTCATCGAATAAGGTGCAGGATATTTCACAAATACCACTATGCAAAGCAGAAACTATAGAAGCAATCAAAAGACAAACCGAGTTTGTAGCATCTGCCAGTTATTGCTAAAGGAGTCACTCCCGGTGAAGGGATCTCGGTCCTTTCCTTATCGAATAAGGTGCTGGATGTTCTACAAGGAACACCGCTATGCAAAGCAAGAACTGTAGCTACCAGTTTTTATAAACAAGTTTCTACAACATCTTAGGTTTCTTTTATTTCATTAATCTCATTAATGAAGTCCCATTTTATTATGCTTCATAAGCATCACATTTGAAAACGAAATCTGCAATATAACATATATCTCATATATATAATATAAACATTCGTCTCAGGCAGTAATATGATCTCATCACAGAACATTGCAGCAGAAGAACATATATGAAATATTGGATATACTAGGACGTCCGTGTTTTCAATACGAGCCAGTATAAAACACGGATTCCACGGTTGCGATGAATAGCCAAACCCACATCCCTAGACCCCTACGAGAGCGGCAAGTAACACTGCCAATTCTAGTGTTAGGAGACCCGGTCTCGACTCCTCGAGATGATCTCCCACTGGACCCTAGAACCCGGTTACTTGTGCTCCCCTCCTTGGGTCTACCTAATGCGGAAAAGTAAATAATATACAACGGTGACAGCTTCCGCTACCTGGAAGTGCCCCAATAAAAGAATATTACATACAAATGAATTTTACATGAATGAAAAAGAAAAGCTCTCATCTCACATAAAACCCCCGGCTATTCAAACGCGACGATCCAATACAACATATTACAGCAACACATAATATCTCATATCATCAATGTAATCAAGTATGCGTATCCCGATTGTCGTTGATGTATAGCAACGAAGCCGGCGATACACAACATACTACGCTTACGGTCACAGAAAAGAAAGTGTATAACTACAACAGTTGGAATCCGCAACCTCTTTAGACATCACATGCCTAACCAAATGAATTCCTTAGACATCACATGCCTAACAATTATAAACCCCGCATTTTAGTCTCATTATCGAAAACTCTTTTCAATATGAAGTCGGGCAATTCAACAAGATTCCCGACGTCCTGATCGAATGCTCGTCGCAAACTTTAGTAGACGGCCGCACCCCCGATACCGTCGACGAAGTGCACCAAGGCGGAACACCTCTACCGGGAGCACCCGAACGGATACTTTCGGCGACGGGGTTCTCCTATAGTCACTTGGTCGGGGCTATGGAGTGAGGCTGTCTATTAAGTTTACCCGGCAAGTATCCGCGTATGCTACGTGATTGCGACGGACTTTTGATCGCATCAAAATTCCGTGGCAACCGATCATCTGAGACTAAACTGCTATGTCTATAATATTCAAATTAGTTATCTCATAACTACCTGTGGATTCCAATTATTGTATCACATTCCAGATAAATAGAAAAAGTTAAACTTTCCGATCGAATCATCAAGCACCCAAGATTTCCCCAATATATCTCAACACTTGAAATTAGTTTAAAAACATCCATTACATGCCACAGTACCAATGGTCCAGCCGTAGAAGGGTCAAGCCAACGCCTCACATGTGGCACGCCGTACTGCCCCAAACCTAAGGTTCAAAAGGCAGTTCAAGACGGCCAAATAATCGAGTTAAGGTTTGTTGTCTTCTAGAGGATCCACCGAGTTACTTGCACGACTTAGAACATTCTTAAACACGAGAAAAAAAATCCAACTTTTGAAAAATTTTCCGACAGGGGAAAAAGTGAGTTATTGATATCCGTTCGAACTTTTTAACAGTTTCTAAAAGTTATCCGGAAAACCACATAGACAAAATCTGATACTCCGATCGAAACACCGAATCCCCAAAACAACCCCAGAAAATTCAACTCTTGAATAAATATTAAAAATTCCCAGAAAATCCAGCATAATAAAATAGGAGTTACTGTGCAAACAGAAATTGATGACGTCATCATTTCGCCGCGGAACCGCCGCAGAAGGCATGCTTCTACCGCGGTTCCGCCGCGTGTTGTACTGTTCATCAAAAAATTTTTGTACCGTAATTCTTAGAATTCCCTACTGAATTTTTTAAGCATTTTTAATGTGGAAAAATCCCGGTTTTTAGAAAAAGTCCAGAGAGCGGGTTTTATCGGGGTTTCGGGTTTCGATCGGACTTTAAACTTCGTCTAGACTTCACCTAAAGCTCTAGCTTGGCTCTGATACCACTGTAGGGTTGCTAGACACGCGCACAAGGGTCTACGAGGCATCAACCATGCCCGATTAAAAATTTAGCCGTGCAGAACAACCCGAATACGGAACTTTAAACTAGAGATTAGGCGAAAACTAACATGCTAAACACTTTAACACTAAGTGAGAGGGATTACAACCTTTGTAGATCCGGTCCTTCACTTCATATGCTCCGTATTGTGGTCCCTTCGCTGCGATCATCGGGATCCGGACTCTCGAGAGGTTCCACGAAGAGAAAGATGCAACCTTTGCTTCCGATCTTCGATACTAAGATGATCTACCTTGAAGTTTCTTTAACATAAGCTAACACTCATGAAATGATGTGAACACCCTCATCTAAATGGCAAGGGAAGATGAGGATGATGAAGTAGGATTTTTGCTCTCTTTATTTATCTTTTTCTCACAATTATTCATCACTTGGAAAAATCAAGAAAGCTTTTTTCCATGAAAGAATGAAGGAAGAAGATGAACAATATTTTGTGAATCCATTTGTGATGAATAAGAAAAGGAGATAATGATCAATTATGCAACCATGGTTCACTTAACCATTGTAGAGAATTAACCAAGGGTTAGGGTTTTGGGTTGAGTTAAGAATGAGTCATAAGTAAATATCTTTTCCATGACAAAACAAAAACCTTCTAGAATCATCTAGAAACCATTAACCCAAATCAAACCCTAATCTTGATTAATCTTTACTAAACATGTTGCATTAGTTATCATATCATTTTACAATATTATATATCACATATATAATATTTATTGTAACCAAATAAAATAATACAATTAACATATATCGCATATATATCAATGTATTACCCGAGTGAGAAAAAGAATCTTTTAGTGAGCAAATATTAGATAATGTAATTTAATATATCATATATATTATTATACATTAAATTATCGAATCAACACTTGATCCGACAATCCGGCTATATCGCATATAACCGACTAATATTTATCCGTACCGATTCATCGAATCAACACTTGATCCGATGACCCGGCTGATATCATATATCGCGAGAATAGAATACGGTATCACATACCGCATTATCCTCGGTCCCACACATATCACATATGCGCTTCTACTCCATTTTTCCTGAGTCAAGAAACCTCTGTGTAGGACTCTAAAGAATCGTCAATACGCCGGCAGTAGGTGATGATCATATCAAACACCCACAAGCTGCAAGCGGTCAGCTAAACGTAACAGCTACCCAGGTATTGAGCGCTCAGAAGATCAACAAGCAAGCCTTTACATTCTCCTGTGAATCCAAACAGTAACACTCCCGTACAGTCCGGTCTCGTCGTCTAATATGTCGCATATCTCGCCTAGGGGTGGTAAACGTCAGACCCCAGTAGCTCGATAAGTCGTGTCGATTTGAGGTCTATAACAGTTCGAGAAACTACTGATAACACTTACCAGTAAATCTCAGCAACCCTGGCCAGGGATTTCCGGTTATAGTCAATCGAACACAGCACAACATCAACTCCCTATACCGGGAGAGACGAATCCCCTCCTATCGCTCATTGCATCCATGTGATTCGGGACTGTACCCAAAAGCCACCTTTTTGCACGCCCTCTTGGACGTGGTATGATGGAAATCAAAGCACAGTGGGAATCACACAAGACTCTATGACGATCTCGGGTCGACAGACTACTCTGTACCAGTGTCACCGGAGAACTGCCATCTGACGTATGGTATAATACCATCTGGGAGTTCTCGGCGAGTCCGTCCAGTGTACCCAGTCTTCACTGAGCACCCGTACACCATCCTTGATGTCAAACACCGATGGATATAGGATCATCCATCGCCCATCATATGGGTCAAGATGCGTATACGCTAGTCTACTCTGGTGCATCGATGCCCTGTCTCGATACACCCACGACTAGGAACAGTTATAGGATGTACTCGTCGACTACCGTGGCCCCACTAGTATGATCTCATCATAGTCCTAGTAGTCGAGTACATATCCTAAGGGCTTTATCAACATGTAACATAGAGACAATCAGAGTACATGTTAAGATAAAGTACAACCAGATAGCATACTATCATGTCGAGCAAGAAAGTCCTCCCTATATATGTCCTAGCATCCACTACAATATACATCGTATGTACAGTAATGGCCTCTAGGGCATACATATAACTAACAATCTCCCACTTGCACTAGGGCCATCTGTTATGGTATCGCATACCCAACAATTAGCTGCGGTTGAAGTATCTCATACTCAACCATCCCGTAAAAGTCTCTACTGGGAAAAAGGCCTTTGTGAGTGGATCCGGGCTGTTGTCCTCTGTGTCTGCTCTCCTAACCTCGATCTCCCTAGAGATCAACCATCTCCATGATCAGGTGATACTGCCTAAGAATTATATCTGGATTTCTGATGGGACGGTAGTTCCTTGGCTGAAGCCACAACTCCATTGTCACATAATGGTAGGAACGAAGTTCATCGCATGAACTTATATGTATCCAGACTGTCTCTTTGGTAGCATCCTTGGCAACGATGTATCTTGCCTTTAATCGTCTACTTTGTCACGGTATCTAGCTTGGAACTCTTCCAACATACCGTCCCTCCACTGAGGGTATAGACAAGCCTGTGACTGACATTCAGTCGTCCTTATCTGCCTGGAACCTTTCCAGTGATTCTCCCCAGGATCGATTGATACCATCTCACTACAACTAGTGAGTATCCTAACATCCAATTAGATCTATCTCATAGATCCAAAACCTAGGATTTAGGAGGTATCACTTTGATCCTATATGGAGAATCCTTATGATAAGCGGAGATTGATCGAGCGTAGCATTGGAAACTCCTTCCCTATCAAGAGTATGTCATCCACGTACTCTTCGAGGATCACCACCATACTCTCTACTATCTTTTCGTATATACAAGGTTCATCTACCATTTTGATGAAGTAAAACTCTTTGACTACCACATCAAAACAGATGTTCCAACTCCGCGATGCCTGTTTTATCATATAAAACATCTTGCACACGTTTCTGCTGCTCCCACTGTCTACGAAGCCCTCTGGCTGTGTACTTATAGACGCTCTCTTCTAAAACATCACTTAGAAAAGCAGTCATGACACCCAACCACCAGATATCGTAGTCATGGTATGTAGCCGTGGCAAGTAGGATCTGGATGGACTTAAGCATAGATCCTTAGAAAAGGTTTCAACATAATCCATACCTGGTCTATGATGCAAATCTTTAACAAGTCTAGCTTTGAAAGTCTCAACTTTTCCATGTACACCAAGTAATCTTCTCAAGATATACTTGCTCCTGATGGGGATTTAACCCTTCAGATAAAGCAACCAAAGTCCATACTTTCTGTGTGGGACTCTAAAGACTCGACACTACGCTGGCAGTGGGTTTAACCACAGACCGCAAGCGGCACTAGCTGTACGTAACGGTCACCAGGTAGATGTCGATAAGAAGGCCGATGAGGAAAACCATCCGAACCCCTACTGAGCCTGATGTGACAATCTCCGTACAGTCCGGTCTGTTCGTCTAAGACTATCGCATATCAAGCCTAGGGGGCGGCAAGCGTCAGTCCCCTAATAGCTGTATAAGTCGTGTCGGAGCGAAACCCATTACACCCTGAGAAGCTACTGGAACCTACCAGTATATCTCACTTGCCCTGGCCAGGGACTTTGCGTAATGGCTCTCTGACACAGTGCGATATCAACTCCCAATACGGGAGAGACGAATCCTATCTAACCGCCACTGCCTCCAAGTGCTCGGGACTGCACCCAACTGCTACCTGTTTGCACGACTCCTTTGAGCCGTGGTAGGGTAGCAATCTAAGAACAATGGGACACACTCGAGGCGAAGTAGCAGTGTCAAGTCTGCGGACTATGCTGTACTCATGTCACCTGGGAACTCTTAACTGACGATGGGTATAACACCAACCATTCAGTTCCCCGGCGAGTCCTGTCCGGTGTACCCGTATCCTAACGAGCACCTGTATACTATCTCTAGTATGACGTACTGATGGCTGTGGGACAGACCATCTCCCCAACTGGGATGAGAAGCGTATACACTTAATCTACTCCGGAATATCGATGCCCTATCCCGATAATCCAACGACGAGGGACCTGTATAGGATGTTGCTTACAGACTACCCAGCCCCCACTAGTGTGACTGCCATCACAACGCTGGTAATTAAGCAAAGATCCTATGGGCTCTACTAATATGTATAAGTGATACGTTACAAGAAACATATGCACATATTAAAGTAGACACAAACCAAGTAGCATACTATCATTTTTAGTAGGACTGTTATATACAACTGTGAATATCCCAAGCTTCCATTAAGTAATATACAACCTACTATGATACAATAATGGCCCCTAGGGCATATACACTAACACCTTGGGTCTATCCTAGGAGCAAAAACAGTAAAAAGAAATTATACAATGACGGCTACAACCCCGACCCGGTTGTGCGGCCAAAAATAATATTACATCAATTTACATATTACATGAATTGAAAGGTAAAAGAAAACTCTCATCTCACAACCCCCCCGGCTATTCATCCGCGACAATCCAACGAATTCATATATACATACCATCAACATCACAGATCACAGATATGTATAACCCCTACTAATCGACGTATAGCGATTAGTAGACGTTAAATACATATAAAACATTACAGATATAACCATTAGCCAAAGTCTACAGAAAATCGACCAAAATACGGATTTCTAATCACCCCAAAAACAAACTTGTTCTCTGGAAAATCTGGGCAGAAAAGAAACATCCAAAAAATCCCAAAACACCACCAGAAACAAACTGCAGGAGAAACGATCCACGGCCGAGTCAACTCGGCTGCGGATCCGTGGCAGAAGCAAGCTTCTGCCGCGGAACCACGGCGAGTTGGTCGGCTCGTGCAATCGTTTTTCTTGCCTGTTTATAGAAAAGCCTGAGCCGATTTTTAAGACATGATTTTTTATTTTTAGAGCAGAAAAAAAAATCGGCATCAACTAGGTTTTTCCGGGGTGTTTTGCGGTTTTTTCGTTCGGTCGATATGCTAAATACTTTGCTAACATGCTAGGGTGTGTTTAGTTAGGCTCTGATACCAATGTAAGTCCACGTTACCTCTCCCGGTTCTTTCGGGCTTGCGGAAATGGTGAAAAACGATTTTTAGGGTTTGGGTAACATGGACTACAAAAACGGATCTTGGCTAAACTACACACTAGCAACCTAAATAGAGAGTTGTCTACTCGGTTAGGGGTTATACCACAACTTAAACTCCTTCTTCTTTACTCTTGATGGTGGTCGGATGGTGCTTTCCTCGTCGCCTACTCTTGTCAAAGATGGATCCACCTGAGGGTTTCTTCCTTGAGCTCCTATCTCGAACTTTGAGAGAACTAAGATCTTTGGCTTGCTAGACCTTCAACCTTAGAGAGAGTAGAGAGTAGCTTTGGGTGTTTTATCTTCAAGGAGATGTTTCTCAACACATGAGAATTGTTCTCCTTGAACTAGAGGAGGAAGAAGAAGAATAGAGGAGAGAGAATGGTTATGATAGAATGAGATGGTATTTTTACAACCATAACATAATAAGTGAATTATCTAATAATAATATTAATCCAAAAATGAAAAAGGTGATGGATGGTTTGATGAGACTATTATCATATCACATTAAATGTTTTTTGCTAGAATCAAAGAGCATCTTTGATGTGTAATGATGATAGTCAATGTTTCAACCATGGTCAACAAGTCAACCTTGGTCAACAAGTCAACAAACCCAACCATGACACAATTTCATTTAATTAATATTATTAATTGATATATCACAAATTCATTAGGGTTTGGAAAAAGACGACTGTGAACTGTGCATACACACCCGTTTCGAAACCCTAATGAAAATCCTCTTCCTCCGCCTCAATCAACTGTGCATACACACCCGCATTCGTGTTCCGAGGAATATGAATACTATGAGATAAAACTAACCCCAAAACATATACTAGGATCTGGCTCAAACCAGAGCCCGCTAGTAATATCCGTCTGGACTCCAAACGTGCACAAGTGCACGGATGAGAACGAACCCTGCCGCAAAACCACGCGACCTCTACTCTTTTTGGCCCAAAGGCGAATAACCCTCTGTGTGGGACTCTAAAGACTCGACACTACGCTGGCAGTGGGTTTAACCACAGACCGCAAGCGGCACTAGCTGTACGTAACGGTCCCCGGGTAGATGCCGATAAGAAGACGGACGAGGTGAAACCCATCTGAACTTCTACCGAGTCTGCATATGACAATCTCTGTACAGTCCGGTCTGTTCGTCTGATACATCGTATGGCTGGCCTAGGGGACGGTAAACGTCAGTCCCCTAATAGCGGTACAAGTCGTGTCGGAGTGTAGCCCAGAACACCCTGAGATAACACTGGAAACCTACCAGTATATCTCGCTTGCCCTGGCCAGGGACTACTTGTGTAATGGCTCTCCTAGACACAGCGCGATGTCAACCCCCAATACCGGGAGAGACGAATCCTGTCTAACCGTCACTGCCTCCAAGTGCTTCGGGACTGCACCCAAAAACTACCTGTTTGCACGACTCCTTTGAGCCGTGGTAGGGTAGTGCAGTGGGAACACACTCGAGACGAAGTGACAGTGTCAAGTCAGTGGACTAAGCTGTACTCATGTCACCTAGGAACTGATAACTGACGATAGGTATAATACCAACCAACAGTTCCCGACGAGTCCTGTCCAGTGTACTCGTAACCTAACGAGCACCCGCATACTATCTCAAGTACGACGTACTGACGGCTGTGGGACAGACCGTTTCCCAAGCTGGGATGAGAAGCGTATACGCTAGTCTACTCCGGAGTATCGATGCCCTGTCTCGATAGTCCTACGACTAGGGACCTGCATAAGGATGTGCTTGTGGATTACCCAGCCCCCACGAGTGTGACTGCCATCACAACGCTGGTAATCAAGTAAAGATCCTAAGGGCTCCACTAATGTGTAAAGGCGATATGCTAAAAGAAACACATGCACACATTAAAGCAGAAACAAACCAAGTAGCATACTACTATATTGAGCAAGATTGTTTATACAAGGTGAATATCCCAAGCTTCCATCAAGTAATATACAAACTAGTATGATACAATAATGGCCTCTAGGGCATATACACTAACAAGTAGTTAAAGCCTCTAGTAGTTTGTTAGTTTCTAGTTTAGCAAAGATTCGGCTTTTAGTCAATGTTGCCTTGCGTCAAAAATAATTGTTTTTCGCCGTTTCTGCCTCCCCGTAAGAACCGGGGTGAGCAACGTGGACTTACAGTGGTATCAGAGCCTAGCTAAACATAAACTAGCAAGTTAGCAAAGTGTTAAGAATATCGATCGGAAAAATTCACAAAACAAGTCCGGGAAAATTTTCACTTTCTGTCGATTTTTTATACCGTTCAAAAAATTATTTGATATACATGAAAAATCGGCTCAGGCTTTTGTTAGAACACCCAGCAAAATTGAGCCGCTGACTCGGCCAACTCACCGCGGAACCGCGGCCAAACCATGTGTTTGGCCACGGATCCGCGGCCGAGTTGACTCGGCCGCGACTCCGTTTTGCTGCAGTGTTCTTATATGGTTGTTTTGGGATTTTTAATACATGTTGTTTCTACCCAGATTTTCCAGAGAACAAAATGACTTTTGGGGTGGTTACAAATCTGTATTTTGATCGATATTCCGTAGACTTTGGCTAATGGATATTATCTGTGATGTGATATATGTATTGAACGTCCGCTAATCGCTATACGTCGATTAGTGGGGGTTATACATATCTGTGATCTGTAATGTTGATGGTTTGTGTATATGAACTCGTTGGATTGTCGCGGATGAATAGCCGGGGTGGATGTGAGATGAGAGTTTCTTTTTCTTTCATTCATTGTAAAATTTGTAAATTGATGTAATATTATTTGTTTGGCCGCACAACCGGGTCGGGGTTGTAGCCGTCATTGTATAATTTCTTTTTACTGTTTTTGCTCCTAGGATAGACCCAAGGTGGGGTGCACAAACTATCGGGTATCTCGAAATGACGAGTGGCCTACTCACGGTGTTGAGGGAGGTTGCTTCGCTTCGGGTACTTGGCGGGTAGTTTGCCGCACCCGTAGGGGTCTAGGGTGGGGTTTGGCTATTCATCGCGACCGTGTAATCCGCCTTTCGTTGCAGGCTCGAACGAATAGCGGATTCCTAGTATATCCAAAGTGTTCATCAGTGATCTGGATTGGCTATCATTGCTATATATCTATATATGATATCTATTTAGGTGTTGCTTATGTTTTGCATCCGCGCTAGTCCAGCCCTGCTCTGTCGTTAGTTAAGTAACCTAACGGGTGATGACGGGACCCCGTGGCGAATGCGGATGGTATAAGCGTACGCCATATTTTGGTTGTTTTCTGCAATGGTAGGATTAAATGATGGGACACATTAAAATTAATGCAAGAAAATAAACCAAGTAAATGTCGTTGGAACACTTTGAAAACCACTCGGTTCTTTTCAAAACCAGCATTTTAAACGCGGAGCTTGAACCACTCCTTTTAAAATCTATCTCGTTCCATCGATTATATCAAGTTCACTACGTTCACGGTTTCGTCAAAACCATTCGTAGCCCTCCGTCATTTCGTATGAATATTCAATAGTATTCAAGCTATGTTTGTTGACCTTCGTCAAGGCATAGTGATTGGTAGCTATTGGGTGTTCATATGTAGCATAGATAGATGCGTTGGTTTGGGACAGTCGTATTACCTTGTTGACCTTCGTCAAGGTTATATACGAGTGGGTTCAAATTAACCTGGACAATGACGGGTAGAACTTGATATGTGTCTTATGATTTGTTGACATTCGTCAAGATCATAAGAGCATGGGGCAAAAATCCACATCGGGAGTTTCAAAAGAACTGAAACTTGCTAGCGCTGCATACCATTTGGAGTGTGATGATTCTGGTAGGATTCCTTTAGTTTTGTCACGCGATGATATTTGGATTCCGATCCTACTGTGAGTATATGCTACTCCTCCGGAACTTTCTCACTTAACGATCAATGCTATAAACCAAGTAGGTGTCTAGAAAGGTGTTAGCAGGGCTATGCCCACAGGGAAAAGAGGTTACTTAATTAAGGAACTTCGCGAAAGCGTTGGAAAACCTCCCTCGAAGTACCGACACCAGCCTGGCTGAACGGTTAAGCAAGTATTGTATGGTGAGATTGATCCTGACTAATTCTTCCTTTATGGTTTGAGGAGGGATTCGAGAGACAGTGGGAGCCATCCTGTTTAGATAAATTAAAAACCAATCTAAACTTGCAAGAGCATCATGCTAAAGTGTTTTCTTCTCTCTCTCTTTATTGCAGCGACCCAGTGACCAGACATAGGTTACATCTAGATAATAAAATGACTGAATCTGACTGTTTTGACTGGCAAAGGTTTGTCCAGATGTCCATTGCCCATGACAAGCTGGGACACCTCTTGACTGATCCAACCCCTGCCGTCTCAGGTCCAGTTTCCCCTGTCACGGATATTCATATCCGCGAGACATCGAAAAAGAACTGTGCGAAAGCTAAGTACCTCGTGTTAGCCTCAGTTGATGGTGCATACCAGAGGCAGCACGAGAAGATGGACTTAGTCTCTATCTTCCTCCATAACAAAGATTTATTTGGAGAGCAATCTCGTATCACAAGATATGAGACCTCGAAAGAATTGCTTCAAGCGAGGTTGGTTATCGGGTCATCTGTAGGGGGCAACGTCCTTACAGAGACCAGCTCTTTTGAGCTTACGGACCTGAAGACCACGTTGAAGAATGGGTCAGATACTGACTTAGTTCAACAGTCTCTACCTACTACCCTGAAGGAAACCAGGGAAGAAGAAAGAAAGAGAAGGGCAGAAGTTTCGGGACTGGATACAGTAAAAGAGGGATGTTCCTATTATTACAGGAATGAACATTGGCAGAAGGATTGCAGGGATTGTAAAGCCAGTAGCCAGAATTCGAAGCATGTTGTGGCTTCGGCTTCGGGTGTGTTTGTAATAGAGAACTGTATGTCAGTTAACCCTACTTCCTGTGTATTGGATACCGGATCAGGATCTCATATCTGTAATTCGTTACAGGCTCTGAGAAACCGTAGGGTTATCAAGAAAGGTGATATGACTCTCAGGGTTGCTAACGGAATGAGCATGTACGCTGAATCCGTAGGGGAATATCATCTTGGACTGACAACTGGGCAGATATTGATTCTACGTAACTGTTTTTATGTACCAGGTGCGACTTGTAATATCATATCTGTATCCTTACATTCTAGGGAAGGATATGATTTTACTTTTGTAAGCGATGTAGTAAACATCTACCTAAATCAAGTTCTGATTGGGTCAGGTACATTAGAAAATGGTATATACGTATTAAATCAAGCTCAGATTTTCAGTGTCCAGAACACACTTAAAAGAAAGTCTCCGGAAACAAATCAGGCTTTCTTATAGCATTGTAGACTGGGTCACATTAATGAGACACGGTTAACAAAGTTACATAAAGAGGGATACTTGAATCCGTTCGAGTATCAGTCTTATGCCACTTGGGAATCTTATCTCATGGGAAAGATGACAAAGACTCCGTTTACTGGACACGGAGAAGGAGCAAGCGAGCTCTTGGGACTCATACACAGTGATGTGTGTGGTCCAATGTCTACACATGCGCGAAGTGGTTATTCATACTTCATTACTTTCATAGATGATTTCTCTAGGTATGGGCATGTCTTCTTGATGAAGCACAAATCCGAGGCCTTTGAGAAATTTCAGGAATACAAGAATGAAGTTGAAAAAAAAACAGGCAAAATTATCAAGACACTAAGATCTGATCGAGGTGGTGAATACTTGAGTGCCGAGTTTCTGGACTACTTAAAAGAGAATGGAATTCTCTCTCAGCGAACTCCTCCATACACACCACAACACAATAGTGTATCGGAAAGGCGGAATCGAACCCTATTGGATATGGTTCGTTCCATGATGAGTAAGGCTGAGTTGCCGCGATCTTTCTGGGGTTATGCACTAGAAACAGCTGCATATCTCTTAAACAAGGCTCCAACCAAGACTGTGCCTACCACCCCATATCAGATATGGAGTGGGAAGAAACCCTGTCTTAAGTATCTTAAGACATGGGGATGTCCAGCTTTTGTAAAAAAGCAGCATGCGGACAAGCTCGAGGCACGCTCAGTACTGTGTAAGTTTGTGGGATACCCAAAGAACTCCGGGGGTATTTTTTCTATTCCGCAGAGGAATAAAAGGTTTTTGTTTCTCAGCATGCCCACTTCTTGGAAACTGAATTTTTAGAAAATCAGATAAGTGGGAGCGCAATAGAACTGGAAGAAATTCCAGAACCACAAGCTATTACTGAAAGCTTGGAAGAACCAGAACTTTCAAGAGAACCGGACATCCCAGCGCCACTCCGCAGGAGTAGGAGGCAGTCTCATCCGCCCGAGAGATACTACGGTTTTCTCATAGACGGGGATAGAGAGGATTGCACTATTGATTATGGTGAGCCTACTAGCTTCCAGCAAGCCATTCAGAGCGGTGACTCGGTAAAATGGCTGGATGCGATGCGGACCGAGATGGAGTCCATGTACACCAACAAAGTTTGGACTTTGGACTTTGCTCCAAAAGGGGTAAAACCCGTAGGCTGCAAATGGATCTTCAGAAAGAAGATTGGTGTAGATGAGCAGGTTGAAACCTATAAAGCTAGACTTGTAGCAAAGGGTTTTCGACAAAGACCTGGTTTGGACTATGACGAGACCTTTTCTCCAGTGGCTATGCTCAAATCCATTCGGATCCTCCTTGCTTTTGCTGCCTTCCACGATTATGAGATCTGGCAGATGGACGTAAAGACGACTTTTCTAAATGGAAATTTGGAAGAGTGCGTATTTATGGATCAGCAAGAGGGTTTCATTCAGAGTGGGAGCAGCGGTAAAGTGTGCAAGTTGCTCAAGTCCATCTATGGACTGAAGTAGGCATCGCGGAGTTGGAACATCTGCTTTGATGATACTGTCAAGGAATTCGACTTTATCAAGAACCCAGATGAACCATGCATTTACAGTAAGATTGTAGGGAGAACTGTGGTATTCCTCGTCTTATACGTGGATGACATTCTCCTAATAGGAAATGATATTCCTATGCTACAGTCAGTCAAAGGATTCTTGTTACAGAGGTTCTCCATGAAGGACCTGGGTGATGCCAACTACATTCTGGGGATCCAGATCTATCGTGATAGATCTAAGAGGATGTTGGGACTTTCACAGTCAAGGTACATCGACACCATACTGAAAAGGTTCAGTATGGAAGATTTCAAGCGCGGTAATCTACCGGCTTGTCACGGAATCACCCTCTCCAAAGAGATGTCTCCCAAGACTGATTTGGAAAGGGCTCGCATGTCATTTATACCCTACGCTTCTGCGGTAGGCTCTATAATGTATGCGATGTTATGTACCAGACCAGATGTAGCATACGCATTGAGCGTTGTAAGCCGGTATCAGTCAAACCCAGGGGAGAAACACTGGATAGCGGTAAAGAACATTCTCAAGTACCTGAGAAGGACTAAGAAGATGTTCTTGGTGTATGGCGGAAAAGACCTCCAGATCGAGGCCTTTGCTGACTCCAGCTTCCAGAGTGACAAGGATGACTCCAAGTCCATGTCGGGTTATGTCTTTACCCTCAATGGAGGGGCGGTTTGCTGGACGAGTTCCAAGCAGGAGACCGTTGCTGACTCAACTATGGAAGCGGAGTACATAGCTGCTTGCGATGCCGCAAAGGAAGCTGTCTGGATGAAGAAGTTCCTCACGGAGCTTCAAGTGGTTCCTACCATTGTTGATCCAATACCGCTGTATTGCGACAACAATGGCGCTATAGCTTTAGAGAAGGAACCCAGGTCCCATCAGAAGTCCAGGCACATTTTGAGGTGGTACCACATGATCAGGGAGATCGTAGATCGCTGGGAGATCGAGGTGAAGAGAGTAGATTCGGAGAATAACACTGCAGATCCACTCACGAAGGCCCTACCCCAGACTCAGTTCGAGCGGCTGATCGAGATGATAGGTCTTCGATACGCCAGTACATGGCCTTAGTGCAAGTGGGAGATTGTTAGTGTATATGCCCTAGAGGCCATTACTGTATCATACTAGTTTGTATATTACTTGATGGAAGCTTGGGATATTCACAGTTGTACAGACAATCTTGCTCAAAATGGTAGTATGCTACTTGGTTTGTTTCTACTTCAATATGTGCATGTGTTTCTGTAGCGTTTTGAAAATCGTTTCGGTGAAATTTCGGAAAATCGGTAAAATAAGGGGGTTTTCTGTAAAAAGTCAAAATGCAAATATCTTATTATAAAAATTAAATATACATATTCTATCTATGTAATTGCTAGTATTTGGTGTTTATTGAGCCACTGGTGAAATTTCAAATTTTCTGGAAAAAAAATTTATTTTATTATTATTTTAAGCCGTCACTAATACATTTAATTAGGGAAAATTACAAATTGGAATGAGTTGAAACAAATTTTATGGATCATAAAACTTTAAATAAAATTTTATCATGTGGTTTTTGAAACGAAATCGTTTGTCAAAACGGTTTAGAAAATATCGAAGAAAAAGGCTTTTTTTCGGTGAAATTAGTGTTAATGGGAATTGGGGTATAACATTTATCATTTTTTCTCACCCACACTCACCCACACCCTCTCTCCTCTCCCCAAATCAGCAGCCCAAGCTGCCCCCACTCCCTTTTTCCCCACTTGATGTTTTGAAAAGAAAAGAAAAGAAAACAAAGGAAATGAAAGGAAATTGTTAAATGAGGTATGGGCTTTGACTTTATTCCTTGACTTGGACTATTTTCCTCACCTCACTCTCTCTCCTCTCCACACAAACCTGGCCGAACCCTCCCCCTCCTCCTACAGCAGCAGCCCCCCATTTTCCCTTCTCTTTTCTCTTCAAAACTTCATCAAAAATTGCCTCAAATCCATCAAAAAAAATCCCAAAACCCAAATCCAACTCTTACCCATTTTAGTTTAGCCTATTATGCATGGATTGTGGGGATAAGAGAGCATTTTGAGAGTCTAGATTGCAAGTTTGATCCATGGTTCATGAGGTATAAATCTTGACCTTTTGTTAAATTGTTGCTAAATACTTTAGTCTAGCTTAATTATAAGTTTATTTATGGTTTAATTGTGTGTTTGAAAATTCAAGAGAGTGGGTTGTGATCAAGTTACGGTTTGTAGTGTTTGATCATGATTTTAATGGGTAGATTAGCATGTTAATTGAATGCAAAACCCAAATTGGTTACTCGTTGCTATTTGTTAGTCTAAAATTTTGCTAATTGTGTTAATTTGGTTAACTAGGTTTTGGGAATTTAATTAATCAATTGGGATAAAAATCTAATTAGGGTATCCATGGTATTATTAACATTTTAAATTGTATTTTAATATTTTAGATCATGCAAATTGATCAGTCGAAAATATTGTATATTTTAGCCGGCAATTTCCTTAACATTTGCATACACTTAGAAGTGTTCGGCATTCATATTCTACATATTAACAAATCTGTCACAAAATATGAGATTGCATGTACTAGACTTTTTAACCGACACTTTAAAGGAAATTAACCGCATTTCATGGCATCGTATCATTTCTGTATTTGCGCAACACTTGTCTTGAGTCTGTGCAGGAAAATACGGAAGAAAAAACCAAAGAGCTAATCAACATTACGCCAATTCAATCATTTCAGATCTGATAGCAATTCAGAAGGAATTATACAATTATATATAAAGCCCAAGACCACACCAGAGAGCCCAAGCCCCAACTCACCAAAGGCGCCGCGGAACCGCAGCGGGAGCTGGCTTGCGCCGCGGTTCCGCGCCTCTTTTGACACGTCAGCATGGAATTTTTACAGCAGAATTTAGATCTCTGGGCCCACGGTCCTTTCTGACACTTCAAAGTCCAGAACTATCTCGAAGCTACTGCCAGATCAGCATAGAAGATTAAGAAAGGCTAATCCTAATTAAGCTCCTAACTAATCCTCTTCTAGAAGCTCCCTCCTAACTAATCACAACTAGAAGCTTCTCCTCTAACTAACTTTTGGAGGGAAATTCAAATTTCATCCAACAAACTTTTGGAGGGAAATTCAAATTTCATCCAACAAACTTTTGGAGGGAAATTTGAATTTCATCCAACAAACTTTTGGAGGGAAATTTGAATTTCATCAACAAACTTTAGGAGGGAAAGTTAGAATTTGAAATCCTAGATCTAGGGTTAGTTATCTATAAATAGAGCCTAGATCTAAGGGTGGAGGTTGTTCACCATTAGTTAAAAATAATTCCCTCTTTCATCATCTTCTTCCACAAGTCTCGTGACAAGGCTTGTGCGAAACCCTAACCCTAATTCCACTCTAAATCCAAGATCTTGAGTACCAAATCAAGCGAGAAGTCTTTAACCTTTTAGGAGCCGAGCCGATCTTCAATCGGGCAAGTGATCCAAGCCGATCCGCGATCCACGGAGATGAGCGAAGCCAAGTCGACGATCAAGTTCTTCCTCTTGTAGTTCTTGAGCGAATGTAACTAAATTGTTGATATCAATAAAAGGTGAAATTCATTAATCTTGCTCTCTTTTAATTCTTGCATCATGATTAGATCTCAATTTGTAATTGTTGCTCTTGTTGTGATGTTTGAGTAAAACTCCGCTCGTTAAGGAGTCGAGACGATTGTAGAATGATGATGTAACAAATTCTAATACTATTTTTAAGTCCTATGAGTTTTGTAAACCCTAGCAAGTTCAAGAATCGATGACCTAGTTTCGTAGCGATGCTTTCTTGATTGTGATCGCTCGAAATTAGGGATCTACGATCGTTTCTTGAATTTACTAGAGGCTAGAATGTGAATGACATCGACGAAAGAACAAGGGATAAGATGAAACCCTAGTTTCACAAGAAATCCCTAATTCTCATCGATGATCATCGATCTTGTATCAATTCATCGAAGGATAAGAATACGTAATTGTAAGATTACATCACATCTATAGATCCGATCGATTCCTACGAGCCTCATTTCGATTCTTGAGATTTGGTTTGGAAAAATCATCAAACTATCAATTCTTGATTCTATCTTTTAATGCTTTCTTAGATCTAGTTTTTCTCATTCTTGAACTTCAAATATAAATCTTGAATTATTTGTTTTCTTTTCATTAAAGTTTCAATTCATCTAATTCAAAAGACGAACGATTACACTTTCCCTGTGGACGATCCGCACTCACATACTAACTACAATCCGACACCGTAGTTGATTGCGGTCAAATAATTTTTGGTTGTGATTTCTTTACAATTCCATACTACACATCGAGAATTCTTTTCAATCAAATGGCGCCGTTGCCGGGGACTATTTGATTCGATTTTTCACAACAACATTTTATAACAATCACAAATCCAAACTAAATTGTTGTTTATGCATTTTTGCTAAAATGGTTGAAATTTGGGTAAAATTGCAAACTAGTTTTTTTAAACGTATATAGTTTGATGAGATTAAATTGTGGTTATGGGTTATATGACTCATTTAAGTTATTTAATAAGTATTATGGCCGCTAGAATTGTTAAAACGTCGAGTTTTGTACTAAAACGGGTAATTTTGCTTGCTAGTTTTTCGGAAAGACGGCTTTTAAAGTGAATTTGGGGTTTTTTGTGAGTTTTAACCTATTTTATATTAAAATTAGTGTTCGTGAATGTGCAAATGAGTGTATTTGGGTTTTTCTCGATGGTCTGGCGTTTGTACGCCGACGTCGAGGGTTTTTGGGTTGATTGTGGAAGCAACCATAGGTTTTGACTTATGTGGGATTCGTGTGTCGTTTTGGTCATGAGTCGGATTTTAATGCGATACGATGCGTTGTGATATGTAGGTACCCCCATGTGGACTTCGAGATGGCAAGCAAGCGCGTGGCGACGTCGGCACCGGCGAGCGAGGACCAGGTGAGTAGATTTATATCTACGGGGAGAAGTCGGGTGGATGGCGTATAGCACCCCCGCAGTCCGTGGTGGTGTATACGGATGCGTATACACACCAACAATTATTCTATGTTATTTGGGATTAATAACGATGTTTAGGATGGATATTGGTGTGTTGGATTATTTTAGTGTTGCGAACCCTAGGGTAGTGTTGCACTACACATACACACATACATACTTGCATACATTCCTATTTATATGTGCTCATGGGATTCTTTATAGTTATGTGTTCACATGGGTATGGGACTATGTGTTCACATACGGATTTGAGGATGATACTTGGGATTGAGCTGAGTCGATGAGATTTGTTTGTGGTTGTGATATCGGTGATATGGCAGGATTCGTACTTGAGGTACGTCCTGGTGTTATAGCGGATCTTGGGACGACGATACAGGTGAATAGTGTTATTAATAAAATGGTAGACATGTGATCGTGATATAAGATATGATATGCTAGGATATTGCTACTAGGCCGTATTGGGCGATGTATACCCCTTGATGATGATATGTGCTAATGATATCGGTTTGTACGAGATTGTCGATCAGTAGTCAGATCATGAGTATATTGAGGATATTAGTATTGTACTAGACATAGGTCAGTACCCTAGACTATGATCTTGAATAAAGAGGATACCAGAGGAATGGTGTGAGGAATATGATATTGACCCGTACCCAGATTTTGGGATGCCGTACGACGGATTTACGTACGAGCTATATCTTGATGATTGATCCGCACTCTTGACTTGGGATGCCTAATTATAGATGTGGTATCGGATGTGATATTACTGAGGCAGGATCACCGACTATACATATACAGGTATGTATATGTATCGACTCAGATGATAGGCGGTTTCCTTACCTGTAGTTCAGCTTGTTAGTTCAGCCGTATAGTTTAGTGTAGTTGTTAGATTAGATTAGACTCCTACCTATTTCAAAACTAGCGGATCGTGGTTATTTTAAAAGATAGGTCAAGGGATCTACGGATATTTCAAAAGACGTATCCTTTCTTAAAAAACCACCGTAGCCCCTATTTTCAAAACCCCGCGATTCGTGTTATTTCAAATGGCACCATTGTTTTATATTTAGCTCCCGCTCATTTTGGTTGCTCGCTCCGCATCGCATACTTACATTGTTATTTCATATTGCATTGTTGATATTATGTTGTTAGGACACCAGCACCATTACCGATGATGTGTATGTACCACGTACACTTACTTACCGGCTCACACACATCTTCATCGGTAATTGCTATGTCACGCACACCTAAGAAAATATTATTGCTTATCTTCGCTTGATAGCTAGTAGTTTGACATGATATTAGTGTACTTACCTTATATGCCAGCTTAGATATTGTAGTTATTACTGTCGCTTCATGCATACCGTTATTCCTTGTTATGCCGCATTCATGGATTCTCATGCATATATTCACTTTTTACGTGCTATTGAGGTTTTGGATTCGGATTTCCATGAGATTTTCTGGATTTGGGGAAAACCGCAAAACATATACAAACTTCTTCTTTCTCTTTTTAAATGAAAAGCGCGGTTTTTCCCATGATGTATGAGTCGTCTACCATGAGTTTGCTGATGGATTTCGAGACCCGATTCGAGGAGTTGGATGAACCGTTTCGGGTACATGGTGGACCCGGTAAGGTACCCCGGGGCAAGAAGCGCGTGATGACGATGTGAGCCTGGCAGGGGAGCACTACCTACCGGTGATTTTACCCGACGCGTCGGATATCCGGAGGATACCGTCGTGGTCTTGAGATGGATGGTAGGGGCCGGTCTGGACTGACGGCGCCCTAGATATTGTGATTGAGACATTGAGATTTCGAGATATTGAGGTACTGAGATTTGATGATACAGGCCAGTCTGGATAGCCGGAGCCTGAGGTTTTGAGACATTGAGATTTATGTTTTGTGTCGATGCTAGACACTGTTGATGCTGATTTCATTTATGATACCTCATTTTAAAAATACAAAGGAAATCTCACTAATTTTTGAAAACAGATTCTTCATTTACATGTATTCTGTTTTCATGCATTCATACCTCATTCATATGATATATTGCTACCTGAGGCACTGACACGGGCACATGAGATTACACTCGGGTTAGATATTTACCCTAGCCTTGTTATAGGTTGCATGTTATATATATAATTGAGGATATATTATGATTATTGACCTCGGTTGCGTTATTTATGCGATTTCTTTCCGTAGATGTTTTTCTATTCACGAGTTGGCAACTCACCCCCGTTGTGCCCCAGTTTCTTGCAGGTTTGCCGTACAGGTTTCATTACGGCTTGCGGGCATAGTTTCCTTCGGGTGATTTGCTAGTAGGTGGGTTTACTTGTATCGTACCGCCCATTATATAACTTGTATATTATTACTCTGTTGTATCTAGAAGTTCCATCAACCAAACATGTTTTATTTTTGAGATAGAGACCAGTGATGTTATTCTTTCGACCTTAGAGTCGCACATTGTATTTCTGTGGATTTCTTGTTGTTTTGAGTTTCTATTTGAGTTTTGATCCTCGTCCTTGGCGTTGTATATTATATTGCTTGTGTGGTTGTGACCGTCAATTGATGAAGAGCTAGCTCCTGCTTGGGGATGCCTTTTATTGATTTCGTATACTATTCATGTTGTATCCCGTTTGGGGGGGGCAATATTTACAAAGGAGACTCTGCCGAAATTTTCAGGAAATATTTGATGTTTTTAAAACCGCATAATTCGGCTTATGCTATTAAAACTACTTGATTTTAAATTGGTTTTCCTTCACTCTATTACTTTTCTTGGTTTGGATTTCTGGGTTTTCGGCTAACTTAGATTACGTACGCCTCGAGACGTTTCGTAGTTTAAGTGCCGGTCATGTTCCGTACTTTCAGGACGTGACAAAGTTGGTATCAGAGCGTTAGGTTTTACCTTCGGAGCGTAGGATGACCCTTGGTTGATGGAATAGGTGACTAAAGTAGAGTGACGTACCGTGGGTATGTTCCGCGGCATACTTACGATACGCTACTCCACTTAAGGAGCCTTAGGATGTACATTTCTTTGCTCAGTATCATATTCATTCCTGATCTAGCCTCATCGGTACCAGTTATGGTTTTGCTGCCACGATTACGGGCAGGGAGAGCTACGGCTAGAGTTGCGGTCAGCTCGAGCTCGTCACGAACAAGGACTGACCAGGCGAAATTTCGGCGACACACGATTGCAGAGATGTGTCTTTTTAATATGTTTTTGCGCCACGAGCGTTTGGCGGATCGCCTTTACGAGATTTCTCGGACGTGCCGATCAGTACCAGAGGATCGAGCAAATGATAGAGGCCAACCAGATTTTGATGAACGTTGGTGTATTGCTTACTCATGATGATTGAGGCACTGTTCAGCGTGCAGACGAGTGAGCCAGTTGTTGCTGCGAGTGACGAGATATCACCCCATATGTTGGAGCTATTGCGGGACGAGTTGTACTAATAGATGCTAGAAGGTCGCTAGTCACCCGATGATGAATGACTGGGACAGGTGGTTCGTTCGCCTACCCCGATGCGAGGTCATCAGATAGATTGATTCCAGCTAGAGACGACTTCACGCGGAGACGTTGAGAGTCGACAGAGACGATCGAATGTCAGAAACCTATTATTCCAAGTTTAAAGTAGTCGGAAAGACATGCAAGCAATTCTATGGTCCCTCTAGAAGAATGAAACCCTAACTCGACTTAATGACCGTGTGAAAGCCTTGGAACCTTCGGGTTTGCGGCAGTTCTACGGCGCCATTAGTGAGGCTTGGGTTTGCCCTTCTACGGCTGGACCACCGATGCTGTGGTATGTGTTCGATACTATTAAATGGTGCCCAAGATGTTGAGCTCTTGGGGGATTATGAGGTTTTGACAAATCGATCGGATGGCTCGACTTAATTCGGATGCTAGGTGGTGAGATGCATTTCTTGGGAGACTCCAGATACGAGGATAGCCGTTGGAGCTCAGTCCATGCAGCCGCGACGAGACGAGTCTAAAGGAGACGAAATTAGAGAAAAGTGAATTAAGAGGTTCGTACCAGATCTAGATGAGATGACGTTCCACTCCGCCGACATCAGAGATGCGATGCGCATGCCGAGGCATGGTACTTGGATTTACCTTCCAGAAGGAGTCGCGATGAGTATGCAGTCGTTCCAGAGCAAGATGCAGATATAGGTAAGGGACGCTGACTTCCGGACAGTTCGGCAGAGACGAGATTTGGGAGAGATTTCGACAGGACCTTTCTGGAATGAATTACGAGAAGACTTGGACCCAGGAGTGGTCATGTTACGCACACCGGCAGGCCAGAGTTCAGGATCGTCGACGAGACATGCTATGAGTGATCACGACAATTGGCCAGAGGTTCTTAGAGGAAGTGCTTGAGCGGAGACTATTCCGCCATTATTGATTTCGATGTTTTGGGTGATTTATTCGCATGATTTGATTTTGATGATTGAGGATTTACGATCTTTGCACAGTGTTGCACTTGATATCGTTTTCGTGCTTGGTTTCACATGTTTGTGATTTTACGGTTTTAGACATTTGAGTTGATTTTGTGCGTATATACGCACACGATTTGGTTTTTGCACGCGGTATAGTTCATATATGCTTGCAGTGCAGTGTTACGTATGTTGTGCATTTAGATGCCCTGGACTTTGATTTCGATGGTGATGTTCGATATTTGTTTTGTGCACCTTGTGCACCTGATTTGATTTTGCGCATGTTCGGCACTTGATATTGGATTTCATGATTTCGTGCACGATGGATGCACCTGATTTGGATTTTCGCGCATGTTGGGCGCATATTTTGAAGTGTGATTTTGGTGCACACCAGATACACTAAATCGAGATTGTTCGTGCATGTCAGATGCACCTGATTTTGCTGTCAGGCACACATGTTGCCTACGACAGATGTTTCGTGCACACCCGATGCACTTAGATATTGTTTCTGTGCATATGTATGGCATATATTTGGATTTTGATTTCCGTGCGCACAAGACGCACGTAGTATTCATACGCGTATTTTGGGATTGATTTTTCTTATAGAGCAGTACGTTTTTATGATATTGCTATGTGTTTTTGTACTGAGCAGGACTAGTCAGAGGACAGTACCTGAATATATTTTACATGTATAGTTTCGAGTTATATCATATTGGTTTTGCTTTGGATTTGGTATTGATGTCTTCCCCATGACTCCGATGATTTCGGGATGCTTGACGGAGTTCTGATTTGAGTTATATGCTCATTTTTCATGCGCATGCGTTGCGCTACGATTTGTTTTATGTATTTATGATTTCGGAGCCCCGGCGATTTGATGGTTTTGGCTGAAATATTCTAGTATTTGGGGGAAGTTTTAATTTAAATTCGGGGACCGAATTTTTTTAAGGGGGGAAGATTGTACCGTTTTGAAAATCGTTTCGGTGAAATTTCGGAAAATCGGTAAAATAAGGGGGTTTTCTGTAAAAAGTCAAAATGCAAATATCTTATTATAAAAATTAAATATACATATTCTAGATATGTAATTGCTAGTATTTGGTGTTTATTGAGCCACTGGTGAAAATTCAAATTTTCTGGAAAAAAAATTTATTTTATTATTATTTTAAGCCGTCACTAATACATTTAATTAGGGAAAATTACAAATTGGAATGAGTTGAAAAAAATTTTGTGCATCATAAAACTTTAAATAAAATTTTATCATGTGGTTTTTGAAACGAAATCGTTTGCCAAAACGGTTTAGAAAATATCGAAGAAAAATGCTTTTTTCGGTGAAATTAGTGTTAATGGGAATTGGGGTATAACATTTATCATTTTTCCTCACCCACACTCACCCACACCCTCTCTCCTCTCCCCAAATCAGCAGCCCAAGCTGCCCCCACTCCCTTTTTCCCCACTTGATGTTTTGAAAAGAAAAGAAAAGAAAACAAAGGAAATGAAAGGAAATTGTTAAATGAGGTATGGGCTTTGACTTTATTCCTTGACTTGGACTATTTTCCTCACCTCACTCTCTCTCCTCTCCACACAAACCTGGCCGAACCCTCCCCCTCCTCCTACAGCAGCAGCCCCCCATTTTCCCTTCTCTTTTCTCTTCAAAACTTCATCAAAAATTGCCTCAAATCCATCAAAAAAAATCCCAAAACCCAAATCCAACTCTTACCCATTTTAGTTTAGCCTATTATGCATGGATTGTGGGGATAAGAGAGCATTTTAAGAGTCTAGATTGTAAGTTTGATCCATGGTTCATGAGGTATAAATCTTGACCTTTTGTTAAATTGTTGCTAAATACTTTAGTCTAGCTTAATTATAAGTTTATTTATGGTTTAATTGTGTGTTTGAAAATTCAAGAGAGTGGGTTGTGATCAAGTTAGGGTTTGTAGTGTTTGATCATGGTTTTAATGGGTAGATTAGCATGTTAATTGAATGCAAAACCCAAATTGGTTACTCGTTGCTATTTGTTAGTCTAAAATTTTGCTAATTGTGTTAATTTGGTTAGCTAGGTTTTGGGAATTTATGTTAGTGTATATGCCCTAGAGGCCATTACTGTATCATACTAGTTTGTATATTACTTAATGGAAGCTTGGGATATTCACAGTTGTATATACAATCTTGCTCGAAATGGTAGTATGCTACTTGTTTTGTCTCTGCTTTAATATGTGCATGTGTTTCTTTTAGCATATTGCAGGTATACATATTAGTAGAGCCCTTAGGATCTGTGCTTGATTACCAGCGTTGCGATGGCGCTCGCACTCGTGGGAGCTGGGTAATCTATAAGCACATCCTTATACAGGTCCCTGGTCGTTGGACTATCGAGACAGGGCATCGATACTCCGGAGTAGACCAGCGTATGCGCTTCTCATCCCAGTGTGGGAGACGGTCTGTCCCACAGCCGTTAGTACGTCGTACTTGGGATAGTATGCGGGTGCTCGTTAGGTTACGAGTACACTGGACAGGACTCGTCGGGAACTGATGGTTGGTAATATACCTATCGTCAGTTATCAGTTCCCAGGTGACATGAGTACAGCTTAGTCCGCTGACTTGACACTGTCACTTCGCCTCGAGTGTGTTCCCACTGCACTTTGATTACTACCCTACCACGGCTCAGAGGAGTCGTGCAAACAGGTAGTTTTTGGGTGCAGTCCCGAAGCACTTGGAGGCAGTGACGGTTAGACAGGATTCGTCTCTCCCGGTATTGGGGGTTGACATCGCGCTGTGTCCAGGAGAGCCATTACACGAGTAGTCCCTGGCCAGGGCAAGCGAGATATACTGGTAGGTTTCCAGTGTTATCTCAGGGTGTTCTGGGCTTCACTCCGACACGACTTGTACCGCTATTAGGGGACTGACGTTCACCGCCCCCCTAGGCCCGCCATGCGATGTATCAGACGAACAGACCGGACTGTACGGAGATTGTCACATACAGGCTCAGTAGGAGTGCAGATGGGGTTCACCTCGTCAGTCTTCTTATCGACATCTACCTGGGGACCGTTACGTACAGCTAGTGCCGCTTGCGGTCTGTGGTTAAACCCACTGCCAGCGTAGTGTCGAGTCTTTAGAGTCCCACACAGAGAGCTATTCGCCTTTAGGCAAAACGAGTAGAGGTCGCATGGTTTTGCGACAGGGTTCGTTCGCATCCGCGCACTTGTGCACGGTTGCTGTCCGGACAGTTTATACTAGCGGGCTTTGGTTTAAGCCAGATCCTAGTATATGATTTGAGATTGGTTTTTCTCATTGTGTTCGTGTTCCTCGGATCACGAATGCGGGTGCGTATGCACGGTTGCTTGAGATTGAGGGAGAGGACCTTGTTTAGGGTTAATGACTATTGTCATTTTATTAACCCTATTGATTTTGTGTGGATTATAGTTAATTGATAATTAGCTTAATAAATTGTGCATGGTTGTTGTTGACATTTTGACTTCGTTGACTTGTTGACCTTGTTGACTACTTGACCATCATCATTTGTTTTGGAAGATACTCTTTGATCTTTGCAAAATTGAAATGATAATGGTCATGTCATGATTTATCATGACAATTTTCAAGCTAATTATCTAATTAAAATTATCCACACATATTAGTGAGAATGGCTCACTATTATTTTCATTCTATCATATCTTTTCTCTCTCTTGTTCATCCTCTCCCTCAAGCTCTCTCCCTCTCATGTGTTGAGAAACAAAAAGCTTGAGAAAAACCTTCACTTGATCTTCTCTACTCAATTCTAGGGTTCAAGTCTTAGCATTTCTTGCACTCTAGTTACTCCTAGCTTGGAGTTGAAGCTAAAGGTCGAGGCTTTCGGGTGGATCGTTCTTTGACGGAAGGAGACTAGCAAGGTGAGGCCTTTCTACCGTTCCGACGAGCAAGGAGAGAAGGACTAAAGAACAAAGGTATAACCTTTCCATCACTTAGCTACTTTGTAGTTAGGGTTAGCTAGTTTTAGTTTAGCAAAGATCCTCACAAGCTTGGTCCATGTTACCTAAGTCATTAAAAATCCGTTTTTTTTATTATGTTTTCCGCCTCCCCGCAAGTACCGGGGTGGGCAACGTGGACTTACAGTGGTATCAGAGCCTAACTAAACTCAAACTAGCTAGGTAGTGAAGTGTAACGAAGTTTCGAAACCGAAAAATCCAAAAACCGAACTTTGAAAAACCCTAGTTTCTGTTGAAATTTTTTATGCTCAAAATAGAAAACTTTATATTTGTAAATTCATCTCAGGGTTTTTTAAAAACACCCATGAAAAACGAGACAGAGAATCATCCAAACCGCCGCGCTTCCGCCGCACGAGGTAGGCTCGTGCCGCGGAAGCGCCGCGGCTTGATGTCCTCTCTGCATCGTTTTTCGTGCAGTGTCTTACTGTGTTGATTTTGGGATTTTTAGGATATATAATATATGCCCAGATTTTCCAGAACTAAAATTTGCTTTTGCGGGCCTATAAATCCGTATTTTTCGGAACTTCACTATGCTTTAACTACATCGGTTATATCTGTAATGCTTGCATGTATTGAACGTCGGCTAATCGCTATAAGACGATTAGTCGGGGTTATACATGATCTGTGATTGCTATTGGTTTGTGGAAATGAATGGATTGGATTGTCGCGGGTGAATGGCCGGGGTGGATGTGAGATGAGCGTTGTTTTTCTTTCATTCATTTGTAACATGTAAATTGATGTAATAATATTCTTTGTATGGCCGCACAACCGGGTCGGGGTTGTAGCCGTCATTGTATAATTCTTTTTACTGTTTTTGCTCCTAGGATAGACCCATGGAGGGGGTGCACAAACTACCGGGTACTCGAAGTGCCGAGTGGCCTACTCACGGTGGTGAGGGAGGTTGCTTCGCTTCGGGTGCTTGGCGGGTAGTTTGCCGCACCCGTAGGGGTCTTGGGTGGGGTATTGGCTATTCACCGCGACCGTGTAATCCGCTTTGCGTTGCAGGCTCGAACGCATTGCGGATTCCTAGTATATCCAATGTATTCATCTGTGATCTGTAATGTCTATCATTGCTATATATTTATATATATATAACTATTTAGGCGTTGCTTATGTTTTACAGCCGCGCTAGCCCAGCCCCCGCTCTGTCGTTAGTTAAGTAACCTAACGGGTGATGACGGGGCCCCGTGGCGAATGCGAATGGCATAAGCGTACGTCATATTTTGGTTGTTTTCTGCAATGGTAGGATTAATTGATGGGACGCATTAAAAGAACTAATGCAAGAAATAAACCAAGTAAAAGTCGATTGGAACATTTTGAAAACCACTCGGTTCTTTTCAAAACTAAACTTTTAAACGCGGAGCTTGAACCACTCCTTTTAAAAGCTATCTCGTTCCATCGATTATATCAAGTTCACTACGTTCACGGTTTCGCCAAAACCATCCGTAGCCCTCCATCATTTCGGTTAAATATTCGGTAGTATTCAAGCTATGTATTTTGACCTCACGCCAAGGCATAGTGATTGGTAGCTGCCGGATATTTATCCGTTGCATAGATAGAATGCGTTGATTTGAGACAGTCGTACTGCCATTTTGGCCTACGTCAAGGGTAGGTACGGGTGGGTTCAAATTAACCAGGATAATGATGGGAAGAACTTGACATGTGACTTATGACATTTTGACCTCACGCCAAGGTCATAAGAGCATGGGGCAAAAATCCACATCGGGAGTTTCATAAGCACTGAAACTTGCTAGCGTTGCATACCATTTGGAGTGTGATGATCCTGGTAGGATTCCTTCGGTTTTATCACGCGATGATATTTGGATCCCGATCCTACTGTGAGTATATGCTACTCCTCGGGAAAATTCTCACTTAACGATCAATGCTATAAACCTAGTAGGTGCCTAGAAAGGTGTTAGCGGGGCTACGCCCACAGGGAAAAGAGGTTATTTAATTAAGGAACTTCGCGAAAGCGTTGGAAAACCTCCCTCGAAGTACCGACACTGGCCTGGCTGAACGGTTAAGCAAGTATTGTACGGTGAGAATGATCCCGGCTAATCCTTTTCTTTATGGTTTGAGAAGGGATTCGAGAAACAGTGGGAGCCATCCAGTTTAGACAAACTAAAAACCACTCTAAACTTGCAAGAGCATCATGCTAAAGTGTTTCTTTTCTCTCTCCTAATTGCAGCGACCATTCAACATGACCGGACTTAAGTTACTGTTAGATAAAAATATATTGACAGGGCCAAACTACAAAGATTGGCTCAGGAATGTCAAGATGGCTATCACTTATGACAAGCTGGGGTATATACTTACCACCAAAGCTCCCCCCGTCCCAGGTCCCACCTCCAGCGTCGCGGATGTAGAAATCCGTAAGACATGGGAGATAGATTGCGCGAGGGCCAGATGCCTCGTACTAGCCTCGATGGATAACGAACATCAGAGGAGGCACGAGAATATGGACCTAGAGTCCATATTTCTCCATACAAAAGAACTGTATGGAGAGCAGTCTCGTATCGCTAGATACGAAGTGTCGAAGAAGCTTTTTTCGGCAAGGTTGGCCGTCAGATCATCGGTAGCGGACCACGTGCTTAAGATGATCGGCTACATAGAGGAGCTCGCGGACCTAGGGACCACGTTGGAGAATGAACTCTATACCGATTTGATTCTCCAGTCCCTTCCTTCCACTTACGCCCAGTTCGTTCTTAACTTCAACATGCAAGGAAAGGAGGTTGAACTTGCCGAGCTTCTGAACATGTTGAGGACTGCTGAGGGCACCCTACAGAAGGGTAGGGAGACATCCACTTTGTTTGTAGGAGGATCTTCCTCTTCTAGGTCCAGGGCGAAAGCCAAGGGCAAGAAGAAGAAAGCCCCCGCCAAACCAAGAGGCGGTGTCGGTAAAGTGGATACGAAGGGAAAGGGTAAAGCAACAAAAGTAGCGGGGAAGATGGTGGGGAAGGAAGAATGCTTCTATTGTCACAAAAGTGGTCACTGGAAACAAGATTGCAAGGCTTGGAAAGCCAGAACACAGGATTTGAAGCGAGTTGCAGCTTCAGCTTCAGGTGTGTATGTTATTGAAAACTGTCTATCAATAAACTCTACATCCTGGGTATTGGATACCGGATCAGGATCTCATATCTGTAATTCTTTGCAGGCGTTGAGAAAGCGTAGAGTTTTGAAGACAGGTGACATGACCCTCAGAGTTACGAACGGTGCTAGCATGGATGCAGAGGCCATGGGGGACTATCACCTGGGATTATCTGATGGACACTTTTTGGTTTTGCGTAGTTGTTATTATGTACCAAATGCAACCTGTAATATCATATCTGTATCTTTATTATCTAAAGAAGGTTATGAATTTGCATTTGTAAGTAATGTAGTGAACATTCACCTTAATCAAGTTTTGATTGGGTCAGGTATATTGAACAACGGTATTTACGTTTTAAACCAACCGCAGGTTTTCAATATCCAGAATACACACAAAAGAAAGTCTCCAGAAATTAATAAAACTTTCTTATGGCATTGTAGACTGGGTCACATCAATGAGAGAAGATTGACTAAGTTACATACTGAAGGATATTTGGATCCGTTCAAATATCAATCGTATGCAACTTGTCAATCCTGTCTCAAAGGAAAGATGACAAAGGCTCCGTTTTCTGGACACGGAGAAAGAGCGAGCGAGCTCTTGGGACTCGTACACAGCGACGTGTGCGGTCCAATGTCTACACATGCGCGAAGCGGTTTTTCTTACTTCATTACTTTTACAGATGATTTCTCAAGATTCGGACACATCTTCTTAATGAAGCATAAATCCGAAGCTTTTGATAAGTTCCAGGAATATAAGAATGAAGTAGAAAAACAGACCGGCAAAAGTATCAAGATCCTAAGATCGGATCGAGGAGGAGAATACTTAAGTGCCGAATTCCTGAATTACTTAAAAGAGAATGGAATTCTCTCTCAGCTTACTCCTCCATACACTCCACAACATAACGGTGTATCGGAGAGACGGAACCGCACCCTATTGGATATGGTACGGTCCATGATGAGTAACGCTGAGTTACCGCGATCGCTCTGGGGATATGCACTAGAAACAGCTGCATATCTTTTGAACCGTGTTCCCACTAAGACTGTGCCTACCACACCATATGAGTTATGGAGTGGGAAGAAACCCTATCTTCAATACTTGAAGATTTGGGGATGTCCAGCTTATGTCAAAAAGCAGCATACGGACAAGCTCGAGGCACGCTCAGTACTGTGCAAGTTTGTGGGATACCCAAAGAACTCCAGGGGGTATCTTTTCTATTACGCAGAGGAACAAAAAGTCCTTGTTTCTCGTAATGCCCATTTTCTGGAACATCAGTTTTTAGAAAAAGAAATAAGTGGGAGCGCAATAGATCTGGAAGAGATCCCAGAACCACAAACTATTACTGAAAGCTTAGGGGAACCAGAAGGTTCAAAAGAACAGGACATTCCTATGCCACTCCGCAGGAGTAGTAGGCAGTCTCATCCGCCCGAGAGATACTACGGTTTTCTCATTGACGGGGATAGAGAAGACTGCATCCTAGATTGTGATGAGCCTACTAGCTTCCAGCAAGCCATTCAGAGCGTCGACTCGGTAAAATGGCTGGATGCAATGCGGACCGAGATGGAGTCCATGTACACCAACAAAGTATGGACGTTGGACATTGCTCCAGACGGGGTGAAACCCGTAGGATGCAAGTGGATCTTCAAAAGGAAGATTGGTGTAGATGGACAGGTTGAGACCTATAAAGCTAGACTGGTAGCAAAGGGTTTTCGTCAGCGACCTGGTTTGGACTATGACGAAACCTTTTCTCCAGTAGCTATGCTGAAATCCATTCGGATCCTTCTTGCCATCGCTGCTTTCCACGATTATGAGATCTGGCAGATGGACGTAAAGACAGCTTTTCTAAATGGTCATTTAGAGGAGTGTGTCTATATGGATCAGCCAGAAGGTTTCATTCAGGGTGGAAGCAGCGGAAAGGTGTGCAAGTTGCTCAAGTCCATTTATGGACTCAAGCAGGCATCGCGGAGTTGGAACATCTGTTTTGATGAGACGGTCAAAGAATTTGGCTTTATCAAAAATCCGGATGAACCATGCATCTATTGTAGATTTGTAGCGAGAACTGTAGTATTCCTCGTTTTATACGTGGATGACATTCTCTTAATAGGAAATGACATTCCTATGCTACAATCTGTCAAGGGATTCTTGTCACACAGGTTCTCCATGAAAGACCTGGGTGATGCCTCATACATTCTGGGTATCCGGATCTACCGTGACAGATCCAAGAGGATATTGGGACTTTCTCAGTCCAGGTACATCGACACCATACTGAAGAGATTCAGTATGGAAGATTCCAAGCACGGTAATCTACCGGCTTGTCACGGGATCACCCTCTCCAAAGAGATGTCTCCCAAGACTGATTTGGAGAGGGATCGCATGTCTATTATACCCTACGCTTCTGCGGTAGGCTCTATAATGTATGCGATGTTGTGTACCAGACCGGATGTGGCTTATGCACTGAGTGTGGTAAGCAGGTATCAGTCAAACCCTGGGGAGAAACATTGGATAGCAGTAAAGAACATTCTCAAGTACCTGAGAAGGACTAAGGAGATGTTCTTGGTGTATGGCGGAAAAGACCTGCAGATTGAGGCCTTTGCTGACTCCAGCTTCCAGAGTGACAAGGATGATTCCAAGTCCATGTCGGGTTTTGTCTTTACCCTCAATGGAGGGGCGGTGTGTTGGAAGAGCTCCAAACAGGAAACCGTTGCTGACTCGACTATGGAAGCGGAATACATCGCTGCATCTGATGCCGCAAAAGAAGCTGTCTGGATGAGGAAGTTCTTGAAAGAACTTCAGGTGGTTCCGTCCATTGTTGACCCAATACCTCTGTATTGCGACAACAACGGGGCTATAGCTTTAGCGAAGGAACCCAGGTCCCATCAGAAATCCAGACACATCTTAAGGCGGTATCACCTGATCAGGGAGATTGTGGATCGCCAGGAGATCGAGGTCCGGAGAGTTGCATCAGAGGATAACACAGCAGATCCATTCACCAAGGCCTTGCCCCAGACTCAGTTCGAGCGGCTGATCGAGATGATAGGTCTTTGATACGCCAGTACATGGCCTTAGTGCAAGTGGGAGATTGTTAGTGTATATGCCCTAGAGGCCATTACTGTATCATACTAGTTTATATATTACTTAATGGAAGCTTGGGATATTCACAGTTGTATATACAATCTTGCTCGAAATGGTAGTATGCTACTTGGTTTGTCTCTGCTTTAATATGTGCATGTGTTTCTTTTAGCATATTGCAGGTATACATATTAGTAGAGCCCTTAGGATCTGTGCTTGATTACCAGCGTTGCGATGGCGCTCGCACTCGTGGGAGCTGGGTAATCTATAAGCACATCCTTATACAGGTCCCTGGTCGTTGGACTATCGAGACAGGGCATCGATACTCCGGAGTAGACCAGCGTATGCGCTTCTCATCCCAGTGTGGGAGACGGTCTGTCCCACAGCCGTTAGTACGTCGTACTTGGGATAGTATGCGGGTGCTCGTTAGGTTACGAGTACACTGGACAGGACTCGTCGGGAACTGATGGTTGGTAATATACCTATCGTCAGTTATCAGTTCCCAGGTGACATGAGTACAGCTTAGTCCGCTGACTTGACACTGTCACTTCGCCTCGAGTGTGTTCCCACTGCACTTTGATTACTACCCTACCACGGCTCAGAGGAGTCGTGCAAACAGGTAGTTTTTGGGTGCAGTCCCGAAGCACTTGGAGGCAGTGACGGTTAGACAGGATTCGTCTCTCCCGGTATTGGGGGTTGACATCGCGCTGTGTCCAGGAGAGCCATTACACGAGTAGTCCCTGGCCAGGGCAAGCGAGATATACTGGTAGGTTTCCAGTGTTATCTCAGGGTGTTCTGGGCTTCACTCCGACACGACTTGTACCGCTATTAGGGGACTGACGTTCACCGCCCCCCTAGGCCCGCCATGCGATGTATCAGACGAACAGACCGGACTGTACGGAGATTGTCACATACAGGCTCAGTAGGAGTGCAGATGGGGTTCACCTCGTCAGTCTTCTTATCGACATCTACCTGGGGACCGTTACGTACAGCTAGTGCCGCTTGCGGTCTGTGGTTAAACCCACTGCCAGCGTAGTGTCGAGTCTTTAGAGTCCCACACAGAGAGCTATTCGCCTTTAGGCAAAACGAGTAGAGGTCGCATGGTTTTGCGACAGGGTTCGTTCGCATCCGCGCACTTGTGCACGGTTGCTGTCCGGACAGTTTATACTAGCGGGCTTTGGTTTAAGCCAGATCCTAGTATATGATTTGAGATTGGTTTTTCTCATTGTGTTCGTGTTCCTCGGATCACGAATGCGGGTGCGTATGCACGGTTGCTTGAGATTGAGGGAGAGGACCTTGTTTAGGGTTAATGACTATTGTCATTTTATTAACCCTATTGATTTTGTGTGGATTATAGTTAATTGATAATTAGCTTAATAAATTGTGCATGGTTGTTGTTGACATTTTGACTTCGTTGACTTGTTGACCTTGTTGACTACTTGACCATCATCATTTGTTTTGGAAGATGCTCTTTGATCTTTGCAAAATTGAAATGATAATGGTCATGTCATGATTTATCATGACAATTTTCAAGCTAATTATCTAATTAAAATTATCCACACATATTAGTGAGAATGGCTCACTATTATTTTCATTCTATCATATCTTTTCTCTCTCTTGTTCATCCTCTCCCTCAAGCTCTCTCCCTCTCATGTGTTGAGAAACAAAAAGCTTGAGAAAAACCTTCACTTGATCTTCTCTACTCAATTCTAGGGTTCAAGTCTTAGCATTTCTTGCACTCTAGTTACTCCTAGCTTGGAGTTGAAGCTAAAGGTCGAGGCTTTCGGGTGGATCGTTCTTTGACGGAAGGAGACTAGCAAGGTGAGGCCTTTCTACCGTTCCGACGAGCAAGGAGAGAAGGACTAAAGACCAAAGGTATAACCTTTCCATCACTTAGCTACTTTGTAGTTAGGGTTAGCTAGTTTTAGTTTAGCAAAGATCCTCACAAGCTTGGTCCATGTTGCCTAAGTCATTAAAAATCCGTTTTTTTTATTATGTTTTCCGCCTCCCCGCAAGTACCGGGGTGGGCAACGTGGACTTACAATTTAATTAATCAATTGGGATAAAAATCTAATTAGGGTATCCATGGTATTATTAACATTTTAAATTGTATTTTAGTATTTTAGATCATGCAAATCCAAACTAAATTGTTGTTTATGCATTTTTGCTAAAATGGTTGAATTTTGGGTAAAATTGCAATCTAGTTTTTTTAAACGTATATAGTTTGATGAGATTAAATTGTGGTTATGGATTATATGACTCATTTAAGTTATTTAATAAGTATTATGGCCGCTAGAATTGTTAAAACGTCGAGTTTTGTACTAAAACGGGTAATTTTGCTTGCTAGTTTTTCGGAAAAACGGCTTTTAAAGTGAATTTGGGGTTTTTGTGAGTTTTAACCTATTTTATATTAAAATTAGTGTTCGTGAATGTGCAAATGAGTGTATTTGGGTTTTTCTCGATGGTCTGGCGTTTGTACGCCGACGTCGAGGGTTTTTGGGTTGATTGTGGAAGCAACCATAGGTTTTGACCTATGTGGGATTCGTGTGTCGTTTTGGTCATGAGTCGGATTTTAATGCGATACGATGCGTTGTGATATGTAGGTACACCCATATGGACTTCGAGACGGCAAGCAAGCGCGTTGCGACGTCGGCACCGGTGAGCGAGGACCAGGTGAGTAGATTTATATCTACGGGGAGAAGTCGGGTGAATGGCGTATAGCACCCCCGCAGTCCGTGGTGGTGTATACGGATGCGTATACACACCAACAATTATTCTATGTTATTTGGGATTAATAACGATGTTTAGGATGGATATTGGTGTGTTGGATTATTTTAGTGTTGCGAACCCTAGGGTAGTGTTGCACTACACATACACACATACATACTTGCATACATTCCTATTTATATGTGCTCATGGGATTCTTTATAGTTATGTGTTCACATGGGTATGGGACTATGTGTTCACATACGGATTTGAGGATGATACTTGGGATTGAGCTGAGTCGATGAGATTTGTTTGTGGTTGTGATATCGGTGATATGGCAGGATTCGTACTTGAGGTACGTCCTGGTGTTATAGCGGATCTTGGGACGACGATACGGGTGAATAGTGTTATTAATAAAATGGTAAACATGTGATTGTGATATAAGATATGATATGCTAGGATATTGCTACTAGGCCGTATTGGGCGATGTATACCCCTTGATGATGATATGTGCTAATGATATCGGTTTGTACGAGATTGTCGATCAGTAGTCAGATCATGAGTATATTGAGGATATTAGTATTGTACTAGACATAGGTCAGTACCCTAGACTATGATCTTGAATAAAGAGGATACCAGAGGAATGGTGTGAGGAATATGATATTGACCCGTACCCAGATTTTGGGATGCCGTACGACGGATTTACGTACGAGCTATATCTTGATGATTGATCCGCACTCTTGACTTGGGATGCCTGATTATAGATGTAGTATCGGATGTGATATTATTGAGGAAGGATCACTGACTATACATATACAGGTATGTATATGTATCGACTCAGATGATAGGCGGTTTCCTTACCTGTAGTTCAGCTTGTTAGTTCAGCCGTATAGTTTAGTGTAGTTGTTAGATTAGATTAGACTCCTACCTATTTCAAAACTAGCGGATCGTGGTTATTTTAAAAGATAGGTCAAGGGATCTATGGATATTTCAAAAGACGTATCCTTTCTTAAAAAACCACCGTAGCCCCTATTTTCAAAACCACGCGATTCGTGTTATTTCAAATGGCACCATTGTTTAATATTTAGCTCCCGCTCATTTTGGTTGCTCGCTCCGCATCACATACTTATATTGTTATTTCATATTGCATTGTTGATATTATGTTGTTAGGACACCAGCACCATTACCGATGATGCGTATGTACCACGTACACTTACTTACCGGCTCACACACATTTTCATCGGTAATTGCCATGTCACGCACACCTAAGAAAATATTATTGCTTATCTTCGCTTGATAGCTAGTAGTTTGACATGATATTAGTGTACTTACCTTATATGCCAGCTTAGATATTGTAGTTATTACTGTCGCTTCATGCATACCGTTATTCCTTGTTATGCCGCTTTCATGGATTCTCATGCATATATTCACTTTTTACGTGCTATTGAGGTTTTGGATTCGGATTTCCATAAGATTTTCTGGATTTGGGGAAAACCGCAAAACATATACAAACTTCTTCTTTCTCTTTTTAAATGAAAAGCGCGGTTTTTCCCATGATGTATGAGTCGTCCACCATGAGTTTGCTGATGGATTTCGAGACCCGATTCGAGGAGTTGGATGAACCATTTCGGGTACATGGTGGACGACTCTCTGATTGCACGTCACACATCTGATCCTGGGTGCAAACATCATTGCAGCAATGTCCCGGAAGGAATCCTGCTCAGGGTCTCTTCCAATCATGCCTATGCCGATCTGTACAGAGGCTGGCTCTCTTGCATAATCTCTTCACACTCGAGAGACATCTGTGTCCTCAGCACAATATTTTCTCGGAAATTGGTCGCATCCCAACGTCTCTGTAAGCACATCACGTCTCTGGTCTCGACGGAAAGTAATGACAGCTCGTCAGTGTCTCACACGAACCTCTTGTTCCACCTGTCTCTATCGTCGTCCACTATGACGTCATGCCAAGCTACTACGCACTGCACTATTCTCGGCCATGGTCAATCTGAAGTCATTCGCACGGACTCGAAATCGCGTATTCTGTAGCTTCATCATTCTGTAGAAGATGTCAGGCCGAACAGGTCCTCGGGAACACGTCCCAACCATCGGAGGAATACTCATCACTCGTCCGTCCTTGATCAATTCGCAACGCATCTGGGTAAGTTCCTTTATCTGAATCTGGTCAACTACCTCGTCGACAATGCCAACTCTGGCCTGCTGGGTGTGCGCAATATGACCACTCCTGGGTCTAGGTCTTCTCGTATCGTACTCCAGAAAGGTCCTTTCGAGGTTCCTCTCTCAAATCTCATTCCTGTCGAATTCCCCGGAAGTCATCATCCATTGCTGAAGCTAATTCTTATTCCGGAACGGCTGCATACTTATCGCGCTTCTTTCTGGAAAATATATCCATATACCACGCCTCTGGATACGTATCACGTCTCTGATGTCAGCGGAGTGGGACGTCATCTCGTCGAAATATCTTGCGAACTCTTTTCTTCACTCGGCTTCCATGTCGACTGATTCGGACTCGCCTCATCATGGCTGCATGGATAGTGCTCCAACGGCTATCCTCGTATCTGGAGTATCCCAAGCAACGCATCCTATCACACGATATCCGAATGATGTCGAATCATCCGATCGACTCGTCAGAACTTCATAATCCCCCAAGAGATCTACATCATGGGTACAGTTTAATAGTATCGAATACATGCCACAGCGTCGGTGGTCCAGCCGTAGAAGGGCAAACCCAAGCCTCACTAATGGCTCCGCGGAACTGCCGCAAACCCTAAGGTTCAAAGGCTTTCACACGGTCATTAAGTCGAGTTAGCGTTTCATTCTTCTAGAGGGTCCATAGAATCACCTGCATGTCTTTCCGTATACTTTAAACTTGGAAAATGGGCTCCTGACATTCGATCGTCTCTATCGACTCTCAACGAACCTGCGTGAAGTCGTCTCTAGCTGGAAACAATCTATCTGATGACCTTGCATCGGTAAACGGACGAACCCAATGTCCTAGTCATTAGTCCTCAGGTGACTAGCGACCGTCTATCATCTCTCTAAGTATATGCTCACGCTGCAGTAGCTCCAACCATCTGGGCGATATCTCGTCATTTGCAGCAGCAACTGGCTCATTCACCTGTACGCCGAACAGCGCCTCAATCCTCCAGGAAAGGCAATACATTGGCGGTCATCTCTGAGTCGGTCTGCTCTAGATCTGAGTAAGTCTCTCCACACTGAAAATCTTCAACTCATCTGGGGCCGCTCCGGCGCTTAAATCGGACGAATCACCTTCGTCTCTCAAATCGGGTAGACTAGCTATCATCTGTCTCATATCTGCCTGAAAGCTCCGGCAACCTCAGCTCGTAAGCTTCGGAAGCGACATCCTGTCAATCTCAGCAACAGCTGGTCCATCTGTCTGCACAGTAGGCGACATCATAATCTCTGAGGTATGCTGTACATCAACAGTCCTCTCTCAACTGGCAGCTCTAACAATGGCCCGATCATCCGGTGCAAAACCAAGCACTCGCCTCCACTAGAGGTCACAATCACCAAAACTAACTTGAGACGTTCCCATGTCACCAGAAAACACAATGGTCGGCCCTCGTACCAGACGAGCTCGCACCGGCCGTAACCCTAGCAGCAGCCCAAACTGCGCTCAAACATGGAGACATGAACCTCAATCGAGTATCGAAGAGAGCAGATCAATGGTAAGGAAGAGAACAACAGATCCAAAGGAAATACATGATCATAAGAAGGAACAGCATCAATAAAGGTATGATCATGAAACTAATAGAATCGGGGATCTCAAATGGATGTATAATCCTGGATATAAATAGAATCACTGATCTCGAAAATATGTACATCCTAAGGTTCCTTAAGCGGAGTGGCGTGTCGTAAGTATGCCGCGGAACATACCAACGGTACGTCACTCTACTTTAGTCACCTATTCCATCAACCAAGGGTCATCCTACGCGACGAAAGTTCGGGTCTAATACCCCCTCGACCAAGTCTAAGTTCCGTAAGGTCAAGCCTAAGTTCCGTATATATGTAAACGCCCTAGGCTCCACATAGTCAAACTTAGACTCGAACCAAGGTCAACCTAGCGCTCTGATACCAACTTTGTCACGACCCGAAAGAGCACGTGACTGGCCCTTGAATCATATGAAGTCTATAGGACTCCATCTGATCCAAGTAAGCCAAAAGCCCAGAAATCTAAAACCATTTTTAAGAATAAGTAAAGAAACTGGTTTAAAGAAGTGAAGAAAAACATGTTTGAAATCAAGGTTTTTAAATAACTAAGCCGAAGGTACGTTTTGAAAACAGTAAGGTCTTTTCTAAAAATTTCGGCAGAGTCTCTTTTGTAAAACTGGCCCCGAATGGGGTACAACAAGGATAAAAATATATGCAATGATAAAGGCATCCCCAAGCGGGAGCTAGCTCTTCGTCAAATGACGGACACAACCACACAAGCAATAAGAATATACAACGCCGAAAGGCGAGGGTCAAACCAAAAGAACTCAAAAGCAACAAGAAAACCGCAATACTACTAAGCGCGACTCTAAGGTCGAATAATACATCTCTAAACTCTAGGTCTGAAACAATATACAAGTTTTTGGTTGATGGAAATTCTAGATACAATGAATAAAATAAATACAATGGTGGTTCTTGATGCAAAAGAAACCACCTACCCAAAAGCAATTCACCCGCAAGAAAGCAATGTGCCAGAAATGCCGCGATGGAACCTGTACGGCAGAACCTGCAAGAACTGTGGCACAACGGGGGTGAGTTGCCAACTCGTGAATAGAAATATCTACAACAGAAACCGAAAGCAAGACATAAACCTAGGTCAACAATCAGTAATAAACCTCAAGGAATAAGCCTGATACATGATAAGGTGGCAAAGCAACATCTAAACAGGTATGTGGTGCCAAGCACTCGGGTAATAACATGTCATCAGTATAAGGTATGTCTGCATGAAGTAAATATGATGAAGTATCAAAGGATATCAATACACATATATTAGCGTCCCATACCACTAATATTGGTGTAAGGGTATATATAACAGCGCCCTCATACCCTGTTATATATACAAATGAAGTATGATCAGTGTAAATCCAGTCTATATATGATCCATGTCTGTATATATGTGGAACCCGTCCACCCGTCACCCAATGACAATAAGCATCATGTATGCAATATGAGGATATAAACAAAATCATGGAAAAACATCATGCTGCCCGTGCCTAGCATCGACACGTAAATCCTCATCCATCGGGCTCCGTCAGTCCGGATCGGCCCGCGGGCTATGTCTGCGGAATCGGCCCTCGGCCCCGGCAGTACGCCCATCTCTCAACTCCGGTCGGTATCCTCCAGATATCCGCCGAGCTCAAATGCAATCACCGGTAGGTACTCGCCCGCCTCCAGGCTCAATCGGCAAAACCCATCGATCATCTTGCCGAGGGGAACCATACCGGGCCCACCACGAACCCGCAAACGGATCATCCACTCCTCGAATCGGGTTTCAAGCACACGTCTCAGCACCGAGAAAACGCGTGGTGGACGCACCAAAATATCATATCACGAGGTACCGGGTTTTTCAAAATAGAGCATCCTTTCTTAAATAATCCCACGGTCCTCAAAATCAGAAATCACATGAAAATCCAACATCAAGAAGTAAATCCAATGCGATGTGCTATGCAATCAATCCATGATGTATGCGACATGTAAAGAAAGGTAATCATGTCAGAAGTCATGCAACAGTACTACAGTGTAGTGGCATGGCAATTATCGATGATGAAGTGTGTGAGCCGGCAAATAGTGTACGTGGAACATACGCATCATCGATAATGGTGCTGGTGTCCTAACAGCATGATTATAATATAGCAATAAACATATGCCAGCAATGCGAATAGCATGAATATGCGGAAATCAAATAGTCAACACCACAGTGAAGAATCTACTATGCAACTACAGATCTAAGTATCAGGTCAAATAGGAGGGGTAGGTGTGGAAACCACCTAATTCTGAGTCGATATATATAGATATATAGTCGGTGATCCCGCCTCAAGAACATATCGTAGGACATCCTCGAGTTATGAGTGCGGATCTATCATCAATATCGGCTCGTACGGTAAATCATCGTACGGCATCCCAAAAGCTGGGTACAGGTCAACATCTCACTATCTCATCACATAACAGGTATCACCATCATCGGATCATATAATCTGGGGTACTACTCTATGTCTAGTACAAATCGATACCATCAATAAAGTATGCATGCGGGGGTAAACACACATCCCAAGCCCGCAAGAATCACAAGTCATATCCCAAATATGAATCACATCAAATCACAGATCTCGCGGCACAAAGCCCACATCATCGACTCATCTCCAAAGTCATCCCATATCATCAAACACAGTGCAAGTATAAGGAATAAGCAAGGTTGTGCGTGCTGGTGTACCTCTATCCTAGAGCTCGCAACTAGGAACTACGCTAGTTATTTCTAGCTCTAACTAACCATAACACCCTACAACTATCACAAATAAACTACATAGTATTCTATCTACGGACTGCGGGGGTGCTATACGCCTTCCACCCGACTTCCCCCTGTAGATATAATCTACTCACCTGCATCATCATTTGCGGACGTCACCACGCATTTGCTTGTCGTCCCGAGGTCTTCATGGGTACCTACATATCAAAATATCGTATATGCGCATTAAAACCAATTCAAAACTAAAACGGCACACGAATCCCAAACGATACGATAAGGGGGCCTATAGGTGAGAACCTATGGCACGCCTTCAAAACCACCAATAAATCCTCTATATCGTCGTATAAACGCCAAATAGTCGAGGCAAAACACAATCCACAATTTCAGAATCAAATATACGGAATACGGAAACACGAATCCAAAATAGCAACTAAGGATATATGTCCCAGATTTCACCCTAGATGGAATCAGTCAAAACTAGAAGTACCCAGGGTCAAGAATAGAGGAAATGGGGGCATGCACGCAAAACGAGGCAAATCCCCTCTGCTCTGGCCGCAAATTGCGGCCAGAATGGGAAAATCGGCGGCCTCACAGTGGAGTGGGGAGCTAGGGTTTGGTGTGGTGGTTCTCTGGTGCCTGCACATCTCACTGTCCACTCAATATTATTTTAGGGTGTCTCGGGTGATAGCAGATTCAATATACCCTGCACAGATTTCACAAATTCCCCGATATCGGTTTCAAAAATCCGTATTCTGGTTTTAGGCTTCAGGTTAGGGTCTCAATTTAGGCACTATGGTGTTTATATAACCTCAACTGAGCTTAATTTCCCAATACAACACAAGTTCCTCTCAAACCCTAACTAGGTTTTCATCAAGTCCATAATATCACACAATATCGATTCTATAACAACATTGGGGTATAGGGAATGCTAGAATTAAGCTAATGTTTCAGAAATTACCTCAATTGGCACTCAAGAAATTTCTTGAGTTGCCCCTAGTGGCCAAACTCCATGCTTTCTTGGTCCATCTTGTAGGTCTCGGGCTTGTGCACAATTTTAATGAAATGAGATTGGGGTTTTGGTGTTGTTTTAGAGGTGAAGTGAGGAGTTGAAGAGGGGAGGAAGGGGGAGGAAGAAGCAGCAGCAGCAAGCAAAGGGAGAGGGAGAGAAATGAGGGGGGAAAAATGGCTAAGGGTTTGGTCAATGAGCCCATACCCCTCTCTCTCACCTACCCTCAATTCTATATTCTTTTCTTTTCCTTATTTTCTTTTTCTTTTTCTCCAACACCTTCTCACTAGAATAGTAACCCCAAATGAGAAACCATGACAAATAAAATGTAACACAAGTGTGGAAAAGTGATATGTGCATGTTTTGCACAAAATTGCCAAAAATCCGATTAGCGATTTTTAATCGCGATTAGCACTAAATTAGTGTCAAACTAATCACAAAAACTTTAAAATGTCAAAATTCTCTAATTTAACCTATTTTAGAATTTTCCATAATTTTTCTCAAATTTTTCCTATTTATTTGCATTTAATAATACCAAATATTAAAATATTCAATAAAATAATATTAAATTATAAAATTTCCCAAAATTAATATTTTATTTTTTTGAAAATGTTACAACCCCTTTAGGCCAAATGGTTTTCTTCCTTCCCTACCGTTCGGCACCAGCCTATGGTTTGGAAGAAGACTATCCAATAAGCATAATGGGTGTACTGTCCTAATCCTAGGAGCACTCGCAATGCGAGAGAAGATGAAGATAAAAGACAACCGAATAAACCTTATTCCTTTTTCTCCTGAACCAGAATCCATCCCCGAACTGGAACAAGTTCCTTTCGAGTTCGTATATAACCATACGATGGAGTATCCAATAAACTGTGGATCTTCGTAGTGATACAGAGTGTCCTGGAGAAATACAAAGGTGATTTAGGATTGGCGAAGAAATACTTGGTTTGGTCATGAATAGCAGTCGCAATTTACTTTGCCCTCTTACTAATCCCTTGACATGTCTTTACTTAATACCTTCTGTACACCATCGTTATGCTAATTGGTTTTCTTCATTCCCCACCGTTCGGCACCAGCCTAAGGTTTGGAAGAAGACTATCCAATTTGCGTAATAGGTATACTATCTCCTAAACCAAGGAGTACTCGCAACCTGAGAGAAGGTAAAAGGAAAAGACAACTGAATAGTCCTATTCGTTTTCTCCAGAACCGGAAACCATCCTCGAATAAATTCCTTCGAGTTCGTATATAACCATACGATGGTTTTGTCCAATGGAAGTGGACGTTCGTAGTACTACGGGGTGTCCTGGAGAAAAGGGTAAAAGTAGGAGTGGCAATGAGGTTTGCAACTCTGACAATCCAAAAGCCAGTGTTAAAGAAGGTTTGGTCAATATTGGTCACTGAGTCATAGTCTTAGGGTCGGGTCATGGTCGCTGCCAAAGAGAGAGAGAGAAAAGAAACACTCAGCGTGCACTCTAACCTAGATCAGAATGGTTGCCAATTTATCTAATCAGGAAACCTCCCACTGTAACGTCAAATTCTCCTCCAAACCTGAAAGGAGAATTAGTCGGGATCACCAGAGGAGTAAACCAACTCATCAGTGAGAATCGGGATCCAACTATCATCGCATGATAATGTGACGGAATCCGCTCACGTTATCACACTCCAGAAGGTATGCGCATATCTGGCAAGTTTCAGTTTCTTTAGAAACTCCCGATGTGATTTTTACCCCATGCTCTTATGACCTTGACTTTGTCCAACAAATTATAAGTCACATGTCAAGTTCTACCCGTCATTCTCCAGGTTGATTTGAACCCACCCGTACCTACCCTTGACTTTGGCCAACAAGGCAGTACGACTGTCCCAAACCAACGCATCTATCTATGCTGCATATGAATACCCAATAGCTACCAAACACTGTGCCTTGACTTTGGCCAACAAACACAGCTTGAATACTATTGACTATCCATATGAAACGACGGAGGGCTACGAATGGTTTCTGGCGAAAACCTTTAACGTAATGAACTTGATATCGTTGAAGGAACTGGATAGCTTTATAAAAATATAGTGGCGAAAACCATTGCTAAAGAGGTCACTCCCGGTGAAGGGATCTCGGCTCTTTCCCCGTAGAATGAGGTGCAGGATATTCCGACTGAATACCACGATGCAAAGCAAAAGGCAATCGGCTATAGTGAAGTCATTACCCTGACGCAAACTTCTGTCCAAGGGGTCACTCCCGGTGAAGCGATCTCGGCCCTTGCCTCATCAACTGAGGTGCAGGATATTCCAACTGAATATCACTGTGCAAAACAAAAAAGAACGCCCTTGCAATAACAGCTTTTTGAAAAATGTTCCAACAACATCAGAATAGGTTTGTTTAGCTTGCATTGATCCGAATCAACGCAGTCCCATCAATTGATCACACCAATAAAGAACGAAAATAATGATGTACGTATATGCCATCCGCATTCGCCACTGGGTCCCGTCATTACCCGTTAGGTTACTTAACTAACGACAGAGCGGGGACTGGACTAGCGCGGATGCAAAACATATACAACATCTACTAGTATATATATCAATATATAATATTCGCTCAAGGCGTGATAAAATGCAACATCATAGAAATGTAATAAGCATCACAGAACAATACAGATATCTGGGATCCCCGGGTTTCATAGAGCCGCTACTGAAACCCGACGTTCCCCTGGTCGTGTGGATAGCCTGTGCAATGAAATCCTAGACCCCTACGGACGCGGCAAGTTACCCGCCAAAACCTGAAGCGAGGCAGCCCCCTTCAGCAACGTGAATGGACCACCCAGCACTTCACGGTATCCGGTAACTTGGGCACCCCTCCTGGGTCAACCTGTACCCCCTACGAGTGCGGCGAATAGCCCGCCAATTCTAGAGTGAAGCCCCCTCCGTCTCAAAGCCATGAGATGCGGGCCCATTTCCTTCTAGAACCCGGCTATCCGTGCACCCCACCTTGGGGTAATCCTAGTACAGAAAGTAAAATATACATACAACGGGTACATCGACCTCACCCCGGTCATACCCCAAAAGAATAATATATAAACAGGCAGTGACGACAGTCCACATGTCGGACGCTCGCCCCGCAATATCAAATGTACATAAAAATACCAAAGCTGTACTTACATTGCATCCAGGCTATCCCCCACGACCAATCTGCAACATCACAGCACAGAACATCAACGTGAATGTCACGTTCGCAAATCCGTCTAAAAGGGCTATAGCAGTTAGACAGGATTTACCGATCAAATGACATTCTCGGTCCCAGATATAATGTAAATACTGTGAACTAACATGTTTAAAATTTTCGATCGATCAAATTTACCGAAGTGGGCCCCAAGCACTACTGTAGCACTCAAAGAAAATCTGGGCCCAAAAAGAATATTCCAAAAAAACCCATTTTCAACTCAGAAGCTCACTGTAAAAATTTGATGCAATGAACGGTTATGGTAGCGGCGGAACCGCGGCCAATGCGTGGGTTTGGCCGCGGTTCCGCGGTGGAAAAGTGACGTCACGCGACCAAATTTTCACAGAATGCTTAGAATTCCCTGCACGTATTTCTGCAATGTACTGAAAAAATTTTCGAGCCAAAAAACATTCGACAGAAAACTGATGCATGAAAAACGCGGTTTTTGGAAAATCCGATCGATCGAACTTGTAAACATGTTAGAGCAAGCTAGACTAGGTTAATGGCGTGTCTCTGATACCATTGTAAGTGCACGGAGGCGCCCCGGCCGTCAATCCGAGGCCAAAATGCGGAAACGATACTTGTACAAAACTTGTAAACCGGCACCACCGCGCACTAAAATCCCGGATCGGGCCATTAATCTAATCCTAGCTAACTAGAGAAGGGGTAGAGAGATATACCGAGCGATCTATGTCCTTCGGTCTTCTCGTCGTCGTCCCGATCTCCCCGCGGAATCTCCGGTCTTCATCTCCTCGTTGGAAGGGCACCACATCGCTGGGTTCTTTTACGGGCTCCCACCTCTGGACCGAGGCAACTCGGGCACGAAGTTGGCGAGTCGACGTGCCCAAGAATTGCTGTAGAATAGTGTGGAACTCTATGTCTCACGGGGTTGTAAGAAGTTGCCTTTTGGTGGAGGAAATGAACTATCAACTTTTTGGATGAACTAAGGGATTTTTTACATGGAAATGAGACTCATTTTTCACCTCCCAAAAATTGGACAGCCCCCACCTCTCTTAGTGGCCGGCCATGTAAAGAATTGGAGAGGGAAAAAGTCCAAGGGGGTGGATCAATAATGCAAGAGAGAATGATGAGAAGAAATGATCACCAACAAAATCCAACACTCTATCATCCATCATAACTCCAAAGGTCAAGCCATCATAACTCCAAAGAAAGTCAAGGGATGGTGGAACCATCATGATGCAACAAAATACAAAGACCACCCTCCACAATGCTAATTTGCACAATTGGAAATAAGACCTCCTCCACCAATTTTCAGCCAAGGAAAGATACAAAGGAAAATGACCGAAACGGAATGCAAACTGGAAACTTCAGAAAAACGATCCCGTAATAAATTACAGGAAAACCCCGCTACTGTATATACATACCCTCATTTGTATTCCGACCGAATACAAATGCAATGTGACAAATCTACACAGTACAATACTAGGATCCGGCGTAAACCAAAGCCCGCTGGTATTATCCGTCCGATCATGATCCGTGCAATACCGCACGTACATGATCGAACCCTGCCATATCTCCATATGGTCTCTACAACATTTCGCCCGAAACTTGAGAATACGGTCTGTGGGGGACTCTAAAAACTCGTCAATACTTTGGTTGTGGATTTAACCACTAGCACGTCAGAGATATTAGCCATATGTAACGGGCTACCAGGTATTGACCAAAAGGGACGTCAATGAGTGAACTCATCCTGACACCCTACTGATCCTGTCAGTGAAAATATCCGTACAGTCCGGTCCGTTCGTCTGTGAGCATCGCATGGCGGGCCTAGGGGGTTGGTAAAAGTCAGACCCCCAAAAGCGGTACAAGTCGTGTCGGAGTGTAGCCCAGAACACCCTGAGATACTACTAGAATACCTACCAGTAAATCTCCTGCCTTGGCCAAGGACTTCGTGTAATGGCTCTCCTAGACACAGCGCGACCTCACCCCCAATACCGGGAGAGACGAACCCCTGCAGATCCGCTCACTGCCTCCATGTGGCTCGGGACTGTACCCAACTAAAACCTGTTTGCACGTCTCCTTTGAGCGTGGTAGGGTAGTAATCAAAGTACAGTGGGAACTCACACGAGACAAATGACGATCTCAGGTCGATGAACTAACCTGTACACATGTCACCAGGGAACTGTTATCTGACGTTAGGTATAAGACCAACTAGCATGTTCCCGGCGAGTCCTGTCCGGTGTACTCATAACCCAACGAGCACCTGTATACATCTTAGGTGAACCAACTGACACCAATGGCTTGTGAGACCGGCCACCGCCCCTCGTCGGGGTCTCGACTTTATACACTAGTCTACTCTGGAGTATCGATGCCCTGTCTCGAAACTCCCACGACTAGGGACCTTTTAAGGATGTGCTTATAGACTACCAGCTCCCACGTATATGATCGCCCTCATACTGCTGGCAGTCAAGCAAGAATCCTAGGGGCTCTATCAACGCGCAATAGTGACCTGTAAGGTCACCTAAAGCAGTACATGATGATAAAGATAAACCAGATAGCATACTATCATCTTGAGTAAGACTGTCCTATCGGGATAGGTCCTCCAACAATCATTGCAATCACGTGCCTGTGATCCAATAATTGACTCTGAGGGCACTATCTCTAACATAGCCTGCCGAGTATGACGACAAGCGCACAAATTTATAAAAATATATAGATGCGCTGAAGGAGTTTAACCATAAGGCGCGGACACCAGTCACGCTTGAAGAATTCCTCAAGAATGTTCTTGAGGGAAAAGACAGTGACGATGATGAGGGAAATGACTCATCAGAAGAAACCAAAGACCGTGTAGCAAGTTGCCATATGGTCTTCCATTTGTCATTATATGACGAAGAGACTCCCTCAGCGTTAAAAAACGACGTGGAGGAACTGGGAGCAGAATCGGCGCTAAATTCCGCAAATCTGCCAAAAGAACACCCGATTAAGAGACTTTTAAACCAAACCGATCAAAAAAGCAAAGATGACCAAGAACGCAAAACAACCATATATGAAAAGGCTAAGTGTCAGCGTCTGGATAAAGAAGCTGCGGTGAGATCGAGTCGTAAAGTGCTCCGACCAAATCAAAGCACACCTGCAACAAATAATAGCAGGACCAAAACAGAGAAGCAGTTCGCCAAAGCTCTGTCAATGGGGATGAAACTGCCACCTCTTATAAAGAGCACTCCCAGGATCACATGCTTCGATGGGGAAGACTCACATCCAAACTACTGTCTATATCATCAGAGAGTCACTCACCCCATCGAAGAATGCAATGCTTTTAAGAAGTGGTGGCAAGGATACGTTGCCCATAAAAAACACTTCAAGAGGATGAAGCGCGAAGCTCGCACTCATCGACATCAAAATAGCGAAACAAACGCGCATGAAGAAGTGATTGACAACTTTTATATGGTTGGCACCAGTTCGGATGGAGGAAAACCTCCATTTCTTACATTTGGGAGCAATTCCGAGGATGAAATACCCCTCAACCCTCTTTTCAAAGACTCTGCCTCTAGAAAAGATGAGAAGGAGAGCTGCGAGAATATTCAGCTGTGTAACCGCACATTGTCTGAGAAGAATTTTGGACCTACAAATAAAGGTTCGAACAAAAAGGAAAAAAAAGGAAAGGAAAAATCCCCGAGGAAATTGCCCTCGATGGCGGAGTGGTAAAAGGGCTCACCACAGAAGACCTGCCTAAGAAAAACAAGACGGATTACAATGTCCTAGCACATCTGAGGAAAATACCCTCGCAGCTAAGCATACTGGACGCCCTCCTTCTGTCCAAAGAGGCACAAAATTCCTTGTTCAAGGCATTATAAGAGCCCGATCAGTTTCAAACATTTTTCGCAGAAAAAAAGATGAAAGATGAACTGGCAGAGGTCCACACAGCTGATATTACATTCAGCGATGAAGATCTACTCCTCGGTACGTGCGAGCATAATCGCCCGTTATACGTCACCGGATACTGCCACGACATCAAGATAGGGAAACTCCTTGTCGACAACGGATCCTCCGTTAACCTTCTCAACGTGAGAGTGTTGAAGGAAATTTGCATGAACGTTCAGCATCTTTTCCGAGATAAAATTACCATCTCCGAGTTTGACTCATTCTCATCACGGACACTTGGGTCCGTAATACTGACGCTACGCTTCGGGCCGCTCATCACTGACATCAAATTTCATGTCATTGATGCTAAAACTTGTTATAATGCTTTGCTCGGTAGGCCTTGGTTACACGAGTACAATATCGTCCCTTCTACATAGTATCATTGTATGAAGTATTTCAAGGATGGCTCAGAATACACCGTTACGGGAGAACTAAATCCGTTCTCCGTAAACGAAGTGCGAAAGTATGAAGATGCGAAATACTTCCTACTAGACTTTGGGGATACTGAACGGTGTTACAAGCCGGAGAATAAACAAAAATTCATGGCCACTATCCCGATCTTTAGAAGCAATACTAATAAAGATGAACAAATAGTCTACTCGGGGAAACCCCAAAGGCAAAATAATAAGCTCAGACCATTTACTCCTATTTTGGTCTTTAACAGCGACTCCGTGGACGAGGCCAATGCAATGTTCTCCGTCCGCCCGTTAATACAAACTCTTGCCGAAGCAGACCAAAGTCTACAAATCATGATGGCTCCACCTCGACACTATAGGTAACTTGATGCGCTCGATACATACAGGGTACAAGAATTGCAAACCTTCTACGTGCCCCCTAGGTAAAGAGATGAAAAGGCGACCCTCTTCTACAAATCTATGGAGACCAAGGTAGAAAAAGAAGTCTGGCATGGTGTCGACCCCACTCTTGACAGGTTCTATCCCATCCATATGCCAAGATATTATGCGGAAGGATTAAAGAAACTGTTAAAGCGTCAAGGCATACCTTTCGAACAAACTGTTCGACAGACCAATTCTACAAAATGATTTGGGATATTCCCCGGACTCAACGAAAGAAGCCCAACGAGAAGATAAAAACAACTAGGATCGGATATGTTTGGTCTAAGAAACAGAAGCAAGTTTAGAGCTGCTACGTCATGAACAGCTTGAGTGAAGAGAAAAACGCTCTTCCAAGTAGCCATGACGTCGAATCGGAGCGAGATCCCGCTTTGAGAACGTTAAGCCCATCACTCGAAGAGAAAATTGACAAGTTAATAAAAGAAGATTTTCAGGTGAGCCGAGACAACTACATCCACGAAATGGCCATATATGAAAAGGCCAAGACGCAGCGGCTTAGTCAGCAATCAGTGGAACAAGTAGACCGTAAGGCTCTTCATCCACAGCCCGTTAAGTACTTTCGTGAAGAGAGAAAATCCCGAAGTGGAGGTAAAAATAAGGTGAAAAATGCAAACAACGTTTAAGGACAACAAAGCAGGTCCAAGACTCCGATTAATCGAGAAAAGCTCGGTTGGAGCCCGTCCTTTATAAAGAAGATGAGGCATGAATACTCGTTCCCGCAGGACAAGACAGGGAAAATATTCAACCTTGTCATGAAGCACCAAATAATGACGCTTCGAGAGTCCCGGCATCACGAACAAATAAATGAGGTCCATCACCCGGATTATTGCTCTTATCACTGAGCAGTAGGTTACCCCCTTAAAGACTGCTTCAAGTTCAAGGACTGGGTAGAGGACCGGTATAAACAAGGCAGGTTTATATTATCCGACAGTTAAAAGATAACCCCGCCACAAAAGTACGAGCCAAAGAGAAACTATATCATCAGGATAGGACCAGCTCGACCGCGAAAATAGAAGCGGACTCGTACCTGTCATATGGTAACTCTCAAAAAAAAGGGAGAGAACAAGGACACGATTGACCTCTTCGGGTGCTTCGCAAATGAAGATGATGTTGGGGAGATATCAGAATTTCCACTAGTGCCAAAAGAGTTGGAGGACAGGATACATACCATAGCGGACAACCTAAGGAAAATCAACTTAGGAACGAAGGATAATCCGAGGCCGACTCTTGTCAGTTAGCTACTGTCTGAAAAACAGGTAGCCACGTTAAAAGACGTGCTCATGCAGTACAAAGACTTCTTTGCATGGAACTATTCTGAAATGTCGGGTCTAGATCCAAAAGTAGCGGTACATAAACTGGCCATATTGCCAGGTATAAAGCCAATCAAACAGGCACCAAGAAGGATGCGGCTCGAACTTGAGATGAGTATCAACGCAGAAGTCAAGAAACTAATTGACTCCGGCTTCATCCAAGAGATTCAATATCCCGACAGGCTTCAACCCATCCGTATACTAAGATATTACATGGAGGGATTGAAACAGCTGTTAAGACGTCAAGGCGTACCCCTCGAACAAACTGTTCGATAAGACCAATTCTACAAAAATATTTGGGATATGACCCACTGGGCGTGCCAGAATCTGTTTACTGCTGAAAACAGAGACGAACTGCGATAGATCGTCTTGCCTGAATTTGGGGGCAGATACTATTTGGACATATCCATCCTTCTCTCTAAAGATACCAAGTTGATTTATGACACCGTATATCGAAGGTTTGGATAGATGAGACCATTGTAGCAGACTTCATCAAATTCCCCTCATTTGTGAAAGGTTTTTGATTGTGGGGACGCTCTTCCCGCAAAAAGATTTAGGATATGTCCCACCGGGCGTGCCAGAATTTATTTACTGCCGAATACAACGACTAACTGGGATAGATCGTCTTGCCTGAATTTGAGGGCAGATGCTATTTGGACATATCCATCCACCTCTCCGAAAATACCAAGTTGATTTATGGCACCGTATATCGGAGTTTTGGATAGATACGACCGTTGTAGCAGACTTCATCAGATTCCCCCTCATTTGTGAAAGGTTTTTGATTATGGGGACGCTCTTCCCTGAAGGCGTAAGCCCCTGCAGTTAATTACGTTACCGCTTTGCGATAACCACTTTCCCCTGCTCCAGTGGTTCACTTCGTGGATTGTATACGGATACTAGTTTATGTCGTCATCCGTAGGGTGTGGATTAGTCCAAATCCGTACATTTTAGATTTGGGGTTTGGATTTTGAACTTAGGTTATATTTTTCTTTAGTTCAAAAATATTTTATTTTATTTAAGTACCGTTAATCTAGTTTGAGATTAAGATCAACTTAAATATATGAGCATTTGGGCTCAATTTATTTTAACTAAGGATGCGTTAGTCTAATTTGAGATTAAGATCAACATAGCAACATTTTAAGGATCATTTTTTTATTACGATCCAACAACAAAGCATTTGGGCTCAGTTGCAAGAGAATTTCAAAGAGACTTAGCCAATTTAGGCTTGGTCTGCTTAGTCTTTTCTCTTTCTTTTATTCAAAAGTGCTAAGCATTTATTTAAGTTTTGTTTGCTCAACCCTTTTCCTTTTATGCAAAAGTGTTAAGCACTTGTTAGGGGCTCTGGCGCTCACATGTATATCATGTGAAGCACTCAGTCATGGGCACTGCTCAATCAGTGCTGAGCACTTTAGTCATTTTGACTGAATATATAGTGCTAAGCACTTGGTATGGCGCTCACGTGAGGAGCACGTGTGGCTCTGGGACGTGGGCGTTGCCCAATCAGTGCTAAACACTTAGTCATTTGACTAAATATGATGTGCTAAGCACTTTTACTCAGCGCTCACATATTTCACGTGATGCGCTGGCCTTCTGTTTTGAGCGCCCACGTGGGAAGCATGTGAGGCGCCGAGTCTTTTGTTTTGGGCGCCCACATGGGAAACACGTAAGGCGCCAAGTCTTTTTCTTTGTTGATATTTTCTGAAGAAGTTTTGACTTCTGTTAATGGCATTTTGACCATTAATGATCTCTGTTTTGAAGATCCGAGATTAGTTTCATTAGATAACTAAGTTCTTCTGTTTTTTTTTGTAAGAACAAAGTTCTTTATGTAGGGTTAAATCCTGTTTATGGAGGAATTAAATTCCTAGAACTATAAATTCCCTTCTCTCGTTTTTTTTTAATCTAGTTCTTTTCCCTAGATTTTGAGTTTGAAGAACAAAATCTCCCTTATGAGAATTAAATTCTCAACTTGTAGGGAGATTTGCTTTGCGAATATCAGATCAGCGTGTTGGATGTGTATGCCCTATAGGCCAGTATTGTATATGTATACATATGGATACTAGGGATATGTATGTACAGAACAATCTTGCTCTGTTTTATAGTGTATTATTTAACTTGTCTTTATCGGGATATGTGTATTTATTTGTATTGTTGTTATATCTAGCTTGCACATATTGATAAAGACTCGATACGGTGGTATACTATAGTGGTTTGTCTTTATCTTAACATGGCATATGTCATACTTGTTATTACATATTGCGGTTACATGTTGATAAAGCCCCTAGGATCTTGCTTGACTACCCGCGTTGTGATGGCGATCATACTTGTGGGAGCAAGGTAGTCCATAAGCACATCCTTAAATGGTCCCCAGTCGCGTGAGTATCGAGACTGGGCACTGATACTCCAGAGTAGACTGGTGTATACATTTCTACCCCCGTCGGGGGATGGTTGGTCCCGCAGCCATTGGTATGATGCACCTAAGATCGTATGCAGGTGCTCACTGGGTGTGAGTACACTGGACGGACTCGCCGAGAACTTCCATATGGTACTATACCTATCGTCAGATGGAAGTTCTCAGGTGACATGTGTACAGGTTAGTCTTTGGACCCGAAATCGGCATTTGTCTCGTGTGAGTTCCCACTGAACTTTGATCACTACCCTACCACGGCTCTACTGAGTCGTGCAAACAGGTTTTTGTTGGGTTTAGTCCCGAGTCACATGGAGGCAGTGAGCGATTGTCGGGGATTCGTCTCTCCCGGTATAGGGAGTCGATATCGCACTGTGATTCGATTGGTCAGGACCATAAGACCTTGGCCAAGACACTTGGGATTTACTGATAGATTGATCAGTAGTTTCCCGAATTGGTCCTGAGCCACATCGGCACGACTTATCAGGTTTTTAGGGTCTAACGTTCACCATCCCCTAGACCCGGTCTGCGATATTCTTTGACGAAGAGACCGGACTGTACGGATATTTTCACGGATAGGCTCAGTAGGAGTTCGGACGAGCTTGCTCGTCGGCCTTCCTTTTCGACAGGTACCTGGGCAGCCGTTACGTACAGCTAGTGCCACTGTCGTGCTTATGGTTAAACCCACTGCTAGAGTACTGTCGAGTCTTTAGAGTCCCACACAGAGGGTTTTCCTGATTCATGAGAAATGATGTAGTTGCCGTATTGGATACGTGCAGGGTTCGATCGATTGATGTACTTGTTACTCGGATTTTCGATCGGACAGTTTGTAATACTAGCCGGCTCGGGTTTGAGCCGGATTATTAAATCAGGTATTGATTTAATAATTTACGTATATGTATTTCGATATATATATTCTAGTATTACGTTCTTCGTGTTATTCTATCTCTTTTGGGCGTTCGGATTTTTATCTGATTGCCGGTTTATTTGTACAGTAGACTGAAATCCGTATTTATTACAGATTTCCTTCTAGAAGGTGGCCACCTCATGATGGATTTTCCATTTATTTGATAAATGGAAATGAGGTGTAAAGTTAGAGGTGAGGAAGGTATGGAGTTGATCGTGCTTCAATAGTTTACAAATGAATTTATAATTCATTTTGGGTTTACTATTGAAACATGGTTGCTATTGTTTAATGAAAGAAATGAACATACAAAACTCTTGTGTGTGAATTTCTCTCTCATGCTTACTCATTTTTTCTTGAGCTCCATTTTCTCTCCAAGCTCCTCACTCCTCTTGCTTTTTTCCATCTTCATCTTCTTCCTCTTCACTAACATTCTCATGTGTTGAGAAACAAGTGAAGAGGTTAGAAAAGAGATAGCAAACACTTAGACACCCTCCACTACATCCTAGACTACTTGGTTTAGCAACCCAAGTTCTCTAGTTTCTCCTTATAGCTATTTGGTTAGCAGATAGAGCCATGGATCATACTCCTCAGGTGGATCATCTACGACAAAGCAAGGCCGGAGAACAAGCTCGATCCCGGAGGACCGATGAAGCCGGAGTTGGAGATCAAGCAAGTTTAAGGAGACCACTTGGAGCAAATGACGAGGAGAGAAGACCGAAGGACTTGAGCCTCTTGGTATATCTTCTTTCATAGTAGATAGAGCTCTCCTAGTGTAGCTAGTTAGTTTTATGGAAAGATCCGGGTTTAGAGTTAAACTAGTGCCAAGTTTTTGTTCGTTAGAAAATTTTTGTTCCGTATTTGACCACGGAAATTGGCCAGGGCACTAGGGTAACCCTTCATGGCATCAGAGCCATCCCATAAAACCTATACTAGCTTGTTTAAACGTGTTTAGAATAACGATCGACTGAAAATTTCAAAAACCGCATTTCAATTCATGTAGTTTCTGTCAATTTTTAAACGTGCTCGAAAAATCAATTTTATGGTCCCAGAAAATCATGCAGGCTTTTTTAAGACCCCTGAAGAAATTTGGTCACGTGACCCCTCCAAGCCGCCGCGGAACCGCAGCGAAAACCCCCTATTCGCGGCTGTTCCGCGGCCGTTTTGGGGCCCACGTGAACAAAATTTCTTCTGGGCCTCTTAGTTTTGGAAATTGTGGTTTCTGGAATAATTACTTTTTGGGCCCAGATTTGTTACAGTGTTGGTTTAATACTTGGGGCCCACTTGGAAAGTTTAGTCGATCATAATTTTAAAATACGTATTTTATTTTCAGTACATTCACTTTTATCTGCGACCGGGAATGTCACTCGATCGGTAAAACTCATTTAATTGCTGTATGTTCCTTTAGACGGGTTTTGCGAACGTGACATTCGCGTTGATGTTTTGTAGTTGTGCTGTGATTGTGGTTGGATAGTCATGGTGAATAGCATGTGGTGCAATGTTAGAAATACAGTTTATATTTCATTTGTACATTTATTATTGCAGGGCGAGCGTCCGACATGTGGACTGCCGTCTTTGCCGGGTTGTATATTATTTTGGGGCACGACCGGGTTGAGGTCGATGTCACCGCTTGTATATATTATTTTCATTTTCTGTATTAGGATTACCCCGCAGTGGGGTGCACGAATAGCCGGGTTCTAGAAGGCAACAAGCCCGCATCTCAAGGCGCTGAGACGGAGGGGGCTCCATTCTAGACCTGGCGGGCTATTCGCCGCACTCGTAGGGGGTACAAGTTATCATTGCATAGGCTATCCACACGACCGGGAACGTCGGGTTTTATTTGCGGCTTAAATGAAATCCGGGGCTCCAAGATTATCCACCATTCTGTATTGTTATCTGTGATATTGGTTATTATCATGCCTGTGACGAATGTTATATATACATATATATACTAGTAGATGTTGTATATGTTTTGCACCCACGCTAGTCCAGCCCCCGCTCTGTCGTTAGTTAAGTAACCTAACGGGTGATGATGGGGCCCCATGGCGAATGCGGATGGCATATACGTACATTTTATTTTCGTTCTTTTCTGGTGTGATAGGTTACAAATTGGACCGCATTAATTTTGATTAATGCAAGATAATAAACCTAAAAGATGTTGTTGGAACCAAGCTTTAAAAACTGAAATTACAGACGTTCTCTTTTGCTTTGCACAGTGATATTCAGTTTGGAATATCCAGCACCTCATTCGATGAGGCAAGGGCCGAGATCCCTTCACCGGGAGTGACCCCTTGAGTAAAAGTTTGCGTGAGGGTAATAACTTCACTATAGTCGATTATTTTTTCTTTGCATCGTGGTATTCAGTTTGGAATATCCTGCACCTCATTCGACGAGGAAAGAGCCGAGATCCCTTCATAGGGAGTGACCTCTTTAGCAAAGGTTTTCGCCACTATATATTTACAAAATTACTCAGGTTCCTTCAGCGATATCAAATTCATTACGTTAACGGGTTTTTTCACCAAAAACCCAGCCATAGCTCTCCATCATTTCAGATAAAAAGCAGTTAGTAGTCGTGCTATGTACGTTGGTCTCTATCAAGGCATAGTGTACGGTAGCTAAGTGGTGCTTATCTGTTACATCTTAGGATGCGATTAATTAGGACAGTCGCATAGCCACTTTGGTCTCTATTAAGGGCTTATGCGGGTGGGTCTAAGTTAATCCAGGACAATGACGGGTTGAACTTGACTTGCAACTTATGGTACGTTGGTCTCTATCAAGACCATATGTCGTTAGGGGCAAAAACCACATCGGGAGTTTCAAATATACAGGAAACTTGCAGATTTAGCATACCTTCTGGAGTGCGGTGACTAAAGTGGATTCCATCTAGTGCATCACATAATGATAGTTGGATCCCGATCCCACTGATGAGTAGGATTACTCTCGGGAGATTATCACACTTAACAATCAATGCTATAAACCAAGTAGGTGTCTAGAAAGGTGTTAGCGGGACTACGCCTCCAGGGAAAAGAGGTTATGTAATTAAGAAACATCGCGAAAGCGTTGGAAAACCTTCCTCGAAGTACCATCACCGGCCTCGCTGAAAGGTTAAGCAAGTATTGTGACGTGCGATTAATCTCGACTAGTTCTTCTTTTAGGGTTTGAAGAAGAATTTGAGGAAACAGTGGGAGCCATCCTGATTAGATAAATAATAACCATTCTAATCTTGTAAGAGCACACGCTGAGTGTTTTCCCCTCTCTCTCCAGGTAGCAACCATTTCACGCCCTAATCAAGATAATAAAATGTATCTCTTGACCGATCCGAATTCTTATTCGGGGCTGGGGAACGTCGGTTCAACTCTAACTTACGACAACAGTCATAAGTATGAGCAAGGGAAAGAGGAAAGTTTGAATTCCTTGATAAACCCATCGAAGAAGAAACATACTGTTGCGTCTTCTTCAGGTGTTCTTGTTATTGAGAACTGTTTTTCGGCCAATCCTACCTCTTGGGTACTAGATACCGGATCAGGATCTCATATCTGTAATTTATTATAGGGACTGAGAAAAAGTAGGATAGTTGCACCTGGTGATGTCCCTCAGAGTAGGGAACGGAGCATAATTTAATGCTGCGGCCACCGGTGAATATCACCTAGTATTGCCAAATGGCAATACTATGATTTTGAATAATTGCTACTATGTACCTTCCATGCTTTGCAACATCATATCGGTTTCTTTACTTGATAAAGATGGATATAACTTTGTTCTTGATAGAAATATCACGAACATTTACCTTGGTAAGGTACTGGTTGCAGAAGGTACAATGTGTAATGATATCTATGTTCTAAATCAGAATACAGTTCTAAATGTACAAAACACACGCAAGAGAAAGAGTTCAGATATGAACGAATCCTACTTGTGGCATTGTAGACTTGGTCATATCGGAGAGAAAAGACTGAGTAAGTTACATAAAGATGGACTCTTGAATACGTTTGAATTTTCATCTTATGAAACTTGTCAGTCTTGTCTCAAAGGAAAGATGGCCAAATCTCTGTTCACCGGACATGGAGAAAGAGCAGTAGAGCTCTTGGGACTCATACACAGTGATGTGTGTGGTCCGATGTCTATACATGCAAGAGGTGGGTTCTCGTACTTCATCACATTCACTGACGATCTCTCTAGATTCAGATATGTGTATCTTATGAAACAAAAATCTGAAGCTTTTGAGAAATTCAAAGAATTCAGAAAGGAAGTAGAGAACCAGATTGGCAAAAGTATTAAGATCCTCCGATCTGATAGAGGGGGGGAGTACTTAAGTACGGAATTCAGGGACTTTATGAAAGAGAATGGTATTCTCTCTCAGCTTACTCTTCCGTATACACCACAGTACAACGGTGTATCAGAGCGGAGAAACCGTACCCTATTGGATATGATTCGCTCCATGATGAGTAATGCATAATTGCCTCTCTCATTCTGGGGGCTTGCGCTTAAAACTGCAGCGTATCTGTTGAATCAGGTTCCATCAAAATCTGTGCCTAAGACTCCATATGAAATATGGAGTAATAAAAGACCATGTCTTAAAAGGATTAAGATATAGGGTTGTCTGGCCTATGTAAAAAACCGGAATCCGGACAAACTTGAGGCACGATCAGTTTTATGTACGTTTGTTGGATATCCCAGGCATTCAAATGAATATCTATTCTACCATGTCGATGAACAAAAGGTTTTTGTTTCTCGACACGCCACCTTTCTTGAAAGGTTGTTTCTTGAAAAAGAAATAAGTGGGGGCACGGTAGAATTGGAAGAAATTCCAGAAGGAAAAACTATAACTAAAGATTTGGTAGAACCACAAGATTCAACAGTACCGGACGAACCTCAGCCACTCCGCAGATCTAGTAGGATTTCTCATCCGCCTGAGAGATACTACGGTTTTCTCATAGATGGGGATCGAGAGGATTGCATCTTGGAAGAAGATGATCCTACTAGTTTCAGACAGGCCATTATCAGTAGGGACTCTGATAAGTGGCTGGATGCTATGCAATCTGAAATGGAGTCCATATACACCAATAATGTGTGGACCCTAGAAATTGCTCCACCTGGGGTAAAACCCGTTGGATGCAAATGGATTTACAAGAAGAAACTTGGTGTAGATGGGCAGGTGGAAACCTATAAGGCTAGACTCATTGCAAAAGGTTTTCGTCAAAGACCAGGAGTAGACTATGACGAAACTTTTTCTCCAGTGGCTATGCTCAAATCCATTAGGATCCTTCTTGCCTTTGCTGCCTTCCATGACTACGAGATCTGGCAGATGGACGTAAAAACGACTTTTCTAAACGGAAGTTTAGAAGAGTGCGTTTATATGGATCAGCCGGAAGGTTTTGTAGACAGTGGGAGCAGCGGAAAGGTGTGCAAGCTGCTTAAATCCATTTATGGATTAAAGCAAGCATCGCGGATATGGAACATCTGTTTTGATGAGACAGTCAAGGACTTTGACTTCATCAAAAACGAGGATGAGCCTTGTATTTATAAGAAGATTGTAGGACGAACTGTCGTGTTCCTAGTCTTGTACGTGGACGACATTCTTTTGATAGGAAATGACATTCCTATGCTACAATCGGTCAAGCTATTCTTATCACAAAGGTTCTCTATAAAAGACCTAGGTGATGCCTCGTACATTCTGGGGATCAAGATCTACAGAGATAGATCCAAGAAATTACTGGGACTTTCACAGTCCAGGTACATAGAGACCGTACTAAAGAGATTTAGTATGGAAGATTCCAAGCGCTGTAACATACCCGCATTGCATGGAATCACCCTCTCCAAGGAGATGTCTCCCAAAACTGACGAGGAGAGGGTTCGCATGAGCACTATACCCTACGCTTCGGCGGTAGAATCTATAATGTATGCGATGCTATGTACAAGACCAGATGTAGCTTACGCGCTAAGCGTGGTGAGCCGGTATTAGTCAGACCCAGATGAGAACCACTGGACAACAGTAAAGAACATTCTCAAGTACCTGAGAATGACTATGGAGATGTTCCTGATTTACGGTAATAGAGATCTCAGGGTCGAGTCCTTTACCGACTCAAGCTTCCAGAGTGACAAGGATGACAACAAGTCTATATCGGGTTTTGTGTTTACCCTCAACGGAGGGGCGGTATATTGGAAGAGTTCCAAACAGGATACCGTCGCAGACTCGACGATGGAGGCTGAATACATTGCTGCAAGCGATGCCGCAAAAGAGGCGGTCTGGATAAAGAAGTTCATAGCTGAACTTCAGGTGGTTCCATCCATTGTTGATCCGATACCAGTGTATTGTGATAACAATGGGGCTATAGCTTTAGCGAAGGAACCACGGTTCCATCAGAAATCCAGGCACATCTTAAGGCGGTATCACCTGATCAGGGAGATCATAGATCGACAGGAGATCGAGGTCCGGAGAGTAGATACGAAATACAACACGGCGGATCCATTTACAAAGGCCCTCCCTCAAGCACAGTTCGAGCGACTTTTTAGGATGTTGGGTATGCGGTACGCCAGCAGCTGGCCTTAGAGCATACATTGGGTATTCGGTATGCCAATTACTGGCCTTTAGTGCAAGTAGGAGATTGTTGGATGTATATGACCTAGAGGCCAGTATTGTATATGTATACATATGGATACTAAGGATATGTATGTACAGAACAATCTTGCTCAGTTTTATAGTGTATTATTTGACTTTTCTTTATCGGGATATGTGTATTTATTTGTATTGTTGTTATATCTAGCTTGCACATATTGATAAAGACTCGATACGGTAGTATACTATAGTGGTTTGTCTTTATCTTAACATGGAATATGTCATACTCGTTATTACATATTGCGGTTACATGTTGATAAAGCCCCTAGGATCTTGCTGTTAGTTATGTATATGCCCTAGAGGCCATTGTTGTACATATGATGTATATTATGATGGATGCTTAGATATATACAGAGAGGACTTTCTTGCTCGTCATGATAGTATGCTATTTGGTTTCACTTTATCTTAACATGTTGACTTGTATTGGTTTACTGTTTTACTCTCACATGTTGATAAAGCCCTTAGGATCTGTACTCGACTACTGGGACTATGATGAGATCATACTAGTGGGGCCACGGTAGTCGATGAGTACATCCTATAACTGTTCCTAGTCGAGGGTATATCGAGACAGGGCATCGATACACCAGAGTAGACTAGCGTATACGCATCTTGACCCATATGATGGGCGATGGATGTTCCTATATCCATCGGTGTTTGACATCAGAGATGGTGTACGGGTGCTCAGTGGAGACTGGGTACACTGGACGGACTCACCGAGAACTCCCAGATGGTGATATACCACACGTCAGATGGCAGTTCTCCGGTGACACTGGTACAGGGTAGTCTGTAGACCCGAGATCGTCATAGAGTCTTGTGTGATTCCTACTGTGCTTTGATTTCCACCTTACCACGTCCAAGAGGGCGTGCAAAATGGTGGCTTTTGGGTACAGTCCCGAATCACATGGAGGCAATGAGCGATAGGAGGGGATTCGTCTCTCCCGGTATAGGGAGTTGATGTTGTGCTGTGTTCGATTGGCTATAACTGGAAGTCCCTGACCAGGGCTGATATAGAGATTTACTGGTAAGTGTTACTAGTAGTTTCTCGACCCGTTATGAGCCACACATCGACACGACTTATCGGTTACTGGGGTCTGACGTATACCACCCCTAGACTTGATATGCGACATATCAGACGAACAGACCGGACTGTACGGGAGTGTTACTGATCGGATTCACAGGAGAACGCACAGGCTAGCTTGTTGATCTTCTGATTGCTCAATACCTGGGTGGCTGTTACGTTTAGCTGACCGCTTGCAGCTTGTGGGTGTTTGATATGATCATCACCTGCTACCGGCGTATTGACGATTCTTTAGAGTCCTACACAGAGGTTTCTTGGCTCAGGCGAAACGGAGTAGAGGCACATATGTGATATGTGCAGGACCGAGAATAATGCGATATGGGATAGCGTATTATATTCTCGCGATATTTAGATATGAACCGGGACATCGGATCAAGTGTTGATTCGATGAATCGGTACATGATATATTAGTCGGTAATATTCGATATAGCCGGATCATCGATTCAAGTGTTGATTCGATGATTTAATGTATAATAATATATATGATATATTGTATTACATTATCTAATATTGGCTCGCTTTATTATTTCATTTTCTCACCGGATGATACATTGATATATATGCGATATATGTTAATTGTATTATTTTCTTTTGTTGCAAATATATAATATATATGTGATATATATTATTGTGACATGATATGATTAATTGTTAAACATGTTTAAGGATGATTAATTGAGATTAGGGTTTGATTTGGGTTAGATGTTTCATGCATCTTCTAGAAGCTTTTCCTTTTGTCATTCTTAAGATATTTTGGATGACACTTTCTTTAACTCAACCAAACCCTAACTCTAGTTATTTCTCTACAAAATCTTGACCACTCATCCTTGACCATGGTTTGCAATTCAATCATATGGTTTATATTCTATTCATCACAAAAGGATTATAATGATTATTCATTTTCCATTATCTTCTTCTTCTCTCTTGAAAAGCTTGCTAGAAAATCCTTAAGTGATGAATAAATATGAGAAAATGATATAAAACGAAAGCAAAATTACTACTCTCTCATCCTCATCTCATCTAGCCCATGAGATTAGTGTGTTCATCTCTTTAGAGTGAGAAAGCTTGAGTCGTAGCAACTTCAAGGTAGATCATCGGAGATTTGGAATACTTCGAGCTAGCATGGATCGTTCGAGTCGTGGAGCCTCTCATGAGTCCGGGAGATCGTGGATCGCGGCAAAGGGACTTCTACTCGGAGCTTGTGAAGTGAAGGAGCAGACTACAAAGGTTGTAATCCCTCACACTTAGATAAAAGTTATCTTCTTGCATGTTAAACCCTAATAATCTAGCAAAGATCCCGGCTTTGGGTTGTTCGGCACGTCTAAATTTTAATCCGGGCATGTTTGATGCCTTATGAACCTTCACAAGAGTGCCTAGGAACCCTACAGTGGTATCAGAGCCTAGCTAGAGCATTAGGCGATATGTTTACGAAGTTAAAACTCCGATCGAACCCGAAACGACGGAAAAAGCCCCCTCTCTGGAAATTTTTTAAATTTTGGGATTTTTCTGAATTAAAAATATGTAAAAAAATCAGCAGGGAATTCTAAGAATTACCATAAAACCCGAGCCCCCAATTCGATCAAACGGCGGCGGAACCGCGGCGCAAGCATGCCTTGCGCGGCGGTTCCGCGGCGGATTGATAGGATTGTGACACATGGCTTTTCTGGTAATGACCGTAGGTACTTGTTGAGGCTTCTGGATATTTTTAACAGTGATTCCAGTATTGTTTAAATATGGGGTTTATTTTGTAATAGTAGATTCGATCGGAATTTTTAAGTTCGTATTTCTTTCCGGATATTTAGAAACTGTTAAATTATTTGAACGGATATCATTAACTTACTATTTGCCGGTACGGTGAACTTTCAAGTGTTGAATTTTTATTGGGTTTAAATCTTTCGGAAAAATTGTACAAGTTAAGCGGTGGACCCTCTAGAAGACAACAAACCTTAACTCGATTATGTGACCGTCTTGAACTGCCTTTTGAACCTTCGGGTTTGGGGCAGTACGGCGTGCCACATGTGAGGCGTTGGCTTGACCCTTCTACGGCTGGATCACCGGTACTGTGACATATTCTGGGATTATTTGAACTCCGCTCAAGAGTTGAGCACTTTGGAAATTTTGGGTATTTGATTATCTGTTCGGAAAGTTTAATACTGTCTATTTATCTGGAATGTGATACAATATGTGGAATTCATAGAGTTAGGCATGAAATGCGGAGTATGTGATATTTCGGATTTACGATGTCTAAAGCAATTGTGGATTCCAAATATTGTAGTTTTACACTTTCTTTTCTGTGACCGTAAGTGTAATATGTGATATCGCCGGTTTCGTTGCTATATGTCAACGACAATTGGGATGCGCATATTTACTTACGTTGATGATATGTGATATTATGTGTTGCTGTGATATGTTATATTGGATCGTCGCGTTCTGAATAGCCGGGGGTTTTATGTGAGATGAGGGTTTTTATTTTCATTCATGTAAAATTCATTTGTAATGTAATATTCTTTTATTTGGGGCACTTCCAGGTTGCGGTTGCTGTCACCAGTGTATATTATTTACTTTTCCGCATTAGGTAGACCCAAGGAGGGGAGCACAAGTAACCGGGTTCTAGGGTCCAGTAGGAGGCCATCTCGAGGAGTCGAGACCGGGTCTCTTAACCCTAGAATTGGCAGTGTTACTTGCCACTCTCGTAGGTGTCTTGGGATGTGGGTTTGGCTATTCGTCGCGACCGTGGAATCCGTGTTTTATATAGGCTCGTATTGAAAACACGGACGTCCTAGTATATCCAATATTTCATATATGTTCTTCTGCTGCAATGTTCTGTGATGAGATCATATTACTGCCTGTGACGAATGCTTATACTATATATATATGCTGATATATAAATATTACTGCTTTCGTTTCTTCTGTGATGCTCAGGAAGCATAAGCTGATGGGATTTTTATTAATAAGATTAATAAAAAGAAAAGAAACCTAAAGATGTTGTAGGATCAAAACTTTATAAAAAAGGGTAGCTACAGTTTTGCTTTGCACAGTGATATATATGATATATCCTGCACCTTATTCGATGAGGAAAGGACCGAGATCCCTTCACTGGGAGTGACTCCTTTAGCGAAACTGGCAGATGCTACAAAACGCGGTTTGTCTTTTGATTGCTTTTAGTGTTTTGCTTTGCACAGCGGTATATATGATATATCCTGCACCTTATTCGATGAGGAAAGGGCCGACGATCCCTTCACCGGGAGTGACCCCTTTAGCGAAACTAAGAAAAGCCTCAAAAACACTCCTTTTCAAAAACACTCGATTCTACAACGATATCAAGTTCAATACGCTCAGGGTTTTTCTGAAAACCTGCGTAGCCCTCTGTCATTTCAGATAAATACTACTTAGTATTCGTGCTACGGTAGTTTGGCCCTCGTCAAGGCGTAGTGTACGGTAGCTGACTAGTACTTATCTGTCAGCATACGATGCGATTGGATTAGGGTATTCGTACGGCGTAGTTTGGCCTTCGTCAAGGGTCGTACGGGTGGGTTTAATTCAATCAAGAAATGAACGGGTTGAACTTGACTAGCGCTCTATGAGTAGTTTGGCCTTCGTCAAGGTCATGGGAAGCTAGGGGTAAAAGTTTTATCGGGAATTTCAAGTGTTGAAATTTGCAATGAGATTGCATACCTCCTATGAGATAGTTGGATCCCGATACCCACTGCGAGTAAGAGTTACTCCTGGGAGAGTTTTACACAGGACAATTAGTCATTCAAGTAGGTGTCTAGAAAAGTGTTAACGAGGTTACGCCTCTGGGAAAACGAGGTTTACTTTAATTAGGTCCGTGCGAAAGCACGGGAAACCTCCCTCAAAGTACCGACACTGATCTGGCTGAAAGATTGACGAAATTGTAGGGTGTAATTAATCCCGGCTAATCTTACCTTTTTGGGTTTTAAGGTAGATTTGATAAAAACAGTGGGAGACATCCTGATTAGATAAGATAATAACTAATCTAATCTTGCAAGAGCATACGCTAAAGTGTTTTCTTCTCTCTCTCTCCAGGTAGTGACCATGTCAGGCCATAATCAAGATAATAATATTGATGTATTGACTAAACCCGATTATTGTACTGAGCAAGGGAACGTTGGACCCGTTCTTTCTTATAAGAGTTATAAGACTGAACAGGAAACAGGAGAATATCTGGATTCTCACGCCGCCCAAAAGAACATGCATGTTGATGCATCTTCTTCGGGTGTGTTAGTTATTGAGAACTGTTTCTCAGTTCACCCTACGTCCTGGGTATTAGATACCGGATCAGAATCCCACATATGTAAACAGTTACATGGGCTACGTAAAGGTAGAGAACTGGGAAAATGTGATCATTCCGTTCAAGTAGGGAACGGTGCAAGCATTGTAGCCAAAGCAGTTGGCGAATATCACCTTATATTACCAAGTCGTAATACACTGATTCTGAATGAGTGTTATTATATACCGAACATGATGTGCAACATTATTTCAGTTTCTTTATTAAGTAAAGAAGGATATAATTTTGTAGTAAAGGATAATGTTATGAACATATTCCTAGATCAAAGGTTGATTGCATCAGGCTCGTTACATAATGGCATATTCATTCTAAATCAGAATACAGTCCTGAATATACAAAACACATACAAGAGGAAAAGTTCAGATATGAACGAATCCTACTTGTGGCATTGTAGACTTGGTCATATCAATGCGACACGACTGGCTAAGTTACATAAGGATGGTTATTTGAATCCGTTCGAATTATCATCTTATGATACTTGCCATTCATGTCTCAAAGGAAAAATGACCAAAGCTCCGTTTAGTGGACACGGAGAAAGAGTTACTGAACTCTTAGGACTGATACATAGTGATGTATGCGGTCCCATGTCTACGCATGCCAGGAACGGTTCTTCCTACTTCATTACATTCACTGACGATCTCTCTAGATACGGACATGTGTTTCTGATGAAACACAAGTATGAAGCTTTTGAGAAATTCAGAGAATATAAGCACGAAGTAGAGAGCCAAACGGGCAAAAGTATTAAGATTCTTCGATCTGATCGAGGAGGTGAATACTTAAGCGGTGAGTTCCTAGATTATCTAAAAGAGAATGGGATTCTCTCTTAGCTTACTCCTCCTTATACACCACAGCACAACGGTGTATCCGAGCGGAGGAATCGCACCCTATTAGATATGGTGCGCTCTATGATGAGCGAGGCTGAGTTACCTATTTCCTTCTGGGGGTATGCGCTTGAGACAGCCATACATCTATTAAATATGGTTCCTACCAAATCAGTGCCTACCACTCCATGTGAGATATGGAAAGGGAAGAGACCATCTCTTATGTATATTAAGATATGGGGTTGTCCAGCCTATGTCAAAAGACAAATTCCGGACAAGCTCGAGGCAAGATCTGTTTTATGTAAGTTTATTGGATATCCCAAACATTCGCGAGGGTATATCTTCTACCACTCCGAGGAACAAAAAGTGTTTGTTTCTCGACATGCCACCTTTTTAGAAAGGGGTTCTCTTATAAAAGAAATTGATGGCAATGAGGTAGAACTGGAAGAGGTTCGAGCGACACAAACTACAACAGATGATTTAGTGGAACCAGAGGATTCAGTAGTACCCGACGAACCCCATTGTAACATTTCCAAAATAATAAAATATTATTTTTGGGAATTTTTAAAATTTAATATTATTTTATTGATTATTTTAATATTAAATTAATAATTAAATGCAAATAAATGGAGAAAAATTATGGAAAATTCTAAAATGGGGTATTTATTGGAATTATGCCATTTTCAAGTGTTTGTGATCTTTTATATGCTAATTTAGTGCTAATCGCGATTAAAAATCGCTAATCGGATTTTTTGGCTTTTTGTGCAAAATTATGCACATATCATTTTTGGACTTGTGTTACATTTTTCTAGCCATGATTTTATTTTGGGATCTCTATTTGAGTGAGAGGGGATTTAAAAGAAAAGGAAAAGAAAAGAAAAAGAGAAAAGAATAAAGAATTGGTACTAGGTGAGAGAGAGAGGCATGGACCTTTGACTTGAACCCTTGGCCATTTTTTTTCCCCTCTCATTTTCTCCCCCTCTCCCATGCTTGCTGCTGCTGCCTCTCCCCCATCTTCCTCCCCTCTTCAACTCCTCAAATCATCTCAAAAACTATCTCAAAACCCTACCTCCATTTCACAAAACATGCACACAAGCCCAAGATCTATGCAATGGACCAAGAAAGATGGTGTTTTGGTGCTGTTGAGGATTCATGAGGGTCTTGTGAGGTAATTCTTTCACAATTAGAGTGTAAATTCTTGTGCTTAGGCTTTAATTCAAGTTTCATATCGATATCGTGTGATTTGGTGCACTTTGGACAAAACTAGAGAGGATTAGGGTAATTTTGAGTTTTGACTTTGCAATTGAACTTAAAAGGTGACCTTAGACCCTATTTTGACCAAGACCTTGACCTAGAACAACCTGAAACCCAAAAATACGGAATTACGGGACTTTCATGTCGGTTTGTGAGTGTTTAGAGTGTGCAGGGAAATCTGGAATGTACTGGGACTTTTTCAGACAAATTAAGTGACACCAGGGACCCAATTGAGACCATAGGAAGCCACCCTGACCAGACGGACCCCATTGGAGATAGGGGGCCGGCCAGGCCGGTTTTGGGAGGGTTTTGGCCTTCCAAGTAGTGATGGAATGTATCGGGGTTGGTCCAGTAGCTCAAATACATCATATACAGCACCCTGGACTTGTTTATTTGGCTAAATTTGACCCGAGATGAAATCTGGGATCGTTTTCTTGGGTTGCTGCCTTACTTTCAGTATTTGGTTTTACGTATTTTGATTTCCACATTTTGGTGTTTGTACGTTATCTCGATCGTGTGACGTTTGTACGACTGCATCGAGTGATTTCGGGTTGTTTTGCGAAGGCTAACCGTAGGTTCTAACCTATAGGCCTTTTAGCGTATCGTATTGGTTTTAGCGTGCCGTTTTAAGTTTTGATTTGATTTTGATGCGATGCGATACGTGTGATATGTGTAGGTACCCCGCGACGATCCGAGGCGATGCAGAAGATGACGGTGATATCGACACTGACACGCAGGATACAGGTGAGTAGATTTATATCTACGGGGAGAAGTCGGGTGGATGGCGTATAGCACCCCCGCAGTCCGTAGTGTTGTGTACGAATACGTATACACACGTATATTTATTATGTGTGGTTTAGATTAGTGATGGAAATAATGGTATTTTGATGATAAGAATGTATTGGTTTAGTATAGTGCGAACCCTAGAGTAGTAGTTGCACCCACACATACATTTACACACATTCTTGCATTCATTCTTTCATTTGATGGTGCATATATCTACACATGGGTATGGGACTGTGTGTTCATATACGGCTTGATGATGATACCTGGGTTTGAGATGATATTTGACGTGAGGCCGTGAGATCGGCGATGTGACATAGTTGCCTTTGAGGTGCGATATGATAGTTTTAGTGGGCCTTTGGACATGTGCTTTACCCGCATTCATACTTTGATAGATGATATCGATTTGTACTAGACTTAGAGTAGTACCCCAGATAGTGCGATCTGATGATAGTGATACCTGATATGTGATGAGATTGGGTGATATTGACCCCTACCCAGCTATTGGGATGCCGTACGACGATCTACCGTACGAGCCGATATTGATGATAGATCCGCACTCATAACTCGAGGATATCCTACGATATGTTATTGAGGCGAGATCACCGACTATCATATCTATATATATATATATATACCGACTCAGATGTTAGGCGGTTTCCCTACCTGTAGCTCAGCTTGTTAGTTCAGCCGTATAGTTTAGTATAGTAGTTGACATTAGACTAGACCGAGTCATACCTATTTCAAAACTAACGAATCAGGGATATTTTAAAGATAAGCAGAAGGGCTATACGGATATTTTCAAAAGACGTATCTTTTCATAAAAACACCGTAGCCCTATTTTCAAAACCCTATGATTCGTGTTATTTCAAAAGGCACCATTTGTAGGACTTATAATAGATTAATGCAGATTAGTTACAGTTGCGTCTAGTATTCAGCTTCCACTCATTATTGTGGTTCTCTTCGCATCGCATGCTTATATTATGTTTCATATACATTATTGATATCATGCTGTTAGGACACCAGCACCATTACCGATGATGCGTATGTACCACGTACACTTACTTGCCGGCTCACACACATCTTCATCGGTAATTGCCATGCCATGTACACTTTAGAAATACTATTGCATTGATACAGGTTGTTAGCTAATAATTTAGACAGGATGTGAGTATACTCGCCTTATTTGCTAGATTAGACATCGTAGTTATTACCTGCTACTTCATGCATACTGTTATTCATTGTTATGCCGCATTCATGGATTCTCATGCATATATTCACTATTTTACGTGTTATTGAGGTTTTGGATTTGTATTTCCGTGAGATTTTCTGGATTTGGAGGAAAACCGCAAAAACACAAATAAACATTATCTCTCTTTTAAAATAAAAGTGCGGTTTTCCCATGATGTATGAGTCGTCTACCATGAGTTTGCTGATGGATTTGGAAACCCGATTCGAGGAGACGGATGAACCGTTTCGGGTACATGGTGGACCCGGTGCGGTACCCCGGGGCAAGAGGAATGTGGTGATGACGTTGAGCCTGGCAGGGGAGTACTACCTACCGGTGATTTTACCCGACGCGTCGGATATCCGGAGGATACCGTCGTGGTCTTGAGATTGATGGTAAGGGCCGATCTGGACTAACGGCGCCCTAGATTTTGTGATTGAGACATTGAGATTTCGAGATACAGAGGTATCGAGATACTGAGACTTATGTTTTGTGCCGATGCTGGGCACAGTTTTCATGATGTTTTCGAGTGCCGATGCTGGGCACTCCGGTTCCATGATATTGATGCGTCGCGAGGGACACGGGTGGATTATATCCTCATATTTCCATGCACAGGCTTGTGATATTTATATACTTGCATGATGATTATCGTCAGTGGGTGACGAGTGGATGGGATCCACGTGTATGCAGATTTGATGACATTGTTTATACCTCATATTCATGACATGCTATTACCTGAGGCACTAGCACGAGCACTTGGCACTTCATTCATGTATAGAGATTACATTGCCAGTTTAGCATGCTTCAGCTTTATTCATATTGAGGTTATTTATATCTGATCGTATTGACCTAGGATGGGTCATGCATTCGATCTCTGCTTGTAGATATCTTTCTATTCACGAGTTGGCAACTCACCCCCGTTGTGCCCCAGTTCTTGCAGGTTTGCCGTACAGTTCCATAGCGGCATTTCTGGCACACTGCTTCCTTTTGGGTGACTTGCTTGGATAGGTGGGTTCTTTTGTATCAGAACCGCTATTGTATTTGTATTATTCATTGTATCTAGAATTGTCCATCAACCAAAACTTGTATATTCTTTCAGACTTAGACTTCAGTGTTGTATTATTTCGACCTTAGAGTCGCGCTAGTAGATTGCGGTTTTCTGGCTGTTTTTGAGTTTCTTTGCAGTTTCGATCCTCGCCCTATGGCGTTGTATATTATTATTGCTTGCGTGATTGTGACCGTCGATTGACGAAGAGCTAGCTCCCGCTTGGGGATGCCTTTTATCATGTGATATATTTATTGTTCTTGTTGTACCCCGTTCGGGGCCAGGTTTTACAAAAGAAACTCTGCCGAAATTTTCAGAAAATATTACGCATTTTAAAAATTCATATTCAGCTTAGTTATTTAAAAACTTGATTTTTAAACATGTTTTCTTTACCTCTTAAAACTAGTTTTCCCTATATACTCCTTAAATGGTTTTAGATTTCTGGGCTTTTGGCTTACTTGGATCAGATGGAGTCCTATAGACTTCATAGGATTCAAGGGCCAGTCACGTGCTCTCTCGTGTCGTGACAAAGTTGGTATCAGAGCGCTAGGTTGTCCTTGATTCGAGTCTAAGTTTGACTATGTGGAGCCTAGGGCGTTACTTATATACGGAACTTAGGCTTGACCTTACGGAACTTAGACTTGGTCGAGGGGGCATTAGACCCGAACTTTCTTCGCGTAGGATGACCCTTGGTTGATGGAATAGGTGACTAAAGTAGAGTGACGTACCGTTGGTATGTTCCGCGGCATACTTACGACACGCCACTCCGCTTAAGAAACCTTAGGTTGTACATTTCCTTGCATTGTGTCATATTCCTTCCTATGATCTATCTTCATCGATACGGGTTAGGGTTTTGCTGCCGCGATTGCACGGGCAGAGTGAGCTACGGCTCGAGTTGTCAGCATGAGCTCGGACTGACCAGGGCGTGATTCCCGAGGCTTACGATTGCATTTTGAGGCATCGTCTTTTTGTGTTTCCGCGCTATGAGCGTTTGACAGATCGCTGTTGCGAGATTTTCCGGTTGTGCTGATTGGCACCAGAGGATTGAGCCACTGATAGAGGCCAGCCAGGATGTGATGACTGTTGAGATATCGCTTATCCAGGATGATTGAGGCGCTGTTCAGCGTACGGACGAATGAGCCAGTTGTTGCTGCGAATGATGAGATATCGCCCAGATGATTGGAGCTACTGCAGCCTGAGCATATTCTTAGAGATATGATAACGAGTCGCTAGTCACCGAGGAGTAATGACTAGGATATGTGGTTCGTTCGCTTACCCCGATGCGAGGTCATCAGGTAGATTGATTCCAGCTAGAGACGACTTCACGCAGATTCGTTGAGAGTCGATAGAGACGATCGAATGTCAGGAGCCCATTTTCCAAGTTTATAGTATACGGAAAGACATGCAGGTGATTCTATGGACCCTCTAGAAGAATGAAACCCTAACTCGACTTAATGACCGTGTGAAAGCCTTTGAACCTTAGGGTTTGCGGCGGTTCCTCGGCGCCATTAGTGAGGCTTGGGTTTGCCCTTCTACGGCTGGACCACCGACGCTGTGGCATGTACTCGATACTATTAAACTGTACCCGAGATGTGAGCTCTTAGGGGATTATGAGGTTCTGACGAGTCGATCGTATGGTTCGACATCTTTCGGATATTGTGATGGGACACTGCTTGGGAGACTCCAGATACGAGCATAGCCGTCGGAGCGCAGTTCGTGTAGCCACGATGAGTTGAGTCCGAATCAGTCGATATTTGAGCAAGGTGGAGTAAAGAGTTCGCATGAGACTTCGACGAGATGACGTCCCACTCCGCTGACATTAGAGATGTGACATGCACGTTGAGGACGTGTTCGGCTAGACATCTTCTACTGAGTGAGGAAGATACCGAGTTCGGGATTTCGAGTCCGTGTTGGAGACTTCGGATGGACCGTAGCCGAAGGCATTGCAGTGCGCAGATAGAGACGCGATGTCGAAATGGACGATGATACAAGCAAGCGAAACCAGAGGTTTATGTGAGACACTGACGAGCTGTCATTACTTTCCGTTGAGACCAGAGACGTGATGGGGTTACAGAGGCGTTGGGATGCAGCCAGTTCCGAGAAATGCTGTGCTGAGGACACAGATGTCCATTGAACGAGAAAAGGCTATGCAAGAGTACCAGCCTCCGTACGGATCGGCATAGGAAAGATCGGCAGAGACTTTGAGCAGGATTCCTTCCAGGGCACCGTTGCAATGATGTTGCACCCAGGATCAGATATGTGATGTGCATTCAGAGAGCCGAAGGCCGATGCCAGTGACTTATGGCTTTACGAGCGGTCGTGAGGATTGACCGAGAGGTGACAAAGAAGTGCCAGAACGGAATCGTTCCTGTCAGCACTCCTGACCGGGCCGGTGAGCCGATGGATTGCGAGATTGGTAATCTACAGGAAAGATTAGGAACCAGAGGCAGAGGACGCCAGCCGCGAGCAAGAGACAAGTAGAGATCTTGCACCGCTAGAGTTTGAAGTACCGGCACCTTCTCGACTTCGAGGGAGGATATACCGACGACAGTATTTATGATTTGTGATTTCGTGATTCGACTATTATGTATCTGTCACTTTGGGATTTTCGGTATTTTGGCGATCCGTTTTCATGATTTGGTTTCGATGACTGAGTTCTATGATTTCTGTTTTCGTGCACCATGATTGCACTTATTGGGCATTTATACCTGGCGCATCATTATTATTCTTGAGGTATTGATTGTGATTTCGTGCCTATTATATGCCGGTGATTTGATTTATGCTTCCAGCATAGTTTTTATACATTCTAGTGTTTGATTTGATTTGTGCACGCTGATGCACACGATTGTGAGATTTTCCATCGCGGTACACTTGATTTTGTTTGAGCCGCATTATATATCGTCGACTTTTGACCCTGATACTGATGATTGATTCTTGCACTCCGTGCTTTTAGTTTGACTTACGCATGTTCGACGTTTGCTATGGGATGTTGTGATTCGTGCATGTTGAGTGCGCAGGGTTTGGATTTTCATTCGTGCACGATGGATGCACCGATTTGGATTTTCGCGCTTGTTGGGCGCATGTCTTGAGATACGATTTTGGTGCACACCCGATGCACTAAATCGAGGTTCTTCGTGCACGTCAGATGCACCGGATTTGTGGTTGTCAGGCATATACGTTGCCTATGACAGATGCTTCGTGCACACCCGTTGCACCTAGATGTTGATTTGCGCACCTGTTTAGCACATATATGGATTTTTGATTTCCGTGCGCACCAGACGCACAGGGTTGTGTTATGTATATTTTTGAGATTTATTCCTTTTGGAGCAGTACATTTTTATGATATTGGATATTTGCTTTCATACTGAGCAGGACTAGTCAGAGGACAGTACCTGGATATATTTTGCATGCATTGATAGTCGAAGGGATTTCCAAAGCGTGAGCTATAGTCTCAGTATATACTTACGTGTCCGATATGACACGAAACGTTTTAAAACAAGGAAACCCTTCTGATTGTTTTCAAAACGGCGGAACGTGCTTATTAAACAAAGGATATATATATATACGCATATATAGTTATTTTCTTATGAAAAATGTCCGCCACTGTGCAGTGTTACGTGCATCGCACAGCGACTTAAAAAGATTTGGCATGCTTTTGCATCAGCTACTCACATGTATAGATTGGATGTCTACATGTGTAGTTCTGATCCATATCATATCGGTTTTGTATTGGATTTGACATTGTGTTTTTACCTTGACTCCGATGATTGCGGGATGCTTGATGGGGCGTTGTTTTTGAGTTATCTGCTCATTACTCCTGCGCATGCATTGCGCTGTGACGTTTTATGTATTGATGATTTCGGAGCCCCGACGACTTGGAAATTTGTATTGAATGTTTTAGTACTTGGGGATTTTAAATTTAAATTCGGGGACCGAATTTCTTTAAGGGGGGTAGATTGTAACATTTCCAAAATAATAAAATATTATTTTTGGGAATTTTTAAAATTTAAAATTATTTTATTGATTATTTTAATATTAAATTAATAATTAAATGCAAATAAATGCAGAAAAATTATGGAAAATTCTAAAATGGGGTATTTATTGGAATTATGCCATTTTCAAGTGTTTGTGATCTTTTATATGCTAATTTAGTGCTAATCGCGATTAAAAATCGCTAATCGGATTTTTTGGCTTTTTGTGCAAAATTGTGCACATATCATTTTTGGACTTGTGTTACATTTTTCTAGCCATGATTTTATTTTGGGATCTCTATTTGAGTGAGAGGGGATTTAAAAGAAAAGGAAAAGAAAAGAAAAAGAGAAAAGAATAAAGAATTGGTACTAGGTGAGAGAGAGAGGCATGGACCTTTGACTTGAACCCTTGGCCATTTTTTTCCCCTCTCATTTTCTCCCCCTCTCCCATGCTTGCTGCTGCTGCCTCTCCCCCATCTTCCTCCCCTCTTCAACTCCTCAAATCATCTCAAAAATTATCTCAAAACCCTACCTCCATTTCACAAAACATGCACACAAGCCCAAGATCTATGCAATGGACCAAGAAAGATGGTGTTTTGGTGCTGTTGAGGATTCATGAGGGTCTTGTGAGGTAATTCTTTCACAATTAGAGTGTAAATTCTTGTGCTTAGGCTTTAATTCAAGTTTCATATCGATATCGTGTGATTTGGTGCACTTTGGACAAAACTAGAGAGGATTAGGGTAATTTTGAGTTTTGACTTTGCAATTGAACTTAAAAGGTGACCTTAGACCCTATTTTGACCAAGACCTTAACCTAGAACAACCTGAAACCCAAAAATACGGAATTACGGGACTTTCATGTCGGTTTGTGAGTGTTTAGAGTGTGCAGGGAAATCTGGAATGTACTGGGACTTTTTCAGACAAATTAAGTGACACCAGGGACCCGATTGAGACCATAGGAAGCCACCCTGACCAGACGGACCCCATTGGAGATAGGGGGCCGGCTAGGCCGGTTTTGGGAGGGTTTTGGCCGGCCAAGTAGTGATGGAATGCATCGGGGTTGGTCCAGTAGCTCAAATACATCATATACAACACCCTGGACTTGTTTATTTGGCTAAATTTGACCCGAGATGAAATCAGGGATCGTGTTCTTGGGTTGCTGCCTTACTTTCAGTATTTGGTTTTACGTATTTTGATTTCCAAATTTTGGTGTTTGTACGTTATCTCGATCGTGTGACGTTTGTACGACTGCATCGAGTGATTTCGGGTTGTTTTGCGAAGGCTAACCGTAGGTTCTAACCTATAGGCCTTTTAGCGTATCGTATTGGTTTTAGCATGCCGTTTTAAGTTTTGATTTGATTTTGATGCGATGCGATACGTGTGATATGTGTAGGTACCCCGCGATGATCCGAGGCGATGCAGAAGATGACGGTGATATCGACACTGACACGCAGGATACAGGTGAGTAGATTTATATCTACGGGGAGAAGTCGGGTGGATGGCGTATAGCACCCCCGCAGTCCGTAGTGTTGTGTACGAATACGTATACACACGTATATTTATTATGTGTGGTTTAGATTAGTGATGGAAATAATGGTATTTTGATGATAAGAATGTATTGGTTTAGTATAGTGCGAACCCTAGAGTAGTGGTTGCACCCACACATACATTTACACACATTCTTGCATTCATTCTTTCATTTGATGGTGCGTATATCTACACATGGGTATGGGACTATGTGTTCATATACGGGTTGATGATGATACGTGGGTTTGAGATGATATTTGACGTGAGGCCTTGAGATCAGCGATGTGACATAGTTGCCTTTGAGGTGCGATATGATAGTTTTAGCGGGCCTTTGGACATGTGCTTTACCCGCATTCATACTTTGATAGATGATATCGATTTGTACTAGACTTAGAGTAGTACCCCAGATAGTGCGATCTGATGATAGTGATACCTGATATGTGATGAGATTGGGTGATATTGACCCCTACCCAGCTATTGGGATGTCGTACGACGATCTACCGTACGAGCCGATATTGATGATAGATCCGCACTCATAACTCGAGGATATCCTACGATATGTTATTGAGGCGAGATCACCGACTATCATATCTATATATATATATATATATACCGACTCAGATGTTAGGCGGTTTCCCTACCTGTAGCTCAGCTTGTTAGTTCAGCCGTATAGTTTAGTATAGTAGTTGACATTAGACTAGACCGAGTCATACCTATTTCAAAACTAACGAATCGGGGATATTTTAAAGATAAGCAGAAGGGTTATACGGATATTTTCAAAAGACGTATCTTTTCATAAAAACACCGTAGCCCTATTTTCAAAACCCTATGATTCGTGTTATTTCAAAAGGCACCATTTGTAGGACTTATAATAGATTAATGCAGATTAGTTACAGTTGCGTCTAGTATTCAGCTTCCACTCATTATTGTGGTTCTCTTCGCATCGCATGCTTATATTATGTTTCATACTACATTATTGATATCATGCTGTTAGGACACCAGCACCATTACCGATGATGCGTATGTACCACGTACACTTACTTGCCGGCTCACACACATCTTCATCGGTAATTGCCATGTCACGTTCACTTTAGAAATACTATTGCATTGATACAGGTTGTTAGCTAATAATTTAGACAGGATGTTACTATACTCGCCTTATATGCTAGATTAGACATCGTAGTTATTACCTGCTACTTCATGCATACTGTTATTCATTGTTATGCCACATTCATGGATTCTCATGCATATATTCACTATTTTACGTGTTATTGAGGTTTTGGATTTGGATTTCCGTGAGATTTTCTGGATTTGGAGGAAAACCGCAAAAACACAAATAAACATTATCTCTCTTTTAAAATAAAAGTGCGGTTTTCCCATGATATATGAGTCGTCCACCATGAGTTTGCTGATGGATTTGGAAACCCGATTCGAGGAGACGGATGAACCGTTTCGGGTACATGGTGGACCCGGTGCGGTACCCCGGGGCAAGAGGAATGTGGTGATGACGTTGAGCCTGGCAGGGGAGTACTACCTACCGGTGATTTTACCCGACGCGTCGAATGTCCGGAGGATACCGTCGTGTTCTTGAGATTGATGGTAGGGGCCGATCTGGACTGACGGCGCCCTAGATTTTGTGATTGAGACATTGAGATTTCGAGATACAGAGGTATCGAGATACCGAGACTTATGTTTTGTGCCGATGCTGGGCACAGTTTTCATGATGTTTTCGAGTGCCGATGCTGGGCACTCCGGTTCCATGATATTGATGTGTCGCGAGGGACACGGGTGGATTATATCCTCATATTTCCATGCACAGGCTTGTGATATTTATATACTTGCATGATGATTATCGTCAGTGGGTGACGAGTGGACGGGATCCACGTGTGTGCAGATTTGATGATATTGTTTATACCTAATATTCATGACATGCTATTACCTGAGGCACTAGCACGAGCACTTGGCACTTCATTCATGTATAGAGATTACATTGCCAGTTTAGCATGCTTCAGCTTTATTCATATTGAGGTTATTTATATCTGATCGTATTGACCTAGGATGGGTCATGCATTCGATCTCTGCTTGTAGATATCTTTCTATTCACGAGTTGGCAACTCACCCCCGTTGTGCCCCAGTTCTTGCAGGTTTGCCGTACAGTTCCATAGCGGCATTTCTGGCACACTGCTTCCTTTTGGGTGACTTGCTTGGATAGGTGGGTTCTTTTGTATCAGAACCGCTATTGTATTTGTATTATTCATTGTATCTAGAATTGTCCATCAACCAAAACTTGTATATTCTTTCAGACTTAGACTTCAGTGTTGTATTATTTCGACCTTAGAGTCGCGCTAGTAGATTGCGGTTTTCTGGCTGTTTTTGAGTTTCTTTGCAGTTTCGATCCTCGCCCTATGGCGTTGTATATTATTATTGCTTGCGTGATTGTGACCGTCGATTGACGAAGAGCTAGCTCCCGCTTGGGGATGCCTTTTATCATGTGATATATTTATTGTTCTTGTTGTACCTCGTTCGGGGCCAGTTTTTACAAAAGAAACTATGCCGAAATTTTCAGAAAATATTACGCATTTTAAAAATTCATATTCGGCTTAGTTATTTAAAAACTTGATTTTTAAACATGTTTTCTTTACCTCTTAAAACTAGTTTTCCCTATATACTCCTTAAATGGTTTTAGATTTCTGGGCTTTTGGCTTACTTGGATCAGATGGAGTCCTATAGACTTCATAGGATTCAAGGGCCAGTCACGTGCTCTCTCGGGTCGTGACACCCAGCCTCTCCGCAGATCTAGTAGGGTTTCTCGTCCACCTGAGAGATACTACGGTTTTCTCATTGATGGTGGAAGTGAGGATTGCATCATGGATGATGATGAACCGACTAGTTTCGAGAAGGCCATCACGAGTGGTAACTCTGTGAAATGGCTGGATGCAATGCGATCTGAGATGGAATCCATGTACACCAATAAAGTATGGATTTTAGAAAATGCTCCTGAAGGGGTAAAACCCATTGGGAGCAAGTGGATTTTTAAAAAGAAATTTGGTGTAGATGGAAAAGTTGAGACTTTCAAAGCTAGACTTGTAGCAAAGGGTTTTCGTCAACGTCCAGGTGTGGATTATGACGAAACCTTTTCTCCAGTGGCTATGCTTAAGTCCATCCGGATCTTACTTGCCATTGCTGCATACCATGACTACGAAATCTGGCAAATGGATGTTAAGACCGCCTTTCTAAACGGTGATTTAGAAGAGTGCGTGTACATGACTCAGCCAGAGGGCTTCGTAGATAGTGGGAGCAACGGAAAGGTGTGCAAGCTGCTTAAATCCATTTATGGGTTAAAGTAAGCATCGCGGAGTTGGAACATCTGTTTTGATGTTGTAGTCAAAGAGTTTGACTTCATCAAAAATATAGATGAACCTTGTATCTATAAGAAGGTAGCAGAGGGTAAGGTTGTCTTCCTCGTATTGTACGTGGATGACATACTCTTGATAGGAAATGATATTCCTATGCTGCAATCAGTCAAGCTCTTCTTATCACAGAGATTCTCAATGAAAGATCTAGGTGATGCCTCCTGCATATTGGGAATCATGATCTATAGAGATAGATCTAAACGGATATTGGGATTGTCCCAATCCAGGTATATTGACACCATACTAAAAAGGTTTAGTATGGAAGAATCCAAGCGTAGGAACCAACCCACGATCTCTGGACTCACTCTCTCCAAAGAGATGTCTCCCAAGACTGATTTGGAGAGAGCTCGCATACAAGGGATACCCTATGCTTCGGCAGTAGGCTCTATCATGTATGCGATGCTATGTACCAGACCCGATGTAGCATACTCACTAAGTGTAGTGAGTCGGTATCAAGCAGATCCTGGAGAGAATCACTGGACAACTGTGAAGAACATTCTCAAGTACTTGCGAAGGACTAAGGAGATGTTCTTGGTGTATGGTAATGGAGAACTCCAGGTGGAGTCCTTTACCGATTCCAGCTTCCAAAGTGATAAGGACGACTCTAAGTCGCATTCGGGTTTTGTCTTTACCCTCAATGGAGGGGCGGTATGTTGGAAGAGTTCCAAACAGGATACCGTTGCAGACTCGACGATAGAGGCTGAATACATCGCTGCCAACGATGCTGCCAAAGAGGCTGTCTGGATCAAGAAGTTCATTAGTGAACTTGGTGTGGTTCCATCCATTGAGCATCCAATACCTCTGTATTGCGATAACAATGGAGCTGTGGCTTTGGCCAAGAAACCCAGGTCCCATCAGAAGTCCAGACATATTCTGAGGCGGTATCACCTGATCAGGGAGATAGTTGATCGCCGGGAGATCGAGGTCAGGAGAGTAGATACGAAGGACAACACTGCGGATCCATTCACGAAGGCTATTCCCCAGATACAGTTTGAGAGATTATTCGGGATGCTAGGTATGCGATACTACAGCAGCTGGCCTTAGTGCAAGTGGGAGATTGTTAGTTATGTATATGCCCTAGAGGCCATTGTTGTACATATGATATATATTATGATGGATGCTTAGATATATACAGAGAGGACTTTCTTGCTCGTCATGATAGTATGCTATTTGGTTTCACTTTATCTTAACATGTTGACTTTTATTGGTTTACTGTTTTACTCTCACATGTTGATAAAGCCCTTAGGATCTGTACTCGACTACTGGGACTATGATGAGATCATACTAGTAGGGCCACGGTAGTCGATGAGTACATCCTATAACTGTTCCTAGTCGAGGGTATATCGAGACAGGGCATCGATACACCAGAGTAGACTAGCGTATACGCATCTTGACCCATATGATGGGCGATGGATGTTCCTATATCCATCGGTGTTTGACATCAGAGATGGTGTACGGGTGCTCAGTGGAGACTGGGTACACTGGACGGACTCACCGAGAACTCCCAGATGGTGATATACCATACGTCAGATGGCAGTTCTCCGGTGACACTGGTACAGGGTAGTCTGTAGACCCGAGATCGTCATAGAGTCTTGTGTGATTCCCACTGTGCTTTGATTTCCACCTTACCACGTCCAAGAGGGCGTGCAAAACGGTGGCTTTTGGGTACAGTCCCGAATCACATGGAGGCAATGAGCGATAGGAGGGGATTCGTCTCTCCCGGTATAGGGAGTTGATGTTGTGCTGTGTTCGATTGGCTATAACTGGAAGTCCCTGACCAGGGCTGATATAGAGATTTACTGGTAAGTGTTACTAGTAGTTTCTCGACCCGTTATGAGCCACACATCGACACGACTTATCGGTTACTGGGGTCTGACGTATACCACCCCTAGACTTGATATGCGACATATCAGACGAACAGACCGGACTGTACGGGAGTGTTACTGATCGGATTCACAGGAGAACGCACAGGCAAGCTTGTTGATCTTCTGATTGCTCAATACCTGGGTGGCTGTTACGTTTAGCTGACCGCTTGCAGCTTGTGGGTGTTTGATATGATCATCACCTGCTACCGGCGTATTGACGATTCTTTAGAGTCCTACACAGAGGTTTCTTGGCTCAGGCGAAACGGAGTAGAGGCACATATGTGATATGTGCAGGACCGAGAATAATGCGATATGGGATAGCGTATTATATTCTCGCGATATTTAGATATGAACCGGGACATCGGATCAAGTGTTGATTCGATGAATCGGTACATGATATATTAGTCGGTAATATTCGATATAGCCGGATCATCGATTCAAGTGTTGATTCGATGATTTAATGTATAATAATATATATGATATATTGTATTACATTATCTAATATTGGCTCGCTTTATTATTTCATTTTCTCACCGGATGATACATTGATATATATGCGATATATGTTAATTGTATTATTTTCTTTTGTTGCAAATATATAATATATATGTGATATATATTATTGTGACATGATATGATTAATTGTTAAACATGTTTAAGGATGATTAATTGAGATTAGGGTTTGATTTGGGTTAGATGTTTCATGCATCTTCTAGAAGCTTTTCCTTTTGTCATTCTTAAGATATTTTGGATGACACTTTCTTTAACTCAACCAAACCCTAACTCTAGTTATTTCTCTACAAAATCTTGACCACTCATCCTTGACCATGGTTTGCAATTCAATCATATGGTTTATATTCTATTCATCACAAAAGGATTATAATGATTATTCATTTTCCATTATCATCTTCTTCTCTCTTGAAAAGCTTGCTAGAAAATCCTTAAGTGATGAATAAATATGAGAAAATGATATAAAAAGAAAGCAAAATTACTACTCTCTCATCCTCATCTCATCTAGCCCATGAGATTAGTGTGTTCATCTCTTTAGAGTGAGAAAGCTTGAGTCGTAGCAACTTCAAGGTAGATCATCGGAGATTTGGAATACTTCGAGCTAGCATGGATCGTTCGAGTCGTGGAGCCTCTCATGAGTCCGGGAGATCGTGGATCGCGGCAAAGGGACTTCTACTCGGAGCTTGTGAAGTGAAGGAGCAGACTACAAAGGTTGTAATCCCTCACACTTAGATAAAAGTTATCTTCTTGCATGTTAAACCCTAATAATCTAGCAAAGATCCCGGCTTTGGGTTGTTCGGCACGTCTAAATTTTAATCCGGGCATGTTTGATGCCTTATGAACCTTCACAAGAGTGCCTAGGAACCCTACACTTGCTTGTCTACCCGCGTTGTGATGACGATCATACTTGTGGGAGCAGGGTAGTCCATAAGCACATCCTTAAATGGTCCCCAGTCGCGTGAGTATCGAGACTGGGCACTGATACTCCAGAGTAGACTGGTGTGTACGTTTCTACCCCCGTCGGGGGATGGTTGGTCCTGCAGCCATTGGCCTGATGCACCTAAGATCGTATGCAGGCGCTCACTGGGTGTGAGTACACTGGACGGACTCGCCGAGAACTTCCATATGGTACTATACCTATCGTCAGATGGAAGTTCTCAGGTGACATGTGTTGTAAGTCTACGGTAGCGCCCCGGCCGTCTAACAGACGCCAAATGCGGAACAAAAACTTTTTAACTGGCGCTATCGTACACTATAACCCGGATCTGCCAATATTACTAAACTAACAAACTACAAAGAGGGTAGAAAGGTTATACCGAACGATCCGAGTCCTTCGTTCTTTAAAAATCATTCCACGCTCCGTTGTGGCTGCTCCGATCTCGTCGATCTCCGATCTCCTCGTCCAGGTGGCACCACGTCAACGGATCTTTAAACGGGCTCCCGCCTCTGACTCGAGGCAACTCGGTCATCAAGTTTGCTAAAAGAGATGACCAAGATTGATGTAGAGAATGAGTAGAACACTTTGTCTCGCTTCGTCCAAAGCCATGGACGAATGGTTAATGAAGTTTCCATTTGAATCGGGTGATGGAATAAAACTAGCTATGAAATTTCCATACACCAAAACTATAATCTTTTCCAAATGAATCAATCACCACCCCCACTAGGAATGGCCGGCCACTTTAAAGAGGAGGAGGGTGAGTGTAGGAGAGAGGAGGGGGTGACCACAAGCAAATCAAACTTATCATAACAATTAATGAAAGAATGAATCATCAAAAACATTAAATGCAAAAATGGTGAATCATTAACCTAGTCACCATTCATTTAATGCATACATTGAACCAAAATCAAGTCACCAAATCTAGAACCTTCTAGAATCACGACTCACCTCATGACTCACCCAAGAGACGAAAAGATAAATCCGTATTTAACCGAATGTAAAATACGGGTGATAGAAAACTAAAAACTGGCAACTTCCAAAAGCGATCCTGAAACGAATTTCAGGACAACCCCGTAACAGTATAAACAAATCCGCATTTGTATTACGACCGAATACAAATGCAACTGAGACAAAGATATTATATCTACACAGTATAATACTCGGATCCGGCTTAAACCAAAGCCCACCAGTATTATCTGCCCGAAATATGACACGTGCGTAAACGCACGTGCATTTTCCGAACCCTGCCATAAAACCATACGGCCTATACAACGTTTCGCCCGAACTGGGGAAACAATCTGTGGGGGACTCTAATGACTCGTCAGTACCCTGGCAGTGGGTTTAGCCACAAGCCGTCAGCGGCACTAGCTGTGCGTAACGGCTGCCCATGCACTGACCTCAAGGGAGGCTGATGAGCGAACTCATCCAGAAACCCTACTGAGCCTAACAGTGAAAATGTATATACAGTCCGGTCCATTTGTCTATGAGTATCGCATATCTGCTTAGGGGGCTGGTAACGTCAGACCCCCAATAGCGGTATAAGTCGTGTCGGAGTATAGCCGAAAAACACCCTGAGATACTACTGGAGTACCTACCAGTAAATCTCCTGCCTCGGCCGAGGGCTATGTGTAATGGCTCTCCTAGACACAGCGTGATCTCACCCCCAATACCGGGAGAGACGAATCCCCTGCCGATCCGCTCACTTGCCTCCATGTGGCTCAGGACTGTACCCAAAAACTACCTGTTTGCACGCCTCCTTTGAGCCGTGGTAGGATAGAAATCAAAGCACAGTGGGAACTCACACGAGACAAATGACGACCTCATGTCGATGAACTAACCTGTACACATGTCACCAGGGAACTGCTATCTGACGATAGGTATAATACCAACTAGCAGGTTCCCGGCGAGTCCTGTCTGCTGTACTCATAACCCAATGAGCACCTGTATACATCTTAGGTGATCCTGCTGACACCAGTGGCTTATGAGACCGGCCACCGCCCCTCATCGGGGTCTCGACTGTATACACTAGGGTACTTCGGAGAATCGATGCCCTGTCTCGAAACTCCCACGACTAGGGACCATAATTAAGGATATGCTTATAAACCACCCAACTCTCACGTATATGATCGCCATCATACTGTTGGTAGTAAAGTAAAATCCTAAGGGCTCTATCAAAGTGTAACAGTGATCAGTCACCTGAACCTGTACACGACTGATAAAGGAAAACCAGATAGTATACTATCATCTTGAGTAAGACTATCCTACCGGTATAGGTTCTCCTCAATCATTGCAATCATATGCCTGCGATCCAATAATTGACTTTGAGGGTACTATATCCAACAATCTCCCACTTGCAGTTTAGGCTAATTATTGCGATGTCGCATACTCACTGCCCGAGTGAAAACGAACATCCAACTCCTCTATTAATCAGTTTCACAAAGCCCGTTTGTAAAACTATTATGTTCGAGAAATAGCCTCAGTGAGTGGATCCGCCCTGATATTTCTTTCTACATCTCTCTTAATCTCAAGTTCGCGGAGAAAGCCATCTCCCGAATTGAGTAATACTTGTCTTAGAATATGTCTGGATATCTGATGGGACCTTAGTTCATAAATGAACTCCAAATCCAAACTTCTTAGACTGTATCGACAACTGAACCTAATCAGTATACTGCACCATGCCTCCCACAGTATCCTCTTGGACCACCTGCCCATAATACTGTCCCTCGTCAGAGGGAAAATAATAACTCTGACAATCACTCTGTCATCTATGTCACCATTGAAGGCTGGAATGATAACCGTCTCCCGAAGGAGGCTGCCGTCATCAAATCCGTAGAACATTCACTTATGTTCTAAAACTGCCTCCTTATGTTTCTCCAGGATTAGATTAATATAAACTTATTGCATCTAGTGCAAAAACAACATCTGGTGAGGTACTTGACATCTCATGATTGACTCAATTGCCTAAGCAAGTGATCTGCCAATCATGCACATCCCTCTCCCCTTTAGTCTGTAAGACACCTTTAGAGAGGGTGACTCCATCATCTGCTGGTACACCACCATGCCAGGAGTCATTTATTCTAAATACCATTAGAATACTGTCAAAATACCCACATTGGGAAACTACCCAAATCTAGATCTAAAACCATAGATCTAGAAACCATAATGTCAGATATTATATCCATATCCTGTCTGGAGAAACAATTGTGTGACGACCACAGTACAACCGATCGTAGTATAGGAATTTTACTTCCTACTCTGTGTATGTCATCAAAATACCATGACATCACACCCTACTACCTTCTTAATAGATCCATCCCCGATTCTGATGAAGTCAAACCAATGACTGTCACATCAAAAATAGATGATCTATCTCCGCTATATCTGCTCAAGTCTATAAATAGACATAAGCTACTTGCCCACTATGCTTCCGCTGCTCCCACTGACCACAACAACCCTTTGGCAGAATAATATATACGTGCACTTCTAAAGCTAGTTTAGAACGACGCTATACTTAACCTCCTGCCGGGTCTCATAGCCTGGAGCAACAGTAGTGTCAAGTCTGGGTAAGCAAGAACCTCCCTGTCACCGTCCTTGAGGCTACCGGAGTACCTCTCGGGTGTCTGAGGTTACCCACCATATCTGCGGAGTGGCTAATGGAATGTCAAACCTGATTGAATCTTTAGGTCTTATTAAATTTTCCGTAATCGTTTGCGGTTCTGGAATCACTTCCAGTTCTACCATACTCCCACTACTGTTTTCTGAAAAAATCCATTTTACTAAAACTGTGGCGAGTCAAGAACAATATCACTATTGATCTTCCAGATGGTAGAAAGTCAACCGTCGACATAGCCTGGGCCAACCCACAAACTGCCATTACAGAAACGTGCCTTGAGTTATCCAGAGTCTGGTTTTAAGCATAAGCCAGACAACTCCCCGTACCTTAACATCGTTAAGATATGAACCATTCTATATCTAATATAGAAACTTTGGCACTGATTTAATTGGAACCATATTCTAATCATGCAGCTGTCTCCAGTGCATATCAACTTTATGGAGAGAGGCTAATCAGCATTACTCAACTAAGGAATGTATCCAATTATGAGTAACCCGAAAGAGAAAAAAGTTTCTCAAAACCATTACTATCAACTGAATACCAATCATAAGAATCTACATCTTCGATTTCTTTGAAGAATCCCGATACTTGTGACACCTGGTTCTCTACTTTATTCTTACACCCACAACTTCTCAAAACTTAGACGTTGTATTTCTACGAAACACTTGTCTAAAAATTAGAGAAGTCACAAGTAAACAGAATATAGTACGAGGACCAACCCCTTTGTCCTGATGGACACTGGACAACATACAATACTCTGTATAAGTCTGCTGAGCTGAATAACTCAAAACCTGTGCGTCGTAGGTTAAAAACTGTACCCAGGCGATTTCCTCAAATATCACCAATTACAATGAATTTCGATATAATGAGGATGATCACCTAATTCCCAATAACTTACTCCCACTCATCATCTGTAAAACCATACAGATATGAGAATGAAACCTGGTAAATACATACCCTGGAGTAAGTATCTAATCGGGAAAACAGTTTTCCTTTAACAATGCACTGAAACATGAAAATGTTTCGTAGGGGTATCCTGGTATTCATAATAATGCCTCTTCCATAATCCAATTCATGACTATAACCGTATATTTCTTTTCCATCTCTCCAAATCCCTTTATTTATCTTTAGTCATTACCTTCTGTACAGCATCGTTAGGCTAAATGGTTTTCTTCCTTCCCTACCGTTCGGCACCGGCCTATGGTTTGGAAGAAGACTATCCAACAAGCATAATAGGTGTACCCTCCTAAACCAAGGAGTACTCGCAACTTGAGAGAAGGTGATGATAAAAGACAACTGAATAATACCTTATTCTATTTCTCCCGAACTGGGGAAAAAAGCAAAGGTGAAATAGGAGTGGCGATGAAGTACGCGGTCTGGTCGTGAATGATAACAGTCGCAATTTACTTTGCCCTATTTCTAATCCCTTTATTTTGTCTTTAGTTATAACCTTCTGTAAACCCACGTAGGCTAATTGGTTTTCTTCATTCCCTACCTTTCGGCACCTGCCTATGGTTTGGAAGAAGACTATCCAATAAGCGTAATAGGTGTACTCTCCTAAACCAAGGAGCCATCGCAACCTGAGAGAAGGCTATAATAAAAGACAACTGAATAAACCAATTCTATTTCTCCTGAACCTGGATCCATCCTCGAAGAAGTCCCTTCGAGTTCGTATATAACCATACGATGGATCTATCCAATGGAAGTGGATGTCCGTAGTAATACGGGGTGTTCTGAGAAATGCAAAGGGTAAAAGAAGGAGTGGCAATGACTTATGCAACTCGGACAATCCAAAAGCCAGTATTTTAAGAAAATTCGGTCAACTTAGTCTCTGAGTCATAGTCTAGGGTCGGTCAATGGTCGTTGCCAAAGAGAGAGAGAGAGAGAGAAAGGAAACACTTTGCGTGCACTCTAACCTAGATCTGTAACACCCGAGCCCAATGCTACTAATTTCAGTTACCGTTCGAACGTAGTGTGGCACTTATTTCATTTATCTTGCTTGATGGTTAATTATTGTAAATTCTACCCGGAAATTAATTTCTGCATATAACAAATTTTGGCATCTAAAATAAAATTAAAAATATTCATCTTGGCCTGCTTGACACCCCTAACCCTGTTGTAGCGTCCGTGCATCGTGTTCTCGTCCCGTTCAGTGAAACGGGCGAGTTTGGACGGCTACGTGCACGTACGTGTGTCCGTTTTGGGGGTATGCTTTTTGATCATAAAACACTTCATTTTAAATTTTGGATCCCGCCTAAAATTCTATTATTTCAATTTCAAATTTTTAGACCCGACCCGGGCGCGATTTGGAAATGTTTTACTTTGCGCCAAAATCCTAAATTTTAATATATTTAAACCATCATATATAATTTAGTTAACCATATAATATTTTTACAATCTTTTATATCCTTCTCAATTTATTCTCTCAGCCAATCGCAACCTCCCCTTTAACCCCGTGGGCCCCACTTCTCTCTCTCTCGCTCTCTCTCTATCTCTCCACTTTCTCTCTCTCCCTCTTCTCTCTCTCTCGCTCTCTCTCTCTCTCTCCACTTTTTTTTTTTCTCTCTCTCTCTCTCTCTCATATATTATCTCGTACTTCTCTTTATCATTCTTTCTCTTCTTGCTTCATGTCTCGTTTCTTTTTTTTTTAACTGTTCTTTTGTTGCCGGAATTCCGTCATGCCGGTGACGCTTCACGACGTTCCAGCGAGGTACCCTGACCCGTGTGGTTCCTTTGTTCGTCGTTTGGGTTCATTCCGTGAACCGTGCGCCCGTCGCGAGTTTTCCCCACCGACGGTTAACGTTCCGTTTTCCCGATTCGCGACCCATCGAGGCAAGTTAATCTTGCTACATACTATATAATTCATTTTATACCTATTTAAATAAATACCATACCTATAGTTTAAATCTAGAGCCCCATGTTTAATTTTATAATGTTTCAATGTTCCGTTTGCATCCGTTTATATCATATTAAATCTAGATCATGAAAACTTATCTTGTGACATACTAGATTACATTATACTGCATCCATATCAATTAAAATATATATCATCATAATATTTCTTATTATTATCTTTAATTAGTTTATAATCTGCATTTTTTAATATTATATATTTGAAAATATTATAGTTTACACATGAAACGTCGTTGAAAAAGCGGATACGACTAATCTGAAATTTACTGTACACCTAACCTTATAAAATTCATTATAAATCATAGACAAATCATTAGTATACTTTCTTTAGTTTGTTACGAAGCTAACTCAGAATACTATAACTCTATGAAATATTTACTTATAAAATAAATTGTTTAAATAACGTAAAATGCAAATGAAAATGTCTCCAAACTGCTGCCCAGGGAAATTCCAGCAGCAAACTTTCAACTTCGAATATTCATAACTTTTTGTAGGGACAACCTGAGATGCTTATACTTATAAAACTGAAAACCTTATTGAATTATCTTTGTTTTGGTATAAGACAGGACCCTTTTGGAGAACGTTTGTTACTTTTAAGCTATTTTACAAATTAGGGTGACGCTGAATTTCTGAACGGAACTTTCTTGTGCATGGTTAATCAATACCACTTTTATAGTTATTAATTGCTTTGAATATGATATCCATATTAATATTATTATATCAATATTTATATGACATATTGCTTAGTTGTACATCCCACATTACCATTTTATAGTTTTATAACTTTTCGGATACCCGTTTGCATCCATCGCATTTAAGATACATATAATTGCATCCATAGATCACATTACTACATAATAATGTGATATTAACACTCCATGTTTAATAAATTGCAACCTAATTAATATTGGAACTATAAATGTAACCCTAATCGATAACTGTGCATCCATATCCTTGAAATTATATCTATTTGCATATCATATTACATGTTCCAGTTTATTGTTCTGATAGTACTCATGCTTGTTTATTTATACACATGCTTATGTTAGTTTGATTATGAGCACCCACATGACATCTTGTGCTTCCTGACATGACCTGTTACACTTCCTACTTGACATGACATGGTACCGTACACTCTTGACATGACATGACACCTTTATACATTACCTGGCTTGACCTGATGTACCATGGCTTTACCTGTTACCTGATCTTGTGTCTAATGCCAACAAACATAACATGTAGTCCTCATGGACCGTTCCTGTTGTCTATCCAGACAAACCTGTTTACTTGATCCTGTGTTGGCATTAGTTTCTTGATTGCTGGATACCTGACTTGACATACACATATAACTTGGGGGTATGGTTAAATCAAAGATGAAATCTGACTTGTAACTCGACAGTTCACTACCTGTATTGAGTGTTCATTCCTGTTTTTTGCCTAGCGACATGTCTCGGTTTCAGCCGAGAATATTGTGGCCGTGGTCCCTGTTCATATCAGATTTTTGCATTTTCATACCGCCCAATTTTTATCACATTGCATATCGGTAGATACTCTTGAGCCGTGTTTGCTAGTCAATTGCAGGATACAGGTTCCCGGTTCTCAAACGGAGAAATTCATGGAAAACAAGACAAAAATCCGGTTCCTGCCAACCACAGATAAAAACACGGTCTCCGCTCTTCATCCGTATGTTGCCAGTTACCAGTTTAGGAAGAAAAAGTGTCAAATCAACGTCATTCTCATGCACAAGGCTCAATGGTAGCACAAAATCCAAGAGATCTACGCGGAGCTCGAGGCAATCATCCACAAAAAAGTCCACCTTTGCTTAATAGAAATTCTGGAAGAATTGGGAAAGAGTTTTCAGAAAATACACACACCAGACAAGAGGGGAGAGGAGACCAGGAAAACACTCAGAAGCCCACACCCTAAACCTACAGTAGGGGTGTGGATCCGCGGCCATAGGGGGCTATAGGCGGCGGATCCGTGGCCGTACAGGCAGTTCAGAGCACGAGATTTCAGGGGTAGTTTTGTCTTTTCGTCAGGGTTCTGGTGGTTGCCCTAGGGTTTCATTTCTTGGCCTATAAATAGCCCAGAATTTTGTGAAGGAAGGGTCAATTTTTGTATTCTCATTTTGCCTAGTTTTAGTATTGTTCTTCTTCCTCTTCTCACCTCTTCTCCATTAAACTTGTAGTGAGCTTTTGAGTGAAGAGTGATGAATAAAGAAGACCAATTTTTTATCATGCTTGTCTCTTTCTTTACTTGTTGTAATGTGTTGTAATTTTAATTGTTAAGTAGTTGTTGTTATTTGCTTGATTGTTTCTTTCTTCTCTCTTTTTCTTTATCATTCATACGACAATGATACTTACGTTTGATCCTCGCCAAGGTGAGGTCGCAAATAGTTAGTCGTATTCTTCTAGTCTCCTTCTTTCTATCTTCCTCTTTTGTTTGTTTTGTTTTTTCCGTATTATGAAGTGTGAGTAGTTTTATACTTGTTAGGATAGGATAAGGTTAGTTTGAGAGAAAGAAATCTCTCTCACTCTTTCCTTGCCCAACAACTTAAATCGACTCCCGTTAATTGAACCACAATCCGCTCCTTACGGCACGCTATCCTACATGATAGCGGTGATTCCGTAGTGAGACCGGTTGTGGTTGAATTAACCGGAGGTTATGGATAAGAGCCAAGAACGGACGGACAAGCACCAAAAGGAAGGACTATGCGTTGGAAAGCCTAGCTTGTACTCGCAAGTTCCTTCCTAGTCGTGCTAATCCCCGTTGTTGCCGATTACCGTAACACTGATATTAAGTAGGGCAACGAAAGATGTGGAGACTCCTAACTCAAACTAACCTAATCCTAACCCTAACAAGCTCGCTTTAAATAGCAACTCAACACTTAGATAATCCAACAAAAATCTGAAAACAGGACTTAACTCGTTAAAATACTTTGAAAAAGACTCCCATCTCCCTGCGGACGACCCGTACTCAACCGGCTAGCTACAAGCGAAACCGTCTTGATTGCGGTATTTAAACTAAACTTGAACACGCACGTATCCTATCAATCAAATGGCGCCGTTGCCGGGGAGACGGTAGTTTATTTCCTTGTGTAATTTCGGGTTAATTTGTTAGTATAAAAAAAAAACCATACTTTGTAAAAAAACCATCTAGTTATTCTTGATTAGTTTTTGTGCAAGTGCGCAGGAAAATACGAAGTTCAAGATCGGCGCCAAAGACGTCGGATAATACGGAGTTCAAGTACAGTGCCAAAGACGTGGGTAGATAGACCCACATTTCACGGCTACACCGCGACGGACAAAACGAATCATCCGGTCTACTGTAAAAATCTGGAGCAGATACAGTAAGCAAATCAGAATTCCACACATCCAGAAACTCAGAAGACACCCAACAGAGCCCACACTAGCAAACTGGAGACCCAAATCCACAACTTAGCCGCGGAACCGCGGCATTAGGGCCTTATTGCCGCGGAACCACGGCTAATTGGCTGCTTCTGGGCACCAATTTTTCTGGGTAACTCTCTCTTCTCTCTCCCACTCCTCTGGACTCCACTGAATTGTGTTTTCTGCAGCCTTCTTTGCGCAAATTCTTCTCCCCCTTCCAATAAACTGTTCTTGTGCAGGATTCTTTGCGCCGCAAATAAAAATTGTTTGCAGTTGATTTGTTACTGTTTTGCATTCTTTAATACGGACTTAAGGGGCTTGAAACCAATCCAGATTGGGTGGGGATTTCATCACCCTTCCCAGGACCCCAAAAATCACTAAAGCATATGCATTGTCCATTGTAAATTAAAAAATACTAGACTTCAGCCCTAAGGACTTCGCGCTCATTAGGAGAAGATAAACCGTGTTTAGAACCTCGCTTAACCGTATATTGATTACGGGGTGTCTAGGAAAGTGTTAAAGGCGCAACCGCCGAAAGAGAAAGGGTTATTTAATTAAGGAACTTCGCGAAAGCGTTGGACAACCTCCCCTTATCTCTGCACTTACCTGGCCCTGTGATCGGTGTATTTTTAAGCCTGTTTCTCGACACTGTTTAACTTCAAAAATCAAGTTCAGGAGCAGGTCTAGTAGACCTAGGTTACCCTAGATCTAGGTGTGATTGTGCATATCTTGTTTGTGATTGCTTAAGCCGTATTTCCGTACATATTTCTGTAAATCTCTTTCTAAAAACAAAAAAAAAAGAAAAAAAATCAAAAAACTTTTATAAAAACTTTCCCTTTTGTCGCCAAATCCATTTTCACCCACCACCCATCGCCTTTCTCCATTGACGTTTTCTTACCCTCACCTTCTCCGCTTTGACTATACTAAACTCGTTTAGTGTATGTCCGCTTGGACTCGGGACACTAGCGCCCGTCTAGTCCGCGTTACGTTAGTCGCGACCGACTACGCGATCGACTCCGAAGTCGATACTCCGTCCACTCCTCTTTCACCCCTTCCTTTGCCGGCCAACTCCGACGTTGACCGGAATTCTGTTCATACATCTTCACCTTCACCTTCACCTTCACCAACCTCTTCTTCCGCGATGTCTGGATTTAATCCGAACATCTCTTTGACCACCGCTGGATTGGCTCCACCTCCTACGGAGACCAATATCCCACCACCTCCGCCTGTTGTAGCGCCGCAGCGAATCGCGCTCCAGGATCGTTTCTACCCCACCCGTTCTGCACTTCCCACCTGCCTTTCTCTTCCTCCGGCCAATGGGGACAACTTTGAAATTAAGCCCCATTTCATCAACATGCTTCCACGTTTTCATGGGCTTGAATCTGAAGATGCCTATATCTTCATCAACAAATTTCAAAATGTCTGTGCCATGATGAAAACCACCCAGCTGTCGGACGATGCTATACGTCTACGGGTCATTCCGTTCACTTTATGCGATCTCGCTGAAAAATGGCTGTATAGCACCACTTCCCACTCCATCACCAGCTGGGACGAGTTTGTTAAAGCGCTTCTAAAAAAATTCTATTTATTCATAAGACATCAAGAATTCGAAATGAAATCAACCAATTCTCCCAGCTTCCTTCTGAACCCTTCTGGAAGTGCTTTGACCGGTACAAAGACCTTCTTGTTCAGTATCCTCACCACGGTATAGAGAAATGGCAGCTCTGCCAAACCTTATACGAGGGCCTGAACCCAGCAACGAAGCAGTTGTTGGAAACCATCTGTCAGGGCCACTTCCTATCGAAATCTGACGAGGAAGCATGGCAGTTCTTTGACGATCTTGCGGAGCAAACGCTACAGTGGGAGAGCACCAGACCGACTTCTTCTTCTTCTTCTACCTCCACTTCTACCGGTCAGTCTAGGGTAGGAATTCACCAGCTTGATGTCTCTATTGCGATGAGAGCTGAAATGGCTGCAATAACAAAAAAGCTTGAAGCAATAGAGAGCAAATTTTATGCTCCTGCCCCCACCCCTGTTCTCCCCCTTCGTACCATCTGTGCTTGTTGTTCCGATCCTTCTCACTTGACCGAAGAGTGTCCTTACAATCCACCATCGCAAGGACAGGATCAGGTTAATGCATTCCAGCAAAGACCGAGGAATGATCCATACTCTTCCACCTACAATCCCGGTTGGACGAACCACCCCAATTTCGCCTGGAATCAGAATCAGAATCAATTCCAAGGCAACAATTTCCAAAGGGCCCCTCCGCCGCAACAACAAGCGCAACAACAAACTCAGTATCAGCAGCCCTTCCAACCCCAACCTTTTCAGAATCAGACGAACAACTTTGCACCGAACAATTCTTTTCCACCAAACAACTTTGTTCCGTCGAACAACGATAAGGTTTCCTCGCTCGAGCGAAGTCTGGAGGCGTTTGTTAAACAATCGACTCAATCCACCGCCAACATCCAGTCTTCGATTCAATCTTTAGTGCAACACACTGCCACACACGGGCAAAGCATCAAGACCATTGAGGCCCAGATTGCACAGCTGAACGCGGCCTTGAGCGAGCGAGAGAAGGGGAAGCTCCTGTCCCAGCCACTTCCAAATCCCGGTCACCCACATAATGCACATGTTGCTCTTGAACAACAAAACCATAATGTGAGTGCCGTGACTACACTGAGATCGGGGAGGATGCTGCAAAACAACATTGGCAAGCGAATCAACGATGACACCCCCGCCGCCGCTTCTTCTTCTTCTTCTTCTTCTTCTCCTTCCTCTTCTTCTGCTCTGAACGGACCCACTTCTCACTCCACGAAGACACCTATTCTGGGATCCATTCCAACTCCAAAATCTCCTCCTCCAGCATTAGACTCAACCAATTTTCAAAATGTTCCATTTCCAAACCGGTTGAGGTCTAATAAACAAAATCCTCAAATGGAGAAGATTCTGGAGTTATTCAAGCAGGTTAACATTAATATTCCTCTTTTAGATGCTGTCCAACAAGTCCCGTCCTACGCGAAAATCTTAAAGGACTTGTGCACGAAAAAGAGGAAGTCTCAGGTACCCAAGAAAGTTTTCTTGGCTAGTGCTGTGAGTGATGCCCTTACCCAATCTTTACCACAAAAGCGGAAGGACCCTGGCTGTCCTACGATTTCAATTACCATTGGGGATAAGAACATCAACCGCGCACTATTAGATCTTGGTGCCAGTGTTAACTTGCTTCCGTATTCAGTATACGAGCAATTAGGCGTCGGAGAGTTGAAACCCACACACTGCACTCTCCAAATGGCCGACCGATCGATCACCCATCCTAGGGGTGAGCTAGAGGATGTGTTAATCAAAGTCGGGGACTTCATATTCCCCGTTGACTTCATTGTATTAGATACACAGCCTGTAGCTAACCCCCGGAATCAAATTCCGGTGATACTCGGTCGCCCATTTCTCGCAACCTCAAATGCTATGATCAATTGTCGCAATGGTTCGATGAACCTCTCTTTTGGAAACATGACGATTGAACTCAACATTTTTAGGTTAGGGAATCAGCCCGCCGAACCTAATGCTCATATACTGGACGTCTGCTCGATCCAGGAGATCACCCCCGAAGAGTGTGAATTCGAGGAGTTTCTGTTTGAACACGATAATCTTGACGCCACTAGTGCGTTTCTCTTTGAACCTGCTGCTGTTTCTGCGCCCGATAACGAATACGAGTGTTTCACGTTCTCGAACGATCTTAGCCGCGCACAACCCGAGTTTGAATCCTTCGACTTTCCGGATGAGTTACCTGAACCATCCGACTCGGTTGCCTACACTCGTTTTGAACCTTTGCTGGAATCCTTTGAGTTCGAGACCTTTGCACCAGTCTTACCTTCCATCATTTCACCTCCAACGCTCGAACTCAAGCCGTTGCCGTCTCACCTTAAGTATGCTTACTTAGGTGAGAACGAGACCCTCCCTGTCATCATTTCGGCTTCTCTAGCTCCAGAGCAAGAGAAAGCCCTTCTCGCGGTCTTGCACAGCAACAGGCAAGCTTTTGGCTGGTCCATGGCGGACATCAAGGGGATTAGTCCCCTCATCGTTGAGCATCACATTCATCTGATGGATGATGCCAAACCAGCCCGGGATCCACAAAGACGTCTTAATCCAGTCATGAAGGAGGCTGTGAAGAAGGAGATCGTCAAATGTCTAGATAGTGGTATCATTTACCCTATCTCTGATAGCCAGTGGGTTAGCCCCATTCATGTTGTCCCCAAGAAGTCGGGCATCACGGTCATAACCAACGAGGCGAATGAGTTAATCCCTACTCGCACCCAAACTGGGTGGCGAGTTTGCATTGATTACAGAAAACTCAACGCCGCAACGCGGAAAGACCACTTTCCGCTACCTTTCATTGACCAGATGCTGGAACGATTGGCCGGACATGAGTACTATTGTTTTCTTGATGGCTACTCTGGCTATAATCAAATTCCCATCGCCGAAAAAGACCAGGACAAGACCACTTTCACTTGTCCTTTCGGCACGTTTGCATATCGACGCATGCCCTTTGGGTTATGTAATGCGCCCGCTACCTTCCAGCGGTGTATGATGGGAATTTTTTCGGACATGGTGGAAAAATTTTTGGAGATTTTCATGGATGACTTCTCCATCTTCGGCGACTCCTTTGACGAGTGTTTGCTGCATCTTGACGCTGTCCTTACCCGATGTAAGGACAAGAATCTCACTTTGAACTGGGAGAAATGCCACTTCATGGTGCGCGAAGGTATTGTCTTAGGACATATCATCTCGCAAAATGGCATAGAGGTTGACAAAGCAAAGATTGAGGTCATTTCCAATCTGCCTCCTCCCCGATGCGTCAGAGATATCCGAGCCTTCCTTGGCCATGCCGGTTTCTATAGACGGTTTATCAAGGACTTTAGAAAGATTGCTAGGCCCTTGACGCTTTTGCTGGCCAAGGACACGCCTTTCGACTTCAACTCGAGCTGTGTGACTGCATTCGAGTCACTGAAACGCTCACTCACTTCTGCTCCCGTTCATCCGACTTTGCCATCGGTGCTGTCCTTGGACAGCCCATCAACAAGATGCCGCACGTAATCTATTACGCGAGCCGAACCCTGAACGACGCCCAACTTAACTATACAACAACTGAGAAGGAATTCTTAGCTGTTGTATTTGCTTTAGAAAAGTTCAGGCCTTACCTCATCGGCTCTCCAGTCATTGTCTATACGGACCATTCAGCTCTGCGCCATCTTTTTGTGAAGAAAGATGCCAAGTCTCGGTTAATACGTTGGATCCTCTTGCTTCAAGAGTTTGACCTTGTCATTAAGGACAAACGAGGATGTGAAAACGTAGTTGCCGACCATCTCTCACGACTTCCTTCTTCGCCTTCGCTTCCAATTCCGATTAATGACGTTTTCCCGGATGAACAACTCTTGACAGTATCGTGCGAACCCTGGTTCGCAGATATTGTGAACTATTTGGCCACGGGATTACTACCGACCAAATGGTCGAGTCAGGACAGACTTCGCTTCTTATCCTAAGTAAAACACTTTTACTAGGACGAACCCTACTTGTTCAAGTACTGTCCCGACCAGATTATTCGTCGGTGTGTCCCTGATGAGGAATTCAAGAGTGTGCTGTCATTTTGCCACGATCAAGCGTGTGGCGGGCATTTTGGGCCCAGAAAGACAGCTGAGAAGATCTTGCAATGTGGTTTCTACTGGCCACAACTTTTCAAAGACGCTCACGACTATTGCAAGACTTGCTCCCGGTGCCAACACATGGGCCGGATATCCCGGAGGAACGAGATGCCTCTCCAACCGATCTTGGTTGTGGAGATTTTCGATGTTTGGGGGATAGACTTCATGGGGCCGTTTCCCAGCTCTTTTGGGAACTTGTACATTCTTCTAGCTGTTGATTACGTCTCTAAATGGGTCGAGGCTGTGCCTAGCCGGACTAACGACAACAAGGTTGTCGTTGGTTCCTTAAAGAAAACATTTTCTCCCGGTTTGGGCACCCCCGAGCGATCATTAGTGACAATGGAAGTCATTTCTGCAATAAAACTTTCGAAGCCTTGATGCGGAAATACTCCATTAATCATAAGCTTTCTACGCCCTACCACCCCCAAACCTGCGGGCAGGCCGAAGTTTCAAATCGGCAAATCAAGCAGATACTGGAGAAGACGGTTTCCAAGAACCGTAAGGATTGGTCTCTGAAACTCACTGATGCCCTTTGGGCATTTAGAACCGCTTATAAGACCGACCTTGGCATGTCTCCCTATCGGCTTGTGTACGGAAAAGCCTGCCACCTTCCTGTCGAAATCGAGCATCACGCATTTTGGGCGATAAAGGAGCTGAATCTGTCTCTTGAGAACGCGGGCAGCCATCGGAAGCTGCAGCTGAACGAACTGAACGAGCTTAGGGATGAGGCTTACGATAACGCGGTTGTCGTTAAGAATCGAACGAAGGTGTTTCACGATAAACACCTTTTGCGCAAAACCTTCGTACCTGGTCAGCAGGTACTGCTTTACGACACCCGACTTCACTTCCATCCTGGAAAGCTCAGATCTCGCTGGAAAGGGCCGTATTTTGTGCGGAATGTGTATCCGCAGGGCGCTGTGGATTTGGAAAATCCAAAGGACGATTCACTCTTCAAAGTGAACGGACACCGATGCAAACCGTACCTTAGCGCCGAACCAACTGAGGAGCTCCTGTTCTTACAGGAGCCGGTTTACCCTGAATGATCTTCCTCTGCCCACCTCCAAACTTCGGTTATCCAGCCAAGAACAGTGGACACTGTTCCAAATAAGTTTGGGGGTATGTACAAACCATTTTGTATATATTTGTGTATATTCTTTTTCTTTTCTTTAAAAACAAAAACAAATAAAAATTGTATATTGCTAACCGACAATTTTGAACCTTCCAACTACTCTTTTCATGCAACGACAGTGAGGACACTGTCCAGTTTAAGTTTGGGGGTACGCTCGGTACGCATTTCTTACCTTCGCATTCATATGTATATTTTGCATCTGCATATTAATATCCATAAAATCCATAAAAATTTGAAAATTTTCTAAAAAAATATATAAAAACTTTTTTGTCAAGTTAGCTTGTGGAAGAACTCTGATTCAACATTCGACGGTTTTTGTTTGAAAAAATAGGAATAACTAGATCTTATGTTTGGATTTTGAAAACCTGAAAGATAACTCTCCTTTGAAGTTAACTATAGCTGATATACGTCTTTACATCACACTACACGTGTCGTAAGATTTTGGGAATTAGATGACAAGTCTTTCATGTTTAAACTTTTAAATAGATAAATGATTTTCTGAGGATCAAATAGGTTTGTTCTGAAATAAGTAATGTCAAGAATAGTTTATGAAGTAAAGCGAATATGAAGGAATGTTATTGATGCCGTAATTGGAGCTAAGTCTGAAAAATAACCCATCTAAAACTTGATTGGAATGATTACACACCAAACCCACTGGACACGTCTTGTATTCAAAAAAAAAAAATATTTGAACTGCCGGTTATATCTCCGTTCGTATAAAATCATCTGATTTTCACGACAAACTGTCTTTTGTTTTTGGACCTAGGTAACTTGAGTAATTAAGTCCGCTGGGGTGTTTCTACACCTAATGCCCTAAAACCAACTGGTTTGGGTGCATTGGCCCAAAGCTCGCTAAGAAGCCTAGAAAGTCCAGTTTTAAAACAAAGTCAAGCAAGTGTTCTCTCCGAGTTAAAATTCCTAACGGTTCTTTGTGTGAGAATAATCTTGATAAAAGACAGGCTTTTATAAAAAATTTTAATGGAGATATGAAGGTTTTACTCTTTGATAAAGACTATTGCACGTTCACAGAGGTGTGTATGAAATGAAAACAAGAAAAAGGTGGAGTGAAAAATACGACTTAGTTTCCTGTTAGGGAAGATAGAAATTCTAAAGTTGAAACCTTACTGGAAAACGAAACTTGAAAAATGCTTAACTCGTTATAAAACTTATGTGATCCTTTTAAAATTGTTATCTGGGCTTTATTGTGCGACATGATGACTTTAATCGATCCTTCTGGAACTTAACGACTCTATTTGCACTGCACGTAAAGACATATAAAATCTGTAGTTAAATAAGAAGCGAGGTGTGAAAAATAAAGGTTCGATGGTCTAGATTTAGGATTATAGAATTGTTATTTTCTAAAACAAAACTTTAGGGTTTGAAGCTTAGTTATTTTACAAAACCAACTTGACCGGATTTTGTGGGTAGTATCCGCTGAAAACCCTCAGGAGACAACACTCCTCCTACTAGGGACACCTAGAGGTTTAACGGCTTGTTGCACATGCTCAGTGCAATCGCGTTCCCTGCGAAAGTGAGGTTAGGAAATTTGGTGTGAATAAATGGGCTTTGCTCGGGACGAGCAAATGATAAGTTTGGGGGTATTTGTTCATATAAGATTTTTGCATTTTCATACCGCCCAATTTTTATCACATTGCATATCGGTAGATACTCTTGAGCCGTGTTTGCTAGTCAATTGCAGGATACAGGTTCCCGGTTCTCAAGCGGAGAAATTCATGGAAAACACGACAAAAATCCGGTTCCTGCCAACCACAGATAAAAACACGGTCTCCGCTCTTCATCCGTATGTTGCCAGTTACCAGTTTAGGAAGACAAAGTGTCAAATCAACGTCATTCTCATGCACAAGGCTCAATGGTAGCACAAAATCCAAGAGATCTACGCGGAGCTTGAGGCAATCATCCACAAAAAAGTTCACCTTTGCTTAATAGAAATTCTGGAAGAATTGGGAAAGAGTTTTCAGAAAATACACACACCAGACAAGGGGGGACAGGAGACCAGGAAAACACTCAGAAGCCCACACCCTAAACCCACAGTAGGGGCGCGGATCCGCGGCCATAGGGGGCTATATGCGGCGGATCCGCGGCCGTACAGGCAGTTCAGAGCACGAGATTTCAGGGGTAGTTTTGTCTTTTCGTCAGGGTTCTGGTGGTTGCCCTAGGGTTTCATTTCTTGGTCTATAAATAGCCCAGAATTTTGTGAAGGAAGGGTCAATTTTTGTATTCTCATTTTGCCTAGTTTTAGTATTGTTCTTCTTCCTCTTCTCACCTCTTCTCCATTAAACTTGTAGTGAGCTTTTGAGTGAAGAGTGATGAATAAAGAAGACCAATTTTTTATCATGCTTGTCTCTTTCTTTACTTGTTGTAATGTGTTGTAATTTTAATTGTTAAGTAGTTGTTGTTATTTGCTTGATTGTTTCTTTCTTCTCTCTTTTTCTTTATCATTCATACGACAATGATACTTACGCTTGATCCTCGCCAAGGTGATGTCGCAAATAGTTAGTCGTATTCTTCTAGTCTCCTTCTTTCTATCTTCCTCTTTTGTTTGTTTTGTTTTTTCCGTATTATGAAGTGTGAGTAGTTTCATACTTGTTAGGGTAGGATAAGGTTAGTTTGAGAGAAGGAAATCTCTCTCACTCTTTCCTTGCCCAACAACTTAAATCGACTCCCGTTAATTGAACCACAATCCGCTCCTTACGGCACCCTATCCTACATGATAGCGGTGATTCCGTAGTGAGACCGGTTGTGGTTGAATTAACTGGAGGTTATGGATAAGAGCCAAGAACGGACGGACAAGCACCGAAAGGAAGGACTATGCGTTGGAAAGCCTAGCTTATACTCGCAAGTTCCTTCCTAGTCGTGCTAATCCCCGTTGTTGCCGATTACCGTAACACCGATATTAAGTAGGGCAACGAAAGATGTGGAGACTCCTAACTCAAACTAACTTAATCCTAACCCTAACAAGCTCTCTTTAAATAGCAACTCAACACTTAGATAATCCAACAAAAATCTGAAAACAGGACTTAACTCGTTAAAACACTTTGAAAAAGACTCCCATCTTCCTGCGGACGACCCGTACTCAACCGGCTAGCTACAAGAGAAACCGTCTTGATTGCGGTATTTAAACTAAACTTGAACACGCACGTATCCTATCAATCAGTCCCGGGTATGTACGGGATACTATCGAGTGTACACATTCCTGTTTTGTGCCTAGCGGCATGTCTCGGCTGCAGCCGAGAATATTGTGGCCGTGGTCCCGGATATGTACGGGATACTATTGAGTTACATCGATGATTCATCAATTTGGTTTCAAAGACTGTAGAACAGAGAACCTGATAGAACAATCCAGTTTACCCACTGCACACTACCCTGTACTGCTCTGATTTATATTATTGTTACCCTTGCTTTATTCATGTTTATATTCGCATTGCCTGTTTACTATGTTATTACTTGATGACTTGACGCGCTGACGTCGGGGTTTTGCATGGCCCAGATTCTTCTACCTTACTGCAGACTGATTAGGAGTTTTGCCGCTGTTAGACGAGCGGTGAGGTTCCTGTCGGTACGCAGTTTCACTCCAGGTGTTTCATTTATTGTATCTTTTGGCTTCCGCATATTGTTATCTCTTGATTCTTTTACTCTGGCTTATGGACATGTACTAGGTAGTTAGTTTACTTTCCTGTTCTTGATATCTCCACAGCCGTAATATGACTGTGGAAGGATTTTTCCTATCCACAGGTAGCATGGTTGGCTATGTCACATGCCCACTTTAGCGTACTTTGGGAAGCGGGGGCGTGACATGGTTCTTTTGGTATCAAAACCATAGGATAGTCGGGTTGATTCTTTTGTAGTTGGGTGTTGTACCCAATACACGAATCAGAATACCCGTGTTTAGGAAATATGTCCTGCCACCTTACCGTTTACCATTCTTGAATCACATTCTTCCTGATTATATCTTTTACGATGTGCAAACTTCCTTTGCATATCGACTCGAAACCTGATTCCTTGTTATCTCTAGGACTTAGGCGACTTGGGTAGAGTTATGTAATTATGGCTATGATACCGCGGCATAGTTACAATGTGACACTCTATTTAAGTATCTTGGAGTTCTAGCCTTGATCTATATTCAGAATCTATCATCATGCTAATGTTGGGTGTTTTGAGTTCAGGAATATGGCCGGTAAGAATTTGAAGACGTACCAAGGCGTGTGGACGAAGCCGCCATGCTTGGAGTGATAAAGGGAATGCTGGAGAATCAAAAGAAACAGACCGAGCTGATCCAGCAGCAAGCGGACTCGTTTCAGGAAGGTTTGCAGATCTTTCAGCAGTCTGTGAACAATGTTGGAGCTAAGCCAGTTGACCGAGTAGAGACAGTAGTAGATTTCAGACGCTTGGGTCCGTATACATTTACTGGATTGGAGGAGCCGTTGCCAACAGAGCAGTGGCTAGTTGACACAGAGAATTTGCTTATTGCGGCACAGATTCCAGATGAGAAAGAGTTAATGTGGTACGCATTCAGTTAGTGGATTACGCCCGAGAATGGTGGCTTGTAAAAGAGAACCGTTTGCCCAAGCTGATCAAGTGGGCGGATTTTTCGAAGAGTTTACTGGAGAAGTTCTTCCCGCGGACTGCACGGGAGGAAATGGAAGAGAAGTTTATCGGACTAAAGCAGAAGGGAGCACCCGTAGATGTGCATGCAGCAGAATGGACGAGACTCAGAAGTTTCGCTGGACCTTTAGTTGCCAACGATGCAGACAGGGCATGGAGGTTCATGCGCAGCCTGGACGTGGACATCCAGAGGCAGATTGTCTCCCTGGGTTCCCGCCTCTGACTCGAGGCAAATGCGGAACAAAAACTTTTTAACTGGCGCTATCGTACACTATAACCCGGATCTGCCATTATTGCTAAACTAACAAACTACAAAGAGGGCAGAAAGGTTATACCGAACGATCCGAGTCCTTCGTTCTTTAACCATCATCCCACGCTCCGTTGCGGCTGCTCCGATCTCCTCGTCCAGGTGGCACCACGTCAACGGATCTTTAAACGGGCTCCCGCCTCTGACTCGAGGCAACTCAGTCATCAAGTTTGCTAAAAGAGATGACCAAGAATGATGTAGAGAATGAGTAGAACACTTTGTCTCGCTTCGTCCAAAGCCATGGACGAACGGTTAATGATGTTGCCATTTGAATCGGGTGATGGAATAAAATGAGCTATGAAATTTCCATACACCAAAACTATAATCTTTTCCAAATGAATCAATCACCACCCCCACTAGGAATGGCCGGCCACTTTAAAGAGGAGGAGGGTGAGTGTAGGAGAGAAGAGGGGGTGACTACAAGCAAAGCAAACTTAGCATAAAAATTAATGAAAGAATGAATCATCAAAAACATTAAATGCAAAAATGGTGAATCATTAACCTAGTCACCATTCATTTAATGCATACATTGAATAAAAATCAAGTCACCAAATCTAGAACCTTCTAGAATCATGACTCACCTCATGAATAACCCAAGAGACGAAAAGATAAATCCGTATTTAACCGAATGTAAAATACGGGTGATAGAAAACTGGAAACTGACAACTTCCAGAAGCGATCCTGAAACGAATTTCAGGACAACCCCGTAACAATATAAACATACCCGCATTTGTATTACGACCGAATACAAATGAAAATGAGACAAAGATATTATATCTACACAGTATAATACTCGGATCCGGCTTAAACCAAAACCCACTAGTATTATCTGCCCGAAATATGACACGTGCGTAAACGCACGTGCATTTTCCGAACCCTGCCATAAAACCATACGGCCTCTACAACGTTTTGCCCGAACTAGGGAAACAATCTGTGGGGGACTCTAATGACTCGTCAGTACCCTAGCAGTGGGTTTAACCACAAGCCGTCAGCGGCACTAGCTGTGCGTAACGGCTGCCCATGCACTAACCTAAAGGGAGGCTGATGAGCGAACTCATCCAGAAACCCTACTGGGCCTAACAGTGACAATGTATATACAGTCCGGTCCGTTCGTCTATGAGTATCGCATATCTGCCTAGGGGGATGGTAACATCAGACCCCCAATAGCGGTATAAGTCATGTCGGAGTATAGCCGAAAAACACCTTGAGATACTACTGGAGTACCTACCAGTAAATCTCCTGCCTCGGCCGAGGGCTATGTGTAATGGCTCTCCTAGACACAGCGCGATCTCACCCCCAATACCGGGAGAGACGAATCCCCTGCCGATCCGCTCACTTGCCTCCATGTGGCTCGGGACTGTACCCAAAAACTACCTGTTTGCACGCCTCCTTTGAGCCGTGGTAGGGTAGAAATCAAAGCACAGTGGAAACTCACACGAGACAAATGACGACCTCAGGTCGATGAACTAACCTGTACACATGTCACCAGGAAACTGCTATCTGACGATAGGTATAATACCAATTAGCAGGTTCCCGGCTAGTCCTGTCCGGTGTACTCATAACCCAATGAGCACCTGTATACATCTTAGTTGATCCTGATGACAATAGTGGCTTGTGAGACCGGCCACCGCCCCTCGTCGGGGTCTCGACTGTATACACTAGTCTACTCAGGAGAATCGATGCCCTGTCTCGAAACTCCCACGACTAGGGACCACAATTAAGGATATGCTTATAAACTACCCAACTCTCACGTATATGATCGCCATCATACTATTGGTATTAAACCAAAATCCTAAGGTCTCTATCAAAGTGTAACAGTGATCAGTCACCTGAACCAGTACACGACTGATAAAGGCAAACCGGATAGCATACTATCATCTCGAGTAAGACTGTCCTACCGGTATAGGTCCTCCTCAATCATTGCAATCACGTGCCTGCGATCCAATAATTGACTTTGAGGGCACTATATCCAACATGTGTACAGGTTAGTCTTTGGACCCGAGATCGGCATTTGTCTCGTGTGAGTTCCCACTGAACTTTGATCACTACCCTACCACGGCTCTACTGAGTCGTGCAAACTGGTTTTGGTTGGGTTCAGTCCCGAGCCACATGGAGGCAGTGAGCGATTGTCGGTGATTCGACTCTCCCGGTATAGGGAGTCGATATCGCACTGTGATTCGATTGGTCAGGACCATAAGACCTTGGCCAAGGCACTTGGGATTTACTAATCGGTTGATCAGTAGTTTCCTAGATTGGTCCTGAACCACACCGGCATGACTTATCAGGTTGTTAGGGTCTGACGTTCACCATCCCCTAGATCCGGTATGTGATATTCTATGACGAAGAGACCAGACTGTACGAATATTGTCACGGATAGGCTCAGTAGGAGTTCGGACGAGCTTGCTCGTCGGCCTTCCTTTTCGACAGGTACCTGGGCAGCCGTTACGTACAGCTAGTGTCGCTGACGTGCTTGTGGTTAAACCCACTGCCAGAGTACTGTTGAGATTTTAGAGTCCCACACAGAGGGTTTCCCTGATTCAGGCGAAATGATGTAGTAGCCGTATTGGATACGTGCAGGGTTCGATCGATTGATGTACTTATTACTCGGATTTTCGATCGGACAGTTTATATTACTAGCCGGCTCGGGTTTGTGCCGGATTATTAAATCAGGTATTGATTTAATAATTTACGTATATGTATTTCGATATATATATATATATTCTAGTATTACGTTCTTCGTGTTATTCTATCTCTTTTGGGTGTTCGGATTTTTATCTGATTGCCGGTATATTTGTACAGTGGACTGAAATCCGTATTTATTACAGATTTCCTTCTAGAAGGTGGCCACCTCATTATTGATTTTCCATTTATTTGATAAATGGAAATGAGGTGTAAAGTGAGAGGTGAGGGAGGTATGGAGTTGACCGTGCTTCAATAGTTTACAAATGAATTTATAATTCATTTTGGGTTTACTATTGAAGCATGGTTGCTATTGTTTAATGAAAGAAATGAACATACAAAACTCTTGTGTGTAAATTTCTCTCTCATGCTTACTCATTTTTTCTTGAGCTCCATTTTCTCTCCAAGCTCCTCCCTCCTCTTGCTTTTTTCCATCTTCATCTTGTTCCTCTTCACTAACATTCTCATGTGTTGAGAAACAAGTGAAGAGGTTAGAAAAGAGATAGCAAACACTTAGACACCCTCCACTACATCCTAGACTACTTGGTTTAGCAACCCAAGTTCTCTAGTTGCTCCATATAGCTATTTGGTTAGGAGCTAGAGCCATGGATCATACTCCCCGGGTGGATCATCTACGACAAAGCAAGGCCAGAGAACAAGCTCGATCTCGGAGGACCGATGGAGCCGGAGTTGGAGATCAAGCAAGTTCAAGGAGACCACTTGGAGCACATGACGAGAAGAGAAGACCGAAGGACTTGAGCCTCTTGGTATATCTTCTTTCAAGTAGATAGAGCTCTCCTAGTGTAGCTAGTTAGTTTTATGGAAAGATCCGGGTTTAGAGTTAAACTAGTGCCAAGTTTTTGTTCATTAGAAAATTTTTGTTCCGCATTTGGCCACGGAAATTGGCCGGGGCACTAGGGTAACCCTTGACAGCGGAAGACCTGAGTTTTTTTTATGAAGGGTTAAACCCTTATTTTCTTTATGCTAGGCAAAAGAGGAACATTTTTATCTCTACTTTTTCTTTACCTAGGGTTTGAAAGAACGAGTAGATCTTCGTTGAAGGAGAATTGAATTCTCAGTTGCAGTTTCTATCTTTTTGTTTGCAAAAACTTATGATGGGGTTCTCTCCTTTTTTGCGCATGATCTCCTTTTTTTTTGTAACTTGAAGTCTCGGGTCCTTTTTATAGGCAAGGAAAATTGTTGATTAGTTTTTAGAAAATCTCTCATTGAGAGATTTCAATTGATTTTATTGGTCTCAAAGATTATTTGGAGAATTTTATCCACTATTGGATCTTTGATCCAATGATTTCTGTTTTTACAGACTATATTTTCTTGTTTTTAACAAAATTAGAGAAATATTTTCCCATATATAGAATTTAATTCCGTCAAACGGTGATTTTTAGTCACCATTGGATTTTAATCCAAGGGTGCTCTGTTTAACAGAGCACAATCTTTCTTTGTTTAGAAAGATTGGGGAAATATATTCCTATTTCATTGGATTTTTGATCCAACAACTTTCTGTTTAACAGAAAATATCATTTTCTTTTAGAAAGATTAGAGAGATATTCCCCCCAATAAAATTTAATTCTATATTTGGTGATTTATCATCACTATTGAATTTTTGATCCAACGATTCTCTGTTAACAGAGAATATCTTTCCCTTTTAGGTATTTTCCCAAGACTATAATTTAATTCTATATAGGGAGGCGCTCTCACGTGTTTAATACGTGACCCCGATATGGGGTTTTAACCCTGTTTTATTTAGCGCCCATATGCCTTGCATATGGGCGCTCAGGTCAGTTTGGCCTTTAGCCACTTACTCTTAATGCTTATATGTTTTGCATACAAAAAAAGAATTTAATTATATGTATAGAGTTTAACTCTATCTGAAGCTAATGTTTCGAAAGGGTGTTTTCATGTGTTTAACACGTGACCCTAGTGTGGGTTTTAATCTGTTTATTTAGCGCTTATTTGCCTTATATATAAGCGCTTACGTGTTTAACACGTGAGGCCTGTTTATCCTTTAGTTGTTTGCTTTCAGCGCTTATATGCTTTGCATATAAACGCTCACGTGTTTAACATATGAGGCTCAAAACGTGGAGAATTCTCCTCTCTTCCTTTTTTTATAAGGGAACAAGGGCGTAACGCAATATCCCTCCTTGCGGGGTCACGAAGATATGGCCCATCCAGATTTTGATTATGGGGGTGTTTTGCTTTCGCTGCTTCATGTAGGATGCTCCATCGAAGTAGAGTTCCTATTGGGAATCATTTTCTTCTTCGATTGCATCAAACGCATGTTCGTCTGGCAACTCGCAATTTAAGGGGGAGTCGGCTGGTATTGGATGCTCCGCTAGAAAGTCAGCTATGGCCTGTTCTTTCACTGCTTTGAGAGGTCGATACGTTATCGAGAACTCCATCAGGAGGATGGCTCATTTGGCAAGCCTTCCTGTCAGTATGGCCTTTGATATTGGATATTTAAGAGGATCCACTTTCTATATGAGGTGGACCTCATATGCCAAGGCGTAATGTCTGACTTCATTATTGCGAAGATCTGCGCCGGGCAATTCTTTTTGATGGGGTAATAGTTGCTTTATGCTCCCAGGAGAACTCGACTTAAACTGTACAGAGCTCCCTCCTTTCCTTGATCGTTCTCTTGCGCCCATAATACGTCTAGAGAACCCTCAAGGGCCATTGTATATAGGATAAGGGGTTTTCCCTTAACCGGCGTGGCCAATACCGGCGGATTTTGCAGGTATTGCTTGATCTCGTCTAGTGAGTTTTGACACTTCTGATCCCAGACGAACGGAGTCCCCTTCTTCATCAAATGACTGTAGGGACGCCATTTTCCGGAGAGGTTGGCTATGAACCGTCGGATATACGCGAGCTTTCCTTAAAGAGACCGCAGTTGTTTGAAGGTTCTTGACGTGGGCATTTGCATAATCGCCTTGATTTTTGAGGGATCAACTTCGATACCTGGGTGACATATGATGAATCCTAGGAATTATCCTGAGAAAACTCCAAACGCATATTTTAGAAAATTCATCTTTAGATTATACTTCCGAAAACATTGGAACACTATTTTTAGATGTTCCCAATATTCCTCATGAGATTTTCTCTTCAACACAAGGTCGTCAATGTAGCATTCGACAATCTCGTGTATGAGGTCATCAAAGATCATTGTCATAGCCTTCTGGTAGGTAGCACCAGCGTTCTTCAAACCGAAAGGCATCACCATATAGCAGAATATGCCCAACGGGGTCCGGAAGGCGGTATACTTCTGGTCTTCACGATGCATTTTTATTTGGTTGTATCCTGAAGATCCATCCATGAAGAAGAAGACCTCGTGGGTAGATGTGTTATTGATCATCAGCTCGGTAACAGGTACTGGGAAGTCATCATTTGGGCAAGTTTTATTGAGTACCCGAAAGTTCACGCAGATGCGAACCTTCCCATTTTTCTTCATCACTGGAATGATGTTAGTGATCCAGTCAGGATATTGAACCTCTTGGATGAAGCCGGAGTCGATTAGTTTCTTGACTTCAGCGTTGATACTTATTTCAAATTCGAGTCGTATTTTTCTTGGCGCCTGTTTGACTGGTTTTATATCTGGTGATATGGCCAGTTTATGTATCGCTATTTTTGGATCTAGACCCGGCATTTCAAAATAGTTCTATGCAAAGCAGTTTTTATGCTGCATGAGCACGTTTTTTAACATGGCTACCTATTTTTCAGATAATAGCTCACTGATAAATGTTGGTCTTGGATCATTTTCCGTCCTTATGTCAATTTTTCTTAGGTTGTCCGCCGTTGTGTGTATCCCATCTTCGAGCTCTTTTGGTGCTGGTGGAAACTCTGAAATCTCCTTGTCATCGTCTTCATTTGCGAAGCACCTGAAGAGGTCATTTATACTCTCGCTCTCTCCCTCTTTTAAGAGTGTTATCATATGGCAGGTATGAATTCGCTTCTTTTTTTGGCGGTTGAGATGGTCCTATCCTGACGCGGTAGGTTTTTTTTGGCTCATGTCTTCGTGGTGGGCTTATCTTTTAGCTGTTGGATAAAGCAAACCTTCCTTTTCAATACTGGTCTTCCACCCAATCTTTGAACGTGAAGCAGTCTTCAAGGGGGTGACTTATTACTCGGTGATGGAGCAATAATCCAGATGATGGACCTCGTTTATTTGTTCGGGGTGCTAAGACTCCGGAAGAGTCATCATTTGGTGCTTCAAGACAAGGTTGAATATTTTCCCTGTCTTGTCTTACGGGAAAGAGTATTCCCGACCCATCTTCTTTATAAAGGACGGGCTCTAATCGTGCTTTTCTCGATTGCACGACGTCTTGGATCCGCTTTGTTGTCTTCGAACGTTATTTGCGTTCTTTTCCATATTTTACCTTTAAATTGGGGTTTTCCTCTTTCGCGAGAATACATAGCGGGCTAGGGATGAAGAGCGTTTCGGTCTACTTCCGCCGCAGATTGCTGGCTGAGACGCTGTGTCTTGGCCTTTTCATAAATGGTCATTTCACGGTTGTGGTTGTACCGGCTCACTTGACAAGCTTCTTTTATTAGCCTGTCAATTTGTTCTTCAAGCAACGGCCTTAACGTTTTCAAAGAGGGATCTCGCTCCGATTCGACGTCATGGCTACTTGGAAAAGCGTTTTCCTCTTCACTCGAGTTGTTTACGACGTAGCAACTATAAACTTTCTCTCGTTTCTTGGACCAAATGTACCCGAGTCCAGTCATTTCCATCTTCTCGTTGGGCTTCTTTTGCTGAGTCCTGGGGATATCCCAAATGTTTTTGTAGAATTGGGTTTGCCGAGCCGTTTGCTCGAGAGGTATGCCTTGGAGCTTTAACAGTTCTTTCAATCCTTCCGCATAATATCTTGGCAGACGGATGGGTTGAAGCCTATCGAGTGCAAAATCGGCACCATGCCAATTTCTTTCTCTACTTTGGTCTTCGTAGATTTGTAGAAGAGGATCGCCTTTTCACCTCTTCGCCTAGGAGGTACGTAGAAAGTTTGCATTTCTTGTACGCTGTATGTATCGAGCGCATCAAGTTCCTTGTAGTGTCGAGGCGGAGCCATCATGATTTGTAGACTCTGATCCACTTTGACAAGAATCTGTATTGATGGACGAATAGAGAACACTGCGTTGGCCTCGTCCTCGGAGTCGCTGCTAAAGACCAAAATTGGAGTAGATGGTCCTCGGTTATTGTTTTCTTTTTGGGGTTGCCCCGAGTAGAATATTTCATCATCTTCCTCGGTATCGCTCCCAAATATCGGTATAGTGGCTACGGATTTCTGTTTATTCTCCAGCTTGTGACACCTTTTAGTATCCTCGAAGTCTGGTAGGAAGTACTTTGTATTTTCGTATTTCTGGATTTCATTTACCGAGAACGGATTTAACTCTATCGTGACAGTGTACTCCGAGCCATCCTTGAAATACTTCATATACTGATGTTGTGTAGAAGGGACGATGTTGTGCTCGTGTAACCAAGGCCTGCCGAGCAAAGCATTATAGCAAGTCTTAGCGTCAATTACATGAAATTTGATGTCATGATGAGCAGCTCGATGCGTAGCGTCAGTATTACGGACCTAAGCGTCCATGACTACTGTGAGTCGAACCCAGAGATGGTAATTTTATCTCGGGCAAGGTGTTGAACGTTCATGCAAATTTCCTTCAGCACTCTCACATTGAGAAGGTTAACGGAAGATCCGTTGTCGACAAGGATTTTCCCTATCTTGATATCGTGGCAGTACCCGGTGACGTATAATGGGTGATTATGTTCACACGTATCGAGGAGTAGATCTTCATCGCTGAATATAATATCAGCCATGTAGATCTCTGCCGGTTCATTTTTCGTCTTCTCTTCCGTAAGGAAAGTTTGGAACCGATCGGGCTCTTGTAACGCTTTGATCAGGAAATCCCATGCCTCTTTGGATAGGAGGAGAGCATCCAATATGCTTAGCTGTGAGGGTATTTTCCTCAGATGTGCTAGGACGTTATAATCCACTTTATTTTTCTTAGGCGGGTCCTTTGCAGTGAGCTCTTTGACTGCTGTTTCAGTGAGGGCGATTCCCTCAGGCATTTTCCCTTTCCCTTTGTCTTTTTTGTTCGAACATGTTTGCAGGTCCGAGGTCCTTCTCAGATAGCCTACGGCTAAGCATTTGAATTTTCTCACATTTCTTCTCCTCCTCTTCTTTTTCCGAGGTGGAGTTTTCGAAGAAAGGGTTGAGAGGTGTTTCATCCTCGGAATCGCTCCCGAACGTGAGAACTGGAGGTTTTTCTTCTTCCGAACTGGTACCAACCATATGACAATTGCCAGTTGTTTCTTCATGCGTGTTTGTCTCTCCGTTTCTACGTTGACGAGCGCGAGCTTCACGTTTTCCCTTCTTGAAGTGTTTTCGATGGGCAACATATCCTTACCACCACTTCTTGAAAGCACCGCATTTCTCGATAGGGTGGGAGACCCTTCGATGATATAGGCAGTATTTTGGATATGAGTCTCCTCCATCGAAACATGGGACTCCCAGAGTGTACCTCGTGAGAGGTGGTAGCATCATCCCCAATGATAGGGCTTTGGCGAACTGCTTCTTAGTTTTGATCCTGCTCTTATTTATTGCAGGTGTGCTTTGGTTTGGTCAGAGCACTTTACGACTCATTCTCACCGCAGCTTCTTTATTCAGATGTTGATACTTAGCTTTTTCATATATGTCTGTTTCGCTTTCTCGGCTGTCTTTGCTTTTTTGAAAGTCTTCGTTTAAAAGTCTCTCAATCGGGTCATTTTCTAGCAGTTTCGGAGAATTTGTTAGTTATATGTATGCCCTAGATGCCTTTACTGTACATGGGATGTATATTGTAGTGGATGCTGGGACATATATAGGGAGGACTTTCATGCTCGACATGATAGTACGCTATCTGGTTGCTCTTTATCTTAACATGTACACTTATTGTCTCTCTGTTACATGTTGATAAAGCCCTTAGGATGTGTAGTCGACTTCCAGGACTATGATGCAGATCATACTAGTGGGGCCTGGGTAGTCCATGAGTACATCCTTCAATGTTCCTAGTCGTGGGAATATCAAGACGGGGCATCGATATTCCAGAGTAGACTAGCGTATATCTTCTCGACCCATGTGATGGGCGATGGATGATCCCATATCCATTGGTGTTTGACATCAGAGATGGTATGCGGGTGCTCAGTGGAGACTGGGTACACTGAACGGACTAGCCGAGAACTCCTAGATGGTATTATACCTCACGTCAGATGGCAGTTCTCTGGTGACACTGGTACAGCTTAGTCTGACCCAAGATCGTCATAGAGTCTTGTGTGTCTCCCACTGTGCTTTGATTTCCACCCTACCACGACTCTACTAATTCATGCAAATAGGTGGTTTTTGGGTACAGTCCCGATTCACATGGAGGCAATGAGTGATAGGAGGGGATTCGTCTCTCCCGGTATTGGGGGTTGATGTTGCGCTATGCTCGACTGGCCATAACTGGAATTCCCTGGCCAGGGTTGATGTGATTTACTGGTAAGTGTTATCAGTAGTTTCACGAACGTTATGGACCTTACATCGGCATGACTTATCAAGCTACTGGGGTCTGACGTTTACCACCCCTAGGCGAGATATGCGACATATCAGACGAACAGACCAGACTGTGCGGTAACTGTTACTGATTGGATCGCAGGAGTGTGAGCAGGATTGCTCGTTGATCTTCTGATCGCTCAATACCCGGGTGGCTGTTACGTTTAGCAGACCGCTTGCGTCTTGTGGGTGACTGATATGATCACCACCTACTGCCGGCGTATTGACGAGTCTTTAGAGTCCTACACAGAGGTTTCCTGGCTCAAGCAAAACTAAATAGGAGAGCATATGAGATATGTGCGGGACCGAGAATAATACCAGTTTGTGATACTGTATTCTATTCTCGCGATTTGTATCATCGGTCGGTTATATGCGATATAGCCGGGTTATCGAATCAAGTGTTGATTCGATATATTGATACACTAGATATTAGTCGGTTATATGCGATATGACCGGATCATTAAATCAAGTGTTGATTTAATGATTTAATGTATAATTATATATTTGATATATTACTTTACATTACTAGTATTGGTTCACTTAAGATTGCTTTTCTCACTTGATTTGCACATGATGTATATGTGATATATGTTTGTGCACTAGATTGTATCATGCTTGATGATACATGCAAACATGGGTGTGTGTGTGATATACACCATGCTAATTATAATTTAGGTTTTTATTTATCTTAATTATTCAAAATGGTGGCTTCTTTTGTCATGGCTCAAAGCTTCATGAAGCTTAAAGCACCTTTGACAAAGTCCACACATTTTGTCTTGATTAGAATATTTATTAACCAAACCATTATAATTAACCATGGTTATGTCTCTACAAAGGTTAGTGGATGATTATATCACCCAAGGTTGCATAATTGATCATTATCTTCACTTATTATTCTTTTCTCATTATTCATTATTCTTTCTTTTTCTTCTTCTTCATCAAGAAGAAAAGCTTGCTAGAATTTTTCAAGTGAAGAAATAAAGTGAGAAATCAAAATTTAAAGAGAACCCATTTTCTATTTCATCATTCTCTACTACTTGCCATTTAGTTTAGGGAGTTCTCTTCACAAAGTTCATAACCTAGTGAAGATGAAGCTTGAGTTTGAGTCTCCTCGACGTAGATCATCTTCGGCCTCGAAGTCAACGAGCTAGCCCGTTCATTTCTCCGAGGAAACCATCACCAGAGTCCGGGATCTCGATGATTGCAGCGAAGGGACGTCAACACGGAGCTTTAGAAGTGAAGGACCGGATCTACAAAGGTTGTAGTTTCATTCACTTCCTTTTTGTAATGTTAGATTACATGTTATGTTATCCTAGTTTTCTAGTATGATCTTTAGTTAGATTGCTTAGCAGACCCTAAAATTTTTGTTGTGGCATATGTGATGCTTGCAAACCCTAGGCTAGGTGATAAGGAATCCTAACAGAATTTAGCATCGATTATGCCCCAGTCCCTTTACGTCATTTTTTGATGCTGAGGGAGTTTCTTTTCTATATAACGACGAATGGGAGACCATATGACAACTTGCTATATAGTCCTCCGCTTCTTCTGATGAGTCAATTCTCTCATCATTGTCACTTTCTTCATTCTCAAGAATATGCTTGAGGAATTCTTCGAGCATGACTAGTGTTCGCGCCTTCCGGTTATACTCTTCCAGTGCATCTATGTACTTTTGTAGATCTGTACGCTTGTCGTCATACTCAGCAGGCTGCACAGGTTTCTTGGTCTTCTTCTTTTTCGTAGAAGACTTTGAAGGCTTGACTTGAGGGCTTTTCCCTTCATCAACAACTTTCGGTGTGGGGCGTGGTCTCAGCATCCCTTCAATTATTTCAGGTTCAAGTGGGGTTTTCCACCTGACTGCCAGGCATGCCTGTAGATTCTTCAGCATTCTTTTAGTTTTTTCCGAAAGAGCTACTTCCCACCGAGCTTCCTCCACAAGCAAACATGATGCCCCCTGCATGTCCACCTTTTTGGGAGCATGCTTTTGGGGCGGGTTTACCCTTCAGTTATCAGACAACGTGAACTTTCCCTGTTGGTACTGGTTTTCAACCCAATTTTTGAAGATGTAATAATCCTCAATTAGGTGGCTCACCATTCTATGATAGGAGCAGTAATTGGGGTTGTTGACGTCGCCGGGTTGCGCTTATGCATTTCCAGTTCAAACAGTCTTCTCGTCTTGTCGCGGGGAAACGAGTAAGCACGTCCTAGCCTTTCTTCCAAGGATGGACGCGAATGCGCGTTGTTTTGGCGAGCGATCGGTTTTGGGCCACTCGGTTGTTGTTGCGTATTGGCAACGAAGGCCTCTTTCCCTTTACCCTTATTATTTCAACTGTCCTTATTTGAATAGGAAGGCCTATGGCCCATCTGATCCATTTGGGCTAACTTGTTTATCAACGCCTGGAAAGTAGTAGGTTTGAAGAATGCCATAAACTGGGACACAGTCGATTGAGGATCTAGGGTCCCGATGAACATGCCCACGGTGGGAGACTCTTCAATGCGCTATTCGCACTTAGACCACAGGTTCCACCACCGGATCGCGTATTGGACCTATTTTCTCCCGGCTTTACCCTGGCATTGATTAATGCTGTGATCGAAGTACGTTCGCTTGCGCTAGCGAACCGTTGCGTGAACAGTAGTTCCATTTCTGTGAAGGTTTTCACAGAGTCATTTGGGAGCTCCGAGTACCATTCAAAGGCTGTCTTTGACAAGCTTTCGAGAAACTGGCGGAGCAACAGTTTATCGTTACCTCCAGTATTGTCGCATAGTGCTCTAAATTGTGCGACATGCTGGTGAGAATTGCTCGTTCCTTTATAGACATGAAACTTGGGAATTGTATAATCCGGCGGGTACTTGATTTGATCATACCAGGCGGGATATCGTCGCCCGGTTCTGACGAGTTGGCTGGAGGCTTCACTGGCCTGGCTCTTATTTGCTGAGTGATGTAATCATCTAGGGCCACCTTGGAGATGGTTTCTTCCTTCCCACCATGTCTTAGAATAGAAGAGCCATCTGCTTGATATTAGCACCTTGCTCTGCAGCTTCCTTATCTTTTCTTTCCAGCACCCGTCGCAAGAACTCTGTATCGATCTCTTGCTCTTGGCGTTGTTCAGCTTCTTTTTTCAGACTTTCTTTTTGTCCGGTGAGAGTCGTCATTTTATTCAGCATTTCTTGGAGCTTTTGTTGTTGCTCCTAAGCCTTTGTCAGCGACCGAGTTTGCGGTCGGTGGCTTACTGAGGCATGACTCTCTTCTTTCCCATTGGTCATATAGGCTGTATATACAGTAATACCCCCAGACCTGAGGCGTTTAGATCCATCGCCTTTGAAATTTTCCGCGGGCTGTAGGATTTTCTTCGGCCTCATTCTTTTATGAGAAGTTGGAGCTGAAGGAGCCGTTGTGACATGCGCCTATTTAGGAAGGGTCCCCCGTTGTATGGCGGATGCCTTATTGGCCCTTAGATTTCTCAGGTCAACGAGGGTAATTTTTGTTAAGCACAGAGTCTTGGACTTTTCGCCAGACCCTATGTATTTGAGAAGAGAGACGTCGGCGAGACTGCTTTGGCTCCCACTGCACAGGGGCCTATACTGGTAGAGGTGATTTCTTCAACACCGATGTCGGAGAGTTCTTGCAGACTCTCCTGAGCGGATTAAAACTGTTCCCAGTTGGAACAGCAGCATTGATATCCACCATAGGAGCTGGTGGGGTGAGCCCAGAGGAAGAGTTGCCCCCAGCTTCTCTCACTCGGAGCTAGTGGCAACATCGAGCATGTCGTCGAGTGGGAATTGCCTCAGTTTTGGAGGCGTCTTCGTCCTGCCCCTTGTGTTGCTCAGGGGTTTCGAGTGGTGTCAGCCTGCTGAATACCGACGTCGTTGTTGGAGTTGGAGCGGGGTTGGCCAATCTTTCAAAGACTGATCGTCTTGGAGGGAAAACACTTTTATCGGCTTCACCCATAGAAGGAGTAGGGAGAGCTAGCTGTTTTGGGTATCTCCTTTTGGTATCATGGGCTTCTTTATGGGTCCGCTTGATCTTTTGTTCAGCATGTTGAAGACTGAGGCTTCATGGATTGACGGCTTGCAGATAAGAGCCGTCGTGGTTGCCTGCCGCTCGAAGAACGACTTTCTGGGAGCTTCTCCTTGTGGCGTTGAGGCGCCAAAGTGCATAGGCAGGAGCATGGTCCCAAAGAAGAGTCCGGTAGTGGCTTGTATGACCTGCCCCACCAGCATTGAGAAAATGGAGACCGCGTTAGTCCTGTACGTCACCCTTCCAGTTGGGGTGGAGCAGGAGTTGCTGTTGCAAGAGGTGCATTAAGAAGCCATTGATTTCTGCACATGAGCAAGACACCCAGTTTTAGTATCTTGAATCCAGGGGCAATCGCAGCGAACCGCGATTTTGTTCGCGAAACACGACACATGAAGTGCAGAATGGAAGAGAAAAAGGTCCCACCAGGTGTGCCAGAATCTGTTTACTGCTGAAAACAGAGACGAACTGGAATTGATCGTCTTGCCTGAATTTGGGGGCAGATGCTATTTGGACATATCCACCCACCTCTCCGAAGATACCAAGTTGATTTATGGCACCATGTATCGGAGGTTTGGATAGATGCGACCGATGTAGTAGACTTCATCAAATTCCCCCTCATTTATGAGGGGTTTTTGATTGTCAGGGCGCTCTTCCCTGTAGGCACAAGCCCCTCCAGTTAATTACGTTACCGCATTGCGATAACAACTTTCTCCTGCTCTAGTAGTTTACTTCGTGTCGTGTGTATTTTTGTTTGTTTTGGTTGCCCGTGAATTGTATACGGAGACTAATTTATGTCGTCTCCCGTAGGGCGTAGATTTGGGGATTGAACTTAGGTTGTATGTTCCTTTAGTTCAAAGAATATTTTATTTTATTTAAGGACCGTTGATATGTTTTTAGATTAAGATCAACTTAAATATATGAGCATTTGGACTCAATTTATTTTAATTAAGGATACGTTAGTCCTATTTGAGACTAATATCAACTTAGCAATATTTTAAGGATCATCAAATTTTAGTTGAGATCCAACAACAGAGCATTTTGTCTCAGCTGCAAGCAAACTTCATAGAGACTTAGCTAATTTGGGCTTGGTCTGCTCAGTCTTAGGCTTTCCCTTTTTTATTCAGAAATGCTAAGCACTTATTTGTGGCTCTGGCGCTCACATGGGAAATACGTGAGGCGCTCAGATATGGGCACGGCTCAATTAATGCTAACCACTTAGTCATTTTGACTTAATATAAAATGCTAAGCGCTTTGTATGGCGCTCATGTGGGGAACACGTAAGGCGCTGAGCATTTATTTTGGGTGCTCACGTGGGAAACACGCGAGGCGCCGAGATATGGGCGCTGCCCAATCAGTGCTAACCACTTAGTTATTTTGACCAATTTTACAGTGCTCTGCACTTTTATACAACATTCATGTGGGTTTCACGTGAGGCGCTGAGTGTTCTGTTTTGTTGGGCGCCAACGTGTGTTTCACGTAAGGCACTGAGTTTTTTGTTTTGGGCGCTCACGTGGGAAGCACATGAGGCGCTGAGTTCCTTTTAAGGGAATATTTTGGGCGCTCACGTGTGTTTCATATGAGACGCTGAGTCCTTTTCTTTTTAAAGATGGAATCTTTATCAATGGTATTTTGGCCATTAATGATTACCAAGATCTATGTTTTGAAGATCCGGGATCGTTTTTTTTGGAAAAACTAAGTTCTTCTGTTTCTTTTATAAGAACTAAGTTCTTTCATGTAAGGTTAAACCCTGCTTGCAAAGGAATTAAATTCCCAGAACATACGTTCTCTTCTCTCCTTTTCTTTTAATCTAGTTCTTTCTTCAAGATTTTGCGTTTGAAGAACAAAATCTCCCCGATGAGAATTAAATTCTCAACTTGTAGGGAGATTTGCTTTGCAAATCTCAGATCAGAGAAAGAACTAAGTTCTTTTTGTGAAGGGTTAAACCCTTGTTTTCTTTATGCTAGGAAAAAGAGATATATTTTACCTCTGTTTTTTTTTCTTTACCTAGGGTTTGGAATGAGCGAGGATCTTCTTCTTTGAGAGGAGAATTGAATTCTTAAATTTGTGACTTCTGTTCTTTTTTTAGAAGCTCGGGAGGGGGGGGGTTCGATCTTCTATATGAGACTTGAAGTCTCGGATCCTTTATTTAGGATATGCAAATTGTTAATTAGTTTGAGAAAATCTCTCATTTGAGAGATACCAATTGATTTAATTGGCCTCAAAGATTATTTGGGGGATTTTATCCACCGTTGGATCTTTAATCTAGTGATTTTTGTTTTACAGAATATATATATATATATATATATATATATATATATTCTTGTTTTTTAACATGATTAGGGAAATATTTTCCCATAAATGGAATTTTAATTCTATCAAACGGTGATTTTTAATCACTATTGGATTTTTTTAATCCAAGCGTTCAGAATTTATCTTTCTCATTTGGAAAGATTAGGGAAATATTTCCCCATATTAGAATTTAATTCTATCATAGGATTTTTGATCCAACAACTCTCCGTTTAACAGAGAAGATCTTTTTTATTTAAAAAAGATCAGGGAGATATTTCCCCCTAATAGAATTTAATTCTATCACCATTGGATCTTGGATCCAACGATTCTCTATTTAACAGAGAATATCTTTCTCTTTTAGAAAGATCAAGGGAAGTATTTTCCCAAAAATAGAATTTAATTCTATCAGTTGATAATTTTTTAATCACCATTGGATGTTTGATCCAACGGCTCTGTTTAACAGAGAATATCCCCAGTTTTTAGGGAAATATTCTCCATGTAGAATCTAATTCTACTTTCTTTAATTTGGGTTCTGACACGCGCGCTGCTTAAGAATTTAATTCTTACAGAATCAGGCACTACGTGCTTTGCACGTCGGCGCTCACGTGAGTTTCACGTGAGATGCCGCTATAGGATTTAATCCTATTAGGGCCAGCGCTGGCGCTCACGTGGGGAGCACGTGAGGCACTGCCGTATTGTGTTTAATTAATAACGGAACATGTCGGCTTATAGAAGCCATAAATAAGTCGTTTCGCACAACAACATAAAATAGACTGAAGATACTCTTCAGTCTATAATCCTCGGGCTAACGGTCTTGATGAAGCCTTCAACAAGACCTTGACCAAGGTTATAAAAAATACGGTGTCCAGAAACAAAAATGACTGGCACAAAAGGCTAGATGAAACTCTTTAGGCATACAGAACAACGTTCAAGACAGTCATGAATATAACACCATACATACTGGTGTTTGTTGCGGAAGCAGTGCTTCCACTGGAGATAGAACTACCCTCTTTATGAGTGACAATTCAATACGGGCTGACAGATGAAGAAAATACTCATCTTAGGATCGAGGAGCTCGACGAAACCCGCATTATAGCACAGCAAAATCTGAAGGCTTATAAGGCAAGGATGACCCGGTCATATGAAACACTAACCAGGCCGAGAACATTCCGCCAAGGCAAACTCGTGCTGGTTGTCAAAAGACCGATGGTTCCCAATTGTGCAAAATAAGGAAAGTTCGATCCAAATTATGATGGCCCGTACATCATAGACAAGTCTACCAAGGTGGAGCCTACTACTCATGGATATGCATGGTGAAAAACCATTCCGGCCAATAAATGACCGATTCTTCAAAAAGTACTACGCTTGACGAGTCATGAATTAGGTCAATGATAGATGACGACGCTTGTGTCCGCTCCCTATCTTCCTGAGTAAGAACTCTGAAAGCAGTACCAACTCGTCCAAAATACGGTGATATTGGACCGAGAAGTCCTTAAACTAATATTGGAATGAAAAGTCCTTACACTAATATTGGACCGAAACGTTCTTAAACTAAAAATTCGTCCCATACTACGGCAATAATGGACCGTTATGTCCTTAAACTAACACGTTTAGCCCTACGATAGATCCCCATATTGATCACCGTATACAATCCATGGGCATAAATAATTCATAGCTCTCCCATGTCCTACATGATGCGGTCTTTCAAAAAAGATTAGGGCCTACAGCTAATGGTGCGTTACCTTACGGGCCGCCTATAAAAACGGTATGTCCACAAGCGAAATGGACACGGATGAAAACTCGAAAGGGCGTCGTGAGTAAAAACAACAGGGCTACTGGTGAGCTTGTGAAAACACGAGAGGGCGCAAACTCGTTAAAAAACTCGCAAAGTCCTTACGATTTTGTAAGGAAAAAACGCCTGCGTGAGATCCTTACGACTCACAAAGGAGAAACACACTTAGAAATCCACATGATTTCTAATGAGAAAATGCACTTACGAGGTCATCACGGCCCATAAGGAGAATATACCCTTTATAAGGTCCTCACGGCTTATAGAGTTCAAAAGCCTTAAGTTACAGGGATCCAAACCAGTTCTTAAGCCACCAAAACCCTACAAAGCTTTTCTACCCTATAAGTGGTCTAATATTGACTCTTGTATACAATCCACCGGAATAAATAAATATATTCCCCACCAAGTCCCACCAATGACGAGAAATATCCCCATATGGTGAACAACTATTTGTAAGTCCTCTCGACTTACAAAGAGAAAACACTCTTGTAAGATCTTTACGACTTATGAGAGAAAACACACTCAGGAATTCCCATGATTTCTAAGCAGAAAACACACTTATGAGATCCTCACGACTCACAGGGAGAAATACCTTTATGAGACCCTCATGGCTCGTAAAGTCGAAAGCCTTGGTCGACAGGATCCAAACCCTGTTTGCTAAGCCTCTTTTGTTCAAATCAACAAAAGAAAATGATGATTCCAGTTGTAGCGATGTTGATTCCATGATTGGTATCAGATTCTAAATCCCCTACTCGTAAAAAATCAACGAGTAAGGAAAAATATGCATATAAAAATAGTCGAAATGATGGGGCAACTCGTAATAAAAATCAGCGAGTAAAAAATATATATGCATCTGAAATAGCTGAATGTTTGGGCAACTCGCAATAAAAAATAGTAAGTAATTTTTTTTATAAAAAATGACATAACTGAAATGATTAGGCACCACGGAAAATAGCCGAAATGATTGGGCAATCGTGAGTTTCGCGATTTGAAAAGCTGAAAGGATAGAGTATCGCGAAAATAAAAAATAACAAATAATAAAATAAAAAATTTCTGCCCTGCAAGTAGGTCCATACCGACTCTTGTATACAATCCATATGTACAAATAAGAGAAAGGGAACTATAATTTCCCTCCATACTTCGTCAAAAGAAGAACCGAGTCTTGATGGCACATCTACGACCTAGAGACTATTTGGACATCCTTCTTACTCCAGCAAAGTACAGATGCGACGTCAACTAGGACCTGTTCATATCAGAATTTTACACTTTTATACCACCCATTCTTGATCGCATTGCATATAAATAGGTGCTTTTGATATGTGTTTATTACATAATTGCAGATTACAGGTTCTCATTCTAAAACAATCCAAATCATGAACAGTCACGACAAATTCAAGACAACTGCCACAAATGGATAAAAATAAGGGTTCTGCTCACCATCCATCAGATACCACCCACCAGTTCAGGAGACAAGATCGAGCGAGGGTCGTTCATGTCTCGGACAAGCAAAGAATATGAAAGAGGCAGACATGAATCAAGAAGGAAACGTGGAGCTCGAGGAAAATTAAGGAAAAAGTCCACTCATCTTCATCTTTGGGACTCTTGAAAATCTGGGAGTAATTTGGAATGATCTTGCAAATACAAGTGTATTAAATAAAAGAACAAAGCAACACGAAGAACCACAGAGAAAACGGCACGCCAACTCAACCAGACGACCGCGGATCGACGAAGTTTGGCCCCTATTGGCGGCGGATCCGCGGTCTGACCATCGTATCTCGCAACCAGTTTTCAAGGGTAGTTTTGTAATGTTATATGGGCTCAGAATATGGCCCTAGGATTTCACTCCTCTGCCTATAAATATTCCATATCAGAGCCAAACCATGGATGTATATTTTCACCTAGTTTTAGTTAGAATTTAGTGTAACTTATCCTTCTACTTCATCTTTCCTCCATTAAAAATTGATTGAGAGCTCTTTGAGTGGATGATTAATGAAGTTGAGGGTTCATATGTTCATATCTTGCACAATTGTTAACTAGTTCTACTTACTTTCTTTTATTTTCCTTAGTAGTATAATTTGTTATTTATAGGTTTTTTATTTCTTCTTTTTTTATTTTTATTTATCATTGCAACCATGATACTCGAGTATGATTCTTGCTTAGGTGAGATCCCAAGTAGTTAGTTGCCGTCTTCTACCCTTTCTCTTTCTATCTTCTCTACTTATTTTTATTTTCCTTTTTTTAATAATGAGTAAGTAGTTTTCTCACTTGTTAGGGTAGGATAAGAGAAGTTTGAGAGAAGGAAATCTCCATCACTCTTTCTTTTACCTAAGAGCCTGAATTGAACTCCCGTCACTCCATCCACAATCCGTTCCCTACGACACCCTATCTTCTATGATAGTAGTGACACCCTAGTAAGACCTGCTGTGGTTGGATTGACCGGAGGTTGTGGCTAAGAGCCAAGAACGGACGGACAAGGACTAAAAGAAAGGAACTAAGTGTTGGAAAGCCTAGCTTATACTCGTAAGTATCCTTCCTACTCGTACTAATCCCCGTTGTTGCTGATTAACGTAACTTCAATATCAAGATAGGCAATTGAAAGAAGTGAGCGAACTCTTAACTCAAACTAATCTAATCCTAATCCTAACAAGCTTCCATTAACATACATATCAATACATATAGTTGGCATCGAACAAACTTGGACAAATTTAACTTAACTCGTTAAAACATTAAGAAAAAGACTCCCATCTTTCCGTAGATCGACCTGTACTCAACTGGCTAGCTACAAGCGAAACCGTCTTGATTGCGGTAAGTAGGAACACATAGAACACATAGCAAAAAGCTTCAATCAAATGGCGCCGTTGCCGGGAAGACGGTAGTTTATTTCTTTTTGTAGTTTTGGGTTCATTTGTGAATATATAAAAAAACAAACAAAACCATAAAATTATCCTGCTATTCTTTGATTCTTTTTGTACGAGTGTGCAGGATAGAAAGAAGAGCAAGTTCAGTTCCAAAGTCGTTGGGAGTTAGACCCACATCTCGCGGCTATACCGCGTCGGATCAAGATGAAACTACGGCTAACCATATGGAATTCTGGAGAAAGTCGGTGACAAAATCAAGTGCCAAAGGCCAAACATCAGAAAAGGAGATCCATTGTAGTGCACAGAAGAAGATTGGAGGACAAATTCACCAACTCGACCGCACTTCCGCGGCCAAAGAAAGGGTTTGACTGCGGTTCCGCGGTCAAATTATTGACTCAGAGTCCAAACTTTTTGGTGAGTATTTCTTTCTTCTGGAAATCCCTTCTGAACTCCACTGAACTGTTTTTCTGCAGTATTCTTTGTGCAAACTCTCCCCCTTTACAATAAGCTGTTTTTGTGCAGGATTCTTTGCGCCGTCGCCAAATAAATTTTTTTGCAAGTGTTTTAGATTTTTGTTTGCTATCATTTTGCATAAATAATACGGACTTTAAGGGTCTATAACACCAATTCAGATTGGGTGGGGATTTCATCACCCTTTCTAAGACCCCAAAAATCATAAAAAGCATATGCATTATTTTTGAGCTTAATTAAAAAATATCTAGACTCAGCCAATTAAGGACTTGTCGTGCTCAATAGGACAGAGGAAGGTTGTGGGCATTTGATCGTTTAACTAAACTTGACTTTGTGGTGCTTAGGTTAGACAAGTGAAGAGGTAATTTCAAAAGGCTCGTCTCACGGTAATTTGTGAGCGGAACTCTCTTTACCTCACTTGCACTTACTTGGCCACAATTGGCAGTAAAGAGGCGATTCGAGGGTTATTTTAAAACTTATCGCTTTGGAACAGATAGGAGCAGTCTAGTTGGACCTTGAGGACCATAGCTTTAGGTGTGATTGTGCGTATTATGACTGTGATTGTTTGATGTTGTGTCCATAATTCCGTATATATATTTCAAAACTCTCTAAAAATGAAAAAAAAACAAAAAATTTCATAAAAACTTGCCATTTGTCATCAAATTTTTATTCCACCTACCTTTCACTTACATTTCTCATAATCGTTTTCTTACCCTCACATTCTACCAACACGCTTTGGCAACACTAAACGTGTTTAGTGTATGTCCGCTTGGACCCGGGACACTAGTGCCCAATTAGTCCATGTTACGCTAGTCCCTATTGACTACACGATCGACTCCGAAGTCGATTCATCTTCCCCTATGCACACCTTACTTTTACCGGTCAACATCGAGGTTGACCGAGATTCTGTTCACACATCTTCACTTTCTTTATCACGTACCTCTTCTCGTGAAATGTCGGGACCTCCACTTTTTCTCGACCAGACCAATCCCGCATTTCCCAACTTGATTCCACCACCTCTTGGTGTGAATAATCCATATCCTCCGGAAATGATTCCACCTCCTCTTGGTGCGATTAATCTACCACCTCCCGTAGGAGCACCGCCACGCATTGTGTTACAAGACCGATGCTATCCAATCCGTACAGCTCTTTCCACCTGCCTTTCTGTACCATCAGCCAATGGGGATAATTTTGAGATTAAGCCCTATTTTCTCAACATTCTTCCAAAATTCCACGGGCTTGATTTTGATGACCCGTACGTCTTCATCATCAAATTTTAGCAAGTTGTCCAGATGATGAAATGGCTCAGCTTTCTGATGATGCGATTTGCTTAAGGATGATCCCTTTCACCCTTTGCGATTTAGTGAAAAAATGGCTTTATTCCACCGCATCTCATTCAATATCTAGTTAGGATGAGTTTGTGAAAGCCTTTTTAAAGAAGTTTTACCCAAATCATAAGACTGCGCTCATCCAAACAGAAATCAATCAATTCACCCAGCTTCCTAATGAACCATTTTGGAAGTGTTTCGAACGGTGCAAGGATCTCTTTATGCAGTGTCCTCATCATGGTTTTGAAAAATGGGAAATTTGCCACACTTTATATGAGGGATTGCTTTCAGAAACTAGACAGTTACTGGAAACCATTTATCAAGGCTACTTCCTATCTAAATCCGAAGAGGAAGCCTAGCTATTCTTGGAAGATCTTGCTGAGCAAACTCTGCAATGGGAAAGCACCCGATCGACCGCTTCATTTTCTACATCTTCTTCCGGTCAACCTCGGACAGGAGTTCACCATTTGGATGTCTTAATTGTGATGAAAACCGAACTGGCCTCAATCATGCAAAAAATTGAAGCGATTGAGAGAAATTTTCATCCCCTGCCCTTAGCCCTGTTGCTCCACTCCGCACCATTTATGCTTGTTGTTTGGATTCATCATACTTGACAGAAGAGTGTCCTTATAATCCACCAACTCAAGGACAGGATCAGATTAATGCTGCATTTCAGTAAAGACCAAGGAACGATCCATACACTTCCATATATAATCCTGGTTGGAGGAACCACTCTAATTTTTCCTGGAACCAAAAACAATACCTGTTCCAAGGCCAAAATGACTTTTAGAGGGCCCCTCCATAACAACAACCAGAACAGCAAAAATTTCAACAACCTTTCCAACCACAACCTTTTCAAAACCAGACGAATCATGCTGCTCCGTACAATAATTCTTTCCCTCCGAACAATAACCTTGCAGTGCCCGGTAATGATAAGGTTTTCTCGCTAGAACGGGGTCTTGAAGCTTTTGTGAAGCAATCAACTCAATCCACCGCGAACATCCAATCTACTATTCAATCACTTGTGCAACACACAGCTTCTCATGGACAGAGCATCAAAACCATCGAGACCCAGATTACACAGCTGAACGCGGCATTGAGCGAGCGAGAGAGAGGAAAACTTCCATCTCAACCATCACCCAATCTTGGTCACCCACATAATGCACATATTGCTCTTGAACAACATAACCATAATGTAAGTGCCGTGACTATGTTGAGATCAGGGAGGCTACTGAACAACTTGTTGATAAAGACACCCCGGCTGCTCCTTCTTCATCCCACTTTCTTCTTCTTCTCTTTCTGAACTCGTTCTCCATAACTCACCGGGTTCTTCTTATAAGCCTGCTGTTTTGAACGGACCCACATCTCACTCAACTGAAACTCTAGTTTTAGATTCCGTTCCGTAACCACAACCTTCTACACAGGTATTAGACTCAACCATTTTAAGCAAAGCTCCTTTTCCAAACCGGTTGAGACCCAATAAGCCCAGTCCATAGATGGAGAAGGTTGTGAAACTGTTCAAACAAGTGAACATCAACATCCCTCTTTTAGATGCGATCCAACAAGTTCCTACATACGCAAAAATCCTTAAGGACTTATGCACTAAAAAGAGGAAATCTCAGGTACCGAAGAAGGTTTTCCTGGCTAGTAATGTGAGAGATGTTCTTACTCTTGATTTTCCGAAAAAAAGGAAGGACCCTGGTTGTCGTACAATCTCAATTACTATCGGGGATAAGAATATCAATCACACTCTTCAAATATCGATGCCAGCGTTAACTTGCTCTCATATTCAGTTTACAAGCAACTCGGTGTAGAGGAATTGAAACCCACATACTGTACGCTGCAAATGGCCGATCGATCCATCACCTATCTTAGGGGTGAGTCAGAGGATGTGTTAATAAAAGTCGGGGACTTCATATTCCCTATGGAATTCATAGTCTTAGACACACAGCCTATGGCTAATCCCCAGAATCAAATTCCGGTGATCCTCGGTCGTCCATTTCTGGCCACCTCAAATGCTGCAATCAATTGTCGCAATAGTTCTGTGAACCTATCATTCAGAAAAATGACAATTGAGCTCAACATTTTTAAGTTGGAAAATCAGACCTCTGATCCGAGTGCTCATATTCTAGATATCTGTTCCATCCAAGAAATCGATCCGGAATCTTGCGAGTTTGAGAAATTTCTTGTTGATCCGGATTATCTTGATGCCACTAGTGCGTATCTTTTCGATTCGATTGGTTCCGAGACAGTGAGTGAATACGACTGTTTTACCTTTTCGGATACTCCCGACATGTCTCCACTCGAGTTGGAATCCTTCGAATTTGCTGAAGAGTTAATTAAACCACCCGACTCTGTTTCCTTCACTCATTTTAAACCCCTCTTGGAATCCTTTGAGTTCGACACACATTCTCCGATCTTACCTTTTGTTATTTCTTCACCGACGCTCGAACTCAAGCCTCTACCGTCTCACCATAAGTATGCTTACTTTGGTGAAAACGAGACTCTTATGGTGATCATTTCGAATTCTCTCGGTTTAGAGCAAGTGAAAGACATGCTTTCGGTCTTGCAATCAAATCGGAAAGCTTTTGGCTGGACTATGGCGAACATCAAGGGGATTAGTTCCCTGATCGTTGAACATCATATTCACATGACAAATGATGCTAAGCCAGTTAGGGATCCACAAAGACGATTAAATCCAGTCATGAAGGAGGCTGTGAAGAAGAAAATCGTTAAATGTCTGGATAGTGGTATCATTTACCGGATATCCGACAGTAAATGGGTCAGTCTGATACACGTTGTCCGTAAGAAATCGGGCATTACGGTCATCCCCAACGAGGCGAATGAGTTAATCCCCATTCGCACCCAAACCGGGTGGCGAGTATGCATTGATTATCGAAAACTCAATGCCGCGATGCTGAAGGATCACTTCCGGCTTCCATTCATTGACCAAATGTTCGAAAGATTAGCTGGACATGAGTTCTACAGTTTTTTGGACAGTTACTCAGGTTACAGCCAGATTCCTATCGCCGAAAAAGATCAGGACAAAACCACTTTCACTTGTCCTTTCAGCACATTCGCATATCGCTGCATGAATTTTGGGTAGTGCAATACTTCCGCTATATTTCAGCTGTGTACGATGGGAATATTCTCTATCACGGTCGAGAAGTTTCTGGAAATATTCATGGACCATTTTTCCATCTTTGGAGATTTCTTTGACAAGTGTTTACAACACCTTGACGCTGTCTTTACCCGCTGTAAGGAAAATAACTTGATTTTAAACTAGGAGAAATGCCACTTTATAGTTCATGAAGGTATTGCTTTGGGACATATTATTTCACAAAGTGGCATTGAAGTCGATAAATCGACGTCATCTCAAATCTTTCTGCTCCCAATTGCATCAAAGACATTCATTCCTTCCTTAGCTATGCCAGTTTTTATAGACGGTTCATCAAGAACTTTAGCAAGGTTACTAGACCCTTGACTCTTTTACTGGCCAAGGACTCGACATTCCATTTCAACTCGGAATATTTTGCCGCCTTCAACTCGCTGAAACAATGTCACGGCCTGGAATTTGGCACGTAACCAGCACTTAAATCACGTGAAGTCTATAGGACCCACCGTAATCCAAGTAAGGCGAAATCCCAGAAATCTAAACCTTGTTAGGAAAATAATGGAGGTGAAGTTTTGAAATAAAGGTATAATGAAATCAGGTTCTTTCTTGAAAAGTATAAGTAATGTTATATGAAAATATAAGTGAGTTGTATCTATTTTTGAAAACATTTTCGTCATTTGAAATTTGGACAGCACCTCCTTTGTAAATTTTGATCCAAAACCAATACATAGCAATAATAATAGGTATCCCCAAGCGGGAGCTAGCTCCACGTCAATTGGCGGAAACACAACCACACAAATAAATATATACGATGCCCTAAGGAAAAGATCAATCACAGAAAAGAAGAATAAGAAAAGCAAAGTTTCATCAAACCCAAAATATAAAGAATAAAAATATATCCGTAACTCTAAGTTCGAAAGAATATGCAAATCGATCTCTAGGTCTACCAAATAATATATAGTCTAGTTGATGGAGCTTTTAACTAGATACAACTGGATAAATATATACAAATGGTGGTCATGATACAAAGTGTATCCCACCTACCAATGCAAATCACCCGCAAGAACGCTGTGTGCTAGCAAGTCACTACTAAATCCTGCAGTCAATCCTGCAAGAAAACTGTGGCACAACGGGGGTGAGTTGCCAACTCGTGAGTAGAAGACATCACCAGGTAGAAATCGAATGTATGATGATCCTCTAGATCATAGAGTAATATAATAATATAATAATATCGAGTGGTAAGAAGGGTGATAGTGTAAACATAAGTATAATAATGCTAATGTATTCGTGCCCGTGTCATAATATGGTACCATGTCATCTGTATCATATGTAACTGTATCGGTGTATCATCCAACGCGTGTCCATCAACGATACATCAAATCATCATAAAAACCTGAGTGCCGAGCATCGACATTCGAAAACATCATAAAACCCGTGTCCAGCATCGACACGTAAATCCTCATATCTCGGGCACCGTCTCATCGGATCGGCCCTCATATCCATCTGATCACACGACTCCGGTCGGTATCCTCCGGATATCGGCCGAGCCCAGTACTATCACCGATCGGTAGTGCTCCCCTACCGGGATCAACGTCTCTCTATACGATCTTCTTGCCCCGGGGTACCGTACCGGGTCCGCCATGTACTCGCAGACAATGCCTCATCTCTCCTCGAATCGGGTATACACATAACTCAGAACAGAGAAAACTCATGGTGGACGCCACACATCATATCAAGAGAAACAACATTTTTAAAACGATAATAAGTTTTCAAAATGTATCTGCGGTTTCTCAAATCCAGAAATCTCATGAAAACCGAAATCTCATAAGCATGAACTAATAATGAAACAATGAGTGCAAGCACAGAACAAATCCGTAATGCTTAAACAGTGTGTTTATATGAGCGTGACATCTAACTATATAAGAAAATATGAGAACTGATATAGTAAATGTGGTATGGGTACTAAACAATAACTAAAAAGCTACAGGTTACTAGGTTATATGGTGATGTAATGATTTTTAATGTGTACGTGGCATGGAAATTACTGACGATGATTGTGTGAGCCGGCGAGTATGTGTACGTGCAACATGCGTATCATTAGTAATGGTGCGTGTGTCCTAGCAGACGATGTCATTCAAGATAAGGAAAGAACGTGGTATGTATACAACAAAAAATGAGAATAATACGAGCTAGAAGAAAAAGGAAATTGTAAACGCAACAGTATAAAATACACAGTTACATATGAGCCATACAGTTATAATTTAAAATAGTACGAATCGTTATTTTTAGAAATATAGGGGCTACGGTGTTTTTGAGAAAAAGATACCATTTGAAAATTCGTATTGTCACTTGAGGTTGTCATTTAAAAATGCATAATGATTCGTTAGTTTTGAAAATAGGTATGGTTCTAATTATATTCTAATATCTACTTAAGTGATTAGAAAACAACAATTTTCCGAATCGATACATCCATAAGTCGGCGATCCGGCCTCATAGTATCACGTACGGTATAATCCATCGTACGACATCATCAAGTCAAGAGTGCGGATTGATCATCATGTACATCATATCATGTACGGCATAATCCATCGTTCGATATCATCTAGTCAAGTGTGCGGGTCAATCATCATGTACATCATATCACATACAGTATAATTTATCGTACGATATTATCAAATCAAGTGTGTGGCTCAATCATCATGTATATCATATCACATACGGTATAATCTGTCTTACGATATCATTAAATCAAGGGTACAGATCTACGGTCACGTACATCCTATCATCTCATCTAGTCCCATATCGTTACATGTTATATATATCGCCTAATGTTCATATATTATAGCATATCATGTCATGACATTTCATCTCATGTCATATAACATAGCCTCGTGACATCATGTCCAATCATATCGACTCATATCATTCTAACATGTCATATTCTCATACTTACATGTATGTACACACACACACACATACATACATACATACATACATATATATATATACATCTCTCTCTGTGTGTGTGTAACAACATATATATATATATATATATATGTGTGTGTGTGTGTGTGTGTGTGTGTGTGTGTGTGAGTGTGTGTAACAACATATATACTAATGGCTCAAGGCTAAGAAAATATGAACTAAGGATATTCCTTCCTACGAGTATGCTTACTATCGCCTATAGTCTTCTAGAACCCCATCAGCTAAGTATACATATCTAACACACACACACACACACACACACCCTAATACTACGGTTGCGGGGGTGCTATACGCCATCCATCCGACTTCCCCCGTAGATATATATCTACTCACCTACTATCCTCTCTCTAGCCGAAGTCAATGAACGCCTTGCTCTCTTTCGTCGTCCCAGAAGTCCACACAAAAGTACCTACAATTCAATGCATATCGTAATGAAATCAAAATCAAATCCGAAAATCGATACGGCACGTGAAGCGCACATAGGTTAGAACTTATGGTCCACACATGTAAGAACAACCAAACAACTCCCGACGTTGACGTACAAGCATCAAACGACCGAGTTAAAACTCAAATACCAAAAATCTAGTTTTCAAAAGTCGTAAAACAAAATCCGAGACTTAGTAAAACACTCCCAGATTTTACCTAAGGTGAAATTAGGACATTCTGCATATTGGATAGGCCTAGTTATCAGAGGATTGAGCTATGGACCAAGAACCAAACCCCAACTCTAAGGTCAAGCCGCAAATTGCGGCCATATGGGATAAATTGGCGGCCAAGGTAAGGATATGAGGGCTCGGGCTTCTAGGGTATCTTCGTAATAGCATGCACATCCTACTGTATCTGTAAAATATTTTTCAGAGTTCTCGAGTCATTCCAGATTCCATTTGAACACCACAATTTCAACGAAACCTGATGTCGGAAAATTCTAAGTTCGTGTTTTGGGATTTCTAAACTTACTTAGACCAGAGATTCCAACACTAAAGGCTAGTAGTCACTTTTTAAACTCTCTACTATAACACTACTACTCATTCAAACCATCAAAGGTCACCATAGAATTTTCCAAGTTCACTAAACATAACTTGTTTAACTCTAAACTACTTTGTGAGGTTAGGAACATAAAAACTTAGTAAAAGGTGGGTGTTTTAACTCAAAAAATAACTCAAGAAAATTCTAAAATGGCCAAATGAGCTCAAGACTAGAAATTGATCCCACCATGATACTTGTAGTGAGCTTAGAAATAATGTTTGTGAAGTTTGTATAAGATTTTGGTGAAGTTTTGATGGTGTTGTATGGTGGTAGTGAGGGTGGAGGAGGAGTTGAAGAAAATGAAGGAGGAGGTGAAGAAAAGGTAGAGATGAAGGCTTCATGGTTACTAGAGACATCCTTCTCCCCTTCTCTCATTCTCTCTCTCACATACTCTCTTGTCCCCCCTCTCTCATATATTATTCTATTATATTCTATTTTTTTTCTTTTCTCATTAAAACAAAACAAATTAAATGCAAACTAAAAAATGAAACCATGATAATAAATATGAACAAATGTTACAAAATGGAATGTAGCATGTCATGATACATAAACATGGTTTAATACATAATTAGTAAAATACTAATCAAGTTTAGCATAAACTTGTATGTAAATAATTGTATACTAATTTATAAAATGCCCAAATCAATCAAATGCTTTCATAATTAATAAATCATTTTAAAATTTCAAATTATTTTCCAAATTATATGTATATAATTATAACATTCTATTAAAACTGATTTTCATACTTTTATAATATTCATAAAATTTATTATTTATTATTTAAATTCCAAAAATAATATTTTGTGTTTTCTGAAATCTTACAAACAGTCACTCACTACTGCTCTTGTCTTGTCATCCCCGGACTGGAACCACCCATTCGAAATTATGTGTGATACTTCCGACTTCGCCATCAGTGCTGTTTTAGGATAACATATCGATAAGAAGCCATACATAATTTATTACGCGAGCCGTACCCTGAATGATGCCCAATTGAACTATACGACAACTGAGAAGGAGTCCTTAGCTGTTGTATTTGCTTTAGAGAAATTCGGGCTATACCTTATCAGCTCCCCAGTCGTCTGTTACATGGATCATTCAGCTCTGAAGCATCTTTTTGCTAAAAAGGATGCCATGTCTCGGTTAATACGTTGGATTCTTTTGCTCCAAGAATTCGATCTTGTCATTAAGGACAAAACTGGATATGAAATGTTGTCGCCGACCATCTTTCTCGACTCATTTCTGCTCCATCGCCTGTCGTGCCAATCAATGATTCATTTCCTGATGAACAACTCTTGACAATATCATGCGAATCTTAGTTCGCGGATATTGTAAATTACCTTACTACTGGACTTGTACCAAACGAATGGTCATATTAGGACAAACATCGTTTTCTTTCCCAAGTAAAACACTTTTACGGGAAGAACCCTACGTGTTCAAGTATTGTCCTGATCAGATCATTCGTCAGTGTGTACCCAACACTGAATTTCAGAGTGTTCTATCTTTCTGCCACGATCAAGCATGTGGCGGTCATTTCGGCTCCAGAAAGACTGCGAAAAAGATCTTGCAATGCGACTTTTACCGGCCGACGCTGTTCAAGGATTCAAATGAATACTGCAAGATCTGCTGTAAATGATAGCACATTGGCCAAATTTCGGGAAGAAATTAAACACCACTCCAACCAATCTTGGTTGTTGAGATTTTCGATGTCTGGGGAATTGACTTCATGGGCCCGTTCTCTAATTCATGTGGGAACCTGTACATTTTTCTTGCGGTTGATTATGTTTCAAAATGGATTTAGGCCGTCCTAATTCGAACTAACGACAACAAGGTTGTCGTTAAGTTTCTCAAAGAAAACATCTTCTTTCTGTTTGGGCACCCTCGAGCTATTATCAGTGATAACGGATCGCACTTCTGCAACTGATCTTTCGAGACTGTAATGCAGAAGTATGAAATCAACCACAAGCTCACCACGCTCTACCATCCCCAAATGTGTGGGCAAGCTGAGGTCTCCAATCGGCAAATCAAGCATATTCTGGAGAAGATAGTTTCCACAAACCGTAAAGATTGGTCTTCAAAATTGACTGATGTTCTTTGGGCGGTTTTAGTGCAAAAAGGCCACTTTTTTACCACCTTTTGACTTCCCCTTTTAAAACCCCTTTTCTCTTATGTTTTTCCCCAACCCGAGACTTCCTATCTCCTCTCTCACCAAACCCTAGCAGCCCAAGAAAACATCACCGGAGATCTGCCTAAAGGACCGTGCATCTGCCGCCCTTTCGACGCGTTACCCTCTGAAATTTTCAAGGGAAGTTTGCTTTCTCAATCACTTCTCTCTCGAACTGTTACACCGTATTTTCGTTTCAATGTCTCCCACTTTTCAACCCGAGAGAGATTTCTCTTCCTTATTCACCCATGACTTTTACGGTAGTTATTTTGGCGACGAAATCCGGAAACACGGATGTAATTACTTATTGTACAACCATCCAAACGCATTCGCGCTTCCGGATCTCGTTGGTCGCTTCTTTGAGAGCATGGAGGAGGGGTGTTTAGGGAGTTATGGGTATATCCTCTTGTTTTGGGGGGATCAAGAAATTGTTATAGATAGGGACTTGATTCATGAAGTATCTTTTATCCCCCACATTCTTGCCCATGACCTACCCCTCTGATTTGAGGATTACATGTCGTTGATGGGCGCGAATTGTGCTAGGGAGCCAAAGAAAAGAATTCTTGGACGTACGCTGTATGCGAGCGTATTAACCGTGTGCCGTTGGGTATAAAATAACATTTTTGGTAGTTCGCATAACACCACATTTTTTACTCTATCCCTACAAATTGTGCACACACTAATGATGAAAAATCCAAGTTATGACATGTGCACAGTATTGTTACACTCGATTGGCGCCGTTAAAGAGACAACCAATTATCCATGCCTAATGTTAGTGACACAATTGTGTCGCTATTTTCTTCCTATAGAAGAGTTTGATGTTTATATGAGGATGGGGGTTCCCATTCGACCCTTAGTTGAGGGTGCGGTGCATCCACGTTATACAATAGATTTCACGAGTTATTGTTGCGCACCGAGCCGACTGAGAATGTGATGGAGGAGACCCCTAGCTCAAGTTCCATAGCAAGCGATGAGGAGATGACCCCTGCTGAGCAAGCACGCTTGCTGCGGTGCACTAACAGAAGGGTCGAGAGAATGTTAGGCAAGTTGACTACTTTTGATCAGCGTATTACGCGTCTGGAGTAGAGGATGTCTACCCTGTTAGCACATGGTGTTAGGGAGAGGTCTTGGGGTCATGGTGCTGACACCAGTGGGGCCAGCACGAGCGGTAATGTGTCTGGTTCTAGGAGACACAGTAGGCAGCAGTGAGGGCATTGCTGCGAGTAAGTTTGGGGGTGGGATTTGTTGTAAATTGTTATCCATGCATTCTGCATTTGCACGTTTATTTCTATACTTGTAAATATTTGTTCTTTTGTTTTCATGTTTAAATTCCGTATCGCATCATATTTATATTTCTGCATTGCATTGTTTTTTCAAAAAAGAAACCATAAAAATTAAAAACAAAAAAACAAAATTTCCCCGCATCATAGTTGGCTTATTTAGACTCAAGTTCGACATGATGGTTGACTAGTTATAAATAACTAAGTTCTAGGTTGAGAAATTGAAAACCCTAAAAATGACCCTTCTTGAAGTATAACCGTAGTAAATATATGTCCTTGCAGTTTATTAGAAGTAATCTTGAGTTAAGTTGAAATGAAGGGAAAGTATTAAAAGTTTTATTGAAGAATAAGTCTGAAAAATAATTCATATTCTTGAGTCCAAATTCAGGAAGTTATACCCTACAAATTACACTCACACACACCTTGAAACTTAGGATAGTAGAGAATACCTAGAAATACTCTTTCCTGAAAATCTAGTATGAAAAAATGGTATTTGAAACTAAACACCAAAAGAGCGTCGCTGAAAAATATAACCGGTCTTGAAAAAAAAAGAGAAAAAATAAAAAAATTGTGTATATTACAAGACCTGGAAACTGCTATTTATGCGTTAATAAGCTCACATACTTATTAATCGGTTAATTAGTGCTTCAAGAAGCAGTATTGGTCGAATAAAAGGTGTGTGAGCGAATCCACCCATCATTAATAAAAAGAAGTAGTACTAGATATTAGGGCAAGGGTACTATAGTTTGAATTGAATTCCTAAATATAGGGGTGAAATTACACATACGTAGGGGTATATGATCGATATTTGATGGAGATATAGAAATGAAGAATAATTCTTACATCTTCCTTAAAGATGATAAAAATTCCAGATTGGAGACTACGCTTTAGAAGGAAACTCAAGAGAAACTGAGATCTTTATAAACTGACAAAACGTATAGGAACTTAAGTTAAATGAATAGGAGGTGTGAAGAATACGGGGTGGATATTTCTAACTTAGGATGATAGAATTTCTAATTAGGATGCTGAACAGTAGGATTGGAGTCAACGGCTAAGTTGATGGGATTTTGTGGGTGTAATTCGCTGAAAACCCTTAGGAGCAAAAACTCCTTCTCTAGGGCGACCTAGGGGTTTAACGGCTTGTTGCACACGCTAAGTGCATCGTGACGCCTACGAAAGTGAGCTCAGGACCTTTAGAAAATAAAATGGTTTTTCTCGGGACGCGCAAAAGATAAGTTTGGTGGTATTTGTTCATATCAGAATTTTGCACTTTTATACCACCCATTCTTGATTGCATTACATAAAGGTAGGTGCTTTTGATCCGTGTTTGCTACATAATTGTAGGTTATAGGTTCTCAGTCCAAAACAATGCAAATCATGAACAATCACGACAAATTCAGGACAACTGCCACAAACGGATAAAAATACGCGTTCCACTCACCATCCGTCAGGTGCCCTCCACAAGTTCAGGAGACAAGATCGAGTGAGGGTCATTCGTGTCTCGGACAAACACAGAACACGAGAGAGGCAACACAAGAATCAAGAAGGCAACGCAGACCTCGAGGAAAATCAAAGCAAAAGTCCACTCATTTTTATCTTTGGGACTGTTGAAAATCTTAGAGTAATTTGAAATGATCATGCAAACACAAGTGTACTAAACAGAAGAACAAAGTAACACGAAGAACCGTAGAGAAAACGGCGTGCCAACTTAACCAGACGACCGCGGATCCATGAAGTTTGGCCCCTATTGGCGGCGGATCCGCGGTCTGACCATCGTATCTCGCAACTAATTTTCAGCGGTAGTTTTATAATGTTATATAGGCTCAGAATATATCCCCAGGGTTTCACTCCTCTTCCTATAAATACTTCAGATCAGAGCCAAACCATGGATGTAAATTGATTGATTCAAATTTTCTCGTTGTGTGTTTAAGAAAATGTATATAGAAATCACAACCAAAAATATTTTTGACCGCAATCAATTAACGGTGTCGGATGTAGCGCGTTAGCGAGTGCGGATCGTCCACAGGGATTGTGCGATTCGTTCGTATTTTGATTTGTTTGAATCGAAACTTTAATAGAAAAGAAAAGAAAACAAACAATTCATGATTTGTACTTGAAGTTCAAGAATTAGAAAATCTAGATCTAATAACAAGAAAACGATAGAATCAAGAATTGAGAGTTTGATGATTTTTCCAACCAAATATCACGAATCGAAATGAGGCTCGTAGGAATCGATCGGATCTATAGATGTGATGTAATCTCACGATGACGTATTCTTATCCTTCGATGAATTGATACTAGATCGATGATGATCGACGAGAATTAGGGATTTCTAGTGAAACTAGGGTTTCATCATTTATCCCTTGTTCCTTCGTCGATATCATTCACATTCTAGCCTCTGGTAAATTCAAGAAACGATCGTAGATCCTTAATTTCGAGCGATAACAATCAAGAAAGCATCACAACGAAACTAGGTCATCGATTCTTGAATTTGCTAGGGTTTAAAAACTCGTAGGACTGAAGAATCGTTTTAAGATTTGTTACATCATCATTCTATTGATCGTCTCGACTCCTTTAAGAGTACTCAAACATCACAACAAGAACAACAATTACAAATTGAGATCGAATCATGATGCAAGAATTTAAAGAAAGCGAGATTAACGAATTTCACATTTTATTTATATCAACAATTCCGTTACAATCACTCAAGAACTACAAGAGGAAGAACTCGATCGTCGATTTGGCTTCGCTCGGCTCCTTGAGTCGCGGATCGGCTTGGATCACTTGCTCGATTGAAGATCGGCTCCGCTCCTAAAAGGTTGAAGGGCTTCTCGCTTGATTGGCATTCGGGATCTTGAATTTGGATTGGAATTAGGGATAGGGTTTCGCACAAGTCGTGTCACTCAACTTGTGGAAGAAGATGAGAGAGTAAAGATTAAGGATTAGAGATTAAGCAAGAAGTTTAACCCTAGATCTAGGCTTCTATTTATAGACTTCCCAAAACCCTAGATCTAGGATTTGAATTTTGAATTTCCCTCCAAAAGTTAGTTAGAGGGAGAGGCTTCTAGAAGTGGTTAGTTAGGAGGGAGCTTCTAGAAATAGTTTGTTAGGAGCTTAATTAGGATTAGCTTAATTAATCATCTTTGCTGATCTGGCAGAAGCTTCGAGAGTTCTCTGGAATTTGAATCATGTGAAATGAATGTGGGAACTGAGAGAGGAATATTGAAGCAAAGTTGAAGAGGTGACGTGGCAAGACCGCCACGGATCCGCGGCGCAAGCAGGCTCCCGCCGCGGAACCGCGGCGCTTTATGGGCTTTAGGGCTTTTGTCTTCTGGTGCTGCTTTGGGCTGATTTATGGGCCATTTTCTGATATGTTGAATTTAATATTTCCCTCTAGATTGCTGCCAGTTCTCAAAACTTGGAGTTAGTGTATTTTTTATCAGCATCTTTTGGCTTTGTTCCTGCAATTTCCTGTACAAATCTCGAAACAAGTGTTGCGCAATATAGGGATGATGCGATGCCATGATAAACCAACAATTTCCTCAGAAATGTCGGTTTTAGAGTATAACGCATGCAATCTGGTATTTCAGGACCGTTTTGCTAATATGTGCAATATGAATACCGAACACTTATAGATGAGTGCAAATGATAAGGAAATTACCGTGTTAAAAATGCAGTATTTTCGACTGATCAAATTCCCCCCAACTTATTTTCGGTCGTCTCGAGCGAACTGTTTATTAAAAAGAGAAGGAGAAAATAAAGAAAGAGAAAAACTAACTAGCACACTTTCGTAGGCAACACGATTGCACTGAGCACGTGCAACAAGCCTTTAAACCTCTAGGTGTCCCTAGTAGGAGGAGTGTTGTCTCCTGAGGGTTTTCAGCGGATTGCGCCCACAAAATCCAATAATAAAAGGAACATCATGAAATTTACATTTAAAGAAAAGAATTGTAAAAGAAAAGCTTCGAAAAATTAGGCTTTCCAACTATGCTAGCTTTTCGGTTGTCATGAGTCCTATCTTAATAGTCATGAAAAGATGTTAGAAATCACGTCCTCCCTCAATAAAACATCGTCTTATTCTTCATTCCTATTTTTCTTCCAAACATCGATCATATAACCCTGCGTGTGTGTAAATACATCCCTACACCCGAAGAATTCAATTCAAGCTATCATACTCTTGCCCATCAGCCTCAGTACTTTTTAATTAATGAATATTTAGATGAGATTGCTCACACACTTTCATGCGACCGTTAATACTTCTTGAGGTACTAACCGACCGATTACTCCTGTGCTTGCTTACTTGGTGTATTTTCCTCGTCTTGCACCACCTAAGGCTTAGCAGTGACTCCCAGACCAGTTGGCCTTAGGGCACTAGGTGAAGAGGTACCCTCACTATATATTTTTTTTATTGCTGCTTTGGCGATAACAAAACCAGTGTTCATTTTTATCACCACTTTATATTTTCTTCATTTTTTTATTTCCTTCATACGTTTGGCTTTAAGACAAGAGCATTTCAAGGTATCCTCTACTATCCCAGGCTTTAAAACGTGTGTAAGTGCGAATAGCAGGGTATCAACGTTCAAAATGTTTGGCTTCCAGAATAGAAACTGTTTTTCAGACTTATTTTTATCCTCAGATTAGTGACGTCCTTCATCTTACTAACCCTTGGGACAACGACTCATAACTACTTATTACTAGTTCGTATAAGAAAACTTTTAATTTTCTTAGTTTTCTTAAATTTTTCTAATCTCATGGATGTAATTTTTCACTATCTAATCTTTTATTATCTTATTTATGTACAAAAAATATTTTTATCTTTTGAAATTTTTTAAATTTTTATGGTTTTCAAAAAATGTTTTGTGCTTATGCAAAGTATGATGCAAATGATGCGAAAATAAGCACAAACCTCCCCCAAACTTGTTTTCAACAGTGTCCTCACTGTTGCCATCTGCTAAATCTCGAAAAACCTGTAAGCTTGGGAGGAAATTTATTAAAGGGGGCAAAATATTTAAGTGAAGAACCTCCCCCAAACTTATTTTTGGCTCATCATTATGTAAAAATTTTCTTTTCAGGAGCCAGAAAATATACCCCCCCAAACTTGAGTTATACAATGTTAATCTTTTGAAAATCACATGAGGGGGTCAAAAATCAGTGGTCGATGCCAAGCTTTGCGAAGGCCGAAGGTTAACACCAACCATTCAAAAATTTTATCAATGCAGTGCTCTGGTTGGTGGAAGAAGAAGTGGGGAAAGGGTAAGGGGTGGAAAAGAATATGTGTGCGTCTCATTTTGGAGAGACGATGCAGTGAATGTGATGGATTACTCGCATTCTTTGTACAGTTCAGAAAAAGGGGTGGAGGTTCAATTTCATTGATTGGGAGATGACCCGTGTCATTTAAAAATGCGAGTTCATCAGTGAAGATTTCCTCAAAAGTTCCATTAATACCCCGATGAATAATGTCATCACAAAGTACGGGGTGATCTTCAGACTCTAAAAACAGTTCATAATCGGTGTTAATTGTTGACCCGGACAACTCGGTGGAAGAGTCCGTATGTGTATGATACATAGTTGGGTCAAACAATAACGTATGAAAAGAGTCTAGATCAATATCAGGAGGATCATCAAATTCGCTGCTGTCGACATCCATTAAGTTGACAGAACAGACATGAGCAGTAGGTTCGGAGGGTACACTTCCCAACTTGTAAATGTTCAGCTCTATTGACCTATTCCTGAAGGTTAGGGTCATAGAACCATTACGACAGTTGATTATAACATTGGAAGTGGCCAAAAAGGGGCGACCTAAAATCACCGGAATTTGATTCCGTGGGTTCGCTACAGGCTGTGTATCAATTACAATAAAGTCCACAGGGAAGATGAATTCCCCGATTTTTATTAACACAACCTCCAGTTCACCCCTAGGTTTGGTTATTGATCGGTCAGCCATATGGAGAATGCAATGTGCTGGTTTCAACTCTCCGATTCCTAGTTGCTCATAAATCGAGTATGGAAGCAAGTTAACACTAGCGCCAAGGTTTAGTAGAGCACGATTGATGTGTTTTTCCCCAATACAAATGGAAATAGTAGGACAACCAGGGTCCTTACGTTTCCTCGGTACTTGTTGGGGGAAAGCCGTGTTTACAGTCTTTGCCATGAATATCTTCTTGGGCACTTGAGTCTTCCTCTTCCTAGTGCACAAGTTCTTAAGAGTTTTCGCATAGGACGGAACTTGTTGGATGGCATCTAGAAGACGGATGTTGATGTTAACTTGCTTAAAAATATCCATAATGTTCTCCATATGTGGACTCGATGTGTTAGCCCTTAACCGATTAGGATAAGGTGCTTTAGCAATAAGCGCTGGGTCCATCATAGGAGAAGGAAGTGTGTGTGGACCCGATCCCAGAATAGAGTTGGGGATCGTTGGTGGTAGACTAGAAGAGATGGGCTGAGGTGGCGGGCCTTGTGGGAAACGAAGAATAGGCTCGCAAGAAGGTGGTGGGGTAGAAGAACTGGGGTCAGAATTAGAAGTAGAAGTAGAAGGAAAGGTCTCAGCCGGGGTGTTATTGATTGATTTATCAGTATCATCAAACTCTTCCCCAACGTGGTTGTCAAGCACTCTTTCAGATCTCAACGTGATTGCACTCACATGATGTGAATAGCCAGGATTGGGTAAGGGTTGAGCTGGAAGTTTCCCTTTCTCTCTTACACTCATTTCGGCTTTTAATCGTGCAATTTCTTCTTCCATCGATTTAATACTCTCGCTTTGGGACGCAGAGTTTTTCTCAATTTTATCGACAGAAGACTTCATTTCAGCCGAAACTTGCATGATATTTGTTAAGACCAAATTCATGTATTGTGCAAATGAAGAGGATTCATCAGTCCCGGTCAACTGTAAAGGACTAGACAGTGCAGGTGTGTTGACCGGATTTTGAAAGTTATGTGTTTGGAAGGGGTGCTGACTCAATTGAAGTTGTGGGTGCTGTTGTGGTGGAGGGACCCTTTGGAAATTGTTTTGGGTTGGAACCGTGTTTTGAGATTGTGATTGGTTCCAAGCAAAATTTGGGTGATTCCTCCAACCCTGATTATATGTGGAAGAATATGGATCGTTCCTAGGTCTTTGAAATGCGGCATTGGTATTGTCATGACCTTGAAAAGGAGAATTTCGTTGACATTCTTCCGTCAAATGAGAAGGATCAGAACAGCATCCACATACAGTTTTGGAGAGTGATATTTGACTTAGGGCGGCTAAAAATTTGTTTTCCATAGTCTCGAGTTTCTTTTGCATAGCTGAAATGTCAGCTCTAACTCCTATGGAAATATTATTGCCATCCCTAGACGATTGACTCACACCCTCCCATTGTAAAGATTTTTCAGCGAAATCTTCTAGAAATTTCCAGGCTTCCCCATCATCTTTAGTCATGAAGTTGCCTTGACACATGGATTCAAGGGTCTGTCTTGTGTTAGGATTAATGTCCTCATAAATGATTCGGCACAGTTCCCATCTCGGGATGCCGTGATGTGGACATTGGACTAACAGATCCTTGAAGCGTTCAAGACATTGTGAAAATGTTTCATTTGGAAGCTGGGTGAATTGATTTATTTCGCTACGGACTCGAGCTGTTTTATGATGTGGGTAGAATTTCTTAAGGAATGCTTTGACAAAGTCTTCCCAGTTTGAGATGGAATGTGCGGTAGTGTTATACAGCCACTTCTCGGCTATATCGCACAAGGTGAATGGGAGAAGACGTAGACGCATAGCATCCATAGAAAGCTGTGAGGTACCCATCATTGCGCATACATTTTCAAATTTGGTGATAAATGCATATGCGTCTTCAGACTCGAGACCGTGAAATTTTGGTAGAAGGTTGATGTATTGGGGTTTTATTTGAAAATTTTCCCCGTTGCCTGGTGGAATGGAAAGACAGGTGGAAAGGGGACCTCGTGTAGGATAGCACCTCTCTTGGAGAGAGATGCGAGGTAGATTCTGCGCACCAACGGACGGCGGCAGATTAGTGGAAAAGAAGTTCGATGGAGACGGATCCATCGATGTGGGTGTGGTGGTGGGTAAAAGAAAGAGTAAATGTAGAAATACCGACTTTTGGGTCGATGAGGGAAACGCGGACTTAACGGGCACTAGAATCCCGTGTCCAGCCTATCTTGCACTAAAAAGGGTTAGTACAAGTGGCAGCGTGAATTTATAATTAGAGGAATGATATGAATGCGGTGTTTGTTATGAAAATTGATACGGATTTTTGAAAAAAAAATGATGCAAATCACAAAATGCAACACACAAAACCCTAATTCTAGTGGTCACCTAGGTCAAAACTCTAGACCGCTCCTAACTGCCAAAAGACAAGTCGCAGGATAAATCCTCCACTGCCTCTTTGTCTCTCCTGTGGCCAGGTAAGTGCCAGGTAAGTTGGAGATTCTCCACTACGTAAGTAGTGGGCCTAATTAAGTAACCACTAACCTTCGACACACTTGCCTTAGACACCACAAGAAAAACGCGGATAAGTAATAAATTACCCACGGCTTTCTCTTATCCTAAGTGAGCGCGACGGTCCTTAGAGTCATCTCTAGATTTCTTTTAGTTAATGAGGGTCAATGCGGATGCAAATTTTGCGATTTTTGGGGCTTAGGAAGGGTAATGAACTCCCCACCTAATCTGGATTTGGTCTTTGCCCCTTAATGTCCGTATTAATTATGCAAACAACCACAAGGTCAAAACAAGCACAATTTAATTTTTCTTTTTGCGCGGCGCTGCGATTTTTGCAAAGAAACCTGCACAAAATGTTAATTGGAGCAGATTTAGGAGAAGATAAGAAAGTAAGAGAGTTACAGAGGAATTTTCGTGCAGGGATGACGTCAGCACGCGGCGGTTCCGCGGTGGGAGTCGCCTATTGCCGCGGAAACGCGGTCCTCTGGTGGGAGTGAGCACACAATTTTCACAGAATGTCCCTGTCACTCCCCAAGCTCTCTGGATTTTTCAGAAAAAATTTTCTCAAGCTCTACAGAGTCCAGATTTTCTCGCACAAATCACAACAACTCGTATTATTGTTTGCGTGAATTTTGATCTAAAAATTGTAATGGAATAAATCTTTCAATTCAAATTTCAATATAAAACGAATTAGCGCGCGATCCCCGGCAACGGCGCCATTTGATTGAATGAAATTCTTGTTGTGTGTGTAACTCAAATGGTCCCCGGCAACGGCGCCATTTGATTGATTCAAATTTTCTCGTTGTGTGTTTAAGAAAATGTATATAGAAATCACAACCAAAAATATTTTTGACCGCAATCAATTAACGGTGTCGGATGTAGCGCGTTAGCGAGTGCGGATCGTCCACAGGGATTGTGCGATTCGTTCGTATTTTGATTTGTTTGAATCGAAACTTTAATAGAAAAGAAAAGAAAACAAACAATTCATGATTTGTACTTGAAGTTCAAGAATTAGAAAATCTAGATCTAATCACAAGAAAACGATAGAATCAAGAATTGAGAGTTTGATGATTTTTCCAACCAAATATCAAGAATCGAAATGAGGCTCGTAGGAATCGATCGGATCTATAGATGTGATGTAATCTCACGATGACGTATTCTTATCCTTCGATGAATTGATACTAGATCGATGATGATCGACGAGAATTAGGGATTTCTAGTGAAACTAGGGTTTCATCATTTATCCCTTGTTCCTTCGTCGATATCATTCACATTCTAGCCTCTGGTAAATTCAAGAAACGATCGTAGATCCTTAATTTCGAGCGATAACAATCAAGAAAGCATCGCAATGAAACTAGGTCATCGAATCTTGAATTTGCTAGGGTTTACAAAACTCGTAGGACTTAAGAATCGTTTTAAGATTTGTTACATCATCATTCTATTGATCGTCTCGACTCCTTTACGAGTACTCAAACATCACAACAAGAACTACAATTACAAATTGAGATCGAATCATGATGCAAGAATTTAAAGAAAGCGAGATTAACGAATTTCACCTTTTATTTATATCAACAATTCCATTACAATCACTCAAGAACTACAAGAGGAAGAACTCGATCGTCGATTTGGCTTCGTTCGGCTCCTTGAGTCGCGGATCGTCTTGGATCACTTGCTCGATTGAAGATCAGCTCCACTCCTAAAAGATTGAAGGGTTTCTCGCTTAATTGGTACTCGGGATCTTGAATTTGGATTGGAATTAGGGTTAGGGTTTCGCACAAGTCGTGTCACTCAACTTGTGGAAGAAGATGAGAGAGTAAAGATTAAGGATTAGAGATTAAGCAAGAAGTTTAACCCTAGATCTAGGCTTCTATTTATAGACTTCCCAAAACCCTAGATCTAGGATTTGAATTTTGAATTTCCCTCCAAAAGTTAGTTAGAGTGAGAGGCTTCTAGAAGTGGTTAGTTAGGAGGGAGCTTCTAGAAATAGTTTGTTAGGAGCTTAATTCGGATTAGCTTAATTAATCATCTTTGCTGATCTGGCAGAAGCTTCGAGAGTTCTCTGGAATTTGAATCATGTGAAATGAATGTGGGACCTGAGAGAGGAATATTGAAGCAAAGTTGAAGAGGTGATGTGGCAAGACCGCCGCGGATCCGCGGCGCAAGCAGGCCCCCGCCGCGGATCCGCAGCGCTTTATGGGCCTTAGGGCTTTTGTCTTCTGGTGCTGCTTTGGGCTTATTTATGGGCCATTTTCTGATATGTTGAATTTAATATTTCCCTCTAGATTGCTACCAGTTCTCAAAACTTGGAGTTGGTGTATTTTTGATCAGCTTCTTTTGGCTTTGTTCCTGCAATTTCCTGTACAAATCTCGAAACAAGTGTTGCGTAATATAGGGATGGTGTGATGCCATGATAAACACACAATTTCCTCAGAAATATCGGTTTTAGAGTATAACGCATGCAATCTGGTATTTCAGAACTGTTTTGCTAATATGTCCAATATGAATACCGAACACTTCTAGATGAGTGCAAATGATAGGGAAATTGCCGTGTTAAAAATGCAGTATTTTCGACTGATTATAAATTTTCACCTAGTTTTAGTTAGAATTTAGTATAACTTCTTCTTTTACTTCATTTTTCCTCCATTAAAAATTGTATGAGAGCTCTTTGAGTGAATGATTAATGAAGTTGAGGGTTCATATGTTCATGTCTTGCACAATTATTAGCTAGTTCTACTTGCTTTTATTTTCCTTAGTTGTATAATTTGTTATTTATCGATCTTTTATTTTTATTTTTCTATTTTTATTTAACATTGCAACCATGATACTCGAGTGTGATTCTTGCTTAGGCGAGATCCCAAGTAGTTAATTACCGTCTTCTACCCTATTTCTTTCTATTTTCTCTACTTGTTTTTATTTTCCTTTTTTTTTTATAATGAGTGAGTAGTTTTCTCACTTGTTAGGATAGGATAAGTGAAGTTTGAAAGAAGCAAATCTCCCTCACTCTTTCCTTTAACCAACAGCTTGAATTGAACTCCTGTCATTCTATCCACAATTTGCTCCCTACGGTACCCTATCGTCTATGACAGTGGTGACACCCTAGTGAGACTGGTTGTGGTTGGATTGATCGGAGGTTATGGCTAAGAGCCAAGAACGGGCGGACAAGGACCAAAAGGAAGGAACTAAGCTTTGGAAAGCCTAGCTTATACTCGCAAGTATCCTTCCTAGTCGTGCTAATCCACGTTGTTGCCGATTACTGTAACATCAATATCAAGAGAGGCAATTGAAAGAAGTGAGTGAACTCCTAACTCAAACTAAGATAATCCTAACCCTGACAAGCTTCCATTAACATACATATCAATACACATAGTTAGCATCGAAAAAATTTGGACAAATTTAACTTAACTCGTTAAAATATTAAGAAAAAGACTCCCATCTCTCCGTGGATTGACCCGTACTCAACTGGTTAGCTATAAGCGAAATAGTCTTGATTGCGGTAAGTAGGAACACATAGAATGCATAGCAAAAAGCTTTCATTCAGGACCCAAGGGTCAAATAAAAGTGGAGTGATAGAAAAATCCTAGCTCCAGATCTTGATGGCAACATCTACAGCCTAGAGATCATCTCGACGTTTCTCCTCATTCCAGCAGGATGCAGACGCAACTATCAAATGAAATTGGAGCAATGACATATTCCTGGCTCCGGACCGCGACTGCGATATATTCAACATAAAGATCATACAGATGTTTACCTTAATTCAGCAAAGAATCGGTACGACACCAAAACAAAAAAACGAAGTGACGACATATTCCTAACTTAGGGTCTTGACAGCAACACATACAAAGTATAAAGACCATTGGAGATCATCCCACCCCAGAAGGGTGCGGTTATGACTTATCGGGGCTTCAAATTAAGCTTAACCTCAAGTAAAAAGCGCCATGGCAAATACCTAATGCTTGATCTTCCGATGGTAATACGTATATTCCAACCTAAGAAGATTACTTGAAGACGTCCTGTCTATCCTTGGAAGGGATCAGAGACACGACAGTCGCGGGGCTACTCGAGCAACAACCTAAGGGACTGCATATCGAGAAATACATCAGTCAACGCGATGGTACGATAGACTTAAACCTAGTACCACAAACCTAACAGACCCCTGTCAACAGTCCCAAAGATTAAGACAATCAAGAAAAGGAAAGTACAGATATGAAAGGGAAAAAGGCTTGTCATTCATACTTCAAAAAAGTTTACACAGTGGTGATGAGAACGACAAAAAAAACGCTACTACATCATCTAAGGTTTACAATGGCTAGACGCTAAATTCCGGACATGGATTCTCAAACTTAAAGGAAGGTTTGAGTAAAGCGCTTCTAGTTTCATTGACCATCTTCTTATGCATCTTCTCCCGATGCAAGCTTCGGGATCACCGCTGATGTCTTTCATCCTCTGGTACGAGAATATTATCGCTTTCTGTTAGAAGACGCGATGCAAAATAGTGACAAGGTCATCTCTCCGTTTTTTCGAAATCAGGCCTATCAGATATACTGAATGCACCTTGTCTTCAGCGTCATCGAGTGTCTGGAGCGGCATAGCCTCATCAAGCTCAGGAAGAGCTTCCCAGATCGATCCAATAATGATCTTCAAAATGGAAGAACGACATGAGAGCAATCGACCGTTGTATTCATCGAAGCGACGCATCACCTCATCGCATTGGGCCGCAATGTATTCTTGGCTTGGCGATCTTGGATACGAATCTTCTCATAAAAAACAATCTCTTCGAGGTCGTACAAAGGACCATGGTACCTGAAAAGAAACCAGGTGGAGAGTTAGTGATAAAAAAAGAAAATCTCCAAAGGGATTTGATATTAAAATTCTCAGAGCAAAACTCTGTTAAATTAAAATTTCAAGAAAATCAACAAAAAAAGAGAAAATCTAAAGATCAGAATTAAGTTCTGTGATAAATTGTCATAGCAAGGCTCTGTTAAATTAAAATCCCCAACGAAGAGGAGACCTAAAATTGAATTGAGAACCAAGTTCTATGATAAATTGTCAAAGCAAAGCTCTGCTAAATTGAATCTTCAAGAAAATCAGAACCAAGTTCTGTAACCATAAATCCCCAAAGAGAATATGTTAAAGCCAAGCTCTGTGATAGAAATGCAGTTGAACTCCGAGATTCCTAAAAAGGAATATTCCAAATACAAGATCTAAGCTCTGTGGAAAAAGATTCTTATCAAGAAAATTTTGGCAGAGTGGGTCTGAGAAGAATGAAGAACTAAGTTTCAAGAAAATAGAACTAAACTCTAATGGAGAATAAAATTCTTAAGGAAGAAGAAGAGATGAAAGCGCAGCAGTCACCTAGGGCTTGAAGCCCTATTTAAAGGGATGGGGGTCGGTTCAGATTCTCCATATCCCAAGGTGGATCGGATGGCTCAAAACTTCACACCGTGCAAGCCATGTAAGAACAATAGTAGGGGCATTTGTTCTTTCATAAAAAATTACCTTTTGTTTAAATACAATCAGGCGGCGCCTCATGTGAAAGACACGTGAACGCTGGTGCTAATCTCTGATAGGATTAAATCCTATGTCAGTGCCTCACTTCATACACGGTTGAGCGCCGGCATGCAGAGCATGTGTATGCCTGTTTATGTGTAAGAATTAAATTCTTGAGCGGTGCCCACGTGCATAGTATGTGAGCGTGAGTGCCCAAATTAAAACGAGTAGAATTAAATTTTACATGGAAAATATTTCCCTAAAATCTGGGGATATTCTATATTAAACAGAGCCGTTGGATTAAAAATCCAATGGTGATTAAAAATTATCAAATGATAGAATTAAATTCTATTAGGGGAAAATATCTCCATGATCTTTCTAAATGAGAAAGATATTCTCTGTTAAACAGAGAGCTGTTGGATCAAAGATCCAATAATAGAATTTAATTATATTTTGGGAATATATTTCCTCAATCTTTCTATACAAGAAAGATATGCTCTGTTAAATAGAGAGCCCTTACATCAAAAATCCAACGGTGATTAAAAATCACCGTTTAATAGAATAAAATTCTATATATGGGAAAATATTTCCCCAAGCTTATTAAAAAAACAAGAAAATATATTATGTAAAGCAGAAATCACTGGATCAAAAATCCAACGGTGAATAAAATTCCCTAAATAATCTTTGAGACCAATTAAATCGATTAGAATCTCTTAATGAGAGATTTTCTCAAAACTGATCAACAATTTGCCTTGTTTATATAAAGGACCTGAGACTTCAAGTCTCATACACGCAAAGAGAGAGAACCGCCCATAAGCTTCTGCGAACAAAAAGATAGAAATCACAAAGCTGAGAATTTAATTCTTCTTTCAAAGAAGATCTCCTTGCTCTTTCAAACCCTAGGTAAAGAAAAAGAAAAGATAAAAATATATCTCTTTTGCCTAGCATAAACAAAAGCAAGGGTTTAACCCTTCACAAAGAACTTAGTTATTTCTTTGGATCTGAGATCCGTAAGACAAATCATCCATAATTGAGAATTTAATTCTCATCGGGCAGATTCTGTTCTTCAGACTCAAAATATAGGGAAAAGAACCAAGTAAAAAGAAGAGAGAAAAGAAATATGTTTAAGGAATTTAATTCCTTTGAAAACATGAATTAACCCTATAAAGAACTTAGTTCTTATAATAAAAAAACCATAGGAACTTAGTTCTCAAAGAAAACTTGATCTCAGATCTTCAAAACAGAGAGCTTGATAATCACTAATGGCTAAAAACGCCATCAACAAAGATTAAATCTCTAAAAGAAAAGAACTTAGTGTCTCACGTGCTTCCCATGTAAGCGCCCAAAAAAAGAGCTCAGCGCCTCACATGTTTCCTACGTGGCTGTCCGAAAAAAAGGAGCTCAGCGCCTCACGTGCTTTCCTCGTGAGCGCCCAGAGGTGAAGACTCAGCCCCTCACATGAAGCATACACGAGCGCTGTATAAAAGTGCTTAACACTATATTTAGTCAAAACAACTAAGTGCTTAGCACTGATTGGGCAACGCCTATGTCTGAGCACCTCACGTGCTTCCCACATGAGCGCAAGAGCAGCAAATAAGTGCTTAGCACTTTTGAATAAAGGGAAAAAGCCCAAGACTGAGCCCAAATTGACTAAGTCTCTCTGAAGTTGCTTGCAGCTGAGCCGAAATACTCTGTTGTTGGATCTTAACTAAATTTAGTGATCCTAAAAATATTTCGAAGTTGATCTTAGTCTCAAATAAGACTAATGCATCCTTAGTTAAATTGAGCCAAAATGCTCATATATTTAAGTTGATCTTAATCTAAAAACAAATTAACGAATCTTAAATAAAATAAAATATTCTTTGAACTATAACACCCCAAAGTATAACACCCCACAATCAACACCCTTCAAAAATGGCATGGGAGGTTATCAAGGCTCCAGGCAACATTATTCAAAGTGTGGCAATTTCAATGGTCGTACCAATTACAACAAGGGCACAAGCCAGTTCTCCAAATGCCAAGTTTGCAAAAAGTTTGGCCATAGTGCACTAGTTTGCTATAATCATTTTAACCATGCTTATCAAGATGATCCCTACTCCACAAGCACATGTTGCCTCTATGCAAGACTTTCAGTGGGTTCCTGACTCCAGCGCAACACATCACATGATAGCTGATTTTTCGGCTCTGAATGTGCACTCTAACTACAATGGGCCAGAACATGTAAGCATCGGTGATGGGTTTAGCTTGTGCATTCAAGGTACTGGTTCTTCTTCCCTTAGTACATTAACTCGTCCTCTAAAACTTCATAATATTCTTCATGTTCCATCTATTTCAAAAAAATCTACTTTCAGTTTCAAAGCTTACTCAAGATAATTCTTGCTATTTTGAGTTTCACCCTTAATGTTTTTTTTTATGAAGGATCTTCGAACAGGGAATGTTATACTCCGAGGACCAGTTAAATATGGACTTTACTCACTTTCTAATAAAATACCTTCTAGCTCTTCTCCTATAGCTTTGGTAGCTTCCACCGATCTTCGCAAGTCGTCTTTATTGCATCAACGTTTAGGTCATGCGGCTATGCCTAATGTAATGAAAGCTTTAAATCAAGCTTCTATTTCTTTTAATAAAGAAGTTGTTTCTATTTTTGATGCTTGTTAATTAAGTAAATCTTATCAATTGCCTTATATAAGATTCGAAAATGTCTCTAAATTTTCGTTAGATATTGTATTCGCTGATATATGGGGCTCTGCACCTATTACTTCCTATTCTGGATTTCGTTACTATACTCATTTCTTGGACGACCACACAAAATTTTCATGGTTTTATCCCATGACTGCTAGATCTGAAGTTCTTTCAATTTTCATTAAATTTACGCGTCATGTTGAAAATGTTTGAGATCGAAGAATAAAATTTTTACATTCTGATGGCGCTCATGAATTTCTCTCTAGGTCATTTCAATCAGAATTGCAAGCTAATAGCATCGGACACCGTCTTTCGTGCCCTCATGCCTCTCAACAAAATGGATCCGCTGAACGGAAACATTGTCACATTGTTGATGTGTAGGATATATATAACCTAGAGGCCATTATTTGTAATGGATACTATGGATATGTATATATATAAGATAATCTTGCTCGAAATGATAGTATGCTATCTGGTTTGATTTTATCTTAATATGTGCGTATATTCTACTTATTATTACGTACTATTTATACATGTTGATAAAACCCGTAGGTTATGCTTGACTACCAGCGTTGTGATGGCGGTCATACTTGTGAGGACTGGGCAGTTTATAAGCATATCCTTAAAAGTGTCCCCAGTCATAGGAATATCGAGATAGGGCATCGATATTCCAGAGTAGACTGGTGTATACGTTTCTAGACCCCGACGAGAGGCAATGGTTAGTCTCACTGCCATTGGTGAGTTTCACCTAAGATTGTATACAGGTACTCACTGTGGGTGGGTACACTGGACGGACTCACCGAGAACTGCTGGATGGTAATATACCTAGCGTCAGATGGTAGTTCTCGTGTGGTATGTATACAGGTAGTCTGTAGACCTAAGATCATCATTTTTCTCGTGTGAATTCCCATTGTGCTTTGATTACTACCCTACCACGGCTCAAAAGAGTCGTGCAAACAGATTTTAGTTGGGTATAGTCTCGAGCCACAAAGAGGCAAAGGGTGATTGTTAGGGATTCTTCTCTCCCGGTATAGGGATTCGATGTTGCACTGTGTTTAGTTGGTCAACGCTATAAGCCCCTGGCCAGGACAGTTGAGAATTACTGATAGTTAGATCAGTAATTTCTTGGATGGTCTTGAGCCACACCAGCACGACTTATCAGGGTTAGTAGAGGTATGACGTTAACCGCCCTTAGATCCGGTATGCGATACTCTTAGACGAACAGATCGGACCATACGAATATTGTCACGGTTAGGCTCAGTAGGGGTTCAGATGAGTTTGCTCATCGGCCTTCTTTTCGACAGGTACCTGGATAGCCGTTACGTACAGGTAGTACCGCTGACACGCTTGTGGTTAAACCCACTGCCAGCGTGCTGTCGAGTCTTTAGAGTCATACACAAAAGGTTTCTCTAGTTCAGGCGAACGATGTGGAGACCATATGTTTATACGTGCAGGGTTCCGATTGGTTGCGTGTACTGGTTGCACGGAATTTAATCGGACGGTTTTTTAATACTAGCGGGCGGATTAAGGCGGCTCATTAAATTATATATTGATTTAATACTTGTCACGACCCGAAATATTAGCTTGTGACTAGCACTTGAATCACGCAACGTCTAAAGGCGTAACGGAATTCAAGTAAGCTGAAATCCAGAAATCTAAACCCTTTTTAAGAAAATAAAAGAGGTGAAGTTTTGAATTAAAGGTATAATGAAATCAAGTTTTCTTTAATGCATGGAAAAAGGGAAATAAATAATGCAAGTGAAATTTACTAGTCTGAACACATGTTTCGTTTTTTTAAAATTTGAGTAGCACCTCCTTTGTAATTTTTGATCCAAAACCACAATACATAATAATGATAAATGCATCCCCAAGCGGGAGCTAGCTCTTCGCCAAACGGCGGATCGCAACCACGCAAGACAGTAAAAATAAGTATACGACGCCCAACGGCGAAGATCACCACAAGAGATAAAGAGTAAAGCAAGACATAAATCCCCAAAAGCGAACATAAAACCCATCGCTCAAATCTCGCAACTACAAGTCTTGCTAAGTCTCATTACTTATACAAATACTAGTTTTGATTTGATGGAGTTGACTAGATACAATATGAAATAGTAAATACAAGAGTGTGTACGATACAAATATCCCACCTACCAAGCAAACCACCCAAAAGTAGCTATGTGCCAGCGATGCCGCTACTGATCCGTGCGGTCAACCTGCAAGAACTGTGGCACAACGGGGGTGGGTTGCCAACTCGTGAGTAGAAAAACATGTACAAGTAGAAATCGAATAAACAACGACTCCTTGGTCAACTATATCATAAAGGTAATACTATGATATCTAGGGTGACCTATCTGTATATGTGCCAATAATGTAATCAATACCTATATGTATGCGGATATAATCCAACAATATAACCAATGTCTGTATGCATGTGGATCTCATCCAACCATATTATCAATGTATGTATGCATGTGGATCTCGTCCAACCATATAATCAATGTATGTATGCATGTGGATCTCGTCCAACCATATAATCAATGTATGTATGCATGTAAGTATGATGATATAAATCAATGGTGTCCCTCGCGACACATCAAAATCATGGAATTTGAGTGTCCAGCATCGACACTCGAAATCATCATGAAACCCGTGTCCAGCATCGACACGTAAATCCTCATATCTTGGGCTCCGTCAGTCTGGATCGGCCCTCAGGCTCCGTCAGTCCGGATCAGCCCATCTCATCTCTCGACTCCGGTCGGTATCCTCCGGATATCCGCCGAGCCCAAATACAATCACCGGAAGGTAGTGGTCTCTCTGCCAGGCTCACCGTCTACTGCACAACAGATCCGTTCTCGCCCCGAGGTACCATATCGGGAACACCATGTACCCGCAATCGGCCTCATCCAACTCCTCGAATCGGGTTTTACATGTCATACGTCTCAGAACCGAGAAAACGCATGGTGGACGCACTGAAATATCATATCAAGAGAAACCGGGATTTTAAAATAGTACATGCTTTCTTTTGAAATAGCCACGGTTCTCAAATCCAGAAATCTCATGAAAACAACATATCCCAATACGTGTAATCATAAAGCATGATGTATGCGATATATAACAGAAATGTAAGCATATCCGAATATCATGCAACATGGAACAGTGATATGACATATTAAGGGAAAACCGCTCTTTTAAATGGATCGCGTTTTTAAAATAGTACATGCGATCCCCAAATCTACAAAATCGAATGCAATAAGGTATAAAGGTGCACGTGGGTATATACGCAAGTATGGACGTACAAATGTGTATGTCCGCAAGTATGGGTGTACAATATGTATGTACGCAAGTATGGTGAACAATATATATATACACAAGTATGGTGTACAATATGTATGTGCGCAAGTATGGTGTACAATATGTATGTGCGCAAGTATGGTGTACAATATGTATATCATGATGCAGCAACCCTACTGTATAGTGACATGGAAATTATCGATGATGAAGTGTGTGAGCCGGCAAATCTGTGTATGTGTAATATACGCATCATCGATAATGGTGCAAGTGTACTAGCACAGGTATAAGCAATGCAATGAGAATAATATGAATGCAGCATAAGGTAAATCATATGCAAATACTGATGGGTATACGTATCTAACATGACCGAGTCGATGAATCTATCAATCGGCATCTAGCCACACAACATTACGTACGGTATAATCCATCGTACGGTATCCTCTAGTCAAGGGTATGGATCAAACTTCAAGTCAAACTCATCACGTATGGAAAATCGTACGGCGGCATTAAGCTATCAGGGATCCTATCAACCTTTGCGACAATGAGGGCTACGGACCTAACGTCTCGTACGACAAATCACACATGATTCACGACATTCTATATATATCTATATACCTATGTCCCAGGTCACATCCATAACAATCTCGTATCAGGGGATTGGCAAGGTATCAATCACCTCAATCGACTCGCATCCGTATACCAACATATCACTAAATCATCATATCGCGTCATATATCATTTTCATCGCATTTATTGTTGGATATAGTGCCCTCAAAGTCAATTATTGGATCGCAGGTACGTGATTGCAATGATTGAGGAGGACCTATACCGGTAGGACAGTCTTACTCGAGATGATAGTATGCTATCTGGTTTGCCTTTATCAGTCGTATATAGGTTCAGGTGACTGATCACGATTACACTTTGATAGAGCCCTTAGGATCTTGCTTGACTACCAAAAGTATGAGGGCGATCATATAAGTGAGAGTTGGGTGGTCTATAAGCATATCCTTAATAGTGGTCCCTAGTCGTGGGAGTTTCGAGACAGGGCATCGATACTCCGGAGTAGACTAGTGTATACAGTCGAGACCCCGACGAGGGGCGGTGGCCGGTCTCACAAGCCACTGGTGTCAGTTGGATCACCTAAGATGTATACAGGTGCTCATTGGGTTATGAGTACACCGGACAGGACTCGCCGGGAATCTGCTAGTTGGTATTATACATATCGTCAGATAGCATTTCCCTGGTGACATGTGTACAGGTTAGTTCATCGACCTGAGGTCGTCATTTGTCTCGTGTGAGTTCCCACTGTGCTTTGATTTCTACCCTACCACGGCTCAAAGGGGTCGTGCAAACAGGTAGTTTTTGGGTACAGTCCCGAGCCACATGGAGGCACGTGAGCGGATCGGCAGGGGATTCGTCTCTCCCGGTATTGGGGGTGAAGGTCGCGCTGTGTCTAGGAAAGCCATTACACCAAGTCCTTGGCCAAGGCAGGTGAGATTTACTGGTAGGTACTCCAGTAGTATCTCAGGGTGTTCAGGACTTGTCTCCGACACGACTTATACAGCTATTGGGGGTCTGACGTCACTAGCCCCCTAGGCCGGATATGCGATACTCATAGACGAACGGACCGGACTGTATATACATTGTCACTGTTAGGCTCAGTAGGGTTTCTGGATGAGTTCGCTCATCAGCCTCCCTTGAGGTCAGTCCATGGGCAGCCGTTACGCATAGCTAGTGTCGCTGACGGCTTGTGGTTAAACCCACTGCCAGGGTACTGACGATTCATTAGAGTCCCCCACAGACAGTTTTCCAAGTTCGGGCGAAACGTTGTAGAGGCCGTATGGTTTTATGGCAGGGTTCGGAAAATGCACGTGCGTTTACGCACGTGTTATTTTTCGGGCAGATAATACTGGTGGGCTTTGGTTTCAGCCGGATCCATGTATTATACAGAGTAGATATAATATCTTTGTCTCAGTTGCATTTGTATTCGGTCGTAATACAAATGCGGGTATATTTATACTGTTACGGGGTTATCCTGAAATTCGTTTCGGGATCACTTTTGGAAGTTGCCAGTTTCCAGTTTTCTATCAGCCGTCTTTTAACATTCGGTTAAAGACGGATTTATCTTTTCTTGGATGAGGGTGAGTCATGCTTCTAGAAGGTTCTAGAATTGGTGACTAGGGTGATGAGGTGGCGGGTGACTCATCTTTGCATTTATTATATGATGACTAGGTTTTAATGACTCATGCTTTAACATTAATGTTTCTTGTTTAACCTTAGGATATTTGTTCATGATATTTATCCTTGTGGTCACCCTCTTTGCTCCTACGATCACCTCCCTCTCCATATATATATGGCCGGCCCCTCCTCTCTCTCACTCACTCACTTGATGTTTCATTTGCTAAAAGGATATGATAGATTTTGGGGTGTATGGAATTTCACAGCTCATTTCATTCCATCACCCGATTCCCACGGCAACTTCATTAACCGTTCGTCCATGGTTTTGGACGAAGCGAGACAAAGTATTCCACTCATTCTCTACATCAATCTTGGTCGTCTCTTTTAGCAAACTTGACGACCGAGTTGCCTCGAGTCAGAGGCGGGAGCCCGTTTAAAGATCCGATAATGTGGTGCCACTTGGACGACGAGATCGGAGATCGACGAGATCGGAGCAGCCACAACGGAGCGTGGGATGATGGTTAAAGAACGAAGGACTCGGATCGTTCGGTATAACCTTTCTTCCCTCTTTGTGGATTGTTAGTTTAGCGTTAATGGCAGATCCGGGTTTTTAGTATACGATAGCGCCAGTTATAAAAGTTTTTGTTCCGCATTTGGCGTCAGTTTGACGGCCGGGGCGCTACCGTAGACTTACATGATATCAGAGCCATGCCATTAGGCTTTACTAACTTGTGCTAACACGTTTAAAAGATCGATCGAACGGATTTTTCGAAAATCGCAATTTCTAGTATTAAAGTTTCTGTTAATTTTCAAATTGGTCCAAATGTCATTTTGACCATACCAGAAAATCAAGCAGGGTTTTTTAGGAATACTGGAGAAATTCGACGAACTGATTACACTGTTCCGCCGCGGATCCGCGGCCCAAGCTAGGGTTTGGCCGCGGATCCACCGCAGGAATGTGAGATCAATTGGCCAAATTTCTACATTGGATTCTATGTTGGAAATTGTGGTTTCTGGAACTGTTTATTTGGGCCCAGAGTGTTTTACTGTACAGCAGATTTGCGTGGGGCCTACTTCGGGAAATTTAGTCGATCGAAATTTAAAACGTGTCAGTTTACAGTGCTTACATTATATCTCCGACCGTGAATGTCATTTGATCGGTAAACCGCGTCTGATTGCTATAGTTCTTTCTGACGGGTTTGCGAACGTGACATTCGCGTTGATGTTCTGTGTTGTGCTGTGATGTTGCGGATTTGTCGTGGTGGATAGCAGTGTGCAATGGTAGTGCAGTTTGGATTTATTTGTACATTTGATATTGCGGGGCGAGCGTCCAACATGTGGACTGCCGCCACTGCCTGTTGTATAATATTCTTTTTGGGGCACGACCAGGTTGCGGTCGATGTACCTGTTGTACTATTTTTCATTATTGTACTAGGTTTTACCCCACGATGGAGTGCACGGATAGCCGGGTTCTAGGGGGCAACGGGTCCGCATCTCATGGCTTTGAGAGGCAGAGGGGCCCCACTCTAGAATTGGCAGACTATTCGCCGCACTCGTAGGGGGTACAGGTTGACCCAAGGAGGGGTGCTCAAGCTACCGGATTCCGTGAAGTGCTGGGTGGTCCATTCACTTTGCTGTAAGGGGCTGCCTCGCTTCAGGTTTTGGCGGGTAACTTGCCGCACCCGTAGGGGTCTAGGTTTCATTGCACAGGCTATCCACACGACAGGGGAACGTCGGGTTTCAGCAGCGGCTCTGTGAAACTCAGGGATCCCAGATTATCTGTATTGTTCTGTGATGCTTATTACTTTTCTGTAATGTTGCATATTATCACGCCTAGAGCGATTATTGTATATTGGTTTATATACTATTAGATGTTGTATATGTTTTACACCCGCGCTAGTCCAGTCCCCGTTCTGTCGTTAGTTAAGTAACCTAACGGGTGATGACGGGACCCAGTGACGAATGCGGATGGCATATACGTACATTTTATTTTCGTTCTTTTCTGGTGTGATTGATTGATGGGACTGCGTTGATTCTGATCAATGCAAAGTAAAACAAACCTGTTTGGATGTTGTTGGAACAATTTAAAAAGTGTTATTACAAAGATGTTTCCTTTTGTTTTGCACAGTGGTATTCGGTTGGAATATCCTGCACCTCATTCGACGGGGCAAGGGCCGATATCCCTTCACCGGGACTGACCCTTTAGCAAAGATTTTCGCCACTATACTTTTATAAAAAGCTATCAAGTTCCTTCAACGAGATCAAGTTCATTACGTTAAAGGTTTTTCGCCAAAAACCAGCCGTAGCCCTCCGTCATTTCTTATGGATGGTCAGTAATATTCAAGCTATGTTTGTTGGCTTTCGTCAAGGCATAGTGTTTGGTAGTTGCTGGGGTATTCATTTGTTGCATAGATAGATGAGTTGATTTGGGACAGTCGTATTACCTTATTGGCTTTCGTCAAGGGTATGTACGGGTGGGTTCGAATTAACAAGATAATGACGGGCAGAACTTGACATGTGACTTATGATTTGTTGTCTTTCGTCAAGGTCATAAGAACATGGGGTAAAAATCATATTGGGAGTTTCTAAAGAAACTGAAACTTGCCAGGCATGCGCATACCTTCTGGAGTGTGATAACGTAAGTGGATTCCGTCACGTTATCATGCGATGAGAGTTGGATCCCGATTCCCACTAATGAGTTGGTTTACTCTTCGGGTGATCCCAATTGATTCTTCTTTTAGGTTTGGAGGAGAATTTGACAGTGCAGTGGGAGGTTTCCGGATTAGATAAAGTGATAACCATTCTGATCTAGGTTAAAGTGCACGCAGAGTGTTTCTTTTCTCTCTCTCTTTGGCAGCGACCTTTGACCGACCCTAGACTATGACTCAGGGACCAAGTTGACCGAACCTTCTTAAAATACTGGCTTTTGGATTGTCTATGTTGCATAAGTCATTGCCACTCCTTCTTTTGCCCTTTGCATTTCTCAGAACACCCGTATTACTACGGACATCCACTTCCATTGGATAGATCCATCGTATGGTTATATACGAACTCGAAGGGACTCCTTCGAGGATGGATCATGGTTCAGGAGAAATAGAATTGGTTTATTCAGTTGTTTTTTATTATCACCTTCTCTCAGGTTGCAAGGGCTCCTTGGTTTAGGAGAGTACACCTATTACGCTTATTGGATAGTCTTCTTTCAAACCATAGGCAGGTGCCGAAAGGTAGGGAATGAAGAAAACCAATTAGCTTAAGTAGGGTGTACAGAAGGTAATATGTAAAAACAAAATAAAGGGATTAGAAAGAGGGCAAAGTAAGTTGCGACTGTTATCATTCACGACCAAACCGAGTACTTCATCGCCACTCCTATTTCACCTTTAAAAGAATAAGGTATTATTTAGTTGTCTTTTATCATCACCTTCTCTCAGTTACGAGTACTCCTTGGTTTAGGAGGGTACACCTATTATACTTACTGGATAGTCTTCTTCCAAACCATAGGCTGGTGCCGAACGGTAGGGAAGGAAGAAAACCATTTAGCCTAACGATGGTGTACAGAAGGTAACGACTAAAGACAAATAAAGGGATTTGGAGATATGGCAAAGAAATATACGGTTAAAGTCATGAATTGGATTATGGAAGAGGCATTACTATGAATACCAGGATACCCCTACAAAACATTTTCATGTTTCAGTGCATTGTTAATGAAAAACTGTTTTCTCGATTAGATACTTACTCCAGGGTGTGTATTCACCAAGTTTCATTCTCATATCTGTATGGTTTTACAGATGATGAGTGGGAGGAAGTTATTGGGAATTAGGTGATCATCCTCATTATCGGAATTCGTTGTAATTGGTGATATTTGAGGAAATCGCCAGGGTACAGTTTTCAACCTACGACGCACAGTTTTTTGAGTTATTCAACTCAGCGGACTTATACAGAGTATTGTATGTTGTCCAGTGTTCATCAGGACAAAGGGGTAGGTCCTCGTACTTTGTTCTGTCTACTTATGACTTCCCTGGTATTTAGACAAGTGTTTCGTAGAAATACAAGGTCTAAGTTTTGAGAAGTTGTGGGTATAAGATAAAGTAGAGAGCCAGATGTCACAAGTATCGGGATTCTTCAAAGAGATCGAAGATGTAGATACTTTTGATTGGTATTCAGATGATAGTAAAAGTTTTAAGAAACTTGTTTCTCTTTCAGGTTACTCATAATTGGATGGATTCCTAAGTTGAGTAATGCTGAATAGCCTTTCTCCATTAAAGATGATATGCACTGGAAACAGCTGCATGATTAGAATCTGGTTCAAATTAAATAAGTGCCAAAGTTTCTATATTGGATATAGGTGAGTTATCCAGCTTATGCTTAAAACCAGACTCTGGATAACTCAGGGCACGTTTCTGTAATGGCAGTTTGTAGGTTGGCCCAGGCTATGACGAGGGTTGACTTTCTACCATCTGGAAGATCAATAGTGATATTGTTCTTGACTCGCCACAGTTTTAGTAAAATGGATTTTTTCAGAAAACAGTAGTGGGAGTATGGTAGAACTGGAAGTGATTCCAGAACCGCAAACGATTACGGAAAATTTAATAGGACCAATAGATTCAATCAGGTTTTACATTCCATTAGCCACTCCGCAGATTTGGTAGGTAACCTCAGACACCCGAGAGGTACTTCGGTAGCCTCAAGGACGGTGACAGGGAGGTTCTTATCTACCCAGACTTGACACTACTGTTGTTCCAGGCTATGAGACCCGGTAGGAGGGTTGTTGTGGTCAGTGGGAGCAGCGGAAGCAAAGTGGGCAAGTAGCTTATGTCTATTTATAGACTAGAGCAGTTATAGCGGAGATTGATCATCTAATTTTGATGTGACAGTCATGGGTTTGACTTCATCAGAATAGGGGATGGATCTGTTAAGAAGGTAGTAGGGTGTGATGTCCTAGTATTTGGATGACATACACAGAGTAGGAAGTAAAATTCCTATACTACGACCGGTTGTACTGTGGTCGTCACACAGTTGTTTCTCTAGACATGATATGGATATAATATTTGACATTCTGGTTTCTAGATCTATGGTTTTAGATCTGGATTTGGGTAGTTTCCCAATATGGGTACTTTGACAGTATTCTAATGGTTTTTAGAATAGAGGACTCCTGGCATGGTGGTGTACCTGCAGGTAATGGAGTCACCCTCTCTAAGGTGTCTTACAGACTAAAGGGGAGAGGGATGTGCATGATTGGCATATCACTTGCTTAGGCAATTGAGTCAATCGTGAGATGTCAAGTACCACACCAGATGTTGTTTTTGCACTAGATGCAATAAGTTTGTATTAATCCAATTCTGGAGAAACATAAGGAAGCAGTTTTAGAACATAAGTGAATGTTCTACGGATTTGATGACGGCAGCCTTCTTCGGGAGACGGTCATCATTCCAGGCTTCAAAGGTGACATGGATGACAGAGTGATTGTCAGAGTTATAGTTTTCCCTCTGATGAAGAGGGACTGTATTATGGATAGGTGGTCCAAGAGGATACTGTGGGAGGCAAGGTGCTGGGCACTAATTAGTTTCAGTGATCGATACAGTCTAAGAAGTTTGGATATGGAGTTCATTTATGAACTAGGTCCCATCAGATATCCAGACATATTCTAAGACAGATATTACTCAATTCGGGAGATGGCTTTCTCCGCGAACTTGAGATTAAGAGAGACATAGAAAGAAACATCAGGGTGGATCCACTCACTGAGGCTATTTCTCGAACACAATAGTTTTACAAACGAGCTTTGTTAAACTGATTAGTAGAGGAGTTGGGTGTTGGTTTCACACGGGCTGTGAGTACGCAACATCGCAATAATTAGCCTTAAGTGCAAGTGGGAGATTGTTGGATATAGTGCCCTCAAAGTCAATTATTGGATCGCAGGTACGTGATTGCAATGATTGAGGAGGACCTATACCGGTAGGACAGTCTTACTCGAGATGATAGTATGCTATCTGGTTTTCCTTTATCAGTCGTGTATAGGTTCAGGTGACTAATCACGATTACACTTTGATAGAGCCCTTAGGATCTTGCTTGACTACCAACAGTATAAGGGCGATCATATAAGTGAGAGTTGGGTGGTCTATAAGCATATCCTTAATAGTGGTCCCTAGTCGTAGGAGTTTCGAGACAGGGCATCGATACTCTGGAGTAGACTAGTGTATACAGTCGAGACCCCGACGAGGGGCGGTGGCCGGTCTCACAAGCCACTGGTGTCAGTTGGATCACCTAAGATGTATACAGGTGCTCATTGGGTTATGAGTACACCGGACAGGACTCGCCGGGAATCTGCTAGTTGGTATTATACATATCGTCAGATAGAAGTTCCCTGGTGACATGTGTACATGTTAGTTCATCGACTTGAGGTCGTCATTTGTCTCGTGTGAGTTCCCACTGTGCTTTGATTTCTACCCTACCACGGCTCAAAGGAGTCGTGCAAACATGTAGTTTTTGGGTACAGTCCCGAGCCACATGGAGGCACGTGAGCGGATCGGCAGGAGATTCGTCTCTCCCGATATTGGGGGTGGAGGTCGCGCTGTGTCTAGGAAAGCCATTACACCAAGTCCTTGGCCAAGGCAGGTGAGATTTACTGGTAGGTACTCCAGTAGTATCTCAGGGTGTTCAGGGCTTGTCTCCGACACGACTTATACAGCTATTGGGGGTCTGACGTCACTAGCCCCCTAGGCCGGATATGCGATACTCATAGACGAACGGACCGGACTGTATATACATTGTCACTTTTAGGCTCAGTAGGGTTTCTGGATGAGTTCGCTCATCAGCCTCCCTTGAGGTCAGTCCATGGGCAGCCGTTATGCATAGCTAGTGCCGCTGACGGCTTATGGTTAAACCCACTGCCAGGGTACTGACGAGTCATTAGAGTCCCCCACAGACAGTTTCCCAAGTTCGGGCGAAACGTTGTAGAGGCCGTATGGTTTTATGGCAGGGTTCGGAAAATGCACGTGCGTTTACGCACGTGTTATTTTTCGGGCAGATAATACTGGTGGGCTTTGGTTTAAGCCGGATCCATGTATTATACAGAGTAGATATAATATCTTTGTCTCAGTTGCATTTGTATTCGGTCGTAATACAAATGCGGGTATATTTATACTGTTACGGGGTTATCCTGAAATTCGTTTCGGGATCACTTTTGGAAGTTGCCAGTTTCCAGTTTTCTATCAGCCGTCTTTTAACATTCGGTTAAAGACGGATTTATCTTTTCTTGGATGAGGGTGAGTCATGCTTCTAGAAGGTTCTAGAATTGGTGACTAGGGTGATGAGGTGGCGGGTGACTCATCTTTGCATTTATTATATGATGACTAGGTTTTAATGACTCATGCTTTAACATTAATGTTTCTTGTTTAACCTTAGGATATTTGTTCATGATATTTATCCTTGTGGTCACCCTCTTTGCTCCTACGATCACCTCCCTCTCCATATATATATGGCCGGCCCCTCCTCTCTCTCACTCACTCACTTGATGTTTCATTTGCTAAAAGGATATGATAGATTTTGGGGTGTATGGAATTTCACAGCTCATTTCATTCCATCACCCGATTCCCACGGCAACTTCATTAACCGTTCGTCCATGGTTTTGGACGAAGCGAGACAAAGTATTCCACTCATTCTCTACATCAATCTTGGTCGTCTCTTTTAGCAAACTTGACGACCGAGTTGCCTCAAGTCAGAGGCGGGAGCCCGTTTAAAGATCCGATGATGTGGTGCCACTTGGACGTCGAGATCGGAGATCGACGAGATCGGAGCAGCCGCAACGGAGCGTGGGATGATGGTTAAAGAACGAAGGACTCGGATCGTTCGGTATAACCTTTCTTCCCTCTTTGTAGATTGTTAGTTTAGCGTTAATGGCAGATCCGGGTTTTTAGTATACGATAGCGCCAGTTATAAAAGTTTTTGTTCCGCATTTGGCATCAGTTTGACGGCCGGGGCGCTACCGTAGACTTACATTTATATCCCTCATCAATTCAATTTTACAAATACATTCTACCTTTACTATAAGCATACTTATCTAATCTAACATACACACCTGAGCCATACAATCAGTTTTTAAAAAAAGATGCGAATCGTAGTTTTGAAAATAGGGGCTATGGTGTTTTTAAGGAAAAGATATATTTTGAAAATCCTTAACTTCCTTCAAGGTATCTGTTTAAAATATGCATACGATTCTTCGGTTTGGAAAATATGTATGGTTCGGATGACACACCTACGTCGACTATCTAGTCCTATAGTACCCTAAACGGCAATATCATCAAATATCATACTCAAGTTCCGTCATCACAAACTAGTCGTATCATATCACTTCTAACTATCCTTAGTTTCTAAAATGGTTCTCTAACTACCCTTTTACTCTATCTATAGTTTTCTATTAAAGGTTTGATTAACCATAATCTATATATAAATCGATTTCCATCAAAGTGTGTGGGGGTGCATTACGCCATCCACCCGACTTCCTTCGTAGATATAGATCTACTCACCTTGGTCTTCGCTTGCCGAAGTTGATGATGCCACGGTCCGTCGCATCGGAATCCACGCGAAAGTACCTACAATAACAACACATATCGCAACGCTATTAAAATCAAGTTCTGAAATCCAATACGGCACGCGCATTGCTCATAGGTTAGAACCTATAGCTTACACGCACAAAATCAACCAAACAACCCTTGTTGTTGATGTACAAACATCCAACAACCAAATACGAATTCAAATATAGAAAATTAGCATTTCAAAATACGGAAAACATAGCCAAAATCACACCAAAATGCTCCCAGATTTTGACTCAGGTCAAAAGGAGTTGCACAAACAAGTCTAAGGTGTAGTACAATGTGTATATGACCTACTGAACTAATCTAGAGCCCTACCCTCACCAATTGGCCGGCCCCAAGGACCTAAAATCTGGCCTCCTCGGCCCCCCATGCTCTGTTGGGATTCGTTTGGTCATGGTGGTCTCCTATTGTCTAAAATGGGTCTCTGGTATTGTTTGCTAAACTCAGAAAGTCTCCGGGTTGCTCTAGATTTCCCTGCACACCCTATATCCTCACAAAACCGACATACACTAAATCCTAAATCCGTATTTTGTTTTCTATAATAAATTCCAGGTCTTAAACATCCACTCAACAGCCACTTAATCATCAACAATCCACAATTTCACTCAAACCCTCACTAGGATTTCTAAGTATCATCAACCCATCACTAAACGAACTCTAAACTTAAACAAAAAGCTAGGAAAACTTGAAACTAAAGTAATGGAAGAAATTATACCTCATGGATGTTACTTAATCAAACCCTAGAAGTCCCAATGTCATCAATATTCCATTTTGCTTGGTCCAATGTGTAGAGGAAGAGATGTGGATTAATTTTTATGAAGGGAGTATAAGGTTTTGGGGATTATTTGGAGATGGATCTAGGGTTAGAAGTGGAGGGAGATGAGGGTGATGAAGATGAAGAAGGAGAAGAAAATGATTGGGTAAAACCAACATGGCAGCAGCCCCCCTCTCTCTCACTTATTCTCACACACACTCTCCCTCCAAGAATGCTTATTCTCATCATTATGTCCCCTTTCTCTTTCCAAATCTTCATTACACCTTTTTCCCTTTTCTTTTCTCACCAAAAACACATACACCCAAATAAAACAACACAATTAAAATAACATGTAATATGTCATGGTGCACTAACCATGAAAAACTGTAGAAACACGGATTTGGCTTAATTGCGATTAGCAGTGCACAAATCGTGTTTTTATCCAAACTGCATATAATAAATTTTAAAAATGCCAAATCCTTTAAATATATTTTTAAATGAATAAATCATTTTAATTTCTATTTATTTCACAATTATCGGTATATATTTATACCCTTTTTCGAAAACCCCAATTCGCAAATCGGGCAGTTTTCGGGAAATATATTATTTTAATATTAAATTCCAAAAATAATATTTTATATTTTCTGAAATATTACAGTCTTCCCCCCTTAAAGAAATTCGGTCCCCGAATTTAAATTTAAACCCCTAAAATCTAAAACATTTCAATAATCAGCTCAAATCAACGGGGCTCCGAAATCACGGAAGATGCAGAAACAACACAGCGCGTCAAGTACGCATGAAAACGAGTACAAAACTCAAAATCGAACTCCATCAAGCGTTACGCAAATCATCGGATTTGCACGCATATCCTCGGTGTTACAATAGAGATACAGATCTCGAAATCGACTACTGAAATCCAATATACACTAGTCAAATACTATAATACGTGTATAGTACGCATCCTTGAAAACTCCAAAATCTGAATAGAATACATCCAAAATATTTTCTGAATCGCCGTGTGATGCGTAACTCATGGCACAAGTGACGGACGCTCATTTGTAAAATAATAATATATGTCTGTATATGTTTTGCTAAATATGTGTTCCGTCGTTTCAAAATATTCCAAAAGGTTTTCCTTTAAAATCGTTCGCGTCGCTCACGGACACGTAGGAAATAGCAAGACTATAGATCTTTTGAAAACCTCTTGGTAAGTTTTTAATGCATGCAAAGCACTTAGGTATTTTCCTCAGATCAGTCCTGTTCGGCTACCATATAATATATAGTACCTATCATGAAAACAAAGTGCTCAAAAAGCAAAATCAGCCTCAAAAGACGTATCCAACAATCACATGCGTCTGGTGCACACGGAAATCAAATCCAAACATAGGTGCCACAATATACACAAAAGCCAAAACTAAGTGCGACGGGTATGCACAAAAACATCTGTCCAGTGCAACGGGTGTGCACGACAACACATCTGGCGCATCTATTATGCACGAAAACAACATCTGGTGCATCAAATGCACGAAATACCATCAATAACTCAACGCATAAAAAGCAATACCGAGTGCACCAAGGTGTATAAATCAAAAACGTGTGCCACTATGTGCATAATATCCGTATCAATGCACTGCAAACACATGTGAGCTATACCGAGTGCAAAAATCACATCATCCATATGAAATCCACGAAATCATAAACACATGCTACGAAGGTACAAAATCGACATCAAACGCAAAAGGCATGCACAAATCGCAAATCAACATAACGGTGTAGAAAATATATATCAGGTGCGATAACTATGTGCAAAAATGTAAATACCCAGTAGGTGCAGCCATGGTGCATGAAAACGATATCATGAAACTCAATCATCAAAACTCAAATCCAAGCGATATAAGTGTGATACTCAGATCACAAACGCAAATCGTAATAAATGACATCGAGGTACACCTCCTACAATGTCGCAAAAATGTCGGTGCGCCCAAAACTGGCAGAGCAAGAACATCCGCTTGCCTCCTGCTCACGGTCTGGCGTCCTCAGTCTCTGGGTCCTTATCTTCTCGGCAGATTCACCAATCTCACAATCCATCGGCTCATCGGCCCGGTCAGGTGTGCTAACGGGAACGATTCTGCTCTAGTACTTCTCTGGTCATCTCTCGGCCAATCATCACGACCACTCGTAAAGAAGCATATTACTGGCGTCGGCCTCTGGTCCTCTGAATACACATGACACAACTGATCCTGGATGCAAATCTCATTGCAGCAGTGTCCTGGAAGGAATCCTGCTCAAGGTCTCTTCCGATCTCTCCTATGCCGAACTGTATGGAGGATGGTACTCTTACATAATCTTTTCTCGTTTTCTATACATCTGCGTGTTCCGCACACATTTCCTCAGGAACTGTTTGTATCCCAACGCCTCTGTATGCTTGTCAGATCTCTAATCTCAACGGGGAGTAACAACAGCTCGTCCGCATCTCGCACGAAACTCTGGTTCCGCTCATCTTTATCATCGTCCACCTTGGCGTAACGCCATGCTATCTTCGTACTGCAATGTTTCTCGGCCACGGTCAATCCGAAGTCTCTCATACGGACTCGAAGTCACGAACTCGGTATCTTCATCACTCTGTAGAAGATATCTGGCCGAACACGTCCTCGGGAACTCGTCCCAACCTTCGGAGGAATGCTCAATACTCGTCCGTTCTCTGTCAACTTACAACGCATCTGAGTGAGGTCCTCTATCCGAAACTGGTCAGCTTGCCGATCTCTTATCACATGATATCCGGACGACGTTAAACTTTTCGATCGATTCATCAATGTCCCAAAATTTCCCGAAGGCTCAACACATGAGCACAGTCTAAAAATATATGGTACATACCACAGTCCCTCTAGACCAGCCGTAGAAGGGCAAACCCAAGCCTCACTGATGGCACCGCTAAACTGCCGCAAACCCTAAGGTTCAAAAGCGGTTCCACGGTCATCATGTCGAGTTAGGATTTCATTCTTCTAGAGGGTCCACAGAGTCACTTGCATGTTCCTCCGAATACTTTAAACTTGGAAATTTGGGTTTCTGACATTCGTTCGAACTTTTTAACTTCGCCTAGGAAACATGCGAATACCTTTCATCCTCATGCTAAACAATGCCTCAATCCTCCAGGAAAGGCGATACATCGACGGTCGTCTCTGGACCGGTCTACTCCAGATCTGAGTAAAACTCTCCACGCTGAAAATATTCAACTCAACTGGGCCTGCGTCGATGCATCAATCTGATGAATCACCTTCGTCTCTCAACTTGGGATAGACTAGCTATCACCTATCGCATCTCTGCCTGGAAGCTCCAACGATCTCAGCTCGTAAGCCCTGAAAGCGACATCCCATCATCTCAGCAACAGCTGGGTCATCTGTCTGCACGGTAGGCGACATCAAAATCTCTGAGGTATGTTGTACATCAACAGTCCTCTCATAACTGGCAGCTCTAACAATAGCCCGATCATCCGGTGTAAAACCAAGCACTCGCCTCCACAAGAGGTCACAACATAACACTACATCGAGACGTTCTCATGTCATCAGAAAACACAATGGTCAGCCTTCGTACCAGACGAGCTCGCCCTGATCGCATCACTAGCACCAGCTCAATCTGCGCTCAAACCATGGTGACAGGAACCTCAATCGTGTATCGAAAAAAACAGATCAAGGGCATGAAAGGAAACGACGGATCCAGAATGGATACATGATCATAAGAAGAAATAGAATCAATGAGAGTATGATCATGGAAACAAATATAATCAATGATCTCAAATGGATGTATGATCAAGAGAACAAGGAGAATCACAGATCTCAAAATATGTACATCCTAAGGTTTCTTAAGTGGAGTATCGTATCGTAAATATGCCGCGGAACATACGTACGGTACGTCACTCTACTCAAGCTACCTACTCCATCAATCAGGGTCAGCCTATGAAACGAAAGCTCGGGTCTAATACCCCCCCCCCCCGTTCAAGTCTAAGTTCCGTAAGGTCAAGCCCAGGTTTCGAAATAATTTACGCCCCAGACTCCATATAGTCAAACCTAAACTCGAACCAAGGTTAAACCTAGCGCTCTAATACCAACTTTGTCACGACCCGAAATATTAGCTCGTGACCAGCACTTGAATCACGCAACGTCTAAAGGCGTAACGGAATTCAAGTAAGCAGAAACCCAGAAATCTAAACCCTTTTAAAGAAAATAAAAGAGGTGAAGTTTTGAATTAAAGGTATAATGAAATCATGTTTTCTTAAATGCATGGGAAAAGGGACATAAATAATGCAAGTGAAATTTACTTGTTTGAAAACATATTTCGTCTTTTAAAAATTTGGGCAGCACCTCCTTTGTAATTTTTGATCCAAAACCACAATACATAATAATGATAAAGGCATCCCCAAGCGGGAGCTAGCTCGTCGCCAAACGGCGGATCACAACCACGCAAGATAGTAAAAATAAGTATACGATGCCCAACAGCGAAGATCACCACAAGATATAAAGAGTAAAGTAAGACATAAATCCCCAAAAGCGAACATAAAACCCATCGCTCAAATCTCGCAACTACAAGTCTTGCTAAGTCTCATTACTTATACAAATACTAGTTTTGATTTGATGGAGTTGACTAGATACAATATGAAATAGTAAATACAAGAGTGGGTACGATACAAATGTCCCACCTACCAAGCAAACCACCCAAAAGTAGCTATGTGCCAGCGATGCCGCTACTGATCCGTGCGGTCAACCTGCAAGAACTGTGGCACAACGGGGTGAGTTGCCAACTCGTGAGTAGAAAAACATCTACAAGTAGAAATCGAATAAACAACGACTCCTAGGTCAATTATATCATAAAGATAATATTATGATATCTAGGGTGACCTATCAGTATATGTGCCAACAATGTAATCAATACCTATATGTATGCGGATATAATCCAACAATATAACCAATGTCTGTATGCATATGGATCTCGTCCAACCATATAATCAATGTATGTATGCATGTGGATCTCGTCCAACCATATAATCAATGTATGTATGCATGTAAGTATGAGGATATAAATCAACGGTGTCCATCGCGACACATCAAAATCATGGAACCTGAGTGTCCAGCATCGACACTCGAAGCCATCATGAAACCCGTGTCCAGCACCGACACATAAATCCTCATATCTCGGGCTCCGTCAGTCCGGATCGGCCCATGGGCTCCGTCAGTCCGGATCGGCCCATCTCATCTTTCGACTCTGGTCGGTATCCTCCGGATATCCGCCGAGCCCAAATACAATCACCGGTAGGTAGTGGTACCTCTACCAGGTTCACGTTCTACTGTACAACAGATCCGTTCTTGCCTCGGGGTACCATACCGGGTCCACCATGTACCCGCAATCGGCCTCATCCAACTCCTCGAATCGGGTTTCACATGTCATACGTCTCAGAACCGAGAAAACGCATGGTGGACGCACTAAAATATCATATCAAGAGAAACCGGGTTTTTAAAACAGTACATACTTTCTTTTGAAATAGTCACGGTTCTCAAATCCAGAAATCTCATGAAAACAATATATCCCAATGCGTGTAATCATAAAGCATGATGTATGCGATATATAACAGAAATATAAGCATATCCGAATATCATGCAACATGGAACAATGATATGACATATTAAGGGAAAACCGCTCTTTTAAATGGATCCAGTTTTTAAAATAGTACATGCGATCCCAAAATCTCCAAAATCGAATGCAATACCGTATAAAGGTGCACAAGGGTATATACGCAAGTATGGACGTACAAATGTGTATGTCCGCAAGTATGGGTGTACAATATGTATGTACGCAAGTATGGTGTATAATATGTATGTACGCAAGTATGGTGTACAATATGTATGTGCGCAAGTATGGTGTACAATATGTATATCATGATGCAGCAACCCTACTGTGTAGTGACATGGCAATTATCGATGATGAAGTGTGTGAGCCGGCAAATCTGTGTACGTGTAACATACGCATCATCGATAATTGTGCAGGTGTACTAGCACAAGTATAAGCAATGCAATGAGAATAATATGAATGCAGCATAAGATAAATCATATGCAAATGCTGATGGGTATACGTATCTAACATGACCGAGTCGGTAAATCTATCAATCGGTATCTAGCCACACAATATTACATACGGTATAATCCATTATACGACATCCTCTAGTCAAGGGTATGGATCAAACCTCAAGTCAAACTCATCACGTACGGAAAATCATGCATTAAGCTATCAGGGATCCCATCAACCTTTGCGACAATAAGGGGTACGAACCTAACGTCTCGTACGACAAATCACACATGATTCACGACATTCTATATATATCTATATAATTATGTCCTAGGTCACATTCATAACAATCTCGTATCAGGGGACTGGCAAGGTATCAATCACCTCAATCGACTCGCATCCGTATACCAACATATCACTAAATCATCATATCGCGTCATATATCCTTTTCATCGCATTTATATCCCTCATCAAGTCAATTTTACAAATACATTCTACCTTTACTATAAGCATACTTATCTAATCTAATATACACACCCGAACAATACAATTAGTTTTTTTTAAAAAGATGCGAATCGTAGTTTTGAAAAAAGGGGCTACGATGTTTTTAAGGAAAAGATATATTTTGAAAATCGTTAACTTCCCTCAAGGTATCTGTTTAAAAGATGCATACGATTCTTCGGTTTGGAAAAATATGTATGGTTCGGATGACACACCTACGTCGACTATCTAGTCCTATAGTACCCTAAACGGCAATATCATCAAATATCATTCTCAAATTCCGTCATCACATACTAGTCGTATCATATCACTTCTAACTATCTTTAGTTTCTAATATGGTTCTTTAACTACCCTTTTACTCTATCTATAGTTTTCTATTAAAGGTTTCATTAACCATAATCTATATATAAATCGGTTTCCATCAAAGTGTGCGGAGGTGCTATACGCCATCCACCCGACTTCCCCCTTAGATATAGATCTACACACCTTGGTCTTCGTTTGCCAAAGTCGATGACGCCACGCTCCATCGCATCGGAATCCATGCGAAGGTACCTACAATAACAACACATATTGCAACGCTATTAAAATCAAGTTCTGAAATCCAATACGGCACGCGCATTGCTCATAGATTAGAACTTATAGCTTACGCGTACAAAATCAACCAAACAACCCTTGTTGTTGATGTAAAAACATCCAACAACCAAATACGAATTCAAATATAAAAAATTAGTATTTTAAAATACGGAAAACATAGCCAAAATCACACCAAAATGCTCCCAGATTTTGACTCAGGTCAAAAGGAGTTGCACAAACAAGTCTAGGGTGTAGTACAAGGTGTATATACCTACTGAACCAACCTAGACCCCTACCCTCACCAAGTGGCTGGCTCCAAGGCCCTAAAATCCGGCCTCCTCATCCCCCCATGCTCTGTTGGGTTTTTTTTGGTCATGTTGGTCTTTTATGGTCTAAAATGGGTCTCTGGTATTGTTTGTTAAACTCAGAAATTCCCCGGGTTGCTCCAGATTTACCTGCACACCCTATATCCTCATAAAACCGACATGAACTAAATCCTAAATCCGTATTGGTTTCTATACTAAATTCCAGGTCTTAAACAGCCACTCAACAGCCACTCAATCATCACCAATCCACAATTTCACTCAAACGCTCACTAGGATTTCTAAGTATCACCAACCCATCACTAAACGAACTCTAAACTTAAACAAAAAGCTAGGAAAACTTGAAACTAAACTAATGGAAGAAATTATACCTCATGGATGTCACTTAAGCAAACCCTAGAAGTCCCAATGTCATCAAAATCCCACTTTGCTTGGTCCAATGTGTAGAGGAAGAGATGGGGATTAATTTTTGTGAAGGGAGTATAAGGTTTTGGGGATTATTTGGATATGGATCTAGGGTTAGAAGTGGAAGGAGATGAGGGTGAGGAAGATGAAGAAGGAGAAGAAAATGATGGGGGTAAAACCAACATGGCAGCCCCCCCTCTCTCAATTATTCTCACACACACTCTCTCTCCAAGCATGCTTATTCTTATCATTGTGTCTCCTCTCTCTCTCCAAATCATCATTACACCTTTTCCCCCTTTCTTTTCTCACCAAAAACACATACACCCAAATAAAACAACACAAATGAAATAACATGCAATATGTCATGGTGCACTAACCATGGAAAACTGTAGAAACACGGATTTGGTTTAATTGCGATTAGCAGTGCACAAATCGGGTTTTTATCTAAACTGCATATAATAAATTTTAAAAATGCCAAATCTTTTAAATATATTTTTAAATGAATAAATAATTTTAATTTCCATATATTTCACAATTATCGGTATATATTTATACCCTTTTTCGAAAACCCCAATTTCGCAAATCGGGCAGTTTTCAGGAAATATATTATTTTAATATTAAATTCCAAAAATAATATTTTATATTTTCTGAAATGTTACAATACTAGTATTATTTTTAGTGGTATTATTCTATCTCTTGGGTATTTGTATTTTGATACGAATACGGGTATATATATACGGTAGAAAGTATTTTGTATTTATACAAAATACCTTCTAGAAGGGGACACCACATAATGTGTATTTTCTATTTATTGATAAATAGAAAAATGAGATGTAAAGAAGGTATGGCATGAAGCATGGCTTAGGCATTAATTGGAGCATTTATTGAAGTATGGCTAGTTTTAAACAAAAAAAATGCTTTATATTATGTGATGAAGCCATTCTTCATGGTTGAGTTTTTCTTTCCTCATTCTTGAGTTGTCATTCTCTCCTTCTTCTTTCTCCTCTTTCTTAAACCCTACCATTCTCATGAGTTGAGAAACAAGGGTTTTAAGATAGAAAACTCACCACTAATCTACTCCATTCAATCTTGACTAGCTAAATTAGTAAACTAGCTAGTTAAGTCATTTTCTTTTGAAAGTTGAAGCTTAAACCTAGGACCTTCGGGTAGATCATCTAGGATTCAGGAGACCAGCAACCAAGCTACATCGATAACCCAAAAGGAGCATAAGAAAAGGAGTTAAGATCTGAAGGACATGAACCGATAGGTATAACATTCTAACGAGATAGAATAATTACTTATGTAGTCTTATTAGTTAGGGGTTGTGGTAGATTTTGGGATTATGTCTTTGTTGCATGCTTCAAAATCGATTTTTTTTTGAAATTTCGCTTCTCTAAAAACCTTGTAGAGCATGCAATCTTGATTTACATGGTATCAGAGCCAGTCCATAAACCTTAACTAGCTAGTTTGCACTAATTTAGAGTTTCGATTGACAGAATTATCTGAATCGCATTTCTAAAAAACTAGCTTGCTGTTCGAATTTTAAAGTTGTTCAAAAAGTATTTTAAATCACATTAAAATTATGTGCAGGCGAAATTAGAGTCAAGAAAAAATTTTGGGCACCTGATCACAAAATTGGACAGCTAATCCGCTGCCAAATATATCATTTGGTCGCGGATCCACGGCTCAATTATGGATACGATGCCCCAAATTTTTTTGGGGGGTCTATTTCATGGAAATATGATTTTTGGTATATTTGGGTTTTGCCCAGATTTGTTTGTGTACTGGTTTGTACATGGGGGCAAATGCGCAAAGTTTTAATCGATCGAAATTCTAAATTCTTGCTTTTCTGTGTATTTGTTTCTGCGACCGTAAATATCATAGCGCTGTATAATCCGACTGATTGCTATATTTACTATCAGACAGGTTTATAAACATGTTATTCACGCTGATGTTCTGTGTTGCACTGATGTTATGGATATATTGTCATGGTAGATAGCCTATAGTGCAATGGTTGTAGTACAGTATTGATTCATTTGTATATTCATTATTGCGGGGCGAGCGTCCGACATGTGAATTTCCATTTCCGCCAGTTTTTATATTCTTTTATTGGAGCACGGCCGGGTTGAGGTCGATGTCACAATTGTATATATATATTTTTTTCTATACTAGGATTACCCCGTGGAGGAGTGCTTGAGTAGCCAGGTTCTAGAGGGCAACGGGGCCCCATCTTATGGCGTTGAGACCGAGGTGTCTTACTTTAGAATTGGCGGGCTACTCGCCGCACTCGTAGGGGGTATAGGATGACCCATGGTGGGGTGCTCAGGTTACCGGATTCCGTGAAGCACTGGATGGCCCATTAACTTTGTTCATTGGGGTTGCCTCGCTTCCGGAATTAGCGGGTAACTTACCGCGCTCGTAGGGGTCTAGGTTCTTCATTGCACAGGCTATCCACAGACCGGGAACGTCGAGTTTCATTTATGGCTCAAATAAAACTCGGGGCTCCTAAATTATCTGCTATTCCTATTTGTTTATTAGTTTTCTGTGATGTTGCTTATACCATGCCTGGGAAGAATGGTTATATATATATATATATATATATATATATATATATATATATATATATATATACTAGTAGATGTTTTATATGTTTTGCATCCACGCTAGTCCTGCCCCCGCTCTGTCGTTAGTTAAGTAACCTAACAGTGCATGACGGGGCCTCGTGGCGAATGTGGATGGCATATATGTACATTTTATTTTGGTTCTTTTTGGTGTGATAGGATATAATTGATGGGACCGCATTAATTCTCATTAATGTAAGATAAGAAACCTAAAAAGATGTTGTTGGAACATTTTGAAAACCCACTCGGTTCTTTTCAAAACACTCGTTTAAAATGCAGAACTTGAACTACTCCTTTTCAAAGCTATCATTTTTTCAACATTATCAAGTTCATTACGTTCAAGGTTTTTAGCAAAATCTAGCTATAGCCCTCCGTCGTTTCAAATGAGTAGCGCATCGTATCCATGCTATGTTTGTTGGCCTTCGTCAAGGCATAATGAATGGTAGCGGTGTGTTACTTGTTTGTAGCATAGATAGATGTGGTGGTTTAGAACAGTCGTACAGCCTTGTTGGCCTTCGTCAAGGGTGAGTACGGGTGGGTCTAAATTAATCAGGACAACGACGAAAAGAACTTGACTTGCATCTTATAATTTGTTGGCCTTCATCAAGGTCATAAGAGCTTGGGGCAAAAACTATATCAGGAGTTTCAAACATAAAGGAAACTTGCAGATTTGGCATACCTTTTGGAGTATGGTGAATAGAGTGGCTTCCATCTAGGTCATCACACAATGATAGTTGGATCCCGTTCCCACTGATAAGTAGGATTACTCTTGGGAAATATTTTTCACTTCACAATTAGCTAAGCTATTAGGTGTTTAGAAAGTGTTAACGAGGTTACGCCTCTGCAGAAACAAGGTTTATTTTAATTAGGTCCGTGCGAGAGCACGGGAAACCTCCCTCGGAGTACCAACACCCACCCGGCTGAACGGTTAGCGAACTTGTATAGTGTAAATGATCCCGACTAGTTTTCCTTTTAAAATTTGATAGAGAATTCGAGGAAACAGTGAGAGCCATCCTGATTACATAAGATAATAAACCAATCTAATCTTGCAAGAGCATATGCTGAGTGTTTCTTTTCTCTCTCTTTGGCAGCAACCATGACAGGACTTAAAGTACTACTCAAAAAATACACTGACTAGGCCAAACTATAAAGATTGGTTGAGAAACGTCAATATTGCATTTACTTTTGACAAAATGACATACGTACTCACCATTACTGCTCCTCCTGTCCCAGGACCAGACTCCTCGGTTGCGGACATTGAGGTTCGCAAAACATGGGACTTGTATTGCGAGAAAGCTAAGTGCATCGTGCTGGCTTCCATGAATAATGAACTCCAGAAGCAGCACGAGAATATAGACATCAAATCCATTTTTCTCCATTGCAAGGATTTGTATGGAGAGCACTCTCGTATCGCAAGGTACGAGACCTTAAGGAAATTATTCCAGATGAGCTTAGCTGCCGGATTACCTGTAGGAGAACACGTCCTAAAGATGATTAGTCCCATTGAGGAACTCACAAACTTGGGATGCGTGTTGGAGAATGAGTTATATATTGATTTGATTCTACAGTCCCTTCCCCACACTTTATCTCAATTCGTGCTGAACTTTAACATGCACGGAATGGAAGCTGATCTTCCAAAGCTCCTTAACATGTTGAGGGTAGTGGAAAGCTCCTTAAAGAAGGAGAAGACACCTGTTCTTATTGTTGGGGAATCTTCTTTTTCTAAATCTAAAGCGAATGCTAAGGGGAAGAAGAAGAAGATCACCACCAAGCCGAAAGGAAGTGTCAAAAAGGTGCAAGGAACGAACAAATCGGGAAGAGTAAAAGTGGAAAAGGATGAGTGCTACTACTGTCATAAGAAGGGGCACTGGAAGAAGTATTACAAGGCTTTCAAAGCCAAGGGCAAGGACACAAAGCAAGCTGATGCTTATGCTTCAGGTATGTTCATAATTGAAAACTGTTTTTCAGTAAAATATATATCATGGGTACTAGATACCGGTTTTGGTTCTCAAATCTGTAATTCTTTGTAGGCGCTGAGAAACCGTAAAGTACTAAAGGTAGGTGATATGACCCTCACGGTTAGCAATGGAGCTAACATGGATGTTGTTGCGGTAGGGGATTATCACCTGGGGTTGACAAGTGGACACATTTTGGTGTTGTATAGTTGTTTTTGTATAAACAGCATGCTATGTAATATTATATTAGTATCTTTGTTATCTAATGAAAGATATAATTTTGCACTTGAAAGAAATGTTATGAACATTCACCTAAACCAAGAACTGATTGGGTCTGGCACACTGGATAACGACATATATGTACTCAATCAACATCAAGTTTTCAATATCCAAGACACACTCAAAAGAAAGGCTCCAGATTCAAACCAAGCCTTCTTATGGTATTGTAGACTTGGTCATATTAATGAAACAAGATTGACTAAGTTATATAAAAATGGATATTTGGATCCGTTCGAATATATATCATATACAACTTTTCAATCATGTATCAAAAGAAAGATGACCAAATCTCCGTTCACAGGACACGGAGAAAGAGCCACTGAGCTCTAAGGGCTCATACACAGCGATGTATGTGGTCCGATATTTACACATGCACGAAGTGGTCACTCTTACTTCATCACTTTAACTGACGATTTCTCAAAATATGGACATGTATTCTTAATGAAACATAAATCTGAGGCCTTTGAGAAATTCAAGGAGTATAAGAATGATGTGGAGAAATAAACAGGTAAAAATATCAAGATACTTCAATCTGATCGGGATAGAGAATACTTAAGTACCAGTTTCCTTGAATACTTAAAAGAGAATGGAATTCTCTCTCAGCTTACTCCTCCATAGATGCCGTGTATCAGATAGAAGGAATCACACGCTGCTCGTTATGGTGCGTTCCATGATGAGTAATGCTGAGTTCCACTTTCCTTTTGGGGGTTTGCATTGGAATCAGCTGCATACCTGTTGAATAGGGTTCCTACTAAGTCTGTGCCTACCACCTCATATGATATGTGGAGTTGGAAGAGACCACGTCTTAAGTATCTTAAGATATGGGGGCGTCCAGCTTTTGTCAAAAAGCAAAATACGGACAAGCTCGAGGAACGATCGGTTTTATGCAAGTTTGTGGGATACCTTAAAAATTCACGGGGATATCTTTTCTACCACACTGAAGAACAAAAGGTGTTTGTCTCTCGCCACATAGTCTTTTTAGAGAGCGAATTTTTTGCAAAAGAAATTAGTGGGAGTACGGTAGAACTGGAAGAAATTCCAGAACCACAAACTACTGCTGAGGACTTAGTAGAACCTCAGGTTTCAATAGAGCTCGACGAACCAACGTCGCTACGCAGATCTAGTAGGCATTCTCATCCGCTTGAGAGATACTATGGGTTTCTCGTAGACGGGGATCGAGAGGATTGCTTTATTAATGATGATGAGCCTACTACTTTTTAGCAGGCTATCACGAGTAAAGACTCGGTGAAGTGGCTGGATACTATGAGATCCAAAATGAAATACATATACACTAACAAAGTATGGATTTTGGAAGTTGCTCCTCCTGGGGTAAAACCTGTTGGATGCAAATGGATTTTCAAGAAGAAGATTGGTGCAGATGGACAAATGGAAACCTACAAAGATAGACTTGTTGCAAAAGGTTTTCGTCATAGAACAGGATTGGACTATGATGAAACCTTTTCTCCAGTAGCTATGCTTAAATCCATTCGGATCCTGCTTTCCATTGCTGCCTTACATGACAATGACATCTGGCACATAGACGTGAAAACATATTTTCTAAATGGAAATTTAGAAGAGAGTGTTTACATGGATCAGCCAGAGGGTTTCTTAGACAGTGGGAACAGCGGAAAGGTGTGCAAGTTGTTTAATCCATTTATGGATTAAAGCAAGTATCGCGGAGTTGGAAAATCTGCTTTGATGAGACGGTCAAAGAATTTGACTTTATCAAAAATGTAGATGAACCATGTATTTATAGGAAGATTGTAGGAGGAGCAATAGTCTTTCTCGTACTATACGTGGATGACATACTCCTGATAGGGAATGGTATCCCTATGCTACAATCAGTCAAGCTCTTCTTGTCACAGAAGTTCTCTATGAAAGACTTAGGTGATGCCTCCAACATTTTGGGGATTAAGATCTATCGTGATAGGTCTAAAAGAATGTTGGGATTTTCACAGTCCAGGTATATTGACACAATACTGATAAGATTTAGTATGGAAGATTTCAAGCGTGGTAATTTACCCGCTTGTCACAGGATCACCCTCTCTAAAGAGATTTCTCTAAAGACTGATGAAGAGAAGGCTCGCATGACTATTATACCCTACGCTTCGGCGGTAGGATCTATAATGTATGCAATATTATGTATCAGACCAGACGTAGCTTACACACTTGGTGTGGTAAGTAGGTATCAATCAAACTCTGGAGAGAAGCATTGGATATCAGTAAAGAACATTCTCAAGTACCTGAGAAGGACTAAGGAGATGTTCTTGGTGTACATAAATGGGGACCTCCAGATCGAGGCTTTTACTGACTCAAGCTTCCAAAGTGACAAGGATGACTCTAAATCCGTCTCGGGTTATGTGTTTACTCTCAATGGATGGACAATATGTTGGAAGAGTTCCAAACAAGACACCGTCGCAGACTCTACGATGGAAGCTGAGTATATAGCTGCTAACGATACTGCAAAAGAGGCGATCTGGATGAGAAAGTTAATTTCTAAATTTCAGGTGGTTCCGTCCATTGCCCATCCAATACTCTTGTATTGCGATAACAATGAGTCCGTTGCTTTAGCAAAGGCACCAAAATCCTATCAGAAATCCAGACATATCTTGAGGCGGTATCACCTGATCAGGGAGATAGTGGATCGCAAAGAGATCGAGGTTCGTAGAGTGGACACAAAAGACAACACAGCGGATCCATTCATGAAGGCCTTATCTCAAGCACAGTTCGAGCGGCTGTTCGAGATGTTGGGGATGCGTTATGCAAATAACCGGCCCTAGTGCAAGTGGGAGATTGTAGGATATATATGCCCTAGAGGCCATTATTTGTAATGGATACTATGGATATGTATATATATAAGACAATCTTGCTCGAAATGATAGTATGCCGATTGATCGTTTTCCGTGTCGTGTTTAGAAATGTTTCACAACCAAAGAAATTTATATCACAATCAATTGATGGTGTCTATTGTAGTTTCGTCAATGAGAACGGATCGTCCACTGAGAAAGTGTGATTTTCTCGCTATTGTTTTAGTTGAGTCGAAAATTAAAAGATAAAAGAAAATTGATTCAAAATTTATGAAATTTAGTTTCAAGAATCATTGGAAACTAGATCTAAAATCAATAATTAATAAAGTTCAAGATGATATCCAAATCGAATGAAATATCAAGATTTGTAAAGAGGCTCGTAGGAATCGATCCAATCGATAGTGATGATGAAGAATTATGATTACAAATTCTTATCTATTGATGATTTGTTGCTAGATCGATGACGATCAACGAGCTTTAGGGATCTCTTGAAGAAACTAGGGTTACTCCATCATCATCTCTTGTCCTTTCGTTGATTAGCATTCAAATTCTAGCCTCTAGGAAATTCACTCATCGATCGTTGATCTCTAATTTAAAGCGAAAACATTCAAGAAAGCATCTCGCTCAAAACTAGGTCGTCGTTGATTCAATTTCCTAAAATTTACAAAACTCATAAGACTTAAGAATTGTTCAAGAATTTAATCATCATCATCAATCTATTTTCTCGATTCCTCCACGAGCGGAGTTTTCACTCAAACATCATGAAAAAGATAACAATCAAGAATCGATAACTCTTCATAATGCTCAAATGTAAAGAAAAGCAAGATCAAAAATTTTCACCTTTTATTATTCGATATTTCGTTACAATTCACTCAAAGACTATAAGAATTGAGGAGAGAACTCGATCGTCGAACTAGTTTCGCATCGTCTTCTTGAGTCGCGGATCGTCATTGATCACTTGCTCGGATGAAGATCGGCGTTGCTTCAAAAAGGCTCGTTGAATGCTTGCTTGAATCGGTACTCGATGAATCTTGATTTGGATCAAATTGTGTCACTCAATTTGTTTAGAATTGATTTGGATCTCACTAGAATTTTACCACTCAAATGATGAACAACCAACAACAATTCAACAACCTCTTTAATGAAGCCCTGGGTCCCTTTTTATAGCTTTCCCTCAAGCTTCCCCTAGAAGCTAGGTTTAGCTTCCTTTGGAAGCTAAGCTAGGTTTAGCTTCCCTTAGAAGCTTGGTTGTTATGAAGGTTGCATAGGAAGCTAGGTAGTTGTAGAGAAGCTTCTAGATTAAGGTAGTTAGCTAGCTTGTATAAGAAGCTTGGTAGGGATTAAGCTTGCACAAGAAGTTTGGTTGTTAGAAGGGAAGCTTCTGGTAATCTCTAGGGACTGAAGTGTCTTGAAGAAATTTTCCATTTAAAGAGAAGCCTCTGCAAACATGACCAAGTGCCGATGAGTCAACGCGGCCGCGGATACGCGGCGGATCGGCCAACTCGGCCGTGGATCCGCGGCCGTTTGATGGATTTGCTGCATGAAATCTTCAGGGTATTTTTGTGTTGGCTTTATGGCACTTTTCTGATATCTGGAATATTTTTATACTTTCTTGTTCACTGCCAGATTTCAAGTCTTGGACTTAGCGTATTTTTATCAGCACTTTTAGCAGTTCCGGCTCTTTTACCTGGAGAATTTCCTGCACACAATCTCGAGACAAGTGTTGATTCACAAAAGATCATGCGTGCAATAATAAACACTCAATTTCGCTCAAAATGCTGGTTATAATGTATAACACATGTTATTTGGTATTTTGCAGACAAATTGCTTATATGTGCTATATTTATACCAAACACCTTTAGATGATTGCAAAGAGTAGGGAAATTGATGTGTTAAAAATACAATATTTTCGACTAATCATATGCTATCTGGTTTGAATTTATCTTAACATGTGCGTATATTCTACTTGTTATTACGTACTACTTATACATATTGATAAAGCCTGTAAGATGTGCTTGACTACCAGCATTGTGATGGCGGTCATACTTGTGAGGGCTGGGCAGTCTATAAGCATATCCTTAAAAGTGTCCCCACACATAGGAATATCGAGATAGGGCATCGATATTCCAGAGTAGACTGGTGTATACGTTTCTAGACCCCGACGAGGGGCGATGGTTAGTCTCACAGCCATTGGTGAGTTTTATCTAAGATTGTATACAGGTGCTCACTGTGGGTAGGTACACTGGACGGACTCACCGAGAACTGCTGGATGGTAATATACCTAGCGTCAGATGGCAGTTCTCGTGTGGCATGTGTACAGGTAGTCTGTAGACCTAAGATCATCATTTGTCTTGTGTGAGTTCCCATTGTGCTTCGATTACTACCCTACCATGGCTCAAAGGAGTCGTGCAAACAGATTTTAGTTGGGTACAGTCTTGAGCCACATGGAGGCAGTGAGTGATTGTTAGAGATTGGTCTCTTCCGGTATAGGGAGTCGATGTTGCATTGTGTTTGGTTGGTCAACGTCATAAGCCCTTGGCCAGGGCAGTTGAGAATTACTGATAGTTAGATCAGTAATTTCTCGAATGGTCTTGAGCCACACCAGCATGACTTATCAGGGTTAGTAGGGGTCTGATGTTAACCGCCTCCTAGACCCGGTATGCGATACTCTCATACGAACAGATAGGACTGTACGGATATTGTCACGGTTAGGCTCAGTAGTGGTTCAGATGAGTTTGCTCGCCGGCCTTTTTTTTACAGGTATCTGGGTAGCCGTTATGTACAGCTAGTACCGCTGACGCGCTTGTGGTTAAACCCACCGCCAGCGTACCGCCGAGTGTTTAGAGTCCCACACAGAAAGTTTCTTTGGTTCAGGTGAAACGATGTGGAGGCCGTATGTTTATATGTGCAGGGTTCCGATTGGTTGCGTGTACTAGTTGATCGGAATTTAATCGAACGGTTTTTAATATTAACGGGCTTAGGATTGAGCCGGTTCATTAAACCAGATATTAATTTAATGCTAGTATTATTTTTAGTGGTATTATTCTATCTTTTGGGTATTCGTATTTTGATATGAATATGGGTATTTATATAAGGTAGAAAGTATTTTGTATTTATACAAAATACCTTCTAGAAGGGGACACCTCATAATGTGTATTTTCTATTTATTAATAAATAGACAAATGAGGTGTAAAGAAGGCATGGCATGAAGCATAGCTTGGGCATTAATTGGAGCATTTATTGAAGTATAGCTAGTTTTAAAGGAAAAAATGCTTGATATTATGTGATGAAGCCATTCTTTATGGTTGAGTTTTTTCTTTACTCATTTTTCAATTGCCATTTTCTCCTTTTTCTTTTTACTCTTCCTCAAACCCTACCATTTTCATGAGTTGAGAAATAAGGTCTTAAGATAGAAAACTCACCATTAATCTACTCCACTCAATCTTAACTTGCTAGATTAGCAAACTAGCTAGTTAAGTCACTTTCTTTTAAAAGTTGAAGCTTAAACCTAGGACCTTCGGGTGGATCATCTAAGATCCAGAAGACCGACAACCATGCTATACCGAAGACCCCAAAAGGAGCTTAAGAAGAGGAATTAAGACCCGAAGGACACGAACCGATAGGTATAAAATTCTAATGAGATAGAATAATTACTTATGTAGTCTTGCTAGTTAGTGTTTGTGGTAGATTTTAGGATTATGTTTTTGTTGCATGCTTAAAAATCGATTTTTTTTGAAATTCCGCTTCTCTACAAACCTTGTACAGCATGCAACCTTGACTTACATGATATTAGTCTCTCACTTCTAGCTCAATCTAAAGTTCCTATTTATTTTTGGGACATTGCTTTTGAATCGGCTGTTTACATCATCAATCGTCTACCGATGAAATCGTTATACTTTAAATCACCATGAGAAAGTTTATTTCATACATACCCTGATTATTCTTTCTTGAAAGTAGTTGGGTGCAGGTGTTATCCATGTCTTTGACCTTACAAAACACAAAAACTTCATTATCGCTCCACCCTTGCATATTTCTCGGATATCTTACTGGATATCATTGATATCATTGTTATAATTCTCAAACAGGTCGCATGTACATATCCAAAGATGTCGTATTTGATGAGATTTTCGTTCCATATCAATCTATTCCTACTCAATTTAATAATTCCACCATAAATAGTTTTTTCCCTTCTCAATTACTTATCCCATTTGATGAATCAATACATGAATTGCATAATAGTCATATTGATGCTAACCAATTTGATAATGACACTCGTGGCAGTCTTGTATCTGTTTCAGGTGCTTCTCCATGCCAAGCTCGCATTCTTGGTGTCATGATCCGGAATTGGCACGTGACTGACATGAGAATCACGTGAAGCCTATAGGACCCCATCGTGATCCAAGTAAGCCGAAAACCCAGAAATCTAAACCTTATTCTGAAAATAATGGAGGTACAATTTTGAAATATCGGCATAATGAATTCCAAATTCTTCTTTTAACAGTATAAGTAATATTATATGAAAATGCAATTAGGTTGTATACTATCTTTGAAAATATTTTCGTCATTTGAAATTTGGGCAGCACCTCCCTTGTAAATTTTGATCTAAAACCAATACATCACAGCAATAATATAGGCATCCCCAAGAGGGAGCTAGCTCTTCACCAATTGGCGGAATCATAACCACGCAATAATTATACATACGATGCCCGAAGACGAAGATCAATCACAGAAATTAAATAAAGAAGACCAAGACATCATCAAGCTCGAATCATGAACAATACACCCATCTCGCTCTAAATCTTAAAGAATATACAAGACTAGTGTCTCGGTCTACCGAATATACAAAGTCTAGTTGATGGAGCTTTTAACTAGATACAACAGAATAAATATATACAAAAGCGGTCACGATCCAAAGTGTATCATACCTACCAATGCAATTCACCCAGAAAGAAGCAGTGTGCCAACGAGCCGCTACTGATCCGAGCGGCCGATCCTGCAAGAAATCTGTGGCACAACGGAGGTGAGTTTCCAACCCGTGAGTAGAAAATATCAGCAGGTAGAAATCGAATGTATAACGATCTTATAGGTCATACTGTAACAAAAAAGTAATACTGTGATATTTAGGGTGATCGTGTATACATATGTGTAATGATAACAAGGTCATGCCAGTAACAGTATATAGTATCAAGTCATATGAATCATATGTATGTGTACATGTGTATCATCCAACATGTGTCCATCAATGATACATCAAATCATCATAAAACTCGAGTGTCCAGTATCGACACTAGAAAATATTATAAAAACCCGTATCCAGCATCGATACGTAAATCCTCATATCTCGGGCGCCATCTCATCGGATCGGCCCTCATATCCATCTGATCACACGACTCTGGTCGGTATCCTCCGGATATCCGCCGTGCCCAAACTATCACCGGTCGGTAGTGCTCCCCTGTCAGGCTCATCGTCTCTCTATACGATCTTCTTACCCCGGGGTACCATATCGGGTCCACCATGTACCCGCAGGCGGTGCTTCCTCTCTTCTCGAATCGGGTATACATATAACTCAGAACCGAGAAAACTCATAGTGGACGCCACAAATCATATCAAGAGAAACCGCGTTTTTAAAACAATCATAATACTTTTAAAATATATCTGCGGTTCTCAAATCCAGAGATCTCATGAAAACAGAATCTCATATGCATGTAACCATAAAGGTACAGTAAATACAAGCACAGAACAGTACTGTAAAGTATTGCAAGTGTTTTTATGTAAGCAAGCCGTGTAACCAGATAAGGAAGTGCAATATCTAAACTAGCATGTGCAGTAATAAGTACTGAACAATGACTATAGTTCTACAGTTTAAGAACAATACGGCGATATAGCAGTTCTAATGTGTAAGTGGCATGGAAATTATCGATGATGAGTGTGTGAGCCGGCAAATCTGTGTATGTGCAACGTGCGCATTATCGGTAATGGTGTATGTGTCCTAGCAGACGAAGCCATATAAAGATAAGTGCCAGAACCATAGTACGTATGTCGCGAGGAAATAACACAGCGCAAACATGAACGGTATAAAATACGTAACTACACATGAACCATAGGTTTTTAAATAATATGAATCGTAGTTTTTGAAAACTGGGACTACGATGTTTTAAAGAAAAAAAGATACCTTTTGAAAATCCGTAGCGTCCCTTAAGATTGTCATTTAAAATTCCTAACGATTCGTTTGAAAATAAGTATGGTTCAAATGTATTCTATTATCTACCAAAGTGAATTAGAAAGCAATGACTTTCCAAATCAAGATTATCCATAAGTCGGCGATCCAGCTTCATAGTATCGGATGTGGTATAATCCATCATACGTCATCCTTGAGTCAAAAGTGCGAATCAATCATCCGGTATATCATATCACGTACGGTTTAATCCATCTTACGGTATCATCAATCGAAGTAAGGATCTATTGTCCTGTACATTATATCGCGTTCGGCATAATCCATCGTATGGTATTCTAGAGTCAAAAGTACGAATCAATCATCAGATGTGTCATATCACGTACGGTATAATCCATCGTACGCAATCCTCGAATCAAGAGTGCGGGTCAATCATCATGTATATCATAAATCAAGGGTACGGATCTATGGTCATGTACATTCTATCATCTCATATTCTCATTTATATTTATATCTATTATCATATCTTAGCATATGTGTATATGTATGTATATCGCCTTGCATCCTCATATCAAACATATCGACTCGTGTCATTTCGTTTCATCATGTTCTCATCTCATCATATCATCTCGTACTTATCCTTATGGTTATATCCATAAGTACATAAGCATATGTTTGTGTGTGTGTATATATATATATATATATATATATATATATTCTACATCTCTGTCTCCTATTACTATGGTTGCGGGGGTGCTATACGCCATCCACCCGACTTTCCCCGTAGATATACATCTACTCACATGCTATTCTTGCTCTAGCTGAATTCGATGAACGTCTTGTTCTCTTTCGTCGTCCCGAAAGTTCATGCGAGGGTACCTACAATTCAATGCATATCGTAAAGGAATCAAAAATAAAATCCGAAAACCGATACGGCAAGCGAAGTGCACATAGGTTAGAACCTATGGCCTACGCATGCAAGAACAACCAAATAACCCCCAGCGTTGACATACGAACATCCAACGACCGTGTTAAAACCCAAATACCAAAACCAAGTTTTCAAGATCCGAAAAATGAAATCAGCAACTTGGAAAAACACTCCCAGATTTTGACTTAGGTGAAATTAGGATATTCTGCACATTGGATAGGTCTAGTTATAAGATGTTTGAGCTATGCACAAAAATCCAAACCCTGGTTCCAGGATCTTGCCGCACTTTGCGGCCAAATTGGATAAATTGGCGGCTTAAAGTGGGAGTTAGGGGCTCGTGTTTCTACGGTAGTCTCTAATTAGCCTGCACATCTCTCTGTGTTTGCAACTTAATTTTTAGAGTCCCCGATTCATGGCAGATTCAATTTGATCATCACATTTCAACAAAAACCCGATATCGGAAAATTCCAAGTTCATGTTTGGTCCAGAATTCCATCACTAACGGGTTTGTGGTCACTAACTAAATCTCAATTGCATCTCCACAATTCAATATATCCACTAAATATCATCATAGAATTTTCCAAGATCACTGATCATGCATCTTTGAACTCTAAACATATGTAAGAGATTAGAAACTTAATTTCTTGAAGGAAGGTGAAGGTTTTACCTCTTGGAAGCAACTCAAGAAAGTTTTTTGGTGGTCCAAGGTGCTCAAAACTCTAACTTGATCTTACAATGTGGTGTAGGATGAGGTTGTGCACATTTTTTGTGAAGGTGGTATGAGGTTTGATAATGCTCGATATTGGCGACCTCCAGGATCATGACACGTGGCAGATGACGTGTCCCAGGACTCAGAGGAAAGGGCCCGCATGGGCCGACGAGGCCACCCGGAGCCCGACCTACAAGAAAAAACTGGCCCACCTCGGGCCCCCCTGAAAATCAGCCTCCTCGGCCATTCAGCTCGCCCCGAGCAGCCATAGGACCAAGACTCCTCGGCCTCCCTGCTCGCCCCCGAGCTCCCTGCCGAGGCCGTCTCCCTCGGCCCTCCGACCAGCTCCACCACTCGCGGGCGAAATCGCCGCTCCGCGAATCTCGCCATGCGCGGATTCCACGCCAGCAACATCCCACGTTCCACGCCACCACGATCCCCATTAATGGACGATCCGCTCTCTACGCCGGCGTGACGTCGGGAGCGTAACTGCCAGCGAGATTCTCGCGCCCGCTGATGCGTGTCACCACTGCTATATAAACCCCCATCACGGAGGGGTCAAGTAAGCTATTCTTTACACTTACGCCGTTACTCTGTTCGAATATTGTCACTGACTTGAGCGTCGGAGGGTCCTCAGTGGTACCAAACCACCCCGGGACCTCTTTGCAGGTACACGGCGGCAGCCTTCTCATCCCACTTTGTCCTCTAAAAACCCATTGATACCCACACGCAACGAAGGACAATCAACCCAGTTCACCTTGAGATCAACAGAAGACAACATCTGACGGAGGCCTGGAAAGGAGCTCCATCAGTTGGCGCCGTCTGTAGGAACAATAACTCCCCAAAATACGAAGTTGGCCTTCCGATCTCCGCCCGCATGGCAACCGACTCCCCTAAGGATCCAAACGCCCGCTACCGCCCCCTCGCAACTGGGGCGCGGGCGGACCCTTTCCCGAAGTCGTCGGCCTCCCCACAGGCTGCCACCCCACACTCTCCGGCGGCCGCCCAACCAAAAGAGCCAGGGGCCGGGAGCCCATCACCTTTGGCGACGAGGATCTCCACGGTGTTAGTTATGTATATGCCCTAGAGGCCATTGTTGTACATATGATGTATATTATAATGGATGCTTGGTTATATATAGAGAAGACTTTCTTGCTCGTCATGATAGTATGCTATTTGGTTTCACTTTATCTTAACATGTTGACTTGTATTGGTTTACTGTTTTACTCTCACATGTTGATAAAGCCCTTAGGACTTGTACTCGACTACTGGGACTATGATGAGATCATACTAGTGGGGCCGCGGTAGTCGATGAGTACATCCTATAACTGTTCCTAGTCGAGGGTATATCGAGACAGGGCATCGATACACCAGAGTAGACTAGCGTATACGCATCTTGACCCATATGATGGGCGATGGATGATCCCATATCCATCGGTGTTAGACATCAGAGATGGTGTACGGGTGCTCAGTAGAGACTGGGTACACTGGACGGACTCGCCGAGAACTCCCAGATGGTGATATACCACACGTCAGATGGCAGTTCTCCGGTGACACAGGTACAGGGTAGTCTGAAGACCCGAGATCGTCATAGAGTCTTGTGTGATTCCCACTGTGCTTTGATTTCCACCTTACCACGTCCAAGAGGGCGTGCAAAACGGTGGCTTTTGGGTACAGTCCCGAATCATATGGAGGCAATGAGCGATAGGAGGGGATTCGTCTCTCCCGGTATAGGGAGTTGATGTTGTGCTGTGTTCGATTGGCTATAACTGGAAGTCCCTGGCCAGGGCTGATATAGAGATTTACTGGTAAGTGTTACTAGTAGTTTCTCGACCCGTTATGAGCCATACATCGACACGACTTATCGGTTACTGGGGTCTGACGTATACCACCCCTAGACTTGATATGCGACATATCAGACGAACAGACCGGACTGTACGGGAGTGTTACTGGTTGGATTCACAGGAGAACGCACAGGCTAGCTTGTTGATCTTCTGATCGCTCAATACCTGGATGGCTGTTACGTTTAGCTGACCGCTTGCAGCTTGTGGGTGTTTGATATGATCATCACCTACTACCGGCGTATTGACGATTCTTTAGAGTCCTACACAGAGGTTTCTTGGCTCAGACGAAACAGAGTAGTGGCACATATGTGATATGCGCAGGAGCGAGAATAATGCGATATGGGATACCGTATTATATTCTCGCGATATATGGATATGAACCGGGTCATCGGATCAAGTGTTGATTCGATGAATCGGTACATGATATATTAGTCGGTAATATTCGATATAGCCGGATCGTCGGATCAAGTGTTGATTTGATGATTTAATATATAATAATATATATGATATATTATTATATTAACTAATATTGGCTTACTTTATTATTTCATTTTCTCAGTGGATGATACATTGATATATATGCGATATATGTTAATTGTATTATTTTCTTTTGTTGCAAATATATAATATATATGTGATATATATTATTGTGACATGATATGATTAATTGTTAAACATGTTTAAGGATGATTAATTGAGGTTAGGGTTTGATTGGGTTTAGTTGCTTCAAGTTCTTTCTAGAAGCAATTTTCTTTTGTCATTTGTAAAGATATTTTGGATGACACATTATTAACTCAACCAAACCCTAACCCTAGTTGTTTCTCTACTTGTTCTCATCCAATCATCCTTGACCATGGTTAATAATTCAATCATATGATTTATATTTCTATTCATCACAAAAGAAAAATTATATTCATTATCTTTTTGATTATCCATTATCTTCTTCTTCTTCTCTCTTGAAGAAGCTCTCTTGATTTTCTTAAGTGATGATAAAATATGAGAAAATGATATAAAAAGAAAGCAAAATCACTACTCTCTCATACTCATCTCATCTAGCCCATGGGATTAGTGTGTTCTATTCTTTAGAGTGAGATAGCTTGAGTTCTTCGAAACCTCGACGTAGATCATCGGAGATTTGGAATACGACAAGCTAGAATGGATCGTTCGAGTCGTGGAGCCTCTCATGAGTCCGGGAGATCGTGGATCGCGGCAAAGGGACTTCTACTCGGAGCTTGTGAAGTGAAGGAGCGGACTACAAAGGTTGTAATCCCTCACACTTAGATAAAAGTTATCTTATTGCATGTTAAACCCTAATAATCTAGCAAAGATCCCGGCTTTGGGTTGTTCGGCACGTCTAAAATTTAATCCGGGCATGTTTGATGCCTTACGAACCTTCACAAGAGTGCCTAGGAACCCTACAGTGGTATCAAAGCCTAGCTAGAGCATTAGGCGATGTGTTTACGAAGTTAAAACTCCGATCGAACTCGTAACGACGCAAAATGACCCCTCTCTGGAAATTTTTTAAATTTTGGGTTTTTTCTGAATTAAAAATATGTAAAAAAATCAGCAGGGAATTGTAAGAATTACCATAAAACCCGAGCCCCTAATTCCACCAAACGGCGGCGGAAGCGCGGCACGAGCATGGCTTGTGCGGCGCTTCCGCGGCTGAACAGTAACATCAGGACACGTGGCTTCATGGTAATGTCCGTAGGTACTTGCTGAGGCTTCTGGATATTTTTGTTCTGTTCCAGGTGTTTATAAAATCTGGAATTTATTTTGTATTCGTAGATTCGATCGGAATATTTAAATTCGTATTTCTTTCCGGATATTTAGAAACTGTTAAACTGGTTGAACGGATATCATTAACCCACTTTATTCCGGCACGGCAAACTTTCAAGCGTTGAATTTTTATTGGGTTTAAATCTTTCGGAAAATTGTACAAGTTAAGCGGTGGACCCTCTAGAAGACAACAAACCTTAACTCGATTATGTGACCGTCTTGAACTGCCTTTTGAACCTTCAGGTTTGGGGCAGTACGGCGTGCCACATGTGAGGCGTTGGCTTGGCCCTTCTACGGATGGATCACTGGTACTGTGACAAATTCTGGGATTATTTGAACTCCGCTCAAGAGTTGAGCACTTCGGGAAATTTTGGGTGTTTGATTATCTGTTCAAATAGTTTAATGCCGTATATTTATCTGGAATGTGATACAATATGTGGAATTCATAGAGTTAGGCATGAAATACGAAGTATGTGATATTTCGGATTTACGATGTCTAAAGTGATTGTGGATTCCAAATATTGTAGTTTTACACTTTCTTTTCTGTGACCGTAAGCGTAGTATGTGGTGTATCGCCGGCTTCGTTGCTATACATCAACGACAATCGGGATACGCATACTTACTTACGTTGATGATATGAGATATTATGTGTTGCTGTGATATGTTATATTGGATCGTCGCGATCAAAATAGCCGGGGGTTTTATGTGAGATGAGGGTTCTTATTTTCATTCATGTAAAATTCATTTGTAATGTAATATTCTTTTATTTGGGGCACTTCCAGGATGCGGTTGCTGTCACCAGTGTATATTATTTACTTTTCCGCATTAGGTAGACCCAAGGAGGGGAGCACAAGTAACCGGGTTCTAGGGTCCAGTGGGAGGCCATCTCGAGGAGTCGAGACCGGGTCTCCTAACCCTAGAATTGGCAGTGTTACTTGCCGCTCTCGTAGGGGTCTTGGGATGTGGGTTTGGCTATTCGTCGCGACCGTGGAATTCGTGTTTTATACAGGCTCGTATTAAAAAACACGGACGTCCTAGCATATCCAATATTTCATATATGTTCTTCTGCTGCAATGTTCTGTGATGAGATCATATTACTGCCTGAGACGAATGCTTATACTATATATATATGCTGATATATAAATATTACTGCTTTCGTTTCTTCTGTGATGCTTAGGAAGCATAAGCTGATGGGATTTTTATTAATGAGATTAATAAAAGAAAAGAAACCTAAAGATGTTGTAGAATCAAAACTTAATAAAAAGGGTAGCTACAGTTTTGCTTTGCACAGTGATATATACGATATATCCTGCACCTTATTCGATGAGGAAAGGACCGAGATCCCTTCACCGGGAGTGACTCCTTTAGCAAAACTGGCAGATGCTACAAAACACGGTTTGTCTTTTGATTGCTTTTAGTGTTTTGCTTTGCACAGCGATATATACGATATATCCTGCACCTTATTCGATGAGGAAAGGACCGAGATCCCTTCACCGGGAGTGACTCCTTTAGCAAAACTGGCAGATGCTACAAAACGCGGTTTGTCTTTTGATTGCTTTTAGTGTTTTGCTTTGCACAGCGATATATATGATATATCCTGCACCTTATTCGATGAGGAAAGGGCCGACGATCCCTTCACCGGTAGTGACCCCTTTAGCGAAACTAAGAAAGGCCTCAAAACACTCCTTTTCAAAAACACTCGATTCTACGACGATATCAAGTTCATTACGCTCAGGGTTTTCAGAAAAACCTGCGTAGCCCTCCGTCATTTCAGATAGATATTATTTAGTATTCGTGCTATGTTTGTTGACTTAGTCAAGGCGTAGTGTACGGTAGCTAAGTAGTACTTATCTGCTAAAACATGAGATGTGATTGGATTAGGGTATTCGCACGGCCTTGTTGACTCAGTCAAGGGTCGTACGGGTGGGTTTAATTCAATCAAGAAATGTACGGGTTGAACTTGACTTGCGATTTATGGTTTGTTGACTTAGTCAAGGTCATAGATCGCTAGGGGCAAAATATTATCGGGAATTTCAAGTGTTGAAATTTGCAATGAGATTGCATACCTCCTATGAGATAGTTGGATCCTGATACCCACTGCGAGTAAGAGTTACTCCTGGGAGAGTTTTACACAGGACAATTAGTCATTCAAGTAGGTGTCTAGAAAAGTGTTAACGAGGTTACGCCTCTGGGAAAACGAGGTTTACTAATTAGGTCCGTGCGAAAGCACGGGGAACCTCCCTCAAAGTACCGACACTGATCTGGCTGAAAGATTGACGAAATTGTAGGGTGTAATTAATCCCGGCTAATCTTACCTTTTATGGTTTGAAGGTAGATTTGATAAAAACAGTGGGAGACATCCTGATTAGATAAGATAATAACCAATCTAATCTTGCAAGAGCATACGCTAAAGTGTTTTCTTCTCTCTCTCTCCAGGTAGCGACCATTTCAGGCCATAATCAAGATAATAATATGGATGTATTGACTAAACCTGATTATTGTACTGAGCAAGGGAACGTTGGACCCGTTCTTTTTTATAAGAGTTATAAGACTGAACAGGAAACAGGAGAATATCTAGATTCTCACGCCGCCCAAAAGAACATGCATGTTGATGCATCTTCTTCAGGTGTGTTAGTTATTGAGAACTGTTTCTCAGTTCACCCTACGTCCTGGGTATTAGATACCGGATCAGGATCCCATATATGTAAACAGTTACATGGGCTACGTAAAGGTAGAGAACTGGGAAAAGATGATCATTCCGTTCTAGTAGGGAACGGTGCAAATGTTGCAGCCAAAGCAGTTGGCAAATATCACCTTGTATTGCCGAGTCGTAATACACTGATTCTAAATGAGTGCTATTATATACCGAAAATGATGTGCAATATTATATCAGTTTCTTTATTGAGTAAAGAGGGATATAATTTTGCAGTACAGGATAATGTTATGAACATATTCCTAGATCAAAAGTTGATTGCATCAGGCTCGTTACATAATGGCATATTCATTCTAAATCAGAATACAGTCCTGAATATACAAAACACACACAAGAGGAAAAGTTCAGATGTGAACGAATCCTACTTGTGGCATTGTAGACTTGGTCATATCAATGCGACACGACTGGCTAAGTTACATAGGGATGGTTATTTGAATCCGTTCGAATTATCATCTTATGATACTTGCCATTCATGTCTCAAAGGAAAAATGACCAAAGCTCCGTTTAGTGGACACGGAGAAAGAGTTACCAAACTCTTAGGACTGGTACATAGTGATGTATGCGGTCCCATGTCTACGCATGCTAGGAACGGTTCTTCCTACTTCATTACATTCACTGACGATCTCTCTAGATTCGGACATGTGTTCCTGATGAAACACAAGTCTGAAGCTTTTGAGAAATTCAGAGAATATAAGCAAGAAGTAGAGAACCAAACGGGCAAAAGTATTAAGATTCTTCGATCTGATCGAGGAGGTGAATACTTAAGCGGTGAGTTCCTGGATTATCTAAAAGAGAATGGGATTCTCTCTCAGCTTACTCCTCCTTATACACCACAGCACAACGGTGTATCGGAACGAAGGAATCGGACCCTATTAGATATGGTGCGATCTATGATGAGCGAAGCTGAGTTACCTATTTCCTTCTGGGGGTATGCGCTTGAGACAGCCATATACATATTGAATCTAGTTCCGTCTAAATCTGTACCTACCACACCATATGAGATATGGAGTGGGAAGAGACCATATTTTAAACGAGTTAAGATATGGGGTTGTCCGGCCTCTGTCAAAAGACAAAATCCAGACAAACTCGAGGCACAATCAGTTCTTTGCAAATTTATGGGATATCCTAAGAATTCTCAAGGATATATTTTCTATCACGCTGAGGAACAAAAAGTGTTTATTTCTCAATATGCCACCTTTTTAGAAAAGGAATTTCTTGCAAAAGAAATTAGTGGCAGAGAGGTAGAACTGGAAGAGGTTCCAGCACCACAAACTACAACTGATAATTTGATGGAACCAGAAGATTCAATAGTACCCGACGAACCCCAGCCTCTCCGCCGATCTAGTAGGGTTTCTCGTCCACCTGAGAGATACTACGGTTTTCTCATTGATGGTGGAAGCGAGGATTGCATCATGGATGATGATGAACCGACTAGTTTCGAGCAGGCCATCACGAGTGTTGACTCTGTGAAATGGCTGGATGCAATGCGATCTGAGATGGAATCCATGTACACCAATAAAGTATGGATTTTAGAAAATGCTCCTGAAGGGGTAAAACCCATAGGGAGCAAGTGGATTTTTAAAAAGAAATTTGGTGTAGATGGAAAAGTTGAGACTTTCAAAGCTAGACTTGTAGCAAAGGGTTTTCGTCAACGTCCAGGTGTGGATTATGACGAAACCTTTTCTCCAGTGGCTATGCTTAAGTCCATCCGGATCTTACTTGCCATTGCTGCATATCATGACTACGAAATCTGGCAAATGGATATTAAGACCGCCTTTCTAAACGGTGATTTAGAAGAGTGCGTGTACATGACTCAGCCAGAGGGCTTCGTAGATAGTGGGAGCAGCGGAAAGGTGTGCAAACTGCTTAAATCCATTTATGGGTTGAAGCAAGCATCGCGGAGTTGGAACATCTGTTTTGATGTTGTAGTCAAAGAGTTTGACTTCATCAAAAATATAGATGAACCTTGTATCTATAAGAAGGTGGCAGAGGGTAAGGTAGTCTTCCTCGTATTGTACGTGGATGACATACTCTTGATAGGAAATGATATTCCTATGCTGCAATCAGTCAAGCTCTTCTTATCACAGAGATTCTCAATGAAAGATCTAGGTGATGCCTCCTGCATATTGGGAATCATGATCTATAGAGATAGATCTAAACGGATACTGGGATTGTCCCAATCCAGGTACATTGACACCATACTAAAGAGGTTTAGTATGGAAGAATCCAAGCGTGGGAACCAGCCCACGATATCTGGACTCACTCTCTCCAAAGAGATGTCTCCCAAGACTGATTTGGAGAGAGCTCGCATGCAAGGGATACCCTATGCTTCGGCAGTAGGCTCTATCATGTATGCGATGCTATGTACCAGACCCGATGTAGCATACTCACTAAGTGTAGTGAGTCGGTATCAAGTAGATCCTGGAGAGAGTCATTGGACAGCAGTGAAGAACATTCTCAAGTACTTACGAAGGACTAAGGAGATGTTCTTGGTGTATGGTAACGGAGAACTCCAGGTGGAGTCCTTTACCGATTCCAGCTTCCAAAGTGATAAGGACGACTCTAAGTCGCATTCGGGTTTTGTCTTTACCCTCAATGGAGGGGCGGTATGTTGGAAGAGTTCCAAACAGGATACCGTTGCAGACTCAACGATGGAGGCTGAATACATCGCTGCCAACGATGCTGCCAAAGAGGCTGTCTGGATCAAGAAGTTCATTAGTGAACTTGGTGTGGTTCCATCCATTGAGCATCCAATACCTCTGTATTGCGATAACAATGGAGCTGTGGCTTTGGCCAAGGAACCCAGGTCCCATCAGAAGTCCAGACATATTCTGAGGCGGTATCACCTGATCAGGGAGATAGTTGATCGCCGGGAGATCGAGGTCAGGAGAGTAGATACGAAGGACAACACTGCGGATCCATTCACGAAGGCTATTCCCCATATACAGTTTGAGAGATTATTCGGGATGCTAGGTATGAGATACTACAGCAGCTGGCCTTAGTGCAAGTGGGAGATTGTTAGTTATGTATATGCCCTAGAGGCCATTGTTGTACATATGATGTATATTATAATGGATGCTTGGTTATATATAGAGAAGACTTTCTTGCTCGTCATGATAGTATGCTATTTGGTTTCACTTTATCTTAACATGTTGACTTGTATTGGTTTACTGTTTTACTCTCACATGTTGATAAAGCCCTTAGGACTTGTACTCGACTACTGGGACTATGATGAGATCATACTAGTGGGGCCGCGGTAGTCGATGAGTACATCCTATAACTGTTCCTAGTCGAGGGTATATCGAGACAGGGCATCGATACACCAGAGTAGACTAGCGTATACGCATCTTGACCCATATGATGGGCGATGGATGATCCCATATCCATCGGTGTTAGACATCAGAGATGGTGTACGGGTGCTCAGTAGAGACTGGGTACACTGGACGGACTCGCCGAGAACTCCCAGATGGTGATATACCACACGTCAGATGGCAGTTCTCCGGTGACACAGGTACAGGGTAGTCTGAAGACCCGAGATCGTCATAGAGTCTTGTGTGATTCCCACTGTGCTTTGATTTCCACCTTACCACGTCCAAGAGGGCGTGCAAAACGGTGGCTTTTGGGTACAGTCCCGAATCATATGGAGGCAATGAGCGATAGGAGGGGATTCGTCTCTCCCGGTATAGGGAGTTGATGTTGTGCTGTGTTCGATTGGCTATAACTGGAAGTCCCTGGCCAGGGCTGATATAGAGATTTACTGGTAAGTGTTACTAGTAGTTTCTCGACCCGTTATGAGCCATACATCGACACGACTTATCGGTTACTGGGGTCTGACGTATACCACCCCTAGACTTGATATGCGACATATCAGACGAACAGACCGGACTGTACGGGAGTGTTACTGGTTGGATTCACAGGAGAACGCACAGGCTAGCTTGTTGATCTTCTGATCGCTCAATACCTGGGTGGCTGTTATGTTTAGCTGACCGCTTGCAGCTTGTGGGTGTTTGATATGATCATCACCTACTACCGGCGTATTGACGATTCTTTAGAGTCCTACACAGAGGTTTCTTGGCTCAGGCGAAACAGAGTAGTGGCACATATGTGATATGCGCAGGAGCGAGAATAATGCGATATGGGATACCGTATTATATTCTCGCGATATATGGATATGAACCGGGTCATCGGATCAAGTGTTGATTCGATGAATCGGTACATGATATATTAGTCGGTAATATTCGATATAGCCGGATCGTCGGATCAAGTGTTGATTTGATGATTTAATATATAATAATATATATGATATATTATTATATTAACTAATATTGGCTTACTTTATTATTTCATTTTCTCAGTGGATGATACATTGATATATATGCGATATATGTTAATTGTATTATTTTCTTTTGTTGCAAATATATAATATATATGTGATATATATTATTGTGACATGATATGATTAATTGTTAAACATGTTTAAGGATGATTAATTGAGGTTAGGGTTTGATTGGGTTTAGTTGCTTCAAGTTCTTTCTAGAAGCAATTTTCTTTTGTCATTTGTAAAGATATTTTGGATGACACATTATTAACTCAACCAAACCCTAACCCTAGTTGTTTCTCTACTTGTTCTCATCCAATCATCCTTGACCATGGTTAATAATTCAATCATATGATTTATATTTCTATTCATCACAAAAGAAAAATTATATTCATTATCTTTTTGATTATCCATTATCTTCTTCTTCTTCTCTCTTGAAGAAGCTCTCTTGATTTTCTTAAGGGATGATAAAATATGAGAAAATGATATAAAAAGAAAGCAAAATCACTACTCTCTCATACTCATCTCATCTAGCCCATGGGATTAGTGTGTTCTATTCTTTAGAGTGAGATAGCTTGAGTTCTTCGAAACCTCGACGTAGATCATCGGAGATTTGGAATACGACAAGCTAGAATGGATCGTTCGAGTCGTGGAGCCTCTCATGAGTCCGGGAGATCGTGGATCGCGGCAAAGGGACTTCTACTCGGAGCTTGTGAAGTGAAGGAGCGGACTACAAAGGTTGTAATCCCTCACACTTAGATAAAAGTTATCTTATTGCATGTTAAACCCTAATAATCTAGCAAAGATCCCGGCTTTGGGTTGTTCGGCATGTCTAAAATTTAATCCGAGCATGTTTGATGCCTTACGAACCTTCACAAGAGTGCCTAGGAACCCTACACACTGTTAGTTATATGTATGCCATAGAGGCCATTACTGTACATTGGATGTATATTGTAGTGGATGCTGGGACATATATAGGAAGGACTTTCTTGCTCGACATGATAGTACGCTATCTGGTTGCTCTTTATCTTAACATGTATACTTTCTGTCTCTCTAATTACATGTTGATAAAGCCCTTAGGATGTGTACTCGACTTCCAAGACTATGATGCAGATCATACTAGTGGGGCCTGGGTAGTCCATGAGTACATCCTTGAAATGTTCCTAGTCGAGGGAATATCGAGACGGGGCATCGATATTCCAGAGTAGACTAGCGCATATCTTCTCGACCCATGCGATGGGCGATGGATGATCCCATATCCATTGGTGTTTGACATCGAAGATGGTATGCGGGTGCTTAGTGAAGACTGGATACACTGAACGGACTCGCCGAGAACTCCCAGATGGTATTATACCTCACGTCAGATGGCAGTTCTCTGGTGACACTGGTACAGCTTAGTCTGTAGACCCGAGATCGTCATAGAGTCTTGTGTGTCTCCCACTGTGCTTTGATTTCCACCCTACCACGGCTCTACTGAGTTGTGCAAACAGGTGGTTTTTGGGTACGGTCCCGATTCACATGGAGGCAATGAGCGATAGGAGGGGATTCGTCTCTCCCGGTATTGGGGGTTGATGTTGTGCTATGCTCGACTGGCCATAACAGGAAATCCCTGGCGAGGGTTGCTGTGATATACTGGTAAGAGTTATCAGTAGTTTCACGAATGTTATGGACCCTACGTCGGCATGACTTATCGAGCTATTGGGGTCTGACGTTTACCACCCCTAGGCGAGATATGCGACATATCAGACGAACAGACCAGACTATACGGTAGTGTTACTGGTCGGATTCGCAGGAGTGTGAGCGGGCTTGCTCGTCGATCTTCTGATCGCTCAATACCCGGGTGGCCGTTACGTTTAGCAGACCGCTTGCGGCTTGCAGATGTTTGATATGATCATCATCTGCTGCCGGCGTATTGACGAGTCTTTAGAGTCCTACACAGAGGTTTCCTAGCTCAAGCGAAACGAAATAGGAGCGCATATGAGATATGTGCGGGACCGAGAATAATGCGTGTATATGATACCGTATTCTATTCTCGCGATCAATGTATCGAATGGTTATATGTGATATAACCTAGTTATCGAATCAAGGATTGATTCGATAAGACGACACATTGGATACTAGCCGGTTATATGCGATATGACCGGATCGTTAAATCAAGTGTTGATTTAATGATTTAATACATAATTATATATTTGATATATTGCTTTGCATTAACTAGTGTCGGTTCACTTTAAATGGATTTTCTCGCACGGATGTGCACATTGTATATTCGATATAGTTTTGTGCACATGATTGTATCATGTTTGATGATACATTCTAGCTTGGTTTTGTGTAAAGTGTTAAACCATGGTTAATTAGTGATTAGGGTTTCTTTTTCATTTACTTAATCATTTATTCATTCCTTTTGTTTATTTTGGAAAAAGAAAAGATAAAGAGATAAGAATGGTTGCTAGTTTTTGTCTTTATTTGAAAGCTTCTTGAAGCTTTGAACTTAGTCCACCATTCTTGTCTTTTATCTAACCCTAACCACTATCTAACCTAAGTTAAGTTTCTACACTAAACCATGGTCCAAGATATGATAAGTATTGTATTTTCTTTTCTATTTTAATTGAAGTTATCATATCTTCTTCTTCATCTTCTTCAACATTGAAGAAAGCTTGCTACTTCAATGGCAAGTCATGAAGTATAGTGAGAAATCCAAAACTAAAGTTTACCCACTTCCTATTTCTTCATCCTCTACCTCTTGCCAAGTAGTAGAGTGTGTTTACTTCACAAGTTTCTTGACTTGGTGAAGTCGGAGCTTGATTTAGCGATGCCTCGACGTAGATCATCTTCGGCACGTCGTCGACGACCTAGCCCGCTTCTTCTCCGATGAAACTGACACAAGAGCCCGGATTTCGGAATTGTACAGCGGAGATGACTTCTTCATGGAGCTATGGAGGTGGACAAACGGATCTACAAAGGTTGTATTTCCGTATTCTCATTAGCTAAGTTGTAGCTTGTTTTGTTTTCGCCTAAATATCTAGTAAACGATCCGTAGTCGGGTTTGTAGGCACCCGTAAATTTTTATTTGTGCATGTTTGATCACTTGTGAGACTTAACTAGAGTGCCTAGGAACCCTACAGTGGTATCAGAGCCTAGCTAGAGCCGTAGGCGAAGCGTAGACGGAGTTTGAAGTCCGATCGAACCGAAATCCGATCTCCAAATTGCTCTCTGTACTTTTTTGTAAAATGTGGATTTTTGCAAATTAAAAATATGCAGAAAAATTAGCAGGTAAATATAAGAATTACGGTGCAAAAATTACCTAATGATCCCTCAAAAGTGCGGCGGAACCGCGGCATTAGCGTGCTAATGCGGCCCTTCCGCCGCCGTTTTGTCTTATTAGGCACTCAATTTTGCACAGTAACTCCTATTTTTCAGTGCTGGTTTTCCTGGGAATATTTAAACTGAACTCAAGAGTTGAGTTGTTCTGAGTTGTTTTGGGAATCATTGTTTCGATCGGAAAGTCTAATTCTGTCTATGTGTTTTCCGGATAGTTTTTTTTTTGAACATGTTGAAAAGTTCGACCGGATATAAATACCCAATTTTTCCCCTGTTGGGAAATTTCCAAGTGTTGGATTTTTCCGTGGTTTAAAGAGATTCTAAGTAGTGCAAGTAACGCGATGGACCCTCTAGAAGACAACAAACCATAACTCGATTATGTGACCGTCTTGAACTGCCCTTTGAACCTTCGGGTTTGGGGCAGTACGGCGTGCCACATGTGAGGCGTTGGCTTGACCCTTCTACGGCTGGACCGTTGGTACTGAGGCACGAAGTGAATGCCTTTGAACTTGTTTCATGTGTTGGACTGTATCGGGAAAACTTGGGTGTTCGATTGTTCGATCGGAAAGTTTGACATTTTCTAATTATCTGGAATGGGATACAATAATTGGAATTCACAAAAAGTTATGTGATAACTTAATGAATGTTATAAACATAGCACTTTAGTCTCACTTGATCGGTTGCCACGGAATTTTGATGTGATCAAAAGTCCGTCGCAATCACGTAGCGTACGCGGATATTCGCCGGGTAAACTTAATAGACAGCCTCACTCCATAACCCCGACCAAGTGACTGTAGGAGAACCCCGTCGCCGAAAGCATCCGTCCGGGTGCTCGCGGCAGCGGTGTTCCGCCTTGGTGCACTTCGTCGACGGTATTGGGAGTGCGGCCGCCTACTGAAGTTTGCGACGAGCATTCGATCAAAATGTCGGGAATCCTGTTGAATTGCCCGACTAGATATTGAAAAGTGTTTTCGATAATGAGACTAAAGTGCGGGGTTTATAATTGTTAGGCATGCGATGTCTAAGTAATTCATTTGGTCAGGCATGCGATGTCTGAGGTGGTTGCGGATTCCAACTGTTGTAGTTTTATACATTCTTTTCTGTGACCGTAAGTGTAATATGTGATATCGCCGGTTTCGTTGCTATATGTCAACAACAATTGGAATGCGCATATTTACTTACGTTGATGACATGTGATGTTATGTGTTGCTGGATATGTTATATTGGATCGTCGTGTTTGAATAGCCGGGGGTTTTTATGTGAGATGAGTGTTTTTTCATTTTCATTCATGTAAAAACTTGTATGTAATATTCTTTTATTGGGGCGCTTCCTGGTTGCGGAAGTAGTCACCGTTTGTATATTATTTACTTTTCTGCACTAGGATAGACCCAAGGAGGGGAGCACTAGTAACCGGGTTCTAGGGTCCAGAGGGAGACCAACTCGAGGAGTCGAGTCCGGGTCTCCTAACCCTAGAATTGGTAGGGTTGCTTGCCGCTCTCGTAGGGGTCTAGGGGTGTGGGATTGGCTATTCATCACGACCGTGGAATCCGTGTTTTATACTGGCTCGTATTGAAAACACGGACGTCCTAGTATATCCAATATTTCATATGTTTCTTCTGCTGTGTTTTATCTGAGATCATGCGATGTTCTGTGGCAGATATTATATATAGTATATATGATATATTATATAGACGTTGCTTATGTTTTACACCCGCGCTAGCCCTTCCCCGCTCTGCCGTTAGTTACCTAACCTAACGGTGCACGAGGGGACATCGAGGCGAATGCGGATGGCATAAGTGTACGTCATATCTATCTGTGATGTTTAGGTAATTTAATTGATGGGATATTCATTAATGAGATTAATGAAAGAAAATAAACCTATTTGATGTTGTGGAATCGAATTTCAAAATAAAACAGGTAGCTACAGTTCTTGCTTTGCATCGTGGTGTTCCTTGTAGAACATCCTGCACCTTATTCGATAGGGAAAGGACCGAGATCCCTTCACCGGGAGTGACTCCTTTAGCATTAACTGGCAGATGCTACAACCCTCGGTTTGTCTTTGATCGCTTCTATAGTTTACGCTTTGCACAGTGATATATATGATATATCCCGCACCTCATTCGACGAGGAAAGGGCCGACGATCCCTTCACCGGGAGTGACCCCTTTAGCAAAACTAGAAAAGCTTCAAAAACATTCCATTTAAAAACCATTTGATTCCGCAACGAGATCAAGTTCAAAGCGTTAAAGGTTTCCACAAAAACCAGTCGCAACCCTCCGTCATTTTAGGAAGTAGAGTACTTAGTATTCGTGCTGTGTTTGTTGACCATAGTCAAGGCACAGTGTACGGTAGCTAAGTGATGTCTTCCTACACCGCATATGATACGATTAGTTAGGACAGTCGCGTGACTTTGTTGACCTTAGTTAAGGGTCATGTGGGTGGGTCTAATTAATCACGAAATGACGGGTAGAACTTGACTAGTACTTATGATTTGTTGACCATAGTTAAGGTCATAGGTGCTAGGGGTAAAAACCATTATCGGGAGTTTCAAGTGTTGGAATTTGCAATGAGATTGCATACCTTCTATGTGATAGTTGGATCTCGATACCCACTGCGAGTAAGAGTTACTCCTGGGAGAGTTTTATACATTACAATTAGCCGATCAAGTAGGTGTCTAGAAAGGTGTCAACGGGGTTACGCCTCTGGGAAAACGAGGTTTACATTAATTAGGTTCGTGCGAAAGCACGGGGGACCTCCCTCAAAGTACCGACACTGGCCTGGCTGAAAGATTGGCGAACCTGTAGTGTGTAATTAATCCCGGCTAGTCTTTCCTTTTAGGGTTTGAAGGAAGATTTGATAAAAAGCAGTGGGAGCCATCCTGATTAGATAAAATATATAACCAATCTGATCTTGCAAGAGCGCACGCAGAGTGTTTTCTTCTCTCTCTCTCCTGGTAGCGACCATATCACGCCTTAATCAAGATAATAAAACGAAATATTGACCGAACCCGCTTGTTATACTGAGCTGGGGAACGTTGGTCCCGCTCCACTTTATAATTGTTATAAGACAGAGCAGGAAATTGGGGAATACCGGATTTCCCGTGCCGCCCAAACGATGAGAGTGCATGCTGATGCATCATCTTCGGGTGTGTTCATTATACAGAACTGTTTCTCAGTATCCTCTACATCCTACGTATATGATACCGGATCAGGATCCCAGATATGTAAGATGTTACATAGGGCTACAAAAGGGTAGAAAAACTGAGAACGGGTGAAAAGTTTCATGAGGCAGAAAACGGGGCAAGTGTTGCAGCCAAGTCTGTTGGTCACTGTCACCCTGTATTGTAATACATTGATTCTGAACGAATGTTATTAGATACCGAACCTGATATACAAAATCATATCAGTCTCTTTATCAGTAAAGAAATGATAAAATTTTGTATTGTTGGATAATGTTTTGAACATTTCCTATATCAAAAGTTGATCGGTTCAGGCACGTTATCTAAAAGCATTGAAGTTCTAAATCAAACTACAGTTCTTAGTATACAGAACACACACAAGAAGAAGAGTTCAAAAATGAACGAATCCTTCTTAAGGCATTGTAGACTAGGTCACATCGATGCGACCCGACTGGCTGAAGTTACATTTTAGATGCATATTTAAATCAGTTTGAATTTACATCTTGTGAAACTTGCCATTCATGTCACAAAGATTAGATGACCATAGCTCTGTTTATAAGAAACAGAGAAAGAGTTAGTAAACCCTTGGGACTGATACATGATGATGTACGTAAAGTCTCCTGTCTACACATGCCAGGACTGGTTCTTTATACTTCATTATATTCTCTGATAATCTCTCAAGATTCAGTCATATGTTCCTGTTGAAACATAAGTCCGAACCTTTTGAGGTATTCACAGAATATAAGTTAGAAGTAGAGGACCAATAACTGGGTATAAGTATTATGTCCTATGATGAGATCAGGGAGGAGAATACTTGTGCATGGCATTCCTGGACTATTCTAAAAGAAAATGAATTTCTCTCTCAGCATTACTCCTCCGTATAAACCATAGCACGATGGTGTATCGGGGCAGAGCAATCACACCCTATATGATAAGGTGTGCTCTATGATGAGTACTACTGAGTTACCTATTTCCTTTTTAGGGGTTATGCACTTGAGAAGCTGCATACCTATTGAATTAGGTTTGAATCAAATCAATGCCTACCACTCCATATAAGATATGGTGTGGGAAGATCCTATCTCTTAAGTAAGTTAAGATTTGAGATTGTCCGGCCTATGTCAAAAGCAAAATCCGGACAAGATCGAGGCAAGGTCAGTTCTGTAGAACTGGAAAGGTTCCAGCTGTACAAAACTGCTAATGATTTGACAGAACCAAAGGATTCAATAGTTCCCGACGAACCTCAGCCTCTCCGCCGATCTAGTAGGGTTCCTCATCCGCCTGAGAGATACCTCGGTTTCTCGATGACAGTGGGAGCAAGGATTGCATCATGAGATGATGACCCAACTAGTTTCGAACAGGCCATCAAGAGTAGGGACTCTGTAAGAATGGCTGGATGCTTAGCAATCTGAGATGGAATCCATGTACACCAGCAAAGTATGGACTTTAGCTGCTATATCTGAAGGGTTAAATCCCCATCAGGAGCAAGTATATCTTGAGAAGATTACTTGGTGTAGATGGAAAAGTTGAGACTTTCAAAGCTAGACTTGTTAAAAGTTTGCATCATTTACCAGGTTTGGATCATGATGAAACCTTTTTCCAAGTAGCTATGCTTAAGTCTATCCAGATTCTACTTGCCACGGCTACATACCATGACTGCGATATCTGGTGGTTGGGTGCCATGACTGCTTTTCTAAATGTTGTTTTAGAAGAGTGCGTCTATAAGTACACGGCCAGAGGGCTTCGTAGACAGTGGGAGCAGCGGAAACGTGTGCATGATGCTTTATAGGATTAAAGCAGGCATCGCGGAGTTGGAACATCTGTTTTGATGGATTAGTCAAAGAGTTTGATATCATCAAAATGGTAGATGAACCTTGTATAAACAAAAAGGTAGTAGGGAGTATGGTGGTGATCCTCGTAGAGTACGTGGATGACATACTCTTGATAAGAAAGGAGTTTCTTATGGTACGCTCGATCAATCTCCGCTTATCACAATGATTCTCCACATAGGATCAAAGTGATAACTACTAAATCCTGGATTTTGGATCTATGAGATAGATCTAAAGGGATATTAGGGTTCTCACTAGGTATAGTGAGATGGTATCAATCGATCCTGGGAAGAATCACTGGAAGTGTTCCAGGGTGATAAAAACGACTGAATGTCAGTCGCAGGCATTGTCTTTAACCTCAGTAAAGGGACGGTATGTTGGAAGAGTTCCAAGCTAGATACCGTGGCAAACTAGACGATAAAGGCTGGTAACATCACTATTAAAGATACTATCAAAGAGGCTGTTTGGGTGTATATTGGTTCATGAGATGAACTAGGTTCCTGCCATTGTATGACAATGGAAGCGTGGTTTCGACCCTGGAACCCTGGTCCCATCAGTGACCCAGACAAATTCTGAGGAAGCATCACCTGATCATGGAGATAGTTGATCTCCAGGGTGATCGAGGTTAGGAGAGTAGACTCAGAGGACAACACGGCGGATCCACTCACGAAGGCCTTTTTCCCAAAGAGAGACTTTTAGGGGATGGTTGAGTATGTGATACTGCAACCACTGCTACAGATGGCCCTAGTGCAAGTGGGAGATTGTTAGTTATATGTATGCCCTAGAGGCCATTACTGTACATTGGATGTATATTGTAGTGGATGCTGGGACATATATAGGAAGGACTTTCTTGCTCGACATGATAGTACGCTATCTGGTTGCTCTTTATCTTAACATGTATACTTTCTGTCTCTCTGATTACATGTTGATAAAGCCCTTAGGATGTGTACTCGACTTCCAGGACTATGATGCAGATCATACTAGTGGGGCCTGGGTAGTCCATGAGTACATCCTTGAAATGTTCCTAGTCGAGGGAATATCGAGACGGGGCATCGATATTCCAGAGTAGACTAGCGCATATCTTCTCGACCCATGCGATGGGCGATGGATGATCCCATATCCATTGGTGTTTGACATCGAAGATGGTATGCGGGTGCTTAGTGAAGACTGGGTACACTGAACGGACTCGCCGAGAACTCCCAGATGGTATTATACCTCACGTCAGATGGCAGTTCTCTGGTGACACTGGTACAGCTTAGTCTGTAGACCCGAGATCGTCATAGAGTCTTGTGTGTCTCCCACTGTGCTTTGATTTCCACCCTACCACGGCTCTACTGAGTTGTGCAAACAGGTGGTTTTTGGGTACGGTCCCGATTCACATGGAGGCAATGAGCGATAGGAGGGGATTCGTCTCTCCCGGTATTGGGGGTTGATGTTGTGCTATGCTCGACTGGCCATAACAGGAAATCCCTGGCGAGGGTTGCTGTGATATACTGGTAAGAGTTATCAGTAGTTTCACGAATGTTATGGACCCTACGTCGGCATGACTTATCGAGCTATTGGGGTCTGACGTTTACCACCCCTAGGCGAGATATGCGACATATCAGACGAACAGACCAGACTATACGGTAGTGTTACTGGTCGGATTCGCAGGAGTGTGAGCGGGCTTGCTCGTCGATCTTCTGATCGCTCAATACCCGGGTGGCCGTTACGTTTAGCAGACCGCTTGCGGCTTGCAGATGTTTGATATGATCATCATCTGCTGCCGGCGTATTGACGAGTCTTTAGAGTCTTACACAGAGGTTTCCTAGCTCAAGCGAAACGAAATAGGAGCGCATATGAGATATGTGCGGGACCGAGAATAATGCGTGTATATGATACCGTATTCTATTCTCGCGATCAATGTATCGAATGGTTATATGTGATATAACCTAGTTATCGAATCAAGGATTGATTCGATAAGCCGACACATTGGATACTAGCCGGTTATATGCGATATGACCGGATCGTTAAATCAAGTGTTGATTTAATGATTTAATACATAATTATATATTTGATATATTGCTTTGCATTAACTAGTGTCGGTTCACTTTAAATGGATTTTCTCGCGCGGATGTGCACATTGTATATTCGATATAGTTTTGTGCACATGATTGTATCATGTTTGATGATACATTCTAGCTTGGTTTTGTGTAAAGTGTTAAACCATGGTTAATTAGTGATTAGGGTTTCTTTTTCATTTACTTAATCATTTATTCATTCCTTTTGTTTATTTTGGAAAAAGAAAAGATAAAGAGATAAGAATGGTTGCTAGTTTTTGTCTTTATTTGAAAGCTTCTTGAAGCTTTGAACTTAGTCCACCATTCTTGTCTTTTATCTAACCCTAACCACTATCTAACCTAAGTTAAGTCTCTACACTAAACCATGGTCCAAGATATGATAAGTATTGTATTTTCTTTTCTATTTTAATTGAAGTTATCATACCTTCTTCTTCATCTTCTTCAACATTGAAGAAAGCTTGCTACTTCAATGGCAAGTCATGAAGTATAGTGAGAAATCCAAAACTAAAGTTTACCCACTTCCTATTTCTTCATCCTCTACCTCTTGCCAAGTAGTAGAGTGTGTTTACTTCACAAGTTTCTTGACTTGGTGAAGTCGGAGCTTGATTTAGCGATGCCTCGACGTAGATCATCTTCGGCACGTCGTCGACGACCTAGCCCGCTTCTTCTCCGATGAAACTGACACAAGAGCCCGGATTTCGGAATTGTACAGCGGAGATGACTTCTTCATGGAGCTATGGAGGTGGACAAACGGATCTACAAAGGTTGTATTTCCGTATTCTCATTAGCTAAGTTGTAGCTTGTTTTGTTTTCGCCTAAATATCTAGTAAACGATCCGTAGTCGGGTTTGTAGGCACCCGTAAATTTTTATTTGTGCATGTTTGATCACTTGTGAGACTTAACTAGAGTGCCTAGGAACCCTACACACACGGCATATCTGTGCCCCACAGCGACCCACTGGTGATCGTAGCGTGAATTCACCGATACGAGGTCCACCGAATACTCATCGATTCAGGCAGCTCGGCGGACATCCTCTTCCACGATTGTTTTCTGCGGATGGGGCTAGCCCCAGCGGACTTGAGGCCGACCTCCCACGTCCTCTCGGGATTCACCAACCACTCCATCCCGGCGCAAGGAGTGGTCACCCTGCATTTCACGATCGGGGAGCCCGGCCACACGCGCATGCTGCCGGTAGACTTTATTGTGGCTAGGGTCCCCTCGGCATACAACGTCCTCCTCGGTCGGCCGACTCTGAACTCCCTCCAGGCCCAGATCTCGACGTACCACATGGCGATAAAATTCCCCCTCGACCAAGGTGGGGTGGGCAGGGCCTACGGGAGCTAACGGCTCGCGGAGGTGGGTCTGGCAGAAGCATCTTCCCCCGAGCAGCACGTTGATAGCGCCGATGCATGAGACGACATGGAGGGGTCCCTAGACACCAGGGACGAGCGGAAGGAGGTTCGTGGGGCACCGATCGAGCCGCTGACCTAGGTGCCCTTAGCGGAAGGAGACCCAGGGAAGACCGTCCAGGTCGGGTCACTGCTGACGAGAACCCAGCGGGATGACCTGACCGGGTTCCTACGGAGCAATTCCCACGTCTTCGCCTGGGCCCCAGCCGACATGCCTGGGATCGACCCCAAAATCATCTCCCACAAGCTCTGGGTGGATCCTGTGGCCCGACCCGTCAGGCAGAAAAAGAGATGCTTCGCCCCGCTCAAACAAAAGGCCATCGAGGAAGAAGTTGATCGACTCCTCGCTGCCAACTTCATCAGGAACGTGTCCTACTCGGAATGGCTGGCCAACGTGGTCCTCGTCAAGAAATCGAATGGGAAGTGGCTTATGTGCGTCAACTTCACCGACCTCAACAAGGCTTGCCCCAAGGACAACTTCCCGCTTCCCCGCATAGACTAGCTCGTCGACAACTCGGCCGGGCACGAGCTCCTGAGCTTCATGGACGCTTTCTCCGGCTACAACCAAATCCGAATGAACCCTGACGACAAAGATATGACCGCGTTCACGACGGACCGGGGGGTGTACTGCTACAGAGTGATGCCCTTCGGCCTTAAGAATGCCGGGGACACATACCAGAGGCTGGTCAACCGCATGTTCAAGCCGCAGATCGGTAGAAACATGGAGGTCTACGTCGACGACATGCTCGTTAAGTCCGTCTCATCGGCCGACCATGTCAAGGACCTGGGCGAGGCGTTTGAGGTGCTCCGTAAGTTCAACATGAAGCTGAACCCCGCCAAGTGCGCGTTCGGAGTGACCGTAGAGAAATTCCTCGGGTTCATGGTCACTCACCGCGGGATTGAAGCTAACCCGGAGAAGATCGACGCCATCCTGAACATGACTGCACCCCGGACCAACGTCGAAATCATGCGGCTCACAGGGCGAATCGCTGCTCTGAGCCGTTTCATGTCCAGGTCGGGGGAGAAGTGCCTCCCGTTCTTCAAGGCGCTGAGGAAAATCCCGAGGTTCGAGTGGCCGGAGGATTCCCAAGCCCCCTTCGACCAGTTGAAGAGGCACCTCGCAACGCCACCCTTACTCACCCGGCCCGTGGAAGGGGACGAGCTGTCGCTGTACCTGGCGGTATCCGACCAAGTAGCAGGGTCGGTGCTCGTCCGAGAGGCCGAGGGGGTGCAGAGGCCAGTGTATTATGTAAGCCATGTATTCAAAGACGCGGAGACGAGATACCCCGCCATAGAGAAGATCGTCCTGGTCCTCGTGGTAACCTCGCGGAAGCTGCGACACTACTTCCAGGCACACACCATCATCGTCCTCACCGAGGGCCCCTTGGGGGCTATCCTGGCATCGCCAGAATCCTCTGGCCGCCTAGAGAAATGGAGATGGGAGCTGTCTTAATTCGACATAAGGTATCGCCCGAGGCAAGCCATCAAGGCGCAGGCCCTGGCCGATTTCGTCGTCGAATGCACCATCCCCAGCAGGAAGCCGGATCCCGTGCCGCCCCTCGCGGCCCGGCATCCCGACCAGCAAAGCCGTGGATCAGCCCCGGAGTGGATCATCTACGTCGACGGGTCTTCCATCGAGGAAGGCTGCGGTGCCGGCCTCATTATCCGAGGACCGAATGAACCCGAGATGGAGTATTTCTTGAGGCTCGGTTTCAAAGCATCAAACAACGCAGCGGAGTACGAAGCCCTCCTAGCCGGACTGCGCATGGCCGTCGGGCTGGGGCTGAAGGTCGTCCGGGTCCGCAGCGACTCGGCCATGGTCGTCGGCCAAGTAACCGGCCGCTTTGAGGCTCAGGAGCCCCTAATGATGAAATACCTAGACGAGGTGAGAAAGCTCCGAAGGAACTTCGACGAAATCCAGGTGGAACAAATACCCAGACAAATGAATACTCAAGCAGACGCACTGAGCAAGTTGGCTTCATCATACTTGGACAGCAACAGGCGCTCAATACACTTCGAAACCTTGGCCCGACCAAGCGTTGAAGACGAGGCAGCGACGCTCCAAGTGTACGCAACACAGGAGAATGACCCAGATTGGAGGAAGCACCTCGTGAAATTCCTGAAAGAAGGCACGCTCCCGGAAGACAGGGCAGCCGCCCGCTGCCTCCGGGCCAGAGCCACCCACTTCGTCTGGAGCAACGGGAACCTCTATAAGAAGGCTTTCACTCAGCCCCTGCTCCGGTGCGTTGACCTCCACGAGGCCGACTACGTCCTGCGGGAAATCCATGAAGGGGTGGGCGGCGCACACCAGGGGGCTCGAACCTTGACCCAAAAGGCACTACTCTATGGGTACTATTGGCCCACCATGCACGAAGATGCCCTGAAACTGGTCAGGAGGTGTAAAAGCTGCCAACTCCACGGCAATATCCCCCGCCTCTCGGCGACCGAGCTAATGGCCCTGGCGTCCCCGTGGCCATTCGCCCAATGGGGATTGGATATGATCGGCCAGTTTCCTACAGGGATTGGCGGACATAAGTACGTCCTCGTCGCGGTGGAGCTAATGGCCCTCTCCTGGCGCAGGTCGTGTTGCAAGATCTCGATCTCCGAAGGAAACGCCCCCATTGGCCTCGGGGCGTGGAACGCTCCCTCGGTCTCCATGCGAACGGCGAGGGCGCAGTGCTGAAGAACCTGATAGAAAGCCAATGAGAAACCAAGGAAAGGCATACCGAGGCGAATGCGTGCAGAAGGATTCATACCTGGACCGCCCCCTGGGCCATGGCCTCCTATTGATCCCTCAAGGAGCCACACGGGAGCCTTCCCCCAGCCGATTCCTCCATCTCGGCGAGCAGACCAGTGGCAACGGAGAGCCCAGAAGGAACAGTGAAGACGGAGCCCCCTTCCCGCACGGGAATCCCTTCGGAGTCCTTCGACGGCAGCGTATGAGAAACCGTCCTTTTCCTCTTAGAAAGGGGCCGGCCCTCGCCCTTCCTCCCGTCACCAGTCTGAGACTCGGGTGACGGCTGACGACTCCGGCCGCCGCCAGGAAAGCTCCCAGGTGCCGCTGACGAGTTGGACAGTCCGGCCGTCGGCGGAGAATCAGGCGGAGGGCGCAAGTTAGCCGTGGGCTCGGCAACCCCACTGGCTTCCCCTCGGCGCGAGCTGCCCAAAAAATGGGAACGAACCATGTCTCGCGAAGGAGGGAGAACGCCGAGCGATAGTGACTCGAGGAAGGAAAGAGATGAAAGGTTGGGGGACCTGGGGCGGGCCTCGCAACCGTTTTATCGCCGCATCTAACGGCGCCCGTCAACTCCCGCCGAAACGAATCCTCACGATCGGCGGCTTCGATCGACCCACGTGTCGGCCCGCTTACGTCACATCGGCCAGTCGCCCTTCGACACGTGGACCATTGCTTAAGTCACATAGCGCTCAAACTGACACACCCCTTTTAAGGTGCGGAGACCCCGCCTCGTTTCGCTAGCAGAAAAGACGACCAATGGACCGAAGGCTCGTCCCGACGAAACCGTAGGAGGGATCTCGCCTCAGGAGGCCCGGCAGTCCACTCCTGGCCCAACCACTATCTGGTCGGGACAAGAGTGGGGGGTTAATGATAATGCTCGATATTGGAGACCTCCAGGATCATGACACGTGGCAGATGATGTGTCCCAGGACTCAGAGGAAAGGGCCTACAGGGGCCGACGAGGCCACCCGGAGCCCGACCTGCAAGCACAAACTGGCCCGCCTCGGGGCCCCCTGAAAATCAGCCTCCTCGGCCATTCAGCTCGCCTCGAGCCGCCATAGGACCAAGACTCCTCGACCTCCCTGCTCGCCCCCGAGCTCCCTGCCAAGACCGTCTCCCTCGGCCCTCCGACCAACTCCACCACTCGCGGGCGTAACCGCCGCTCCGCGAATCTCTCCATGCGTGGATTCCACGCCAGCAACATCCCACGTTCCACGCCACCACGATCCCCATTAGTAGGCGATCCGCTCTCTACGCCGGCATGACGTCGGGAGCGTAACTGCCGGCGAGATTCTCGCACCCGCTGATGCGTGTCACCACCGCTATATAAACCCCCATCACGGAGGGGTCAAGTAAGCCATTCTTTACACTTACGCCTTTACTCTGTTCGAATATTGTCACTGACTTGAGCGTCGGAGGGTCCTCGGTGGTATCAAACCACCCCGGGACCTCTTTGCAGGTACACGGCGGCAGCCTTCTCATCCCACTTTGTCCTCTCAAAACCCATTGAGACCCACACGCAACGAAGAACAATCAACTCAGTTCATCTTGAGATCAACGGAAGACAACATCTGACGGAGGCCTGGAAAGGAGCTCCATCAAGGTTTATAGATGGTTTTGAGGGTAGTGCAAGATGGTAGTGAGATGGTGAAGGAGTTGGAAGGAGGAGGAGAAGATGAAGAATGAGGTAAAGAAAAAGGATGAAGGGAGAAGGGTCTAGCAACCATACATCTCTCTTATTTTCTCACTATCTCTTCTTATAAATACAAATCACATCTATGCCCCCCCCCCCCCCCCCCTCTCTCTCTCCCCTCCCATTTTCCTTTTCCTTTTTCTTTTCTCTTTTTCTTTTAAAAACAATCCAAACAACAACAAATACAAATGAAACCAAACATGCAACAAATGAAATGTGTCATGGCACATCAAACATGGTTAACCAAAAATGGATTTGGTTTAATGCAAAATTAGTAATATACTAATCAAGTTTAACATAACTTGTATGTAAATAATTGTATAATAATTTATAAAATGTCTAAAACCAACAAATGCCTTCATATTAATATCCCAATATTTTCCAAAATATAGGTATATAATTATACCATTCTACGAAAACTCAACTCCATACTTGTATGGTTTTCGTAAAATTTATTATTTTATTATTTAGATTCCAAAAATAATATTTTATACTTTTGAAATGTTACACTTGGACCGCGACCAAACGGTCAATCTCACTGGGAATATATTTCACCTCAGCATTCTTCAAGGCCTAATGCTTCCGTTAGGCCAATTCATTCTACAAGCTCAAGTTCACAACCTGCCACCAGAACCAAGCTTGTCCAATGATCTTCAATCAATTTCCTCATCTGGTGTTTCTATTGCTGAACCAAATCAACTTGAAACTACAAACTCAGTTCGAATTAGTTCAGGTCAACCACTCATTCATATGGTGACACGTTCCAAGGATGGTACTCTTCCTCGTCCGAAATTTCCAGGGATAAACAAACATCCGGTTGCTTATATTGTTCAACGCAATCTTCATGAGCCGGCATGCTATAGCAAGGCACAAAAAGATCCACGATGGAGGGAAGCTATGTCCGATGACTATAATGCTCTGATCAGCAACGACATATAGAATCTTGTTCATCCGTTATCCTCGCAACATGTTATTGGATGCAAGTTGATATTTCGTATCAAGCACAAATCCGATGGTTCTGTTGATCATTTTAAAGCCTGTCTTGTTACCAAAGGATTCAACCAAAAAGAAGGAATTGATTACGAGGAAACTTTCAGCCCCGTGGTCAAACCTGTAACCATTAGAACTGTTCTTACTATTGCTGTATCTGTAAGTTGGTCTCTATGCCAATTAGATGTTAAAAATGCATTTTTGCATGGGCATCTTTCTGAAGAGGTTTACATGAAGCGGCCTCTTGGATTTGTTGATTCGACTCGTCCAAATTATGTCTGTCGCCTTCACCGATCTCTTTATGGACTCAAACAAGCGCTATGAGCTTGGTACACTCGCTTAAGTTCTTTTCTTTAGCAACTTGGATTTCAAGGTTCAAGGTTATACACATCTCTTTTTATCAAAAAAGATGCCGACTACATTATATTCCTCCTCGTCTACGATAGATAACATCATTCTTACAGGTCGTCCTCGAGCTCAACTAGATGATCTACTTCATGAACTTGGAAGAGAATTTTCAATGAAAGATTTGGGTCCACTCTTTTACTCTCTTGGAATTGAAGCCTCCCACACCACTTCAGGTATCCTCTTGAATCGATCTAAGTATATATTTGATCTTCTACATAAATAAAAAATGGAGGAATCCAAGCTTATACCAAATCCTGCTTCTAGTGAGTCGAAATTATCTTCAATTGATGGTTCTGCATACTCTGATCCAACTCAATCGTAGCGTTGTGGGAGCACTTCAATATTCAACTCTTACCAGACCCAACATCGCTTATGCTATCAATCAAGTCTACCAACATATGTACAAGCCGACGAAGACACATTGGACAACAGTTAAGCGAATTCTACGGTACCTGAAACATACTATCAATCATGGGTTTCATATAACTAAATCATCATCATTGCAACTCTATGCATTTTCTGATGTGGATTGGGCCGGAGACGTAGATGATCGACGATCAGTGAGTGGCTTTAGCATATTTCTTGGTCCAAACTTATTATCATGGAGCTCCAAAAAGCAACGTATAGTTTCTCGTTCAAGCACCGAATCTGAGTACAAGGGCCTTGCTAATGCAACCGCTGAGCTAATGTGGATTGAATCACTACCACGAGAGCTTGGGGTTAATTTACATCAACCATCATTTCTTTGGTGTGATAATATTTCAGCAATTTATCTCACTGCAAACCCGATATATCATGGTCGTACAAAACATGTCGAAATCGATTTTCATTTTGTTCACGAACGAGTGGCACGTAAGCAACTAAATGTTCGGTTTATCTCATCCGCTGACCAAGTGGCCAATATTTTCACAAAAGGCTCGACTTCCAAGTGGTTTTGCTGGCTTCGTTCCAAGCTAATGGTTCGAGATTCGACCGTTAGCTTGTGGGAGGATGTTAGAGAATCCCACAATACAAGAAACAAACTAGATCTAGATCAAGAAACAAACTCAAAAATCATAGGTGGTTGATATGCATCATAACTACTCAGTTTATTTGTCGTAACAAGAATACCTTATTGATATGCATCTTGTAACAACTATTATTGATATATAATGAATACCTCATCAAAATTACAATTAGTTTTGTATGAGGTGAAGAAGGCAGAGACCATTCTCACATTATCAAATATATCGATATAGCAAATCACCAAAGAGCAATAACTGCTCGCAATAAAGGAACTGGCCCAAACAGAATCCACCACGAACCGCTCAAAAGGATGCACCACACAACCCGTTCAAATCTTCATCATGGCTCTACGGATAATGTTGTTGACCTTATTGGGAAACATCTACCCATCTTAGTTTTGATATTGGACAAAATACTATTTAATTATTTTACACAGCGACGATACTTATAGTTGAGTTTTATATTTTCAGTGTGAGAGACATAATAGGTAAAACTATATTGAAGAAAAAGAATAAGTATAGCGATATCAAAGAGCAAAAGGATATGAATATGAATTCACAAGACATACAGATGAAGAAATCAAAAGAACGAGCTTTGGTGATATCATAGAGAAAAAGGGACATGGCTAGAATGGATCATCAAAATGAATTGTTAAAGAATCAAAGGAATATGGATATAGAGTTGAATACTCAAGTGACTCAGAGAACATGCCTTAATTGAGTAAAAAACATGTATTTTCTTTTGTATTGAGTCGTAAGTATTTCGTATGAGTCATACAGTTTTAAAAGTCTTCTAAATTCTCTATATAATTGATATATCAGTTCTTGAGCCAGCTCATGTCCTGATGAGCCGTTTCACAAGTCATTTGATCCTTCCTTTCACTTCATATATCCTTGAGCCGGCTTATGTCCTAATGAGCCGTCTCAAGTGGATTCCCTGCAACTCCAATTTTTCTTTGTTGACATGCGACATGTCATATTGCTTTGAGCCGGCTCAACCTTGGTCTTGAGACGGCTCATGCTCTTTTTGAGCAGGCTCAATATACTGTCTACACTTGATGATTTTACACTGTTGGTATGAGACGGTTTATACTTATTTGAGCCGGCTCAACTGATAATCGTTTGAAATCCCTGAAATTATTCTTGACCAATTTATTTCTTGTTTTATGGGACTCTTTCCCAATTCTTTATATACTGTCTTGGTCGAATTAAACTATAACAATTCTATAGATTTTCTATCATCTCTCTTGCTCTCAATTGTCATCATCATCTTTCAAGTTTTCGAAACCCTATATCTGAAGGGTTACGGTAGCGCTCCGGCCAACTTCCGTGGCCAAATGCGGAACAAAAATTTTATAACGATATGAAACTTGGCGCTAGAATAAACCTAAACCGGATCTTTAACCATAAACCTAATTAGCATGTTAGGGTTCTATCTACTATGATAGAATGTATATCTAAAGAAAACAAGTCTTTCGGGTCTTCGATTCTCTCCTTAGGTTCTTCGATGGAAGTATTGATTGAGCTTGAATTTCGGCCTCCTTGTGTCAACGATGATCCACCCGAGAATTCCAACCTTAAGCTAATCCTCCAAGTTGAGGTAACTAGAATACTTAGCTTGCTAATATAAGTAAACTAGAGTGAGTAGAGTGTGATTTAGAGTGGCTAAGTCTTATTAACCCTTGATTATTAACACATGATACACTAGGATTTGAGAGAGGAAGAAGGAGAGAGCAAGCTTGAAGAAAGAGAAAGTATTTGTGATAATGATAATAAAAAATGGAATGGCTATCTTTTATATGACCTCAAGCATGGCATGAAAATATCTCACCAAAATATCTAGGTCCAAAAATATCTTATCAAAATATCTAAGGTCAACAAGTCAAGCCAAGTTAAAAGGTCAACCCAAGTAGCCATGCCATATATAATTATCATTTATCAAAAATAATAAATTCTTTTCTTCACCTCATTTTTGTTTTGACCAAGTCAATGGTCAAAAGCTCTAATGAGGTGTCTCTTTCTATACCTCCTCTCATCCGTATATACATACCCGCATCCGTGTTTCGAGAAATATGAATACAATGAGACGAAGCTAATCCAATAATCAAATATTAGGATCCGGCTTAAACCAAAGCCCACTAGTATTGTCCACTCGAACACCACACGCGCACAAGTACACGTATGTGATCGAACCCTGTCGTAAAACTATACGAACTCTACTCGTTTCGCCTGAAGCTGGGAAACCCTCTATGTGGGACTCTAAAGGCTCGACAGTAATCTGGCAGTGTGTTTAAATACAAGCACGTCAGCGGCACTAGCTGTGCGTAACGGCTACTCAGCTATCTGTCGATAAGAATGTCGACGAGCAAGCTCATCCAAACTCTTACTGAGCCTATCTATGATAATCTCCGTACAGTCATGTCTGTTCGTCTAAGAGTATCGCATATCGGGCCTAGGGGGTAGTAAAATGTCAGGCCCCTAATAGGGGTATAAGTCATGTCATAGTGTATCCCAGAACAACCTGAGAAACTACTGGAACACCTACCGGTAAATCTCACTTGCCTTGGTCAGGGACTTTGTATAATGGCTCTCCAAACACAACGCGATATCAACCCCTAATACCGGGAGAGACGAATCCTATCTAACCGCCACTGCCTCCAAGTGCTTCGGGACTGCACCCAACTAATACCCGTTTGCACGACTCAATAGAGTCGTGGTAAGGTAGAAATCTAAGAACAGTGGGAACACACTTGAGGCGAAGTAGCAGTGTCAAGTCAACGGACTAAGCTGTACTCATGTCACCTACGAACTGCTACCTGACGATAGGTATAATATCAACCAGCAGTTCCCGACGAGTCCGTCCAGTGTAACTCATAACCCAATGAGGACCTGCATACTATCTCCAGTACGACGTACTGATGGCTGTGGGACAGACCATCTCCCATGCTGGGATGAGAAACGTATACATTAGTCTACTATGGAGTATCGATGCTCTGTCTCGATAATCCTACTACTAGGGACCTGTATAAGGATGTGCTTAAAGACTACCCAGCCCCCACTAGTGTGATCGCCATCACAACGCTGGTAGTCAAGCAAAGATCCTAAGGGCTCCATCAATATGTATTAGCGATATTTTAAAAGAAATATATACACATATTAAGATAGATACAAACCAATTAGTATACTATTATATCGAGCAAGACTGTCGTCAATCTGTGTATATATCCTAAGCTTCCAAAATGTAATATACAAACTAGTACTATACAATAATGGTCTCTAGGGCATACATATCCAACAATCTTCCACTTGCACTAAAGGCCATTAATTGGTGTACCGCATACCCAATGTCTGCACTAAGGACAGCTGCTGGCGTACCGCATACCTAATAGCTCAAAAAGTCGCTCGAACTGTGCTTGAGGGAGGGCCTTTGTGAATGGATCCTCCGTGTTATCTTTAGTGTCCACTCTCCGTACCTCGATCTCCTAGCGATCAATGATCTCCTTGATCAGGTGATACCACCTTAAGATGTGTCTGGATTTCTGAAGGTACCGTGGTTCCTTCGCTAAAGCTATACCCCCATTGTTATCGCAATACAAGGGTATTGGATCAACAATGGACGGAACTACCTGAAGTTCACTAATGAACTTCTTCATCCAGACCACCTCTTTTACGGCATCGCTTGCAGCAATGTATTCATCCTTCATCGTCGAGTCTCCGACGGTGTTCTGTTTGGAACTCTTCCAACACACCGCCCCTCCATTGAGGGTAAACACAAAACCCGAGACAGATTTGCTGTCATCCTTGAATAAACACAAAACCCTTGTTCTGTTTGTGGTCCCTGAATTTCTTCCAGTTCTACCGAACTCCCACTGGTTTCTTTTGCAAGAAATTGCCACTCTAAAAAGGTGGCGTGGCGAGATACAAACACCTTCTGTTCCTCGGTGTGGTAGAACAGATATCCTATTGAATTTCTAGGATATCCCACAAACTTGCATAAAACTGAACGTGCCTCCAATTTTTCCGGATTTTGTACTTTTATATAGGCCGGACAACCCCATATCTTAATACGTTTAAGATACGGCATTTTACCATTCCATATCTCGAATGGTGTCTTAGGCACGGATTTAGACGGAACATCATTCAACAGATATGCCGCTGTCAAAAGCGCATGTCCCCAAAATGAAAGAGGCAACTCGGCATTACTCATCATGGAGCGAACCATATCCAATAGGGTACGGTTCCTCCGCTCCGATACGCCATTGTGCTGTGGTGTATACGGAGGAGTAAGCTGAGAGAGAATTCCATTCTCTTTTAAGTATTCTAGGAATTTCGTGCTTAAGTACTCCCTTCCTCTATCCGATCGGAGGATCTTGATACTTTTGCCAACCTGGTTTTCTACTTCGTTTCTGAATTCTTTGAATTTCTCAAAAGCTTCAGATTTGTGTTTCATGAGATACACATATCCGAATCTAGAGAGATCGTCAGTGAATATGATGAAGTACGAGAACCCAACCCTTGCATGTATAGACATCGGACTACACACATCAATGTGTATGAGTCCCAAGAGCTCAGCTGCTCTTTCTCCATGTCCGGTGAACGGAGATTTGTTCATCTTTTCTTTGAGACAAGACTGACAAGTTTCATAAGATGAAAATTCGAACGTATTCAAGAGTCTATCTTTATGTAACTTATTTAGTCTTTTCTCTCCGATATGACCAAGTCTACAATGCCACAAGTAGGATTCGTTCGTATCTGAACTCTTCCTCTTGCGTGTGTTTTGTATATTGAGAACTGTATTTTGATTTAGAACATAGATACCATTATACAGTGTATCTTCTGCAACCAGTACCTTATCAAAGTAAATGTTCATGATATTTCTATCAAGAACAAAATTATATCCATCTTTATCAAGTAAAGAAACTGATATGATGTTGCAAACCATGGAAGGTACATAGTAGCAATTTTTCAAAATCATAGTATTTCCATTTGGCAACACTAGGTGATATTCACCGACGGCTGCAGCATTAACTTGTGCTCTGTTCCCTACCCTGAGGGACATATCACCAGGTCTAACTATCCTACTTTTTCTCAGTCCCTGCAATAAATTACAGATATGAGATCCTGATCCGGTATCTAGTACACAGGAGGTAGGACTGACCGAAAAGCAGTTCTCAATTACAAGAACACCTGAAGGAGATGCAATAGTATGCTTCTTCTTCATTGGGGTCTCCTTGGAATCCATACAATCCTCTTTCCTTTGCTCACACTTATGACTGTTGTAGTAAGTTAGAGCCGAACCGACGTTCCCCAGCCCCGAATAAGAATTCGGATCGGTCAAGCGATACATTTTATTATCTTGATTAGGGCGTGAAATGGTTGCTACCTGGAGAGAGAGAAAAGAAACACTCAGCGTGCGCTCTTGCAAGATTAGATTGGTTATTAATTTATCTAACCAGGATGGCTCCCACTGTTTCCTCAAATTCTTCTTCAAATCCTAAAACAAGAACTAGTCAGGATTTAATCATACGTCACAATACTTGCTTAACCTTTCAGCCAGGCTAGTGTTGGTACTTCGAGGGAGGTTTTCCAACGCTTCCGTGAAGTTCCTTAATTATATAACCTCTTTTCCCTGGAGGCGTAACCCCGCTAACACCGTTCTAGACACCTACTTGGTTTATAGCATTGATTGTTAAGTGAAATAATCTTCCGAGAGTAATCCAACTCATCAGTGGGATCGGGATCCAACTATCATTGTGTAATGACCTAAATGGAATCCAATCTAGTCACTATACTCCAGAAGGTATGCTAAATCTGCAAGTTTCCTGTATATTTGAAACTCCTGATATGGTTTTTGCCCCTAGGACCCAAGTGACCTTGACTGAGCCAACATATCAAAGGATCTTAGTCAAGTACAACCCGTCATTATCTTGATTGCATTAAACCCACCCTTACGAGTCTTTGACTGAGCCAAAATGACCGCACGACTGTCCCAACCAATCGCATTATGTGCTACAGAAAAAATATTACATAGCTACCGAACACTACGCCTCGGCTGAGCGCGAAATATGTAGCACGAATACTAAGCAATACCAATCCAAAATGATGGAGGGTTACAGATGGGTTTTTGGCAAAAAACCCGTTAACGTAATGAACTTGATATCGTTGAAGGAACCTGAGCAATTTTGAAAAGGAGTGGTTTTAAGCTCCGCCTTTTGAAAATTTCTGGTTTTGAAAAAAACCCGAGTAATCTACAGTATAGACTTTAGCTCAAGAGGTTACTCCCCGCGAAAGGATCTCAGCTCTTGCCTCGTAGAATGAGGTGCTGGATATTCATGACCGAATACCACTATGCAAAGCGATAGAATATAACTGTAGTTTTTCGAAATTTGTTCCAACAACATCTTTTAGTTTATTTTCTTGCATTAATAAAAATTAATGCGGTCCCATCAATTTTAACCTATCACACCAGAAAAGAACGAAAATACAATGTACGTATATGCCATCCGCATTTGCCACGGGGCCACGTCATCACCCGTTAGGTTACTTAACTAACGACAGAGCGGGGGTTGGACTAGCGCGGGTGAAAAACATATACAACATCTACTAGTATATATAAGTATATACAACATTCGTCCCAGGCATGATAATAATCAACATCACAGAATCTCAGCCAACAATACAGAATGGTGGATAATCTTGGAGCCCCGGGTTTCATTTGAGCCGCAAATAAAACCCGACGTTCCCGGTCGTGTGGATAGCCTGTACAATGAAAACCTGGACCCCTACGAGCACAACAAGTTACCTACCAATCCCAGAAGCGAGGCAACCCCCTTCAACAAAGTGAATGGGCCATCCGGCACTTCACGGAATCCGGTAACTTAGGCACCCCTCCGTGGGCCATCCTATACCCCCTACAAGTGCGGCGACTAGCCCGTCAATTCTAGAATGAAGTCTCCTCCGTCTCAACGCCATGAGATGTGGGCTTGTTGCCTTCTAGAACCCGGCTATTCGTGTACTCCACCGCAGGGTAATTCTAGTACAGGAAAAAAATAATATGTACAAATAGTGTTATCGACCTCAACCCGGTCGTGCCCTAAAATAATATACAACTCGGCAAAGACGGAAGTCTACATGTCGGACGCTCTCCCCGCAATAACAAATGTACAAATGAATACAAATTGTACTGCTAACATTGCACCAACTGCTATCCACCACGACTATCCAACCACAATCACAGCACAAGCACAAAACATCATCGCGGATGTCACGTTCGCAAACTCATCTAAAAGAATATATAGCAATCAGACGAGTTTACCGATCAAATGACATTCATGATCGCAGATAAAAGTAAATGTATTGTTAACAAAATACGTATTTTAAAATTTCGATCGACTAAACTTTCCCAAATTGGTCCCAAAGGCAAATAGAGCACTCAAACAAATCTGGGCCAAAACCATATATCAAAAAAACCATATTTCCATAAACTAAATCCTCAGAAAAATTTCGTGCACTGTAGCGCAAAAAGAGAGGCGGAACCGCCGCAAAATGTGCTATTTTGCTCCGGTTCCGCCGCCGAATTTTGGAGTTACGTGCCCAAATTTTTTTCACAGCTATAGTTTTGCCTGCACATATTTTTAAGATGCCTGGAAAAATTTTATGAACAACTTTAAAATCCGACAGCAAGCAAACAACAATAGAAATACGATTCAGAAATTTGGGTCGATCGAGATTTTAACCTTGTGCAAACTAGCTAGTAGGGTTTATAGATTGGTTCTGATACTATGAAGGGTTACGGTAGCGCCTCGGCCAACTTCCGTGGCCAAATGCGGAACAAAAATTTTACAACGATACGAAACTTGGTGCTAGAATAAACCTAAACTGGATCTTTAACCATAAACCTAATTAGCATGTTAGGGTTCTATTTACTATGATAGAATTATACCTAAAGAAAAAAAGTCCTTCGGGTCTTCGATCCTCTCCTTAGGCTCCTCGATGGAAGTATGGATCATGCTTGAACTTCGGCCTCCTTATGTCAACGATGATCCACCCGAGAGTTCCAATCTTAAGCTAATCCTCCAAGTTGAGGTAACTAGAATACTTATCTTGCTAATCTAAGTAAACTAGAGTGAGTAGAGTGTGATTTAGAGTGGCTAAGTCTCATTAACCCTTGATTATCAACACATGATACACTAGGGTTTGAGAAAGGAAGAAAGAGAGAGCAAGCTTGAAGAAAGAGAAAGTATTTTTGATAATGATAATAAAAAATGGAATGGCTATCTTTTATATGACCTCAAGTATGGCATGAAAATATCTCACCAAAATATCTAGGTCCAAAAATATCTCATCAAAATATCTAAGGTCAACAAGTTAAGCCAAGTCAAAAGGTCAACCCAAGTAGCCATGCCATATATAATTATCATTTACCAAAAATAAAAAATTCTTTTCTCCACCTCATTTTTGTTTTGACCAAGTCAATGGTCGAAAACCCTAATGAAGTGTCTCCTTCTATACCTCCTCTCATCCTTATATACATACCTGCATCCGTGTTCCGAGAAACACGAATACAATGAGACGAAAGTAATCCAATAATCAAATACTAGGATCCGGCTTAAACCAAAGCCCACTAGTATAGTCCGCTCGAACACCACGCGCGCACAAGTACACGTATGTGATCGAACCCTGTCGTAAAACCATACGACATCTACTCGTTTCGCCTGAAGCTAGGAAACCCTCTGTTTGGGACTCTAAAGACTCAACAGTACTCTAGCAGTGGGTTTAACCACAAGCACGTCAGTGGAACTTGCTGTGCGTTACGGCTACCCAGGTATCTGTCGATAAGAATGTCGACGAACAAGCTCATCCAAACTCCTACTGAGCCTATCTGTGACAATCTCCGTACAGTCCGGTCTATTCGTCTAAGAGTATCTCATATCGGGCCTAGGGGAGTGGTAAAACGTCAGACCCCTAATAGCGGTATAAGTCATGAAGGAGTGTAGCCTAGAACAGCCTGAGAAACTACTGGAACACCTACCAGTAAATCTCACTTGCTCTGCCCAGGAACTTTGTGTAATGGCTCTCCAAACACAGCGCGATATCAACCCCCAATACCAGGAGAGACGAATCCTATCTAACCACCACTGCCTCCAAGTGCTTCGGGACTGCACCCAATTACTACCTGTTTGCACGACTCAATAGAGCCATGGTAGGGTAGCAATATAAGAACAGTGGGAACACACTTGAGGCGAAGTGTCAGTGTTAAGTCAACGGACTAAGCTGTACTCATATCAACTGGGAACTGCTACCTGACGATAGGTATAATACCAATCAGCAGTTCCCGACGAGTCCGTCCAGTGTAACTCATAACCCAATGAGCACCTGCATACTATCTCCAGTACGACGTACTGATGGCTGTGGGACAGACCATCTTCCATGCTGGGATGAGAAACGTATACACTAGTCTACTCTGGAGTATCGATGCCCTGTCTCGATAATCCTACTACTAGGGACCTGTATAAGGATGTTCTTATAGATTACCCAGCCTCCACTAGTGTGATCGCCATCACAATGCTGGTAGTCAAGGAAAGATCCTAAGGGCTCCATCAATATGTATTAGCGATATGTTAAAAGAAACATATACACATATTAAGATAGATACAAACCAAGTAGCATTCTACTATATCGAGCAAGACTGTCGTCAATCTGTGTATATATCCCAATCTTTCAAAATGTAATATACAAACTAGTACTATACAATAATGGCCTCTAGGGCATACATATCCAACAATATCGTCACCAGATTATTTTTCTTTATGGGTTTTTGAAAGTGTCACGACCCGAAAGTACGGATTGTGACTTGCACTTAAATTACGAAACGTCTCAAGGCGTAACGTAATTTAAATAAGCCAAAACCCAGAAATCTAAACCATTAAAGAAATAGAGTGAAGGAAAATTTAGTCGAAGAAAGCGATTTAAACAAAATAAGTCGCACTAAACATTTTAAAAACATCAAAATTTTTCGAAAATTTCGGCAGGGTCTCCTTTGTAAATACTGGCCCCCAAACGGGTACAACACATGAAAATACATAAAATCATGAATAAAGGTATTCCCAAGCGTGATCTAGCTCTTCGCCAAAGGCAGAATCACAACCACATGCAATATGTACATCAAAAGCACGAAAAATAAGCTTCTGAAAGCAAGAAATAAGAAACACCATGTCGGCTCAAGTGAGTATCGACACCAAAAAACCATAAATACAAGTCTCACAAGTCTCACCGTCTAGTCCAATATACAAGGGTAGATGGAGTATATTAGATACAAATAATAATATAAGATGGAACAAGGTATCCTCGCAACCCACCTAAGAACAAAGCTGCAAAACAAAGCAAACGAAGCAGAATAGAAAGTACGTCCGCTGCTACTGTGCTGATGGGTCAGACCTGCGAGATACTTGACACAACGGGGGTGAGTTGCCAACTCGTGAGTAGTAAGTAACATCTAATAAGGCTATCGTAAGTATGCACGCAAATGCTTCACAACCAATATATACCGATATGATGTGATGAACTAATATGTGTGCAACATGAATGCATAATCAACACGAATCCTGAATATATTTGGTACGAGAAAATATGTATTCTTATCTCAGTAAAATTCCTGTGAAATAACTGAAGTATCATGAATAAAATCAACAGAAATCCATGTCAAGCATCGACACAAAACATGTATATCTCAATATCTCAAATGTTTTAATATCTCAATGTCTCAATATCTCGGGCTCCGTCAGTCCGGATCGGCCCATCTCATCAGATCTTACGACTATGATCGGTATCCTCCGGATATCCTCTGTGCCAACAAATAACCGGTAGGTAGTGCTCCCCTGCAGGGCTCATCATCATCCCCACGAAAACTATCTCGCCCCGGGATACCATACCGGGTCCACCATGTACCCGTAGATGGTGCATCCCCCTTTTCGAATCAGGTATATGATACAGCTCAAGAACCGAGAAAACTCATGGTGGACGCCACACACATCATATTACGAGAAAACCATAATTTCTATTTTTAAAAAAATGATATAGGTTTATAAAATTCTTGCGGTTTTCCCCGAAATTCAGAAATCTCATTAGTACTGAAATCCTTAAGAAGAACCATAATATGAAAACATGTCGGTGATGATGGAAATCTATGATACGGTAGTATATACCATGCGAAGTACGGCCAGAAACTTTGCATGAATCATGATGCAATGAGGTATGTATGTATGACTAACAATCCTACGTATCCATTTTAATGAAATGAATATACAAGTATAAGTCTACGGGTCATATATGATGCAAATACACAATTACCGATTCTAAGCAAGTTCTATAGTGTTCGTGACATAGCAATTACCAAAGACGTGTGTGTTCGCATGAATAGTGCACGTGCAGTATGAACCAATGGTAATGGTGCAAGTGTCCTATGAAATGATACCCCGAGTATATAAGATGATGCAATGCAATGAAATGAATAACTAGGAAAACTACGCATAGAAATGCAAGCACTACTAGTAATCCTACTGTCAGGCGCCTCGCGCCATCCAGACGATCCCCCATAGATGTGTACATCTACTCACCGGGATGCTTCGGCTAATCTGATCTGATCTCAGCCTTGTCCTTCCGCGCCATGCCTGATGCCTCTGCACCCGATCCTAGAATCGCACACAAGCAAATCAGAGGATAAATATACGAATAGTCGCAGACACAAATGATACAAGTCAACTACGTGCACAAACTAGACGCGCACGCACTTGGTGCACAGAATGCGCTCGCGACAACACCACAAACTACAACTAGGGTCGTTATACGTGAAAACTACCAAGCCTAGAACCCAATCGTACCAATTGTGCATCTACAACACACAAAATTTTTGTGATTAATATAAATAAGTGAGATTGAATCTAGTTAATAATTATGTAGCTTAATTAAGATATTAAGTGTGTTGGAGATAGTGCCCTCAGAGTCAATTATTGGATCACAGGCACGTGATTGCAATGATTGAGGGAGGACCTATCCCGGTAGGACAGTCTTACTCGAGATGATAGTATGCTATCTGGTTTACCTCTATCATCGTGTACTGCTTTAGGTGACCTGACAGATCACTATTGCACGTTGATAGAGCCCCTAGGATTCTTGCTTGACTACCGGCAGTATGAGGGCGATCATATACGTGGGAGCTGGTAGTCTATAAGCACATCCTTAAAAGGTCCCTAGTCGTAGGAGTTTCGAGACAGGGCATCGATACTCCAGAGTAGACTAGTGTATACAGTCGAGACCCCGACGAGGGGCGGTGGCCGGTCTCACAAGCCATTGGTGTCAGTTGGTTCACCTAAGATGTATACAGGTGCTCATTGGGTTATGAGTACACCGGACAGGACTCGCCGGGAACATGCTAGTTGGTCTTATACCTGACGTCAGATAGCAGTTCCCTGGTGACATGTGTACAGGTTAGTTCATCGACCTGGGGATCGTCATTTGTCTCGTGTGAGTTCCCACTGTACTTTGATTACTACCCTACCACGGCTCAAAGGAGTCGTGCAAACAGGTTTTAGTTGGGTACAGTCCCGAGCCACATGGAGGCAGTGAGCGGATCTTCGGGGGTTTCGTCTCTCCCGGTATTGGGGGTGAGGTCGCGCTGTGTCTAGGAGAGCCATTACACAAAGACCTTGGCCAAGGCAGGAGATTTACTGGTAGGTATTCCAGTAGTATCTCAGGGTGTTCTGGGCTACACTCCGACACGACTTGTACCGCTTTTGGGGGTCTGACTTTTACCAACCCCCTAGGCCCGCCATGCGATACTCATAGACGAACGGACCGGACTGTACGGATATTGTCACTGACAGGCTCAGTTGGGTGTCGGGGTGAGCTTCCTCATCGACGTCCCTTTTAGTCAATAGCTGGTGGCCCGTCACGTATTGGCTTATACCTCTGACGTGCTAGTGGTTAAATCCACAGCCATAGTATTGACGAGTCTTTAGAGTCCACCACACTTTCAGTTACTCAAGCTTTCGGGCGAAACGCTGTAGAGGCCGTATGGAGATATGGCAGGGTTCGATCAGATACGTGCGGTATTGCACGGATCAGGATCGGACAGTTTTGTACTAGTAGCCGTATAGTTATATGGCAGGGTTCGATCAGATACGTGCGGTATTGCACGGATCGGGATCGAACGGTTTTTGCTAGCCGGCTTTGGTTTAAGCCGGTACTAGTTTAGTACAGTGTAGATTTTGTCTCATTGCATTTGTATCCGGACGGAATACAAATGCGGGTGTGTATGCACAGTGTGGGGTTATCCTGTAATTTATTACGGGACCAGTTATTTATGGAGTTGCCAGTTTGTATTCCGTTCCGGCCGGTTTTTCTTTGTTCTTTCCCGGCCGGACTTTTCCGATGGAGGGGGTTATTTGCAGTTTTGCAAATAACAATTTGTGGGAGACTTATTTGCATAAGTTTTGATATGATAAGCATCTTTGCTTTTCATGTACTTATGAGATAAGAAAGGATTAGGATAGATTTGAGGTTGATGTTGTTTAGTGATGATTATGCTTTATGTTGTGGTCACCCCTTCTTGCTCCTACACTCACCTCCCTTCATGTTTATGCTATGATATTCACATTCCTCCACCATTAGTTACTCACTTGATGAAAGAAGTTTATTCATGGTGAAGAAAAAGAAAGAGAGAAGAAAAAGAAAAGAGAGAGCTTCATCTTCATTTTTGAGAGAGCTTCATTCATTCATCTCATTTTGATACAAGGAAAAATGAAAGCACCATTTTTCATACCTTCATTCCTCCACCTTCAAATGGCAACCAACCCCAAAAGAGAGACTAAGATTCTACACTATATTCCTACAGCAAATCTTGAGCATGTCGAGTTGCCGGCTTCATGCTCGAGTTGCCTCAGTATCGAGGTGGGAGCCCGTAAAAGTACCCGGCTTCGTGGTGCCCCTTTCCGACGAGGAGGAGATGGACGGAGATCCCGCGAGGAGATCGGAGCGGAGATGAAGACCGGAGGACTTGGATCGTCGGTATATCTCTAACCTATCTTGTTTGTTAGCTAGACTAGTTTAATGGTCACGATCCGGTAAAAAGTCCGCGGTGGTGCCGTTTTGCAAAGTCCGCAAAGTTTTTGTTTTCCGCGTTTCCGGCGTCGGATCGACGGCCGGGGCGCCCCCGCGGGCTTACAGTGGTATCAGAGCCTCGCCATTAACATAGTCTAGCTTTGTGTAATGTGTTTAACGTTTCCGATCAAACAAATTTCCAAAAACCGTATTTTTCTAGCACATCAGTTTCTGTCGAAATTTTTTGGAGTCCAAAAAATTTTTCTGGTTGTCTCAGAGTGATGTGCAGGGAAATAGAAGCATACTGTAAAAATTTGGCACCATGACCTCACTATTCCGCCGCGCAAGCGCCGCGAAACCCCACCTCGTGCGGCCCTTCCGCCGCGGATTTTACTGTTCACCCCACCAAATTTTTCCAGTGTGTCTCTGAGTTGAAAATATGGGTTTTGGAATATTAAAATTGGGCCCAGGATTTCTGTGAGTGCTACAGTTTTCTTTGGGGCCCACTTGTTAATTGTTTGAGCAATCGAAAAATTTTAAACACATTTTTCACAGTATTTACATTATATCTGCGACCGTGAATGTCACTCGATCGGTAAATCCGGTCTAACTGCTATAGCCCGGTTAGACGGATTTGCGAACGTGACTTTCACGTTGATGTTTTATGTTTATGCTGTGATGTTGCGGATCGGTCGTGGGGATAGCCTGGATGCAATGCTAGTACAGTTGTGGTGGTATTATGTACATTTGATATTGCGGGGCGAGCGTCCGACATGTGGACTGCCGTCACTGCCTGTTTGTATTATTCTTTTGGGGCACGACCTGGTTGCGGTCGATGTACCCGGTGTATGTATATTTTACTTTCTGTACTAGGATTACCCCGCGGAGGGGTGCACGGATAGCCGGGTTCTAGAGGGCAACAAGCCCGCATCTCATGGCATTGAGACGGAGGGGGCTTCACTCTAGGATTGGCGGGCTATTCGCCGCACTCGTAGGGGGTACAGGTTGACCCAGGAGGGGTGCCCAAGTTACCGGATTCCGTGAAGTGCTGGGTGGTCCATTCACGGCGCTGAAGGGGGCTGCCTCGCTTCAGGTTTTGGCGGGTGACTTGCCGCGCCCGTAGGGGTCTAGGATTTCATTGCACAGGCTATCCACACGACCAGGGGAACGTCGGGTTTCAGTAGTGGCTCTGTGAAACCCGGGGATCCCAGATATCTGTATTGATCTGTGTTGCTCTACATTTCTGTACTGTTGATTTTTATCACGCCTTGAGCGAAAATTATATATTATATATATACTAGTAGATGTTGTATATGTTTTTCATCCGCGCTAGTCCAGTCCCCGCTCTGCCGTTAGTTAGCTAACCTAACGGGTGATGACGGGACCCAGTGGCGAATGCGGATGGCATATACGTACATCAGTATATTTTCGTTCTTTATTGGTGTGATCATTTGATGGGACTGCGTTGATTCGGATCAATGCAAGTTAAACAAACCTATTCTGATGTTGTTGGAACATTTTTCAAAAAGCTGTTATTGCAAGGACGTTCACTTCTGTTTTGCATCGTGGTATTCATTTGGAATATCCTGCTCCTCAGTCGACGAGGCAAGGGCCGAGATCCCTTCACCGGGAGTGACCCCTTGGACATAAGTTTGCATCAAGGCATTAACTTCACTATAGCCGATTACTTTTGCTTTGCATCGTGGTATTCATTTGCAATATCCTGCACCCCATTCTACGGGGAAAGAGCCGAGATCCCTTCACCGGGAGTGACCTCTTTAGCAACGGTTTTCGTCACTATATTTTTAAAAGCTATCCGTTCCTTCGACGATATCAAGTTCTTTACGTTAAAGGTTTTCGCCAGAAACCATTCGTAGCCCTCCGTCGTTTCATATGGGTGGTCAATAGTATTCAAGCTGTGTATGTTGGCCAAAGTCAAGGCACAGTGATTGGTAGCTATTGGGGTATTCATATGCAGCATAGATAGATGCGTTGGTTTGGGACAGTCGTACTGCCATTTTGGCCAAAGTCAAGGGTATGTACGGGTGGATTCAAATTAACCTGGAGAATGACGGGTAGAACTTGACATGTGACTTATGATATGTTGGCCAAAGTCAAGGTCATAAGAGCATGGGGTAGAAATCACATCGGGAGTTTCAAAAGTACTGAAACTTGCCAGATATGCGCATACCTTCTGGAGTGTGATACCGTGAGCGGATTCCGTCACGTTGTCATGCGATGAGAGTTGGATCCCGATTCCCACTGATGAGTTGGCTTACTCCTCGGGTGACCCCGACTAATTCTTCTTTCAGGTTTGGAGGAGAATTTGAGGTACAGTGGGAGGATTCCAGATTGGATAAATTGGTAACCATTCTGATCTAGGTTAGAGTGCACGCTGAGTGTTTCTTTTCTCTCTCTCTCTGGTAGCGACCATTGACCCGACCCTAAGACTATGACTCAGTGACCAAGTTGACCGAACCTACTTAACACTGGCTTTTGGATTGTCAGAGTTGCAGACCTCATTGCCACTCCTACTTTTACCCTTTTCTCCAGGACACCCCATATTACTACGAACGTCCACTTCCATTGGACAAAACCATCGTATGGTTATATACGAACTCGAAGGAATTTATTCGAGGATGGTTTCCGGTTCTGGAGAAAACGGATAGGACTATTCAGTTGTCTTTTCTTTTCACCTTCTCTCATTGCGAGTACTCCTTGGTTTAGGAGTAGTACACCTATTACGCAAATTGGATAGTCTTCTTCCAAACCTTAGGCTGGTGCCGAACGGTGGGGAATGAAGAAAGCCAATTAGCCTAAACGGTGTACAGGAGGTATTAAGTTCAGACAAAGCAAGGGATTAGTAAGAGGGCAAAGTAAATTGCGACTGATATTCACGACCAAATCAAGTATTTCTTCGCCAATCCCAAATCACCTTTGTATTTCTCCAGAACACTCCGTATCACTACGAAGATCCCAGTTTATTGGATAATCCATCGTATGGTTATATACGAACTCGAAAGGAACTTGTTCCAGTTCGGGGATGGATCCTGGTTCAGGAGAAATAAGAATAAAGTACATTCAGGTGTCTTTTATCTTCACCTTCTCTCGCGTTGCGAGTGCTCCTAGGATTAGGACAGTACACCCTTAATGCTTTTTGGATAGTCTTCTTCCAAACCATAGGCTGGTGCCGAACGGTAGGGAAGGAAGAAAACCAATTGGCTTAAAGGGGTGTACAGAAGGTAATGACTAAAGACATATAAAGGGATTTGGAGAGGTGGCAAAGAATTATACGGTTATAGTTGTGAATCTGGATAATGGATGAGGCATTACTAGGAATACCAGGAAACCCCAACGAAACATTTCAATGTTTCAGGTTCACTGTGTACTGTTAAAAGAAAACTGATTTCCCGATTAGACACTTACTCCAGGGTATGTATTTACCAGGTATGATTCTCACATCTGTATGGTTTTACAGATGATGAGTGGGAGTAAGTTATTGGGAATTGGGTGATCATCCTCATTATATCGGGATTCGTTGTAATCGGTGATATTTGAGGGGATCATCTGGCTTGTTTGCCGGTCGGCAAATATTTGGTTTTGAATATCCGTTGTTGTGCACCAATTTCAAATTGATATATCTGTACGTCTATTTTTCATAGAGTGAGATATACCTTTTGATATTATGTCGATGACATTTACCTATATCAGTGGATGGTTAGGTAAGGAGCATTAAACAGCGGTGTAATTCTTCTTAACCATAAGTACAGTTTTCAACCTACGACACACAGTGAAAGAGTTGTTAGACTCAGCGGACTTATACAGAATATTGTATGTTGTCCGGTGTCCATTAGGACAGAGGGGTTGGTTCTCGTACTATATTCGGTTTACTTATGACTTCTCTAGTTTTTAGACAAGTGTTTCGTGGAAACACAGGGTCTGAATTTTGAGAAGTTATAGGTATTTGAATAAAGTAGAGAACCAAGTGTTGCAAGTATCGGGATTCTTCAAAGTGATCGAAGATGTAGATACTTGTGTATGGTATTCAGTTAATAGTAATGATAAAGAGAAATTACTTCTCTTTCAGGTTACTCATAATTGGAAGTATTCCTAAGTTGAGTAACGCTGATCGGCCTCCTTCCATTTAGTTGACATGCACTGGAGATAGCTGCATGATTTGAATCTGGTTCAATTAAATCAGTGCCTCTGGTTCTATATTGGATGTAGAACAGTTCATATCTTAACGTTGTTAAGGTACGGGGAGTTGTCCGGCTTATGCTTAAAACCAGACACTGGACAACTCAAGGCACGTTTCTGTAATGGCTGTTTGTGGGTTGACCCAGGCTATGACGAGGGTTGACTTTCTACCATCTGGATGAACAATAGCAATATTGTTCTAGACTCGCCACAGTTTTACTAAAAATGGATTTTTTCAAAAACAGCAGTGGGAGTATGGTAGAACTGGAAGTGATTCCAAAACCGCAAACGATTACTGAAGATTTGATAAGGAACCTAAAGATTCAATCTGATTTGACATTCCATTGGCCACTCCGCAGATAAGGTGGGTAACTTCAGGCACCCGAGAGGTACTTCGGTAGCCTCAAGGACGGTGACAGGGAAGTTCTTGTTTACCCACACTTGCCATTGTTGTTGTTCCAGGCTGCGAGACCCGGCAGGAGGATGAGTATAGCGTCGTTCTAAACCAGCTTTAGAAGTGCACGTCTGTATGACTCTGCCAGAGGGTTGTCGTAGTCAGTGGGAGCAGCGGAAGCATTGGTGGACATCAGGCTTATGTCTATTTATAGACTAAAGCAGATGTAGCGGAGATAGATCATCTATTTCTGATGTGACAGTCATAGGTTTGACGTCATCAGAATAGGGGATGGATCTGTTGAGAAGGTAGTAGGAAGTGATATTCCTTTACTACAATCGGTTATACTTTGGTCGTCACACAGTAGTTTCTCCACAAAGGACTTGGATATTATATCAGACATACTGGTTACTAGATCTATGATTTTAGATCTAGATTTGGGTGGTTTCCCAATCAGGGTACTTAGACAGCATTCTAAGGGTATTTAGAATGGACGACTCCTGGCACGATAGTATACCTGCAGGTAATGGAGTCACCCTCTCTAAAGGTGTCTTATAGACTAAAGTAGAGAGGGATGTACATGATTGGCAGATCACTTGCTTAGGCAATTGAGTCAATCATGAGATGTCAAGTACCACACCAGATGTTGTTCTTGCACTAGATGCAATAAGTTGACATTGATCCAATCCTGGAGAAACAGTCGGAAGCAGTTTTAGAACATAAGTGGCTGTTCTAGGGATATGATAACGGCTGCCTCTTTTGGGAAACAGTTATCATTCCAGGCTTCCAAGGTGACCTGGACGACAAGGAGGTTGTCAGAGTTATAGTTTTTCCCTCTGACGAGGGGCAGTATTTTGGACGGGTGGTCCAAGGCAATACTGAGGGTGGCATGGCGCAGGATACTGATTAAGTTCAGTTGACGATACAGTCTAAGAAGTTTTGGATTTGGAGTTCATTTATGAGCTAAGTCCCATCAGACATCCAGACATTCTAAGACAGGTATTGCTCATTTCGGGAGATGGCTTTCTCCGCGAACTTGAGATATAGAGAGACATAGAAAGGAACATCAAGGCGGATCCGCTCACTGAGGCTATTCCTCGACTGCAATAGTTTCACAAACGGGATTTGTGAGACTGACTAGTAGAGGAGTTGGGTGTTCGGTATCACACGGGCTGTGAGTATGCGACATCGCAATAATTAGCCTTGAGTGCAAGTGGGAGATTGTTGGAGATAGTGCCCTCAGAGTCAATTATTGGATCACAGGCACGTGATTGCAATGATTGAGGGAGGACCTATCCCGGTAGGACAGTCTTACTCGAGATGATAGTATGCTATCTGGTTTACCTCTATCATCGTGTACTGCTTTAGGTGACCTGACAGATCACTATTGCACGTTGATAGAGCCCCTAGGATTCTTGCTTGACTACCGGCAGTATGAGGGCGATCATATACGTGGGAGCTGGTAGTCTATAAGCACATCCTTAAAAGGTCCCTAGTCGTAGGAGTTTCGAGACAGGGCATCGATACTCCAGAGTAGACTAGTGTATACAGTCGAGACCCCGACGAGGGGCGGTGGCCGGTCTCACAAGCCATTGGTGTCAGTTGGTTCACCTAAGATGTATACAGGTGCTCATTGGGTTATGAGTACACCGGACAGGACTCGCCGGGAACATGCTAGTTGGTCTTATACCTGACGTCAGATAGCAGTTCCCTGGTGACATGTGTACAGGTTAGTTCATCGACCTGGGGATCGTCATTTGTCTCGTGTGAGTTCCCACTGTACTTTGATTACTACCCTACCACGGCTCAAAGGAGTCGTGCAAACAGGTTTTAGTTGGGTACAGTCCCGAGCCACATGGAGGCAGTGAGCGGATCTTCGGGGGTTTCGTCTCTCCCGGTATTGGGGGTGAGGTCGCGCTGTGTCTAGGAGAGCCATTACACAAAGACCTTGGCCAAGGCAGGAGATTTACTGGTAGGTATTCCAGTAGTATCTCAGGGTGTTCTGGGCTACACTCCGACACGACTTGTACCGCTTTTGGGGGTCTGACTTTTACCAACCCCCTAGGCCCGCCATGCGATACTCATAGACGAACGGACCGGACTGTACGGATATTGTCACTGACAGGCTCAGTTGGGTGTCGGGGTGAGCTTCCTCATCGACGTCCCTTTTAGTCAATAGCTGGTGGCCCGTCACGTATTGGCTTATACCTCTGACGTGCTAGTGGTTAAATCCACAGCCATAGTATTGACGAGTCTTTAGAGTCCACCACACTTTCAGTTACTCAAGCTTTCGGGCGAAACGCTGTAGAGGCCGTATGGAGATATGGCAGGGTTCGATCAGATACGTGCGGTATTGCACGGATCAGGATCGGACAGTTTTGTACTAGTAGCCGTATAGTTATATGGCAGGGTTCGATCAGATACGTGCGGTATTGCACGGATCGGGATCGAACGGTTTTTGCTAGCCGGCTTTGGTTTAAGCCGGTACTAGTTTAGTACAGTGTAGATTTTGTCTCATTGCATTTGTATCCGGACGGAATACAAATGCGGGTGTGTATGCACAGTGTGGGGTTATCCTGTAATTTATTACGGGACCAGTTATTTATGGAGTTGCCAGTTTGTATTCCGTTCCGGCCGGTTTTTCTTTGTTCTTTCCCGGCCGGACTTTTCCGATGGAGGGGGTTATTTGCAGTTTTGCAAATAACAATTTGTGGGAGACTTATTTGCATAAGTTTTGATATGATAAGCATCTTTGCTTTTCATGTACTTATGAGATAAGAAAGGATTAGGATAGATTTGAGGTTGATGTTGTTTAGTGATGATTATGCTTTATGTTGTGGTCACCCCTTCTTGCTCCTACACTCACCTCCCTTCATGTTTATGCTATGATATTCACATTCCTCCACCATTAGTTACTCACTTGATGAAAGAAGTTTATTCATGGTGAAGAAAAAGAAAGAGAGAAGAAAAAGAAAAGAGAGAGCTTCATCTTCATTTTTGAGAGAGCTTCATTCATTCATCTCATTTTGATACAAGGAAAAATGAAAGCACCATTTTTCATACCTTCATTCCTCCACCTTCAAATGGCAACCAACCCCAAAAGAGAGACTAAGATTCTACACTATATTCCTACAGCAAATCTTGAGCATGTCGAGTTGCCGGCTTCATGCTCGAGTTGCCTCAGTATCGAGGTGGGAGCCCGTAAAAGTACCCGGCTTCGTGGTGCCCCTTTCCGACGAGGAGGAGATGGACGGAGATCCCGCGAGGAGATCGGAGCGGAGATGAAGACCGGAGGACTTGGATCGTCGGTATATCTCTAACCTATCTTGTTTGTTAGCTAGACTAGTTTAATGGTCACGATCCGGTAAAAAGTCCGCGGTGGTGCCGTTTTGCAAAGTCCGCAAAGTTTTTGTTTTCCGCGTTTCCGGCGTCGGATCGACGGCCGGGGCGCCCCCGCGGGCTTACAAAGTGATCATTGTGGCCACTAGAATTGCTAAAACATCTAGATTTGTACTAAAATTTTCCGATAATCGGTAAAATAATTTGTGTTTTCCGTAAAAACCAAGATATAATTATTTTTCAACATAGACTTAATTATACATATTTTAGCTATGTAATTGCTAGTATTCGGTATTTAATTAGTCACTTATAAATTGCTAGTCTAATTAAATATTTTTCTTAATTAATTATTTTAAATATTATTTTAAGCTTTCACTTATACATTTAATTAGTGTAAATTACAAATTAGAATGGGTTAATTATACAAATGTGAACCATGGCAACACAAATACTTAGCTTGTAACATGCTCTTTCATTCTCTAGTTGTCTCCATGGTTCTAGACTAATCCAGGGTAATTAGAAAATAAATTAATTAAGATATTAATTAATATATGTAATAATAAGACTTTCTTGACTTGGAAACTTCTACACTCACCCACACACACCTCACTCTCTCTCTCCCCTCCTAAGCTGGCCGAGCCTAGCTGCTACAACCCCCACTTTTCTCCACTTCATTACATCTCCAAAATCTTCAATTTTTCCATCAAAAATAAATACAAAGTCTGACTAATTTTTCATTTAAGCTTTACCCAAATTTCCTTGGTCCAAACTAGCTTGAATCTTGAAGCAAGAGAGCAATTTGGGATGCTAAGTTTGCATGCTAGATCTCAAAATTATGAGGTATAAATCCTAACCTTATAGTTATATTGTTGGTTAATTACTTTAAATCAAATTTATTTAGGTATTAATATGGTTTTAATTTCAAGTCTCGAGTTTTCAAGAGAAGGGCTTGAATTGGAAGTTAGGGTTTTTACCACTTGATCATGGTTGCAAGGTGTAGTCTAATATCTTAAGGCATGCAAAATCTAATCTAGTTGTTAAGTTTACTAATTGTTGCTTCTAAATTGTCTTAATTATATAACCTTGCAAACTAAATTTTTCTTCACTCTATTTCTTTAATGGTTTAGATTTCTGGGTTTTGGCTTTCTTAGATTACGTTACGCCTTTAGACGTTTCGTAATTTAAGTGCCAGTCACATTCCATACCTTCGGGTCATGACAAAGTTGTTATCAGAGCAATATGTTTTATCTTTCTGAGTGTAGGATGCCCTTGGTAGATGGAGTAGGTGACTTAAGCAGAGTGGCGTAGCGTGTGTATGTTCCGCGGCATACTTACGATACGATACTCCGTCCAAGTGACCTTAGGATATATATTTGCTGGTATTTCCTTCCTTGATTCCGGAAATCCTTTGATTTGATTGCAATGTTCCCATCAATCATGTTTCTTGTTCCAACAACTGTTCCGCCGAAGACTACGAAGGCCAGAGGGCTGCTGCCAGGGATGAGATTAGAGTAAGCTCATTTAAGATGAGGACCGATCAGGGCGGTACGTCTACCCCTTAGGGACAGAATGATCCGCATTTTTCCAGGATGGATGGCTAGGCTGGAGTCGAGTATTCAGGACGTGTGACAGATGGTTGGATTGTTAGTTGAGGCTAGCCGAGCTCCGAGAGCCGATGATGTCCCTCCTACTGCAGGGAATCTGATTGTACCTGCTGCTGAGTCTGCTGTTCCTGTTGTTATCGAGATTATTTCTGTATCCTTGCAAGATTTTATGAGGCTGAAGCCTCCAGTTTCTACCGGCACAGATGCAGCGGAAGATCCGCAGACATTCCTCGACACGATGGCTAGAATTTATCGTTCACAGAGATGTTCTGACGAGATATGGATTGAGCTTGCGAGTTTTTGTCTAGAGGGTCTTGCTCAGACGTGGTGCGAGTCTGTTGAGAAAGGCCGAGCTGCAGATCTACCTCCTATGACTTGGGATGAGTTCACAGCTGTATTTCTTGCTCGTTTCCTTTCGAAGAGCGTTCGAGATGGCCAAGCTCATAGTTTTGAGTCTTTGCACAAGACTCCAGGGATGACAGTGTCCGAGTACGACATTTAGTTTATTCATCGGTCTGATATGCTTCTTACCTAGTGGACACTAAAGAGAAACGGATAAAGAGGTTTGTGTAGAGATTGAACATGCAATTATTTTTTGCTATTGGTGCCCAACATTTTGACACTTACGCTCCTTCTATGAACACAACCTTACTATTGGAGGAGCGTATTTCTAAGACTTCAGTTGTTTCTGGACCGAAGCGGATTCGTACGGGTATGCCAGCTCAGAGGCGGTTAGATAGGTGATTGATCTAAAATTCAAGACTGTGTAGTGTGTATCAAATCAAATAATCCCCGGAAACGGCGCCATTTGATTGATCATTTCTTTGTGTGTCGTTTTAGAAAATGAATAGAATCACAATCAAAGAATTATATTTGACCGCAATCAACTACGGTGTCGGATGTAGATTGTAAGTGAGTGCGGATCGTCCACAGGGATTGTGCGATTCGTTTTTATATTTGCTTTGTTTGAATCGAAAAGTTAATTGAAAAGAAAAGAAAACATGATTCAAGAATTTATCAATTGATTCAAGTGTCATGAGTTTAATCAAGAATCAAGAAACTGATAAACAATCAAGAATTGGGTTTCGATAATATTTCCAAACAAAATGTCAAGAATCTAAATGAGGCTCGTAGGAATCGATCGGATCTATAGATGTGATGTAACCTCAAGATTTCGTGTTCTTGTCCTTCGAAGGATTGATACTAGATCGATGATGATCGATGAGAGTTAGGGCTTTCTTGATGAAACTAGGGTTTCATCATTTAACCCTTGTTCTTTCGTTGATTTCATTCACATTCTAGCCTCTAGCAATTTCAAGAAACGATCGTAACTCCCCAATTTCGAGCGATATCAATCAAGAAAGCATCACAACGAAATGGGTTGTCGGTTCTTGAATTTGCTAGGGTTTACAAAACTCGTAGGAATCAAGAATCGATTTAAGATATATTACATCATCATTCTATTGACCGTCTCGACTCCTCGACGAGCGGAGTATTACTCAAGCATCACAACAAGAATTATAACTAGAAATTTAGATTGACTCATGATGCATGAATTTAAAGAAAACAAGATAAAAGAATTTCACCTTTTATTTATATCAACAATTTGATTACAGTCGCTCAAGAACTACAAGAGGAAGAATTAAATTGTCGGCTTGGCTTCGCTCGGCTCCGTGAGTCGCGAATCGGCTTGGACCACTTGCTCCGTTGAAGACCGGCTCGGCTCCTAAAAGGTTGCAAGGCTTCTTGCTTGAATGGGTACTCGGGATCTTGGCTTTTGAATGGAATTAGGGTTAGGGTTTCACACAAATCCTCTCACTAGACTTGTGGAAGAAGAAGATGAAGAATAGATAGAATGGCTCTCAAATGAACTAGAATTGGGTTGATTCCAAGATGAATGAATTTCTTTTACAAGTGAGACTAGGGTCTTATTTATAGAGCACCCAAACCCTAAGCCTTTGAGTTCCCTCCAAAAGTTTGTTGAAAGACTTCTAGAAAGAGTTTGTTAGGCTTAGCTTAGGGTTTAAGCTAGGGTTTAGGTAGAAGTTTCTAGAATACAAGGCTAGTTTAGTGTTGGAACAAGGGTTTGCTGATCTGGCAGAAGTCTCTGGAGTATTCTGGAAATTGTTGTATCTTGCTGAGGTGTAGGCCCTGATAGAAGCATTTTGCACCAAATTTGGGAGGCTAAATCCTTGGACCCACCGCGGATCCGCGGCGCAAGCAGGCTCCTGCCGCGGATCCGTGGCTCTTTGTGGGGCTTGGGCCTTGGGCTTTCTGGTGTGGTCTTGGAATGCCATTTGGGGCTTTATCTGATATGTTGATTTGTATTTTCCTTTTTGGATTGATACCGGAACTGAAATTATTAAGTTGGCGTCATGTTTGATCGGTACCATGTAAGTTTTTGGCTTTACTTCTGGATTTTCCTGCACAGATCTCAAAACAAGTGTTGCGCAAATGTAGGGATGATGCGATACCATGAAATGTAGTCAATTTCCTTTATAGTGTCGGTTTTAGAGTCTAATATATGTAATATGATATTTTGCGACAGTTTTGCTAATATGTAAAATATGAATGCCGAACACTTCTATATGGATGCAAATGATGAGGAAATTACCGGCTAAAAAATACAATATTTTCGACTAATCAAATTCCCCCAAACTTAATTTCGATCGTCTCGAGCGAACTGTTTTATTAAAAAGAGAAGGAGAAAATAAAGAAAAAGAAAAACTAACTAGCACACTTTCGTAGGCAACACGATTACACTGAGCACGTGCAACAAGCCTTTAAACCTCTAGGTGTCCCTAGTAGGAGGAGTGTTGTCTCCTGAGGGTTTTCAGCGGATTGCACCCACAAAATCCAATAATAAAAGGAAGATCATGAATATTACATTTAAAGAAAAGAATTGTAAAATAAAGACTTTGAAAATTAGGGTTTCCAACTAAGCTAGCTTTTCGGTTGTCATGAGCCCTATCTTAATGGTCATGAAAAGATGTTAGAAATCACGTCCTCCCTCAATAAAACATCGTCTTATTCTTCATTCCTATCTATTTTCCAAACATCGATCATATAACCCTGTGTGTGTGTAAAGGACATCCCTACACCCGGAGAATTCAATTCAAGCTATCATACTCTTGCCCATCAGCCTCAGTACTTTTTAATTAATGAATATTTAGACGAGATTGCTCACACACTTTCATACGACCATTAATACTTCTTGAGGTACTAACCGACCGATTACTCCTGTGCTTGCTTACTTGGTGTATTTTCCTCGTCTTGCACCACCTCAGGCATAGCAGTGACTCCCAGACCAGTTGGCCTTAGGGCACTAGGTGAAGAAGCACCCTCGCTATATATTTTTTATTACCCTCGGTGATAACAAAACCAGTGTCCATTTTTCTCACCACTTTATATTTTCTTTATTCATTTTTTTTTTATTTCCTTCATACTTTTGGCTTTAAGACAAGAGCATTTCAAGGTATCCTCTACTATCCCAGGCTTCAAGACGTGTGTAAGTGCGAATAGCAGGGTATCAACGTTTAAAATGTTTGGCTTCCAGAATAGAAACTATTTTTCAGACTTATTTTTATCCTCAGATTAGTGACGTCCTTTATCTTACTAACCCTTGGGACAACGGCTTATAACTACTTATTACTAGTTCGTATAAGAAAACTTCTAATTTTCTTAGTTGTCTAAAATTTTTCTAATTTCATGGATGTAATTTTTCACTATCTAAACTTTCATTATCTTATTTATATACAAAAAAGTGTAAATATTAAAATTATTTTTATACTAGAAAATTTTGAAATTTTTATGGGTTTTGAAAATTTTTAAATTTTTATAGATTTTTAAAAGAAATGTTTTGTGCTTATGCAAATGATATGCAAATGATGTAAAAATAAGCACAAACCTCCCCCAAACTTATTTTCAACAGTGTCCTCACTGTTGCCAACAGTTATATCTGAAAAACCTTTAAATCTGGGAGGAATTATTAGTGGGGGCAAAATGTATAAGTGAAGAACTTCCCCAAACTTATTCTTTTCAATCACCTCCATTCAAAAAAAAATGATGCAGTGATATATTGGATATGAAGGTGAGACGGAGGAATTTTAATCCAAATAAACTGGTTCTTGTAAGAACAAGAGCTCCTCCGTGGGGTCAGTGGAAAAATACGGCTTTAGTCTATGTCCATTTACTTTGGAAAAAGGTGCCGTTTTTAACATTTTCTACTTCTACTGCCCCGTACGGGTATACAGACCGCACAACAAAAGGTCCCTTCCATCGAGATCAGAGCTTACCCGCATGAAGGTGTAGTCGTGAATCATAAAGAAGGACTTGTTGACCAGGTGAAAATGTTTTCCTCAAAATGTTTTTATCGTGAAAAACCTTGGTCCTATTCTTTATGATTACAGCGTTATCATAAGCTTCATCGCGGAGTTCGCTTAACTCATTAAGTTGCAGCTTCCGAAAGTTGCAGGCTTGGTTTAGGTCAAAATTGATTTCCTTAATAGCCCACAATGCTTTATGCTCAATCTCAACGGGTAAATGACATGCCTTCCCAAACACTATCCTATATGGAGACATCCCTAGGTCGGTTTTAAATGCAGTTCGGAATGCCCAAAGAGCATCCGTCAGTTTGGTCGACCAGTCTTTTCTATTTTTATCAACAGTTTTCTCCAGGATAAGTTTGATTTGTCTGTTTAAGATTTCAGCCTGCCCGCTTGTTTGGGGATGATAGGGTGTAGAAAGTCGGTGGTTGATTGAGTATTTCCGCATCAGAGTCTCAAAAGACCTGTTGCAGAAATGTGTCCCATTATCGCTAACAATAGCACGTGGGTGTCCAAATCGCTAGAAGATATTCTCTTTCAAGAACTTAATGACAACTTTCTTGTCATTAGTGCGACATGGAATGGCTTTTACCCACTTTGAGACATAATCAACCGCCAGCAGTATGTATAAATTCCCAAAGGAGTTGGGAAAGGGACCCATAAAATCTATGCCCCAAACATCGAATATTTCAACAACCAAGATGGGTTGCTGAGGCATTTCATTCCTCTGGGATATTCTACCCGTATACTGACATTGTGTACAGGTTTTGCAATGCTCAAATGCCTCCTTGAATAAGGTCGGCCAATAAAATTCACATTGCAAAACCTTTTCCGCTGTCTTTGTGGGACCAAAGTGACCCCCACAGGCCTGATCATGATAAAAAGAAAGAACACTCTTGAAATCTTCATTCGGGACACACCGGCGAATGATCTGATCAGGACAATATTTAAACAAATAGGGCTCGTCCCAGTAAAAGTGTTTTACTTGGGATAGAAAGCGGTATTTGTCCTGTTTCGACCAATCGCTGGGTATCAGTCCCGTGGCATGATAGTTCACAATATCCCTGAACCATGGTTCATTGGATACGCTCAAGAGTTGCTCGTCAGGAAACGAGTCATTGATCGGTAGGGTCACAGGGGAAGAAATGATGCGTGAAAGATGGTCGGCTACTACGTTTTCACATCCTTTCTTATCTTTGATAACAAGATCGAATTCTTGTAACAGAAGGATCCAACGTATTAGTCGACCTTTTGCATCTTTCTTCGCCAGAAGATGTTTTAAAGCGGAATGGTCAGTATACACAACTATAGGTGAGCCAATTAAGTAAGGCCTGAATTTTTCTAATGCAAATACAACCGCTAAGAGTTCTTTTTCTGTGGTTGTATAATTGATTTGCGCATCATTCAGGGTCTTACTAGCATAGTAAATCACGTGTGGCATCTTTTCAATATGCTGTCCTAAGACTGCACCTACTGCAAAATCAGATGCGTCACACATCAGCTCAAAGGGGTAATCCCAGTTTGGTGATGATAAAACGGGAGCTGAAGTGAGTGAGTGTTTAAGTGAGTCAAAAGCCGTCTCACAGTCCGAGTCAAAATGGAAGGTCGTATCCTTGGCCAGGAGAAGAGTTAAAGGTCTAGAAATTTTGCTAAAGTCCTTAATGAATCTCCTATAAAAGCCCGCGTGGCCAAGGAAAGAGCGAATATCTTTGACGCTTTTGGGATGAGGGAGGTTTTGAATGACATCTATTTTAGCTCTGTCAACCTCAATGCCTTTCTGTGAAATGACATGTCCAAGGACAATTCCTTCTTGGACCATAAAATGGCATTTTTCCCAGTTCAAAGTCAAGTTCTTCTCTTTGCAACGAGTAAGAACAGCGTCAAGATTCGCTAGGCAATCGGAAAAAGAGTCTCCAAAAATCGAGAAGTCGTCCATAAAGATCTCCAGAAAATTCTCTACCATATCAGAGAATATCCCCATCATACACCGCTGAAAGGTAGCGGGAGCATTGCATAGCCCGAAGGGCATGCGACTGTAAGCAAAGGTATCAAAAGGACAAGTAAAAGTGGTTTTATCTTGATCCTTTTTGGCGATGGGGACCTGATTATAGCTTGAGTATCCGTCCATAAAACAATAATACTCTCGTCCCGCTAAGCGTTCCAGCATTTGATCAATGAATGGTAGAGGAAAGTGGTCTTTCCTCGTGGCAGCATTGAGTTTTCTATAATCGATACATACACGCCACCCAGTTTGGGTGCGTGTCTGAATCAACTCATTCGCCTCATTGGTTATAACAGTGATGCCGGATTTCTTAGGAACGACATGTATAGGACTTACCCATTGGCTATCGGAGATGGGGTATATAATACCATTATCTAAGCATTTGACGATCTCTTTCATGACCGCTTCCTTCATGACGGGATTCAACCGTCTCTGTGGTTCTCGGGTTGGTCTGGCATCATCCATCACATGTATATGATGTTCAATATCAAAGGACTAATCCCATTGATGTCCGCCATACTCCAACCAAACGCCTCTTTGTTAGATCTCAATACCGATAAAAGTGCATTCTCTTGCTCTAATGCTAGAGAAGCAGAAATTATAACCGGTAAAGACTCCTTCTCACCTAAATAAGCATATTTCAGATGAGAGGGTAAAATTTTGAGATCTAATTCAGGCGGAGAAATGATAGAAGGAGGGATCATTGAGTGATTTTTGGATTTACAAAGAAGCTCAGAGCCTGTGAAAGATACAGACTCGGGTGGAGAAAAGTCAGAAGTGCAGGACTCAAGTGTAGGTAAAGTGTCCTCACTAAGATCTTGTGTAAAGTCAACCAGAGATGTGGTAATGTCATCGAGATCAGTAAAGCAAAGTTCCTCAGCTCCACAACTATCGGGAGCGATCTCATGGACATAGTACACATCTAAAATATGAGCAGAGGGTTCTGATGGCTGACTTCCAACTTTGTAGATATTTAGTTCAATGGTCATATTTCCAAATGATAAGTTCATTGAACCGTTTCTACAGTTTATAACAGCGTTGGAAGTGGCAAGGAAAGGACGACCTAAAATCACCGGAATTTGGCCCCAGGGGTTTGCTACAGGATGTGTGTCGAGTACAATGAAGTCTACAGGGAAAACAAATTCCACGACCTTTATCAACACATCCTCTAATTCACCCCTTGGTTTGGTGATAGATCGGTCTGCCATCTGGAGAGTGCAGTGAGCAGGTTTCAGCTCTCCAATCCCTAGTTGCTCATAGACAGAATAAGGGAGCAGGTTAACACTTGCGCCAAGGTCTAAAAGAGCACGATTTATGTTTTTACCCCCAATAGAAATCGATATTGTAGGACATCCTGGGTCCTTTCGTTTCTTTGGTAGCTGGGGAATAAAAGCAGTGCTGATATTATTAGACATAAAGACCTTCTTCGGCACTTGAGTCTTCCTCTTCCTAGTGCACAAGTCCTTAAGAATTTTCGCATAAGTGGGGACTTGTTGAATCGCATCGAGGAGAGGGATATTGATGTTAACCTTTTTGAACATTTCTATAATTTTCTCCATATGAGGACTCGTTCTGTTACCCCTTAACCGGTTCGGGTAAGGAGCTTTCGCAATAAGCGCAGGGTCCATCATAGGAGAAGGAAGAGGGGGTAGACGAGGTCCCAAAAGAGGTGTGGGGACCGTCTGTGGAGAACTATAAGGGTTGGGAGAAGGTGTCGAGCCTAATGGGAAATGGAGAATAGGCTCTCGAGAAGATGGTGTGGTAGAAGAAGAAGGATCAGAAGGAGAAGTGTGTGTGTGTGGAAAGGTCTCAGCCGGGGTGTTGATATGATTTTCAGTATCATCAATACCTTCCCCGACATGATTGTTCAGCACTTTTCCCAATCTCAACGTTGTGATGGCATTTACATTGTAATGCCCAGGATTCTGTAGAGGTTGAGAGGGAAGTTTTCCTTTTTCTCTCGCACTCATTTCGGCTTTTAGGCGTGCGATTTCAGCTTCCATCGATCTGATACTCTCAGCTTGGGACGCTGAGTTTTTCTTTATCTCACTGACGGAAGATCTAATCTCATTCGAAACCTCTATGAAATTTGATAAAAGTGATTTCATGGTTTGAGTGAATTGAGAGAATTCGTCAGAACAGGACAACTGCATAGGATTAGACTGTGCAAGAGTGTTGCCCTGGTTTTGGAAATTTTGTGACTGATAGGGGTGCTGAGTGAGTTGGAGGGGTTGCTGTTGTGGTGGAGGAAGAGCCCTTTGAAATTGATTCGTGTTTGGAACCGTGTTTTGAGATTGGTTTTGGTTCCAAGTGAAATTCGGGTGATTCCTCCAACCCTGATTGTACGTGGAAGAATATGGATCGTTTCGAGGTCTTTGAAATGCGGCATTAGAATGCTCGTGACCTTGAAACGCAGAGTTTAATGGACATTCTTCCGTTAAATGAGACGGATCAGAACAGCACCCACAAACAGTTTTGGGGAGCGACATTGGGTTTAGGGAGGCTGCAGAAAATTTGTGTTCTCTAGCGTCGAGCTTCTTTTGCATTGCTGCCATCTCAGCTCGAACACCTATGGACACATATATTTGGTGTACGCCACCCCTATTCAATGGTTGGGTTCCACTCTCCCACTGTAGTGATTTTTCAGCGAACTCTTCTAAGTACTTCCAAGCTTCCCCATCATCCTTGGTCATAAAAGTACCTTGACACATGTTTTCAAGGCTCTGTTTAGTGTTTGAGTTAATGCCCTCATAAATGATTCGGCAAAGCTCCCATCTCGGGATGCCGTGATGAGGACACTGAACCAAAAGATCCTTGAAACGTTCAAAGCATTTTGAAAATGGTTCGGTAGGAAGCTGGGAAAATTGATTCAGTTCGCTACGGGTTCGAGCTGTCTTTTGGATTGGGTAAAATTTCTTAAGGAATGCAGCGACGAATTCTTCCCAATTCGTAATAGAGTGTGCGGTAGTGTTATATAGCCACTTCTCGGCTATATCGCACAATGTAAATGGAAGAAGTCGTAGACGCATCGCATCCACTGAAAGTTGTGACGTACCCATCATTGCGCATACGTTTTCAAATTTGGTAATGAAAACGTAAGCGTCCTCAGTCTCGAGTCCGTGGAATTTAGGTAAAAGATTGATATACTAGGGCTTAATCTCAAAGTTATCCCCATTGGCTGGTGGTGTGGATAAGCAGGTCGAAAGAGGACCTCTAAGTGGATAGCATCTCTCCTGGAGAGAGATGCGGGGTGGATTCTGCGCACTAACGGATGACGGCAGATTAGGGTTAAAGAAGTTTGATGGATTCGGATCCATCGGTGTGGGTGTGGTAGTGGGTAAAGGAAAGGTAAATGGAGAAATATCGACTTTGGAGTCGATAAAGGGCACGCGGAATAAACGGGCACTAGAATCCCATGTCCAGCCTATCTTGTACTAAAAAGGGTTAGTATAAGTGGCAGCGTTGGCTTATAATTAGGGGTAAATGAATGAATGCGGTGTTTGCTTTGAAAAAGGGACGGATTTTTGAAAAAATGATGCGACACAACAAATGCAACACACAAACCCTAGAATCTAGTGGTCACCTAGGTCCGGCTCTAGACCGCTCCTAACTGCCAAAAGACAAGTCGCAGGATAAATCCTCCACTGCCTCTTTGTCCCCCTGTGGCCAGGTAAGTGCCAGGTAAGTGGGAAGGTACTCCACTACGTAAGTAGTGGGCCTAATTAATAACCACTAGCCTTCGACACACTTTCCTAGGCACCACAAGAAAACGCGGATAAGCAATGAATTACCCACGGCCTTCTTCTGTCCTAATTGAGCGCGACAGTCCTTAGAGTCATCTCTAGATTTCTTTTAGTTAATGTGGGTCAATACGGATGCAAGTTTGGTGGTTTTCGGGGCCTAGGAATGGTAATGAAATCCCCACCTAATTTGGATTTGGCCGTGCCCCTTAATATCCGTATTTATAATGCAAACAACTAAGAAACAAAATACGCACAAATTTACTTTTGCAATTTGCGAGCTGCTATTCTTTACAAAGAATCCTGCAGAAAATTGTCAGTTGGAGCTAAAAAGAGGAGAGAGGAGAAGTCAAGAAACTTATAGAGAAAAATTTGCACTGAGATCCCTCAAAGGGGCCACGGTTCCGCCGCGTATCCTCCTATATGCCGCGCTTCCGCGGTCTGACAGTGGGAACACTGCACCAAAATTCTTCAGAAGCTTCCTGTTGATAACTCCAGCTCTCTGAAATTTTCCAAAATTTTTTCTCAACTTCCAGCAAGCTCCAGATCTCCTTGCAATGAAACACAACAAATTGTTTAGGGTTTGCACGAATTTTGATCTCAAAAATCACAATGAAATAAATCTTTCAATTCAAACTATAAAATGAAACGAATTAGCGCGCGATCCCCGGCGACGGCGCCATTTGATTGATCTAAAATTCAAGACTGTGTAGTGTGTATCAAATCAAATAGTCCCCGGCAACGGCGCCATTTGTATGATCATTTCTTTGTGTGTCGTTTTAGAAAATGAATAGAATCACAATCAAAGAATTATATTTGACCGCAATCAACTACGGTGTCGGATGTAGATTGTAAGTGAGTGCGGATCATCCACAGGGATTGTGCGATTCGTTTTTATATTTGCTTTGTTTGAATCGAAAAGTTAATTGAAAAGAAAAGAAAACATGATTCAATAATTTATCAATTGATTCAAGTGTCACAAGTTTAATCAAGAATCAAGAAACTGATAAACAATCAAGAATTGGGTTTCGATAATATTTCCAAACAAAATGTCAAGAATCTAAATGAGGCTCGTAGGAATCGATCGATCTATAGATGTGATGTAACCTCAAGATTTCGTGTTCTTGTACTTCGAAGGATTGATACTAGATCGATGATGATCGACGAGAGTTAGGGCTTTCTTGATGAAACTAGGGTTTCATCGTTTAACCCTTGTTCTTTCGTTGATTTCATTCACATTCTAGCCTCTAGCAATTTCAAGAAACGATCGTAACTCCCCAATTTCGAGCGATATCAATCAAGAAAGCATCGCAACGAAATGGGTTGTCGGTTCTTGAATTTGATAGGGTTTACAAAACTCGTAGGAATCAAGAATCGATTTAAGATATATTACATCATCATTCTATTGACCGTCTCGACTCCTCGACGAGCGGAGTATTACTCAAGCATCACAACAAGAATTATAACTAGAAATTTAGATTGACTCATGATGCAAGAATTTAAAGAAAACAAGATAAAAGAATTTCACCTTTTATTTATATCAACAATTTGATTACAGTCGCTCAAGAACTACAAGAGGAAGAATTAAATTGTCGACTTGGCTTCGCTTGGCTCCGTGAGTCGCGAATCGGCTTGGACCACTTGCTCCGTTGAAGACCGGCTCGGCTCCTAAAAGGTTGCAAGGCTTCTTGCTTGAATGGGTACTCGGGATCTTGGCTTTTGAATGGAATTAGGGTTAGGGTTTCACACAAATCCTTTCACTAGACTTGTGGAAGAAGAAGATGAAGAGAGAGATAGAATGGCTCTCAAATGAACTAGAATTGGGTTGATTCCAAGATGAATGAATTTCTTTTACAAGTGAGCCTAGGGTCTTATTTATAGAGCACCCAAACCCTAAGACTTTGAGTTCCCTCCAAAAGTTTGTTGAAAGACTTCTAGAAAGAGTTTGTTAGGCTTAGCTTAGGGTTTAAGCTAGGGTTTAGGTAGAAGTTTCTAGAATACAAGGCTAGTTTAGTGTTGGAACAAGGGTTTGCTGATCTGGCAGAAGTCTCTGGAGTATTCTGGAAATTGTTGTATCTTGCTGAGGTGTAGGCCCTGATAGAAGCATTTTGCACCAAATTTGGGAGGCTAAATCCTTGGACCCACCACGGATCCGCGGCGCAAGCAGGCTCCTGCCGCGGATCTACGGCTCTTTGTGGGGCTTGGGCCTTGGGCTTTCTGGTGTGGTCTTGGAATGCCATTTGGGGCTTTATCTGATATGTTGATTTGTATTTTCGTTTTTGGATTGATACCAGAACTGAAATCATTGAGTTGGCGTCATGTTTGATCGGTACCATGTAAGTTTTTGGCTTTACTTCTGGATTTTCCTGAACAGATCTCAAAACAAGTGTTGCGCAAATGTAGGGATGATGCGATGCCATTAAATGTAGTCAATTTCCTTTATAGTGTCGGTTTTAGAGTCTAATACATGTAATCTGATATTTTGCGACAGTTTTGCTAATATGTAAAATATGAATGCCGAACACTTCTATATGGATGCAAATGATGAGGAAATTACCGGCTAAAATATACAATATTTTCGACTAATAAATAGGCGTCGTTATGACAGGTAATCATTCGGTGTTTTCTTCCGATACATATGTCTTTCTGGTTTTGTTTGAAATGGTATCCACATACTTTGTATCGAAGTCTAGCCGATAGTAGTCTTTGCTAAATCAGTCGCTTGTTGTGATTTCTTTTGTAGGCTAATCTTTTGTAGCTCGATATGTTTCTCATTGGTATTTGTTTTGTCCGTATCAGAGGTAGGGATTCTTCTGTCAATTTGATTCTTCTCAATATGTTTGACTTCAAAGTTTGTCTGGACATGGATTGGTTAGCCACGTGTTATGCGTCTATGGACTTCCGTGAGGAGGCAGTCAGATTTAGTTTTCCGGATGAGCCAGTTCTTGTTTTCGGGGAGACTGTAGTGCCACCCTTCCCAGTTTGACTTTTTCTCTTCGCGCTAGTCAGCTCCTGAGGAAACAATGTTAGGGATTCTTGGCGTATGTTTGTGATGTTAGAGCCGCAGAGGTCCTGTTGGACCAGGTCCCGATTATGAGGGAATTTCAAGATGTCTTTCCTGTCAAGTTGATTGGTTTGTCTCCAGAGCGCGATATTGGGTCTGCTTTGACTTGATTCCCGACACGGAGCCTTTTTCTATACCGCCATATCGGATGGACCCGGCGGAGCTGAAGGAATTGCAGGATCAGCTGCAAGATTTGTTGGATAAGGGGCTTGTTCGACCGAGTGCATCACCTTGGGGAGCTCCTGTCCTGTTCGTCAGAAGGACGGCCATTTGCGTCTATGTATTGATTATCGTCAGTTGAATCGGGTTACTGTGCGGGTGTAAAATTTCAAGAAAATAATTATTATATTTAGGAATTTAAATAAATCAAATAATGAATATTTTAAAGTATGGAGATTGGTTTTAATGAAAGGGTATAATTATATACCGATAGGTTGGGATATATTGGAAAATTACATTTTGAATGTTGATTTTGAAAGAATATTATATGATTTAGACACTTTATAAATTTTATACAATTAATTATATACAAGTTTATGTCTAAGCTTGATTAGTATTACTAGTTATGCATTAAGCTTAGTTAGGCATATAACATGTACCATGTCATGTTTCAAAACCCATTTTTTCATTCTATGAGACATGGCATCTTGTTTTTCTTTTATATATATGGTTTTATTATTGGTTTTAATTGAAAAAGAAAAGAAAAAGATAAAGAAAAGAATAAAGAAAGGAGGTATGGGCAAGAGAGAGAAGAGAGGGGGTGGGTGGGTGAGGGGTTCTTTGACCATTGGCTCATTTGTGCTTCACTTCATCATTTTCTTCTTCTCTTTCTCCTCTCATGGTTGCCCTCTCCTTTCACCACCTCTACCTCCTCACTAGAACCCCAAACCCACATCAAAACCATGTATTCTCTTCATTAAAAATGTGCACAAGCTCACTACAAGCATGATGGACCAAGAAAGTTGGGATTTTGAGTACTTGGGGCAACTCAAGAAAATTCTTGAGTTGCCAACTGAGGTATTTATTTCACCATTAGTGTAACATTTCAAAGAAATTAAATATTATTTTTGGGAATTTTTATAATTTAAATATTACTTTATTGAATATTTTAATAATTCGGTATAATTAAATACAAATAAATGGGGAAATTTTTTGGAAAATTATGGAAAATTATAAAATAGGTTATTTTATGGAATTATGACATTTTTAAGTTTTTATGATTAGTTATATGCTAATTTAATGCTAATCGCGATTAAAAAATCGCTAATCGGTTTTTTAGCAATTTTGTGCAAAACATGTACATATCTTTTTCCACACTTGTGTTACATTTTTCTTGCCATGGTTTTATTTTGGGGTTACTATTCCTGTGAGAAAGGAAAAGAAAAGAAAAGAAAAGGTTTTGGAATAAAATATGAGGTTGGTGAGAGAGAGAGAGAGGTATGGTCTCCTTTGACCCAAGGACTTAGCCATCTCCTTCATTCCCTTCACTCATCTCTCTCCCCCTTCATCCCTTGCTGCTGCTGCTTCTCTTCATCTCCCTCCCCTCTTCAATAGCCCCAAATCACCAAGAAAACTACACCAAAACCCCATCTTCATTTCAAAAAAATGTGCACAAGCTCAAGATCTACACATAGGACCAAGAAAGCAAGGATTTTGGCCACTAGGGGCAACTCAAGAAAATTCTTGAGTTGCCAAATGAGGTATTTACTGAACCCTTAGCTTAGTTTTAGGATTACTTATACCCCATGTTTAGTTTAGAACCGATATTTTGTGTTTTTGTGGATTTGAGGAAAATCTAGTTAGGGTTTGAGGGAATTTTGTGTTGTAATGTGAAATTGAGCTCAGTAGAGGTTAGATAAACACCCTAGTGCATGAATTGAGATCTTAACCTGAGAGTTGAAACCCGAAATACGGATTTAGAAACTGATATCGGAAAAGTTATGAAATCTGTGAAGCTTATATGAGATCTGCTATCAACCCGAGACTCTGAAAATTATATTGAATGGACAGTGACATGTGCAGGCACCCAGGGAGCTAACCCCAAGACCCCAGCCCATAACTCATTTTCCTGGCTGCCAATTTAATCCTATTGGCCGCAATTTGCGGCCAGACCTGCCCCATTTTGTGTTGTTTTGGTTCTGTAGCCCCTACATGTATAGATTAGACCCCTGGTATGTGTAGATTTGTCTAGTTTGACCTAGGGTGAAATCTGGAGCTTATTTCCTTAGTTGCTGTTTTGGATTCGTGTTTCCGTATTCCGTATTTTTAGTTCTGAAATTGTGTATTGTGTTTTACCTCGACTATTTGGCGTTTATACGACGATACCAAGGATTGATTGATGGTTTTGGAAGGCGTTGTCCATAGGTTCTAACCTATAGATCATAGCGTATCGTTTTGAGATTCGTATGCCATTTTAGTTGGAATTGGTTTTGATACGCATTTACGATACGTTAATGTGTAGGTACCCCATGAAGACTTCGGGACGACAAGAAAACGCGTGGTGATGTCGACAGTGAAGACGCAAGGTGAGTAAATTATATCTACAGGGGGAAGTCGGGTGGATGACGTATAGCACCCCCGCAGTCCGTAGTTGATATATATATATATATATATATATATATATATATATATATATATATATATATATATATATGATAGTTATAGTGCGTCGTGGATATTTTGTTAGGTGTATTATGGATAGTTAGGATTAGAAGCAACTAGTGTAGTTCATAGTCGCGACCCCTAGAATAGATTTACACCTACACGTACACCCTTGCATATTCATTATACTTGCACTGTGTTTGATGATATTGGATGACGTTGGAGATGAGTCGATGATATTGGGCATAGTGCCGTGAGATCGGTGATTTGATATGATTCGTATTTGGGATACGACCTGTGATCTTAGCGGGCTTTTGGGTATGTGTTTTACCCCCGCATTCATACTTATATAGATGGTATCGATTTATACCAGACTTAGATCAGTACCCCAGATCATGTGATGTGATGATAAGAATACCAGGTAATTGATGAGATGATGCGATATTGACCCGTACCCAGCTAATGGGATGCCGTACGGCGATTTACCGTACGAACTTTATATTGAGGATAGATCCGCACTCACGACTTGAGGATTGTCATATGGTATGCTGTATCGTACGTGATACTATTGAGGCGGGATCACCGACTATTATACTTATATATATTTATATCGACTCAGATTTAGGTGGATTCAATACCCCTCCCGGTTGACTTGATACTTAGATCTGTAGTTTGCATAGTAGATGTTAGACTAGACCCGAGTCATACCTATTTCAAAAACTAATGAATCGGGAATATCTTAAAAACACTGTAGCCCTTAGTTTACTAAAAACCCCGATTTGTCTTATTTCAAATGGCAAGCTGCATTACTATTCATTTACCATTTACTCTACGGCTCGCATTGCATTGCATGCTTATATGTTATTGATTCATATTCCTTTATGCATATGCCTTTACATAGTTGCATGCTCATATTAGTGTTCATGTTGCATGTATTAAAATTCATGGATTTCACACTGTGATATGGTTGCATATGATGATTCTGGATTGTTTTACTCCTGCGTATATATATCAGTGGTATGGGACGCTGAAATATATATGTATACCCATAGAGTATATATATATTAGTGATATGGGACGCTGATATATATACGCCTACTTAATATATCATCATGATGATCTATGCAAATTTACATATGCATTATGAGAGGAGCCTATGAGCTCGATATGAGAGGAGCCTATGTGCTCGGAGCCTATGAGCTCGATGTGAGAGGAGCCTATGTGCTCGGAGCCTATGAGCTCGATGTGAGAGGAGCCTATGTGCTCGGAGCTTATGAGCTCGATGTGAGAGGAGCCTATGTGCTCGGAGCCTATGAGCTCGATATGAGAGGACCCTATGTGCTCGAAGCCTATGTGCTCGATTTGAGAGGAGCCTATGTGCTCGGGGCCTTTATGGACGATGTGAGGGGCCTTTATGGTCGATGGTATATTATATCTCCCCTACCCCACATTTATTTTATATGCATTGCATCATAAATTAGTAGTACCTGATATAGTACCTTCATGAATGCTGCATACATATCGGATACATGATATATGGGTTTCATTTGATATTGAGATATATAGTTTGTGTCGATGCTCGACATTGATTTTCTGATGTTTCCATTCATGATATCTCATGTTCCCATTTTACCGCATACATACATCATATTTATGATATGTTATTACGTGAGTCACTGGCACGAGTTCTTGGCACTACACTTATGTTTAGATGTTACATTGCTACTTTACCATGCTTCAAACTTCTTCATTTGAGCTTTATATTATATCTGATCGTATTGACCTAGAATTTCGTCATGCATTCGATTTCTGCTTCTAGATATTTTCTATTCATAAGTTGGCAACTCACCCCCGTTGTGCCACAGTTCTTGCAGGTTTTGCCGTATAGGTTCCATAGCGGCATTTCTGGCACACTGCTTCCTTTGCCGGTGAATTGCTTTTGGTAGGAGGGTTCTTTGCATCAGAACCACTATAGTACATGTATTATTCTTTTGTATCTAGAAATTCCATCAACCAAAACTTGTATATTGTTTCAGACTCAGACACTAGCGATGTATTATTTCGACCTTAGAGTCGCGCTTAGTAGTGTTACGGTTTTCTTGCTTATTTGAGTTTCCTTTGAGTTTTGATCCTCGCCATTCGGCGTTGTATATCATATTGCTTGCGTGGTTGTGACAAAGTTGGATTTCTGGGTTTTCTTTATTTACTCCTTATATGGTTTTAGATTTCTGGGCTTGGCTTACTTGGATCAGATGGAGTCCTATAGACTTTATATGGTTCAAGGACCAGTCACGTGCTCTTTCGGGTCATGACAAAGTTGGTATCAGAGCGCTAGGTTAACCTTGGTTCGAGTCTAAGTTTGACTATATGGAGCCTAGGGTGTCTATATATATACGGAACTTAGGCTTGACCTTACGGAACTTGGACTTAGTCGAGGGGGTAATAGACCCGAACTTTCGTCGCGTAGGATGACCCTTGGTTGATGGAATAGGTGACTAAAGTAGAGTGACGTACCGTGGGTATGTTCCGCGGCATACTTACGATACGCTACTCCGCTTAAGGAACCTTAGGATGCATATATTTTCGAGATCAGTGATTCTCTTCATATCCATGATTATACATCCATTTGAGATCCTCGATTCTATTAGTTCCATGATCATACTTTCATTGATGCTGTTCCTTCTTATGATCATGTACACACTCTGGATCTGTTGTTTTCTTTCTTGCCATTGATCTGCTCTCTTCGATACTCGATTGAGGTTCCTGTCGCCATTGTTTGAGCACAGTTTGGGCTGCTGCTAGGGTTACGATCAGGGCGAGCTCGTCTGGTACGAGGGCCGACCGTTGTGTTTTCTGGTGACATGGGAACGTTTCGAGTTAGTATTGGTGATTGTGACCTCCAGTGGAGGCGAGTGCTTGGTTTTGCACCGGATGATCGGGCCATTGTTAGAGCTGCCAGTTGAGAGAGGACTGTTGATGTACAGCATACCTCAGAGATTATGATGTCGCCTACCGTGCAAACAGATGGACCAGTTGTTGCTGAGATTCATAGGATGTCGCTTCCGGAGCTTACGAGCTGAGATCGCCGGAGCTTCTAGGCGGATATGAGACAGATGATAGCTAGTCTACCCGATTTGAGAGACGAAGGTGATTCGTTCGATTTATGCGCCGGAGCAGGCCCAGTTGAGTTGAAGATTTCCAGTATGGAGAGTCTTACTCAGATCTAGAGCAGACCGATTTAGAGATGACCGCCAATGTATCGCCTTTCCTGGAGGATTGAGGCGCTGTACAGCGTACAGGCGAAGGAGCCAGTTGTTGCTGCGAACAACGAGATATTACCCCAGATGTTGGAGCTATTGCGGTACGAGTTGTACTAGGAGATGATAGAAGGTCGCTAGTCATCGAGGACGAATGACTAGGACATGTGGATTGTTCGCCTACCCCGATGCGAGGTCATCAAATAGAATGATTCCAGCTAGAGGTGACTTCGTGCAGGTTCGTTGAGAGTCGATTGAGACGATCGAATGTCAGGAGCCCATTTTCCAAGTTTAAAGTATTCGGAAAGACATGCAAGCGATTCTATGGACCCTCTAGAAGAATGAAACCCTAACTCGACTTAATGACCGTGCGAAAGCCTTTGAACCTTAGGGTTTGCGGCAGTTCCGCGGCGCCATTAGTGAGGCTTGGGTTTGCCCTTCTACGTATGGACCCCTGATGCTGTGGTATGTACTCGATACTATTAAACTGTACCCAAGATGTTGATCTCTTGGGGGATTATGAGGGTCTGACGATTCGGTCGGATGATTCGACATCATTCGGATATCATGTGATGGGACACACTGTTTGGGAGACTCCAGATACGAGCATAGCCGTTGGAGGGCAGTCCATGCAGCCACGATGAGACGAGTCCGAATCAGTCGACATTGAAGCAGAGTGAAGTAAAGGGTTCGCAAGAGATTTCGACGCGATGACATCCCACTCCGCTGACATCAGAGATGCGATATGCACGCAGAGGCATTGTATATGGATATACCTTCCAGAAGGAGTTGCGACGAGTATGCAGCCGTTCCGGAACAAAAATTTAGCTTCAGCAATGGACGATGACTTCCGGGCAATTCGGCAGGAATGAGATTTGAGAGAGACCTCGACAGGACCTTTCTGGAATACGATACGAGAAGACCTGGACCCAGGAGGGGTCATATTGTGCACACCCAGCAGGCCAGAGTTCGGCATCGTTGACGAGGTAGTTGACCAGGTTCGGATAAAGGACCATACCCAGATGCGTTGCGAGTTGATCGAGAACGGACGAGTATTGAGTATTCCTCCGATGGTTGGGATGCGTTCCCGAGGACCTGTTCGGCCAGACATCATCTACAGAATGATGAAGCTACAGAGTACGTGCTTTTGAGTCCGTGCGAGAGACTTCGGATTAACTGTGGCCGAGAACAGTGCAGTGCGTAGATAGCATGGCGTGACGTCATAGTGGACGACGATAGAGATAAGTGGAACCAGAGGTTCATGCGAGACGCTGACGAGCTGTCATTACTTCCCGTCGAGACTGGAGACCTGATATACTTACAGAGGCGTTGGGATGCGACCAATTTCCGAGAAAATGCTGTGCTGAGGACGCAGATGTCCATCGAGCGAGAAAAGAGATATGCAAAAGTACCAGCCTCCGTACAGACCGGCATAGGCAAGATCGGAAGAGACCTTGAGCGGGATTCCTTCCAGGACACTGCTGCAATGATATTTGCACCCAGGATCGGATGTGTAATGTGTATTCATAGGACCAGAGGCCGATGCGAGTGACATGCTGCTTTACGAGTGGTCGTGAGGATTGACCGAGAGATGACCAGAGAAGTGCCAAAACGGAATCGTCCCCGTTAGCACACCTGACAGGGCCGATGAGCCGATTGATTGCGAGATAGGTAATCCGCAGAGAAGATAAGGACCCAGAGACAGAGGACGCCAGACCGTGAGCAAGAGGCAAGTAAATATCTTGCGCTGCCAGCATTGGATGCACCTTTGGTGTTTTGATTTGTTTTGTGCACGCTGATCTCGCTGTCAGGCACGCCCGTTGCCCTTGGCAGATGTTTCGTGCACACCTGTTGCACCTAGGTGTTGTTTTGTTCACATGTATGGCACATATATGGATATTGTTTTCCGTGCGCACCTGACGCATGGGGTATTCTTATATATGCCTTAGGATTGATGTTTTCGGAGGCCCGACAATTTGGATTTTTGCTGAAATATTTTAGTACTAGGGGGTTTAAATTTAAATTCGGGGACCGAATTTATTTAAGGGGGGTAGATTGTAACATTTCAAAGAAATTAAATATTATTTTTGGGAATTTTTATAATTTAAATATTACTTTATTGAATATTTTAATAATTCGGTATAATTAAATACAAATAAATGGGGAATTTTTTTGGAAAATTATGGAAAATTCTAAAATAAGTTATTTTATGGAATTATGCCATTTTTAAGTTGTTATGATTAGTTATATGCTAATTTAGTGCTAATCGCGATTAAAAAATCGCTAATCGGTTTTTTAGCAATTTTGTACAAAACATGCACATATCTTTTTCCACACTTGTGTTACATTTTTCTTGCCATGGTTTTATTTTGGGGTTACTATTCTTGTGAGAAAGGAAAAGAAAAGAAAAGGTTTTGGAATAAAATATGAGGTTGGTGAGAGAGAGAGGTATGGTCTCCTTTGACCCACGGACTTAGCCATCTTCTTCATTCCCTTCACTCATCTCTCCCCCTCTTCAGCCCTTGCTGCTGCTGCTGCTCTTCACCTCCCTCCCCTCTTCAATAGCCTCAAATCACCATGAAAACTACACCAAAACCCCATCTTCATTTCAAAAAAAATGTGCACAAGCTCAAGATCTACACATAGGACCAAGAAAGCAAGGATTTTGGCCACTATGGGCAACTCAAAAAAATTCTTGAGTTGCCAAATGAGGTATTTACTGAATCCTTAGCTTAGTTTTAGTATTACTTATACCCCATGTTTAGTTTAGAACCGATATTGTGTGTTTTTGTGGATCTGAGGAAAACCTAGTTAGGGTTTGAGGGAATTTTGTGTTGTAATGTGAAATTGAGCTCAGTAGAGATTAGATAAACACCATAGTGCATGAATTGAGACCTAAACTTGAGAGTTGAAACCCGAAATACGGATTTAGAAACTGATATCGGAAAAGTTATGAAATCTGTGAAGCTTATATGAGATCTGCTATCAACCCGAGACTCTGAAAATTATATTGAATGGACAGTGACATGTGCAGGCACCCAGGGAGCTAACCCCAAGACCCCAGCCCTATTTTGTGTCGTTTTGGTTCTGTAGCCCCTACATGTAAAGATTAGACCCCTGGTATGTGTAGATTTGTCTAGTTTGACCTAGGGTGAAATCTGGAGCTTATTTCCTTAGTTGCTGTTTTGGATTCGTGTTTCCGTATTCCGTATTTTTAGTTCTGAAATTGTGTATTGTGTTTTACCTCGACTATTTGGCGTTTATACGATGATACCGAGGATTGATTGATGGTTTTGGAAGGCGTTGTCCATAGGTTCTAACCTATAGATCATAGCGTATCGTTTTGAATTTCGTATGCCGTTTTAGTCGGAATTGGTTTTGATACGCATTTACGATACGTTAATGTGTAGGGAACCCATGAAGACTTCGGGACGACAAGTAAACGCGTGGTGACGTCGACAATGAAGACGCAAGGTGAGTAGATTATATCAACAGGGGGAAGTCGGGTGGATGGCGTATAGCACCCCCGCAGTCCGTAGTTGATATACTATTTATATATATATATATATATATGATAGTTATAGTGCGTCGTGGATATTTTGTTAGGTGTATTATGGATAGTTAGGATTAGAAGCAACTAGTGTAGTTCATAGTCGCGACTCCTAGAATAGATTTACACCTACACGTACACCCTTGCATATTCATTATACTTGCACTGTGTTTGATGATATTGGATGACGTTAGAGATGAGTCGATGATATTGGGCATAGTGCCGTGAGATCGGTGATTTGATATGATTCGTATTTAGGATACGACCTGTGATCTTAGCGGGCCTTTGGGCATGTGTTTTACTCCCGCATTCATACTTATATAGATGGTATCGATTTATACTAGACTTAGATCAGTACCCCAGATCATGTGATGTGATGTTAAGAATACCAGGTAATTGATGAGATGATGCGATATTGACCCATACCCAGCTAATGGGATGCCGTACGGCGATTTATCGTACGAACTTTATATTGAGGATAGATCCGCACTCACGACTTGAGGATTGTCATATGGTATGCTGTATGGTACGTGATAATATTGAGGCGGGATCACCGACTATTATACTTATATATATTTATATCGACTCAGATTTAGGTGGATTCCATATCCCTCCCGGTTGACTTGATACTTAGATATGAAGTTTGAATAGTAGATGTTAGACTAGACCCGAGTCATACCTATTTCAAAAACTAATAAATCGGGAATATCTTAAAAACACTGTAGCCCTTAGTTTACTAAAAACCCCGATTTTTCTTATTTCAAATGGCAAGCTGCATTACTATTCATTTACCATTTACTCTACGGCTCGCATTGCATTGCATGCTTATATGTTATTGATTCATATTCCTTTGTGCATATGCCTTTACATAGTTGCATGCTCATATTACTGTTCATGTTGCATGTATTAAAATTCATGGATTTCGCACTCTGTTATGGTTGCATATGATGATTCTGGATTGTTTTACTCCTGCGTATATATATCAGTGGTATCGGACGCTGAAATATATATGTATACCCATAGAGTATATATATATTAGTGGTATGGGACGCTGATATATATATATATATATACGCCTACTTAATATATCATCATGATGATCTATGCAAATTTACATATGCATTATGAGAGGAGCCTATGAGCTCGATGTGAGAGGAGCCTATGTGCTCGGAGCCTATGAGCTCGATGTGAGAGGAGCCTATGTGCTCGGAGCCTAAAAGCTCGATATGAGAGGACCCTATGTGCTCGGAGCCTATGTGCTCGATTTGAGAGGAGCCTATGTGCTCGGGGCCTTTATGGACGATGTGAGGGGCCTTTATGGTCGATGGCATATTATATCTCCCCTATCCCACATTTATTTTATATGCATTGCATCATATATTAGTAGTACCTGATAGAGTACCTTCATGAATGCTGCATACATATCGGATACATGATATATAGGTTTCATTTGATATTGAGATATATAGTTTGTGTCGATGCTCGACACTGATTTTCTGATGTTTCCATTCATGATATCTCCTATTCCCATTTTACCGCATACATACATCATATTTATGATATGTTATTACGTGAGGCACTGGTACGAGTTCTTGGCACTACACTTATCTTTAGATGTTATATTGCTACTTTACCATGCTTCAGACTTCTTCATTTGAGGTTTATATTATATCTGATCGTATTGACCTAGAATTACGTCATGCATTCGATTTCTGCTTCTAGATGTTTTCTATTCATGAGTTGGCAACTCACCCCCGTTGTGCCACAGTTCTTGCAGGTTTTGCCGTACAGGTTCCATAGCGGCATTTCTGGCACACTGCTTCCTTTGCGGGTGAATTGCTTTTGGTAGGAGGGTTCTTTGCATCAGAACCACTATAGTACATGTATTATTCTTTTGTATCTAGAAATTCCATCAACCAAAACTTGTATATTGTTTCAGACTTAGACACTAGTGATGTATTATTTCGACCTTAGAGTCGCGCTTAGTAGTGTTACGGTTTTCTTGCTTATTTGAGTTTCCTTTGAGTTTTGATCCTCGCCATTCGGCGTTGTATATCATATTGCTTGCATGGTTGTGACAAAGTTGGATTTCTGGGTTTTCTTTATTTACTCCTTATATGGTTTGTCTTGGCTTACTTTGATCAGATGGAGTCCTATAGACTTCATATGGTTCAAGGGCCAGTCACGTGCTCTTTCGGGTCGTGACAATCAGTGTAGTATTTGAGTTTCTTAACTTCTATTTATTTTAGAACTGATTGAGTGTAGTTTAGTGATCTTGGAAAATTCTAAGATCAATTTTAGGGGATTCTTGAGTTGTGAGGGTGCGAGTGAGTGTAATTGGTTACTACAAACCCTCATTACTGTTAAAAATCTAGATCAAACCAGTCACTAACCCTGAAACTTGATTTAGAAACTTCCGTATCGGTTTTGTGTATAAATTGTGAATACAGGGAATATGGAATGACCTGGAACCTTTACAAGAAAAACTAGCAACTCTATTGGCCTAGGATTAACACTAGAAGACCACCCTGTAAATACGAACCCAAGCCAAGCATTCCAGACCGGCCAGGTTGGAAATTCAGGGTATCTCGCCGGGTCATCTGTTGTATTTGGTGTTAGGATTTGTTCTGTAGCTCACATACCCCACTGTACTGCTTGTTTATCCCCATTTTACCTGACCAAAAATCTGGAACCTTTTTCTTGAGTTGCTGTTTTGATTTGTGACTTTTGCATGACTTGAAATTTGGATATTGTGTTTTGTCTCGATCGATTGGCATTTGTACATCGATATCGAGGGTTATTTGGTTCTTTTGCATGCGTAGACCATATGTTTTAACCTATGTGCGATTCGTGTGCCGCTTTGGTTTTCGTACGCGATTCTCTTTACGATACTATGTATTTATATATGTAGACACCCTCATGTGGACTTCGGATAACAAGGAGGAGCATGGCGACATCGACTTCGGCAAGCAAGGATCAAGGTGAGTAGATGTATATCTATGGGCGCAGTTTCGTAGTGTAACATGCGAATGTGTGTGTGTGTGTGTGTAAATATGTGTATTGTGAGACGTGGATAATTAGCAAGAAATGCTTTAGGAGATCATGCGTTATTTTTAGCGTAATTGGAAGATAGTGCTTTTAGTGTAGTTTCTTAGTTGCGAAACCCTAGAGTAAAGGTTCACACTCACACACACGCACACACGTGACATGATTTTGGGTGTATATGTTTATATGTGTGTGTGTGTGTGTGTATGCGTTGGTACACACACACACACACATATATATATACATATATATATATATATACACACACACACACACATATACATATACGTATACATGGGTGATAAGGAGTATATGATACTTGGAGGTGAGTCGACATGATCAGGCATGATGCCGTGAGATCGGTTATGTAATTGGGTCGTGTTATCATATACGGCATGATATTATAGCGGATCGTTGGGCGATGTGTTTTCATACACACGAGGATATATTTTTGATGATATGGGAATGTACTAGATTTTAGAACAGTACCCCTAATTCATGATTTTACGATAATGATATTATATGAATAATGAGGTACATGTAATATTGAACCGTACCCCGATTTTGGGATGCCGTACGATGGATTTTACCGTATGAGATATAGATATGATGATTGATCCGCACTCTAGACTCGAGGATGTCATACTATGTATTTTACCGTACGTAACGTTATTGAGGCGGGATCGCCGACTACTAAATATATCGACTCGGACTTAGGTAGATTCCCTTACCTTTTCGACTGGGCTTGAGTCATACTTATTTTCAAAACTAACGAATCGTGAGTATTTTTAAAGACAGGTCGAGAGATACTATGGATTTTTTTTCAAAAGATGTATCGTTTCTCAAGGACCCTGTAGCCCCTTGTTTTCTAAAACCACGATTCGTACGATTTCAAACACCAAAAACTGTATGACTCGTATGTAGAAATGCATATTCTTATATGTTGCGGTTACTACATCTTTTTCCATATATTCATGTTTTTCTTATCACATTGAATGCTTATACTTGCGAATTCTTTTATTATTATGAACCCATGTTGTCAGGACACTAGCACCATTACCGATGATGTGTATGTTTACGAACACTTGCTTGCCGGCTCACACACCATCATCGGTAATTTCCATGATATGTACACTTTAGAGAATATTACTTCATTGATATAACTTGCTAGCTAATAGTTCCATTATGTTATTAGTATGCTAGTTTAGATATTGCATTCTTTACTTAGATACCCATGCATGTATATATTCATTTGTCATGCAATATTATGGGGCTTTATGCCGGTAATTCTCGCTTTATTTACTCTCGAGTTTGGGATTTCGGATTTTCCATAAGATTTCTGGATTTTGAGAAACAACAAGGATTTTATAAACTCATTTTCATTTCAAAAGGTAGAAATTTGCATTTTTCTCATTATATGATGTGAGAGGTGTCTACCATGAGTTTTCTCGGTTCTTGAGAGGTATCATACACCCGATTGGAGGTAGGGGGAGGGACCGTCTGCGGGTGCATGGTGGACCCGGTGCGGTATCTCGAGACAAGAGGATCGTATAGAAAGGCGTTGAGCCCGGCAGAGGAGCACTACTGACCGGTGATTGTATTGAAACTCGACAGATATCCGGAGGATACCGTTCGGAGTTATGAGAGAGATGGATATAAGGGCCGATCTGAGGATGCGGCGCCTGAGATATGAGGATTTACGTGTCGATGCTGGACATGAGTTTCATGATGTTTTGAGTGTCGATGCTGGGCACTCCGGTTTTATCATGATTTGTGTGTCGTTGCTGGACATATGTGGGATGATGCATTAGTACATGTCATGCATCGATATATTATTACTCTTGACATGGACACGAGTACTTGATATCACACTTATGATATACAGTCACCCTTGTTGTAGTATTGTGTATTTTTATTGTATGACCTAGGAGAGAGTCATACATGCGATTTCTTCTCGGTGGTGTTTTCTACTCACGATTTGACAACTCACTCCCTTTGTGCGACAGTTTCTTGCAGGTATTTCCGTGCAGGTTTCCTTGGCGGCTTTGCTGGCACACCACTTCATTCCGGGTGATTGCTTGGGTAGGTGGCTTCACTTGAATCGTGACCACCGTTGTACTTTAATTTATATTCAGTTGTATCTAGTAAACTCCATCAACCAGACTTGTATTATTTGATAGACTTAGAAGACCAGTTGTATATTCTTTAGACCTTAGAGTCACACGCTTGTATTATTATGTTGGTTTTCTTTCTGAGTTTTGATCCTCGCCCTTCGGCATTGTACATTATATTGCTTGCGTGGTTGTTTCCGTCAATTGGCGAAGAGCTAACTCCCGCTTGGGGATGCCTTTATTCATTACTTATGTATATACCTATTTGTACCCGTTTGGGTCTAGTATTTACAAAGGAAACTCTGCCGAAATTTTTGGGAAAGACTTGATGCTTTTAAAAATGCTTACTACGACTTTCAAAATGAATTTATATGTTAAATTTTAAATAAGTATTCCTTCACTCTCTTTTTAGATGGCTTAGATTTCTGGGCTTTTTGGCTTACTTGAATTAGGTGGGGTACTATAGACTTCACATGATTCAAGTGCCAGTCACGTGCCATTTTGGGTTGTGACAAAGTTGGTATCAGAGCGCTAGGTTTAACCTTGGTTCGAGTCAAGGTTTTACTATGCGGAGTCTAGGGCGTATATATATATTCGGAACCTAGGCTTGACCTTACGGAACTTAGACTTGGTTGAGGGGGTATTAGACCAGAACTTTCGTCGCATAGGTTGACCTTGGTTGATGGAGTAGGTGACTTAAGTAGAGTGACGTACCGTGTGTATGTTCTGCGGCATACATACGATACGCTACTCCGCGTAAGAAGCCTTAGGATGTACATTTCTTTGCACTATATTCTATTTGTTCATTTGATCTATACTCATCGATATCGGTTTGTGGTTTCTGTTACCATGGTTGCATGGGCGGAGGGAGCTGTGGCTAGAGTTGCGGTCAGCATGAGCTCGTCTTGGACGAGGACTGACCAGGGCATAATTTCGGTGACATGTTTGCATAGATATGTCGTTATATTATGTTTTTTTCGCGACATGAGCGTCTTGATGGATTGTTTTTTTACTAAGATTTCTCGAACGTTCAGACCAGCACCAGAGGATTGGACCACTGCTAGAGGCCGGCTAGAATGTGATGACCGTTAATGTATCGTCTATTCTTGAGGATTGAGGCATTGTTTAGCGTGCGGACGAATGAGCCAGTTATGGCTGCGACTGAAAAGATATCGCCCCAGATGTTTGAAGCTATTGCAACACGAGTTTATACTTAGTGATATGATTGAAGATCGCTAGTCACCCATGGATGAATGACTAGGACATGTGGTTCATTTGCATACCCCGATGCGAGGTCATCAGATTGATTGATTTCAGCTGGAAAAGAATTCACACAGGCACGTTGAGAGTCGATAGAAAACGGACGAATGAAGAGTATTCCTCCGACGAATTGGAAGAGTTTCCGAGGGCGTAATTGGCTAAATACCTACCATAAGATATTGAGCTGTCGAGTTCGTAGTTTCAGAAGGAAGACTCTGTTGGATATAGTGCCCTCAAAGTCAATTATTGGATCACAGGCACGTGATTGTAATGATTGAGGGAGGACCTATGCCGGTAGGACAGTCTTACTCGAGATGATAGTATGCTATTTGGTTTTTCTTTATCATCGTGTACTGCTTTAGGTGACATTATAGGTCACTATTGCACGTTGATGGAGCCCATAGGATTCTTGCTTGACAGCCATCAGTATGATGGCGATCATATACGTGGGAGCTAGGGTCTATAAGCGCATCCTTAAAGTGGTCCCTAGTCGTGGGAGTTTCAAGACTGGGTATCGATACTCCATTAGTAGACTAGTGTATACAGTCGAGACCCCAACGAGGGGTGGTGGCTGGTCTCACAAGCCATTGGTGTCATTTGGATCACCTAAGATGTATACAGGTGCTCATTGGGTTATGAGTATATCGGACAGGACTCGCCGGGAACATGCTAGTTGGTATTATACCTGACGTCAGATAGCAGTTCCCTGGTGACATGTGTACAGGTTAGTTCATCGACCTGAGATTGTCATTTGTCTCGTGTGAGTTCCCACTGTGCTTTGATTACTACCCTACCACGGCTCAAAGGAGTCGTGCAAACAGGTTTTAGTTGGGTACAGTCCCGAGCCACATGGAGGCAGTGAGCGGATCGGCAGGGGTTTCGTCTCTCTCGGTATTGGGGGTGAGATCGCGCTGTGTCTAGGAGAGCCATTACACGAAGTCCTTGGCCAAGGAAGGAGATTTACTGGTAGGTATTCCGGTAGTATCTCAGGGTGTTCTGGGCTATACTCCGACACGACTTGTACCGCTTTTGGTGGTCTGACTTTTACCAACCCCCTAGGCCCGACATGCGATGCTCATAGACGAACGGACCGGACTGTACGGATATTGTCACTGACAGGCTCAGGATTAGTTCGCTCATCGACCTCCCTTTTAGTCAATACCTGGTAGCCCGTTACGTACAGCTAGTGCCACTGACATGCTAGTGGTTAAATCCACAGCCAAAGTATTGACGAGTCTTTAGAGTCCCCCACAGACAGTTTCTCAAGTTTCGGGCGAAACGTTGTAGAGGCCGTATGATATATGGCAGGGTCCGATCATATACGTGCAGTAGTGCACGGATCATGATCGGGCGGATTATACTAGTGGGCTTTGGTTTAAGCCCATCCTAGTATTAGATTTTTTGGATTACTTTAGTCTCTTCGCATTCTCATTCAGTCGAAATGCGGATGCAGGTATGTATATACAGGTGGGGGGTATCCTTGTGATCCGTCACGAGTTTACTTTAGATGTTGCCGTATCTTTTTATTGTTGCAAACATTTGGATTAATGTTTGTAAATGGTAATTATGAGCTAGATATCATGATTTAGAGCATTTATTGTGACACATGCACAAGTGGTGACTCATGGTCTCTTTTCTTGTGCATGTGTCACATTATGAGCTTTATTTATGTTGATATGATAACAAGAGAGAGAGAGGGGCTGCCATGAGGAGGTGAGCTCTCATATTATTGTTTCAACTCTATCTCATTTTATCATAGAAAACAAAAAAGAGAAAGCTTCTTCTTCTTCTTCTTCCTCTAGCTCATAACTTCCGTTAATGGCAACACCTTCAACCTCCATCCAAGCAATGGATGCAAGAGACAAAGTGATCACAAAAATTCTCTACAACACCTTGGACACGTCGGCTAGCACACTTCGTGCCCGAGTTGCTTCGGATGAAGCGGGAGCCCGTAAAAAGACTCGTAGATGTGGTGCCCTTTCCGACGAGGAGATCAAGACCGGAGATGTCGCGAGGAGCTTGGGATGGTGGCCAAAGACCGAAGGACACGGATCGATCGGTATAGCTTTCTAACCCTTTCTCGTGATAGCTAGTTGAAGGTTAATGGTTTAATCCGGGTTTTAAGCATACGATAGCGTCGGTTTCAAGTTTAGAAAAAGTTTTCGTTTCCGTATTTTGGCCTCGGACAGACGGCCGGGGCGCTACCGTAGACTTACAAACTCTAGATATGAGTATAGCCGTTTGTAGCGCAGTCCATACAGCTATGAAGAGACGAGTCCGAATCAGTCGACATTAGAGAAAAGTTGAGTAAGAGATTCGTACGCGATTTTGACGAGAAGACGTTCCACCCCATTAGCATCAGAGATGTGATACACATGCAGAGGCATTGAATACGGATATATCTTCCAGAAGAAGCCGTGATGAGTATGCAGCTGTTCCGGAACAAGAAATGGATTTAGTAAAGGGCGATAACTTCCATGCAGTTTGGCGGAAACGAGATTTGGGAGAGACCCCGACAAAATCTTTCTGGAATACTACATGAGAAGACTTGGACCCAGGATCGGTCGTATCACGCACACCCAATAGGCCAGAGTTCGGCATCATCGACGAGACATGTTATGAGTGACCATGATAGTTGGCCAGATATCTTTAGAGGATGTACTAGAGCGGAACTGTTTCCGTCATCATTTCCATATTGGGCCGTTGAGCCGAGGAGTTATGTAACTGGAAAATCCGCAGTGAGAGACGAGAGCCTAAGGGCACAACGCGCCAGACCATGAACTGGAGGCATGTAGATTTCTTGCTCTGCTAGCTTTGGATGCACCGACACCTTCTCGACTTTGAAGGAAGGACACATCGACAACAGTGTTCACGATTTGTGATTTGGTGATTCGAATATCACGTATCCGTCATTTTGGATTTCGGTATTTTGGGCGATTTATTTACATGATTGAGTTTTCGTGCACCACAGTTGCACTCGATTTTGATTTGATGTCGCTCGAGATGTTTGATTTTGATTTCATGCTTATGGTATATATGTGGTTTGACTTGTGCCTTCGGTGTAATTTTCATGCACTTTAGTACTTTGATTCGATTTTGTGCATGCTGATGCACGTGGTTGTGAGATTATATACCACGATATACCTGATTTGGATTGAGGTGTGTTGTATACTGTCGATTTCGATTGTGATATTCGATATTTGTTTTCGTGCACCTTGTGCACGTGATTTGGATTCTTGCACATACTTGGCGCGCTTGATGCGACCAGATGCACTAAATCGGGATTCTTCGTGTATATCAGATGCACCTGATATTGTTGTTAGGCACACTCGTTGCCCTTGACAGGTGTTTTCGTGCATACCCATTGCACTTAGATTTTGTTTCTGTGCACATGTATGGCACATTCCTTGATTTTGATTTCTGTGCGCACCAGACGCACGCGGTATTATTACATATACTATTGAGTATGATTTCCCTTGACCAATACATTTTTATAATATTTGCTATTTGGTTTAGTAACCGAGCAGGACTGTTCTGAGAACAGTACGTAGGTGTTTGTGCATACATCAATAGTTATCGAAGAGATTTCCAAAAATGAGCTATAGTCTCAATATTTTTCTTATGTATCCGAGATGAAACGAAACATTTTACAAAGGAAACCCTTCTAAACTATTTTCAAAATGGCGGGACGTGTATGTTAAACAAAGGATATATATATATAGTTATTTTTCTTACAATAAACGTTCGCTACTTGTGCCGTGATACGCGCATCGCACAACGACTTGAAAAAGGTTTGGCATACTTTTCTTTTCAGATGTTTGGACGAGTTTATAAAGATGCGTACTATGTTCATGTTATAGTTTTGATGTATATCATGTTGGTTTTCATATTGGACTTTGACATTGGTATCTTCACCATGACTCCGATGATTGCGTGATACTTGACGGAGTTTTGATTTTGAGATATATACTCTTTTTTCATGCGTATGCGTTGCGCTAAGATGTGTTTTAAGTATTGATGATTTCGGAGCCCCGACGACTTAAGTGTTTTGCTGAAATGTTTTAGTATTTTGGGGGATTAAATTTGAAATTTAGGAACCGAATTTATTTAAGAAGGGAAGATTGCAACATTTCAAGAAAATAATTATTATATTTGGGAATTTAAATAAATCAAATAATGAATATTATGAATATTTTAAAGTATGGAGATTGGTTTTAATGAAAGGGTATAATTATACCGATAGGTTGGGATATATTAGAAAATTACATTTTGAATGTTGATTTTGAAAGAATATTATATGATTTAGACACTTTATAAATTTTATGCAATTAATTATATACAAGTGTTGGGGTCAAAATTTGCACCCCCGGTTGACCAAGTCAAAGTCAAGGTCAACCCCAAGCCAGGTAGGCCCAAGTCCAGGTCAAGCGGGCCCATGTCCAAGTCGAGCCCACGGCCAGCCTCTTCCATGCCAAAATATAGATCATGTAATAAATAATTTTTATGTAATTTTTTATGCATGAATGTATGAAAAATGGGCATAAAACCAAATTTTTGTAAAGCCCATGGCTTATGTGCAAAAAGAAATAGCACATGAGCCATGTGAGAGGCAAAATGCATTTTGTAAAGACCAAGGGACTATATGTAAATATGTAAGCCTATATAAGGCAACATGATGAAAATATCTAAGAGACTTTTTCATTCCCCAAAAAAACTAGAGTTCTTTGTGCCTCCTGCTCCTTCATCAAGTTTCTAAATCATCTATCCTTTTTTTCAATTAAATCAAGAGATTTACTCTTCCTTTTCCAAAACTAAATAGTTTTTTACCACAAAACCCACAAAGGGGAACTTAGATCTTCCATCAGATCCTAAAAATAAGAGATTTTTAAAATCTCATACATCTTGTTCTTCAAGACCCGGCCAACAGAGGAGGAAGGAGGAGACCCATCATCAAAAATCCCATCTTGAGAAGATCCAGAGCCAAAGGGAGAAACAAAGCAGCCCCCTCTGATCATTTCTAAACTTTTTTAGGAGTTTAACTCCACAAATCGGGAGCACAGCTCCCAATGTAGAGACCAAAGTCCTCTTTCTATTTGACGCCCAGCGCCCACGTGCTGAGCACGTGGTCCGCCTATCGCCCAGAGCGCTTGCGCTCACGTGCCGAGCACGTGGTGCGCCCAGCGCCCCATGTGCTAGCGCCTACGTGTCGAGCATGTGGTGCGCCCAGCGCCTAGAGTGCTTGCGCCCACATGCCGAGCACGTGGTGCGCCCAGTGCCCAGATTGCTAGCGCCCTCATGCCGAGCACATGGTACGCCCAACGCCCAGAGTGCTCCACCCACATGCCGAGCACGTGGCACGCCCAGCGCCCACAACGCTCATGCCCAGCGCCTAGTGCCCAGAGCGCTAGCGCTAGCGCCCAACGCCTGCATGCCATGCACGCGAGGCGCTGGCCCCCACACTTCCTTTGGATGCCCTTTCCATTTAGACACACACACACACATACTCTACAACACCGTCCCTCTTAAAAAAAATTTGGGCCGGGGCACTGTCCCGCACCACACAAGGGGGGATGCTAGCCTCTTTGACCCCTAGCCCGCTATCCGGGTAGCGGGACCCCCGTAAAAACTCTGCGGGGGCCCTCGATACATCCAAAACCCCTCCAAAATACGACACTGCACATTGAGTTTGTTGGATATAGTGCCCTCAAAGTCAATTATTGGATCGCAGGCACGTGATTGCAATGATTGAGGGATGACCTATACCGGTAGGGCAGTCTTACTCAAGATGATAGTATGCTATCTGGTTTATCTTTATCATCGTGTACAGCTTTAGGTGACCTTACAGGTCACTATTGCACGTTGATAGAGCCCATAGGATTCTTGCTTGACGGCCAGCAGTATGATGGCGATCATATACGTGGGAGCTGTGGTCTATAAGCACATCCTTAAAGTGGTCCCTAGTCGTGGGAGTTTCGAGACTGGGCATCGATACTCTATTAGTAGACTAGTGTATACAGTCGAGACCCCGACGAGGGGCGGTGGCCAGTCTCACAAGCCATTGGTGTCAGTTGGTTCACCTAAGATGTATACAGGTGCTCATTGGGTTATGAGTACACCGGACAGGACTCGTCGGGAACCTGCTAGTTGGTATTATACCTGACGTCAGATAGCAATTCCCTGGTGACATGTGTACAGGTTAGTTTATCGACCTGAGATCGTCATTTGTCTCGTGTGAGTTCCCACCGTGCTTTGATTACTACCCTACCACGACTCAAAGGAGTCGTGCAAACAGGTTTTAGTTGGGTACAGTCCCGAGCCACATGGAGGCAGTGAGCAGATCGGTAGGGGTTTCGTCTCTCCCAGTATTGGGGGTGAGATCGCGCTGTGTCTAGGAGAGCCATTACATGAAGTCCTTGGCCAAAGCAGGAGATTTACTGGTAGGTATTCCAGTAGTATCTCAGGGTGTTCTGGGCTACAGTCCGACACGACTTGTACCGCTTTTAGGGGTCTGACTTTTACCAACCCCCTAGGCCCGACATGCGATGCTCATAGACGAACGGACCGGACTGTACAGATATTGTCATTGACAGGCTCAGTAGGGTATCAGGATGAGTTCGCTCATCGACCTCCCTTTTGGTCAATACTTGGTAGCCCGTTACGTACGGCTAGTACCTCCGACGTGCTAGTGGTTAAATCCACAGCCAAAGTATTGACGAGTCTTTAGAGTCCCCCACAGACAGTTTTTCAAGTTTCGGGCGAAACGTTGTAGAGGCCGTATGATATATGGCAGGGTTCGATCATATATGTGTAGTAGTGCACGGATCATGATCGGGCGGATCATACTAGTGGGATTTGGTTTAAACCGGATCCTAGTATTAGATTTGTTGGATTACTTTAGTCTCATCGCATTCGCATTCAGTCGGAATGCGGATGCAGGTATGCATATACAGGTGAGGGGTACTCTTGTGATCCATCACGAGTTTACTTTAGTAGATGCCATTCTCTTTTTATTGTTGCAAACATTTGGATTAATGTTTGCATATGGAAATAATGAGCTCAAAATCATGATTAGGAGCATTAATTGTGACACATGCACAAGTGATGAGTCATGGTCTCTTTACTTGTGCATATGTCACATTATTATTTTTTTTGATGTGTTGAAATGATAAGTAGAGAGAGAAAGGGCAGCCAGAAGGGTGTGGTTAGCTCTTAGATTTTTCATTCTTGCTCTCACTCTCATTATCATATCAACACAAAAGAAAAAGAAAAGGAAACTTCTTCTTCTTCCTCTTCTTTCTTGAGCTCACTATCTCCTCACTAATGGCATCCACTAAATCCTCCATCTATACACTTTCATGTGTTGAGAATCAATGGATGCTTGAGACAAAGTGATCACACACATTCTCTACTTCACCTTGGACACGTCGGCTAGCAAACTTTGTGTTCGAGTTGCTTCGGACGAAGCGGGAGCCCGTAAAAAGACTCGAAGATGTGGTGCCCTTTCCGACGAGGAGATCGGAGATCGGAGATGCCGCGAGGAGCTAGGGATGGTGGCTAAAGACCGAAGTTCACGGATCGATCGATATAGCTTTTCTAACCTTTCTCTAGTTGCTAGTTATAGGTTAATGGTTCGATCCGGGATTAAAAATCTGCGTTAGCGCCGGTTTCAAGTTATGAAAAAGTTTTCGTTTCCGCATTTTAGCGTCGGATAGACGGCCGGGGCGCTACCGTAGAAGGACATGGTATCAGAGCCACGCCATTAACCTTTACTAGCTTGTTCTAACGTGTTTAAAACATCGATCGAACGAAATTTCTAAAACCGCGATTCTAATTTTGCAGTTTCTGTCGAATTTTTCTTTTGTGGTCTAAACTTTTTTTTGGGCATGTCAGAAAATCAGGCAGGCATTTCTTAGACCACTGCAGAAATTTTGTACACTGATCTCACCATAGCGTCGTGGAACCGCGGCATTACCCTCGTTTTGGCCGCGGTTCCGCCGCACTGTTGGATATAGTGCCCTTAGAGTCAATTATTGGATCGCAGGTACGTGATTGCAATGATTGAGAGAGGACCTATACCGGTAGGACAGTCTTACTCGAGAGGTTTGTATACTATCTGGTTTGTTTTTATCATCGTGTGTATACTTTAAATGACATTGCGGTTCACTTTTACACATTGATAGAAAAATAGTATACTATCTGGTTTATCTTTATCATCGTGTACTGCTTTAGGTGATGGTACAGATCACTATTGCATGTTGATAGAGCCCTTAGGATTCATGCTTGACGACCAGCAGTATGATGGTGATCATATACGTGGGAGCTGGGGTCTATAAGCACATCCTTAAAGTGGTCCCTAGTCGTGGGAGTTTCGAGACTGGGCATCGATACTCCATTAGTAGACTAGTGTATACAGTCTAGACCCCGACGAGGGGCGGTGGCCGGTCTCACAAGCCATTGGTGTCAGTTGGTTCACCTAAGATGTATACAGGTGCTCATCGGGTTACGAGTACACCGGACAAGACTCGCTGGGAACATGCTAGTTGGTATTATACCTGACGTCAGATAGCAGTTCCCTGAAGACATGTGTACAGGTTAGTTCATCGACCTGAGATCGTCATTTGTCTCGTGTGAGTTCCCACTGTACTTTGATTACTACCCTACCACGACTCAAAGGAGTCGTGCAAACAGGTTTTAGTTGGGTACAGTCCCGAGCCACATGGAGGCAAGTGAGCGTATCGTCGAGGGTTTCGTCTCTCCCGGTATTGGGGGTGAGATCGCGCTGTGTCTAGAAGAGCCATTACATGAAGCCCTTGGCCGAGGCAGGAGATTTACTGGTAGGTATTCCAGTAGTATCTCAGGGTGTTCCGGGCTACGCTCCGACACGACTTGTACTGCTTTCGGGGGTCTGACTTTTACCAGCCCTCTAAGCCCGACATGCGATGCTCATAGACGAATGGACCGGACTGTACGGATATTGTCACTGACAGGCTCAGTAGGGTGTCAGGATGAGTTCGCTCATCGACCTCCCTTTTGGTCAATACCTGGTAGCCCGTTATGTACGGCTAATACCTCTGACGTGCTAGTGGTTAAATCCACAGCCAAAGTATTGACGAGTCTTTAGAGTCCCCCACAGACAGTTTCTCAAGTTTCGGGCGAAACATTGTAGAGGCCGTATGGATTTATGGCAGAGTTCGATCTTATACGTATGGTATTGCACGGATCATGATCGGACGGATAGTACTAGCGGGCTTTGGTTTAAGCCGGATCCTAGTATTATACAGTGTAGATTTTGTCTCATTGCATTTGTATTCGGCCGCAATACAAATGCGGGTATGTATATACAGTCGCGGGGTTTTCCTGTAATTTATTACGGGATCGCTTTTTTGAAGTTGCCAGTTTGCATTCCGTTTCGGCCAGTTTTCCTTTATTTCTTTTCTTGGCTGAATTTTCCATGGAGGGGGTTATTTGTAAAAGTGGCTTTTACAAAATGGAGGGTGGTTTTTGTGGCACATGGTTGCTTCATGATGGTTCATCATTACTTTCTTTTTGAGATGGGATTGGTGATGGGTTTTTTATTAGACTTTGTTGTGACTCATTTTCATAGTGATCATCCATTTTTCCTTTTGCTCATGATCACTTTTTCTCTCTCCTCTATTAGCATGGCCGACCACTAGTTTGGGGGGGCTGTCCAAAATTTTTGTGGTGGGATTTTTATCTCATTTGCTCACACAAAATTTCCATAGCTCCATTTCAAAGTTGAATCCTCCACCTTCACATCCAAATGACAACTTCTAATAACCCCTCGAGACATAGTGTTCTACACTCAGTCTACAGCAATCTTGGATGCGTCGGCTTGCCAACTTTGTGTCCGAATTGCCTCGGTTCAGAGGAAGGAGCCCGTAAAAAGACTTCTCGATGTGGTGCCCTTTCCGACGAGGAGATCGGGACCGGTGATTCCGCGGGGAGCTTGGGATGGTGGCCGACGACCGAAGGACACGAATCGTTCGGTATAGCTCTCTACCCTTTCTCCAGTTAGCTAGTAGTAGGTGTTGGAGATAGTGCCCTCAGAGTCAATTATTGGATCGCAGGTACGTGATTGCAATGATTGCGGAGGACCTATACCGGTAGGACAATCTTACTCGGGATGATAGTATACTATCTGGTTTGCCTTTATCAGTCGTGTACAGGTTCAGATGACTAATCACTGTTACACTTTGATAGAGCCCTTAGGATCTTGCTTTAGTACCAACAGTATGATGGCGATCATATACGTGAGAGTTGGGTGGTTTATAAGCATATCCTTAATTGTGGTCCCTAGTCGTGGGAGTTTCGAGACAGGGCATCGATACTCCGGAGTAGACTAGTGTATACAGTCGAGACCCCGACGAGGGGCGGTGGCCGGTCTCATAAGCCACTGGTGTCAGTTGGATCACCTAAGATGTATACAGGTGCTCATTGGATTATGAGTACACCGGACAGGACTCGCCGGGAACCTGCTAGTTGGTATTATACATATCGTCAGATAGCAGTTCCCTGGTAACATGTGTACAGGTTAGTTCATCGACCTGAGGTTGTCATTTGTCTCGTGTGAGTTCCCACTGTGCTTTGATTTCTACCCTACCACGGCTCAAAGGAGTCGTGCAAACAGGTAGTTTTTGGGTACAGTCCCGAGCCACATGGAGGCACGTGAGCGGATCGGCATGGGATTCGTCTCTCCCGGTATTGGGGGTGAGATCGCGTTGTGTCTAGGAGAGCTATTACACAAAGCCCACGGCCGTGGCAGGAGATTTACTGGTAGGTATTCCAGTAGTATCTCAGGGTGTTTTTAGGCTACACTCCGACACGACTTATACTGCTATTGGGGGTCTGACGTTACTAGCCCCCTAGGCAGATATGCGATACTCATAGACAAACGGACCGGACTGTATATACATTGTCACTGTTAGGCTCAGTAGGGTTTCCGGATGAGTTAGCTCATCGGCCTCCCTTGAGGTCAGTCCATGGGTAGCCGTTACGCACAGCTAGTGCCGCTGACGGCTTGTGGTTAAACCCACTGCCAGGGTACTGACGAGTCATTAGAGTCCCCCACAGACAGTTTCCCAAGTTCGGGCGAAACGTTGTAGAGGCCGTATGGTTTTATGGCAGGGTTCGGAAAATGCACGTGCGTTTACGCACGTGTCATATTTCGGGCAGATAATACTGGTGGGCTTTGGTTTAAGCCGGATCCGAGTATTATACTGTGTAGATATAATATCTTTGTCTCAGTTGCATTTGTATTCGGTCGTAATACAAATGCGGGTATGTTTGTACTGTTTCGGGGTTGTCCTGAAATTCGTTTCAGGATCGCTTTTGGAAGTTGCCAGTTTCCAGTTTCCGTATTTGACATTCGGTTAAATACGGATTTATCTTTTCTTGAGATGAGTGTCGAAGTTTCTAGAAGCTTCTAGAAGGTTCTAGAAATGATGATAAGGCTAGTGAGTCATTAGTGCATTTAATGATTCAATTAATGCATGATGACTAGGTTAAGTGATTCATCCTTTTCTTTTAATGAGTTCATACTAAGTGTTGTATGACTTATTCATTCTTTAAATGTTATGGTCACTCTCCCCTCTCCTACAGTAGGTTAATATTCCGATCCGGTTTTTATAGTCCGCGGTAGCGCCGGTTTCTAGTTAAAGAAAAGTTTTTGTTTCCGCATTTTGGCCTCGGACAGACGGCCGAAGCGCTACCGTACACTTATACGCACTACTGTAGCATTAGGGCACCAATTTTTCTACAGTGGTCTCTGACTTGGAATTGGGGTTTCTGGTATTTTTAGTTTTGGCCCAGATTATTTTGAGTACTGGGAATTGTGCTTGGGGCCCACTTCGGGAAATTTTTTCGATCGAAAATTTTAAATATGTTAGTTCACAGTGCTTACTTTATATCTGTGACCGTGAATGTCATTCGAGCGGTAAATCTTGTCTAATTGCTATAGTTCTTTTAGACGGATTTGCGAACGTGACATTCATATTGATGTTCTGTGTTGTGCTGTGATGTTGCAGATTTGTCGTGGTGGATAGCTTGGATGCAATGGTAGTACAGTTTTTTTTATTTGTACATTTGATATTGCGGGGCGAGCGTCCGACATGTGGACTGCCGTCACTGCCTGTTTGTATATTATTCTTTTGGGGCACGACAGGGCTGAGGTCGATGTACCCGTTGTATATATTTTACTTTCTGTACTAGGATTACCCCGTGGAGGGGTGCATGGATAGCCGGGTTCTAGAGGGCAACGAGCTCACATCTCATGGCTTTGAGACAGAGGGGGCTTCACTCTAGAATTGGCGGGCTATTCGCCGCACTTGTACGGGGTACAGGTTGACCCAAGGAGGGGTGCCCAAGTTACCGGATTCCGTGAAGTGCTGGGTGGTCCATTCACTTTGTTGAAGGGGGCTGCCTCGCTTCAGGTTTTGGCGGGTAACTTGCCGCGCCCGTAGGGGTCTAGGATTTCATTGCAAAGGCTATCCATATGACCAGGGGAACGTCGGGTTTCAGTAGCGGCTCTATGAAACCCGGGGATCCCAAATTATCTGTATTGTTCTGTGATGCTTATTACATTTCTGTGATGTTGCATTTTATCACGCCATGAGCGAATATTATATATTGATATATATACTAGTAGATGTTGTATATGTTTTACACCCACGCTAGTCCAGTCCCCGCTCTGTCGTTAGTTAAGTAACCTAACGGGTGATGACGTGACCCAGTGGCGAATGCGGATGGCATATACGTACATCATATTTTCGTTCTTTTGTGGTGTGATTAATTGATGGGACTGCATTGATTCGGATCAATGCAAGCTAAACAAACCTATTGTGATGTTATTGGAACATTTTTCAAAAAGCTGTTATTGCAAGGACGTTCTCTTTTGTTTTGCACAGTGGTATTCGGTTATGAATATCCAGCACCTCAGTCGACGAGGCAAGGGCCGAGATCCCTTCACCGGGAGTGACCCCTTGGACAGAAGTTTGCGTCAGGGTAATAACTTCACTATAGCCGATTGCCTTTTTGCTTTGCATCGTGGTATTCAGTTGGAATATCCTGCACCTCATTCTACGGGGAAAGACCTGAGATCCCTTCACCGGGAGTGACCTCTTTAGCAAAGGTTTTCGCCACTATATTTTTATAAAAAACTATCCGGTTCCTTCAACGTTATCAAGTTCATTACGTTAAAGGTTTTTCGCCAAAAACCATTCGTAGCCCTCTGTCATTTCAGAAAGGTAGCACTTAGTATTCATGCTGTGTATGTTGGCCTTCGTCAAGGCATAGTGTATGGTAGCTATTTGTTACTTTTCTGCTGCATAGATAGATGCGTTGGTTTGGGACAGTCGTACTACTAATTTGGCTTTCGTCAAGGATATGTACGGGTGGGTTCAAATTAACCTGGATAATGACGGGTAGAACTTGACATGTGACTTATGATATGTTGGCCTTCGTCAAGGTCATAAGAGCATGGGGTAAAAATCACATCGGGGGTTTCTAAAGAAACTGAAACTTGCCAGATATGTGCATACCTTCTGGAGTGTGATAACGTGAGTGGATTCCATCACGTTATCATGCGATGATAGTTGGATCCCGATTCCTACTGATGAGTTGGTTTACTCCTCGGGTGATCCCGACTAATTTTTCTTTCAGATTTGGAGGAGAATTTGAGGTTACAGTGGGAGGTTTCCTGATTATATAAATTGATAACCATTCTGATTTAGATTAGAGTGCACGCTGAGTGTTTCTTTTCTCTCTCTTTGGCAGCGATCATGACTCGACCCTTGACTATGACTCAGTGACCAAGTTAACCGAACCTTCTTAAAACACTGGCTTTTGGATTGTCAGAGTTGCATACCTCATTGCCACTCCTACTTTTACCTTTTTCTCCAAAACACCCCATATTACTACGAACATCCACTTCCATTGCATAAAACCATCGTATGGTTATATACGAACTCGAAGGAATTTGTTCCAGATTTGAGGATGGTTTCTGGTTCTGGAGAAAATGAATAGGACTATTCAGTTGTCTTTTCCTTTTACCTTCTCTCAGGTTGTGAGTGCTCCTTGGATTAGGATAGTACACTTATTACGCTAATTGGATAGTCTTCTTCCAAACCATAGGCAGGTGCCGAACGGTAGGGAATGAAGAAAACCAATTAGCTTAACGATGGTGTACAGAAGGTATTAAGTAAAGACAAATAAAGGGATTAATAAGAGGGCAAAGTAAATTGCGACTGCTATCATTCACGACCAAACCAAGTATTTCATCGCCACTCCTACTTCACCTTTGTATTTCTCTAGGACACTCCGTATCGCTACGAAGATCCACAGTTTAATGGAGACTCCATCGTATGGTTATATACGAACTTGAAGGGACTTGTTCCAGTTTGGGGATGGATTCTGGTTCAGGAGAAATAGGAATAAGGTTTATTCAGTTGTCTTTTATCTTTACTTTCTCTTGGGTTGCGAGTGCTCCTAGGATTAGGACAATACACCTATTATGCTTATTGGATAGTCTTCTTCCAAACCACAGGCTGGTGCCGAATGGTAGGGAGGGAAGAAAACCATTTAGCCTAAAGGGGTGTGCAGAAGGTAATGACTAAATACATATAAAAGGATTTGGACAGATGGCAAAGAAATATACGGTTACAGTTGTGAATCTGATAATGGAAGAGGCATTACTAAGAATACCCGGATACCCCTTCGAAATATTTACATGTTTCAGTTTCACTGTGTATTGTTAAAAGAAAACTGATTTCCCAATTAGCTCTTGCTCCAGGGTATGTATTTACCAGGTTTGATTCTCACATTTGTATGGTTTTACAGATGATGAGTGGGAGTAAGTTATTGGGAATTGGGTGATCATCCTCATTATATCGGGATTCGTTGTAATTGGTGATATTTGAGGAAATCGCCTGGGTTGTTTGCCGGACGACAAATATTTGGTTTTGAATTTCCGTTGTTGTGCACCAATTTTAAATTGATATATCTGTACATTTATTTTTATAAAGTGAGATATAACTTTTTGAAATTATGTCTATGACATTTACCTATATCAGTGGATGGTTCGGTAAGGAACATTAAACAGCGGTATAATTCTTCTTAACCATAAGTACAGTTTTCAACTTACGACACACATGGAATGAGTTATTAGACTCAGGGGACTTATACAGAGTATTGTATGTTATCCAGTGTCCATAAGGACAGAGGGGTTGGTACTCGTACTATATTCTGTTTACTTGTGACTTCTCTAGTTCTTAGACATGTGTTTCGTAGAAATGCAAGGTCTAAGTTTTGAGAAGTTATAGGTATAAGAATAAAGTAGAGAACCAGGTGTTGCAAGTATCAGGATTCTTCAAGGTGATCGAAGATGTAGATACTTGTGTATGGTATTCAGTTGATAATAATGATTATGAGAACTTGCTTCTTTTTCAGGTTACTCATATCTGGATGTATTCCTAAATTGAGTAATGCTGATCGGCCTTTTTCCATTTAATTGACAAGCACTGGAGACAGCTGCATGATTTGAATCTGGTTCCAATTAAATCAGTGCCTCTGTTTTTATATTGGATATAGAACGATTCATATCTTAACGATGTTAAGGTACAGGGATTTGTCCGGCTTATGCTCAAAACCAGACTCTGGATAACTCAAGGCGCGTTTATGTAATGGCTGTTTGTGGGTTGACCCGGGCTATGACGAGGGTTGACTTTCTACCATCTAGAAGATTGTTCATATCAGATTTTTGCATTTTTATACCGCCCAATTTTTATCATATTGCTTATCGGTAGGTACTCTTGAGCCGTGTTTTCTAGTCAATTGCAGGATACAGGTTCCCGGCTCTAAACGATGAAATTCATGAAAAAGTACGACAAAATCCGGGTTCCTGCCAACCACAGATAAAACACGGGTCTCCGCTCTCTATCCGTATGTTGCCACACACCAGTTTAAGAGACAAAATGGCAAATCAATGTCATTTTCATGCACAAGGTTCAATGGCAACACAAGATCCAAGAAATCTACGCGGAGCTCAAGAAAATCATGACAAAAAGATCCACATTCATCACCTTTTTGTTCAACAGAAATTCTGGAAAAATCTTGAAGGCAATCTGAGAAAAAACATATACCAGAATACTGATCGCACGTCTTTGGCGTGTCGGATGTTCAAAGTTCTAAAGTTTACCGCGATCAGGACGGTGTCGCTATGCAGCTAGCCGGTTGAGCACGGGTCGATCCACAGGGAGATGGTTGTATGTCCTTTCTTGTCTTAGACGAGTCAATAAAGAATTTGTATGAGGTTTGTTCAAGACTATCCTATGTGTATTATTTGCAAGTATAAAGTTGTTAAGAAAAAGATACGAAATTATAAGCTAAAGAAATCCGTACTCAAAACCTTTGAGCCGAGTCTTGACCAATTGAAGCTAAAGCAATCGGCAACAACGTGGATTAGGGGATTTAAGCACGGTATTCGTGGAATACGGCTTATTTACCTTTGTCCTTCCGTTCTTGTCTCTTGCTTTCGCCTCCGGCCAAACCGAACGCAACCGGTCGCGGTTAAGAATCACCGTTACCTTGTTAGGGTAGGGTGCCTAACGGAGCGCTTGCGTATGGTTTGGGCGGAGTTCAATGGAAAATAACGGGAAAAGGAAATGAGAAAGAAGATATTAACTTACAATACCGTATTTCATCTTAACAACAATAATTACAACCATTCACAAAATGAACAAAAGAGAGCAAAAGAAAAGAACAAAGAAAAGAAAAGATTACAAGTATTAAGTGCATGAATTTAAGTGCATGAAATAAATTGCAAGAAAGAAAAGCAAGATAATAAAAAGCAAGTAATAAAAAGCGATAAAAAGAACAAGAAAGTAGACTCAAGACAAGCATGAGATCAATAGCCAACCCTTAAACTTGCAAGCTCAAGTAGAGAACGCATGTGAATTGAAGCGCTAATTCCATAAGAAAATACGACCCTTGAGATCAATAACAAACTCTTAACCTTTCAAGCTCAATGAAGAGGTTGAAAGATCAAGAGAAAGCAAGAATCTCAAGGGGAAGAAGAAACAAAAGAGAATGATACAAAAGCCCTCATCTTCATTGATCTTCCACTCAAAAAGCTCTCACTACAATTTTCATGGAGAAAAGATGAAGAAGAAGAAGAAAAAGACTAAATCCTAACAAAAAGAAGAACAAAGAATGAACACCTAAAGCTTGGCAAGTTCTGGGGTATTTATAGGAGGTGAACTGAAAACCTAGGGCAACAATCTGCCTCAATATAAAGTTACTAAACTGCCCAGAAAAAACGACAGGGAGAGGGGCCCACTTGGCCGCGGATCCGCAGCCATCTAGGTGAGTTAGGTCGTGGTCTTTTGGGTGCTTCCCTGGTTTCTTGTCCTGTGCTGTTCTACATGTACCAATCTGCAATTTGATTCCACAGTTGCTTCAGATTTGCAACGGTCCAAAGTGGCAACAAAAATAATACTTTTGACCTTTTCTCCCTCGAGTTCCGCGCACCCATTGATTCTTGTGCTGCCCCTCTCGTGCTCTGTGTTTGTCCCAGACACGAATGACCACTGTCACATGTCTTGTATCTGGAACCGGTACTCAGCACTGGACGGATATGGATGACCGGAACTTGGCTTTTATCTGCTGTGACAGATGTTCTGTATTTTGACGTAACTGTGGAGATTTTGTCTTGATTTGCAATATTTGGACTGGAAACCTGTAATCTGTAAACATGTAACAAACACGGATTAAAAGCACCTACCTATAAACAACCGAGCGTAAGAATGGGCGGTATAAAATGCAATATTCTGGTATGAACAAATACCCCCAAACTTAACCTTTGCTCGTCCCAAGCAAAACCAATTATTCACAAAAATAAAATGATAACCGCACTTTCGCAGGGAACGCGATTGCACTGAGCATGTGCAACAAGCCGTTAAACCTCTAGGTGTCCCTAGTAGGAGGAGTGTTGTCTCGTAAGGGTTTTCAGCGGATTACACCCACAAAATCCCGTCAAATTAGTGTCATAAGTTAACGTTGATTCTACTCCTACAGTTTAGTATTTACGTTAGAAACTATATTATCCTAAGTTAGAAATATCCAACCCTAATGCTTCACACCTCCTATCTATTTAACTTTAGATCATATACGTTCCAAAAAAGTTTAGAAAGATGTTGGTTCTCCTGAGTTTTCCTTCTAAAAGTGTGGTCTCAAATCAGGGATTTTTATTAACTTTACAGAAAACACAAGTCTTATTCTTCATTTCTATCTTTTATTCAAACATCGATTGTATACCCCTACGTGTGTGTATATTTGCACCCCTACACTCAAGAATTCAATTCAAGCTATAATACCCTTGCCCTAATACCTAATACTACTTCTTTTCATTAAGGATGGACGGATTTGCTCACACACCTTTCATGCGATTATTAATGCTTTTTGAGGCACTAACGGCCGATTGCTGAATGTGTGAACATTAAAGCGTAAATAGCAGTTTCCAGGTCTTGACTTTATTCTATTGTTTTCTTTTTCTTTTTCTTTTTCAAGACCGGATATATTTTTCACATGCTCTTTTGGTGTTTAGCTTTAAATACCGTTTTTTCTTTCATACTAGGCTTTCAGGCAAGAGTATTTCTAGGTATCCTCTACTATCCCAAGTTTCAAGGTGCGTGTAAGTGCAGTTTGTAGGGTATATACTTTCTAAATTTGAACTCAAGAAAAGAAATTATTTTTCAGACTTATCCTTCAGTAAAGTATCAATACTTTCCCTTCATCTTGACTTAACTAAAGAACTGAACTCAAGATTACCTATTTCTCAAAAAAAACTGTAAGGACGTATACTTACCAAATTTAAACAGAATGAGGGTTATTTTTTAGGGTTTTCAATTCCTAAGTCTAGAATTTAGTTATTTCTATCATATCAACTAATCTTTTGGAATAAAGATCAAAGTTACCCTATTAGCTAAGTTGACGACAAAGTTTTTATATTTTTGGAAAATTTTCGATTTTTGTGGGTTTTTAATAAGGTATGCAAATGCAAAATATACAAATGAATGCGAAGGAAGAAAGCTTACCGAGCACACCCCCAAACTTAAACTTGACAGTGCCCTCACTGTCAGGCTATACCAAGAGGGTCAAAATTGTCGGCGCTCCCCCTAAAAACAAATTATATACAAAACAAAAAGGAAAACAAAAAATATATACAAAAAAAAGAGTCCCCCCCAAACTTAAGTAAAACAGTGTTTCCACTGTTAAGCGTTGAAATTCAGGATTAGGGGGGGAAAGAGAACAGTATCAAGCTATACAAGGCCTTACACAGGCCAAAAGTTAACACCAACCATTCAAAGATTTTATCGCTATAATGTACCGGTTGGTGGAAGAAGGCGTAGAGAAAAGAGATGGACAATACGCGAGACCGTATGCGAAGAGAAGCGGGATACGGTCTCGGTATATGAGAGGAAGAAGAATGGCGGAAGGGAAAAAGAAGTGGAATACGAACTTGAGGGTGCAAATGGAGTAAATAGATTAGCACAATTTGTGATGAGCGATGTGTAAAAAGCGATTGTGCTAATATATTTACCCGTCGAGAAATGGGGTCAAATCCCTCAAGATTCGTGAGAAACCATGGGTACGCCGAACTTGGTAAACCAGACACAGTAAATAAAAGTGAGACGGGTTCTTGCAAGGTCGGAATGATGGAAAGGGTGGGGGGAAGTGATTGAGTAAGGTTATCGGTTAAAGGTTCAGGAGGGTGTACACAGTCAGTGGAAGGAACAGGATGAATTGGAAAATCCGACTCATCAAGCAAAACTGGTTCATCCTCAACACTATCCTCAATATTCTCCTCAAAATTTAGCACATCCATGCACTTCTCTTCAAAATCCAGACGCATATGGGATTCGGGAAAAACATTTAATGACTCGGGATGATGATTTGAAGAAACAAACGCAGCCAAATCTACGGGTTCATCATCCAAAATATTCCCGGCGTCAATATCCTTAATCCAGTGAAAATCAAAATTCTCTGACACCTCAACAAAAGCATGGATATCAATCGATTCAGGTTCTAAAGTGGAGGTGTAGAGGTCAAAAGGTTTGGGTGTGGTTTCACTTGGCAAGGTCCCTTCACAATTTGGCAAATCAAACACTACAAAGTCGCACAACTCATTAAACATTCTATCTTCATCTGATAATTCATTTGGGACACTTGATAGACTTTCAACATAGGAGTTGTGGGATTCAATTTGAGACGGGTAGGTTTGATTTGGAGGGTATACAGCTCACTTTCTCCACTCAAATTCTCTGCCTGTTCTACCGCCTCATCATACATTGGAAAATTTGGAGCTAGCTGGAAACTAGCTACCGGGTCAGTAGGTTGTATGAGAGCGGCCATGGACGCATTCAAATCTATCATCTGTTGGCTTGACGCTACCCTAAAGTCTTCCAACGACTGTTCTAGACTAGACATTGGTTGTGAAGGGGTTTCAGTAAAAGATTCAAAGTTGTTTGGATACTGAAAACTCCCTAATGGCGGTTCTGATGCAATGTCTAGGGAAGGTGCAAAAGTAGGGTAGGATTGGTAGGAATTGAATGGCTGGATAGGAGCAGGATCAACATTTGGATAAGAAGGTGAATGAAATTGTTGATCCCAAGAATTTGAAGTGGTGACAGGAGTGAAAGATCGGCTACGAGATTGTTCAACATGTTCTGCAATAGACATAGGTCTTGGAGTTGCAACATGACTCGAAGAAGGGTTATCAACGTAAGAAGGGGTGAATGTTTGAAATGGTTGATACGAAGTTGATTGCGGAGTCAAATTGTTTGTCCTAGACGCGTTTATCCGATCTCTCAATGAAATTTTTGGCATGGATGGATCGTTCGAAGTCCGGCCAAAGCAAGAACCGTAAGAAGTAATGTCTGGTTGGGGGTACCAAAGTTCGGCAAGAGTTTTTCAAGGTGGGGTATCCATGATATGAAGAGGGAGAAAGAAAGGTAGAGAAGAGGAGGGGAAAAAGAATGTGATATTTTTTTTTGTGATATTAACAAAAGAATGAAATATTCACACAAAAAGAATCTGGACAAAAACAATCACGACACAAAAATACCACACACCTAATCGTTCTAGGGTTCTCCTAGGTAAACTAGACCTGCTCCAGAACTTGATTGTCGAAGTAAAATTGTGTCGAGAAACGGGCTCAAGATACACTGATCACGAGGCCAGGTAAGTGCAGAGATAAGGGGAGGTTTTCCAACGCTTTCGCGAAGTTCCTTAATTAAATAACCCTTTCTCTTTTGGCGGTTTCGCCGTTCACACTTTCCTAGACACCCCGCAAACAATATACCGTTAAGCGAGGTTCTAAACACAGTTAACTTCTCCTAGTGAGCGCGAAGTCCTTAAGACTTAAAGTCTAGTTTCTTTTAAATTTGTGCGGGTAAACGTTATGCGCAAGTTCGTGATTTGTGGGCCAAGGAAAAGGTGATGAAATCCTTTACCGTATCTTGTGGGGTTCGCTTGCCCTTAAGTCCGTATTAATGTATGCAATGCACAATTCAATAAAAATTCTATAAAGAATCAAAAAATTGTTTTTTTTTATTTTAGCACGACACTGCAACAAATACGGGTTAGTCAATTTTGGCGTTTGCTAGCGAACTTGCAAAGAATCATGCAAAGAATAGTATATTGGAAGCGTCGGATTTGAGAAGAAGGTGTTAGGAAAGTACGTACCGTTAAGTTTTTGGGTTAGGAAACCCCCGTTGAATCAAATCCGGTAAGCTTGAAAAGTTCGCTTGCGCGGGTCAAACTATCCGGATCTTTGGCACTGTACTTTGCAATCACCTTAACTTTGAATGTGCACATTGCTCCCCACAATTGCAGTTTGCAAATACGCAAAAATTTGCACACTTGCCCACAAAAATTATCAAAAAAAAACAAAAAGATTTTTATTTTTTTATAAATATATACAAAAAAAAAATATTAACCCGAATAACAAGAAAGAAAATACGCTACCGTCTCCCCGGCAACGGCGCCATTTGATCGCACGCCTTTGGCGTGTCGGATGTTCAAAGTTCTAAAGTTTACCGCGATCAGGACGGTGTCGCTATGCAGCTAGCCGGTTGAGCACGGGTCGATCTATAGGGAGATGGTTGTATGTTCTTTCTTGTCTTAGACGAGTCAATAAAGAATTTGTATGAGGTTTGTTCAAGACTATCCTATGTGTATTATTTGCAAGTATATTATTGTTAAGATGAAATACGGTATTGTAAGTTAATATCTTCTTTCTCATTTTCTTTTCCCGTTATTTTCCATTGAACTCCGCCCAAACCATACGCAAGCGCTTCGTTAGGCACCCTACCCTAACAAGGTAACGGTGATTCCTAACCGCGACCGGTTGTGTTCGGTTTGGCCGGAGGCGAAAGCAAGAGACAAGAACGGAAGGACAAAGGTAAATAAGCCGTATTCCACGAATACCGCGCTTAAATCCCCTAATCCACGTTGTTGCCGATTGCTTTAGCTTCAATTGGTCAAGACTCGGCTCAAAGGTTTTGAGTACGGATTTCTTTAGCTTACAATTTCGTATCTTTTTCTTAACAACTTTATACTTGGAAATAATACACATAGGATAGTCTTGAACAAACCTCATACAAATTCTTTATTGACTCGTCTAAGACAAGAAAGGACATACAACCATCTCCCTGTGGATCGACCCGTGCTCAACCGGCTAGCTGCATAGCGACACCGTCCTGATCGCGGTAAACTTTAGAACTTTGAACATCCGACACGCCAAAGGCGTGCGATCAAATGGCGCCGTTGCCATCATTCCGACCTTGCAAGAACGAGATGCCTTTCCAACCGATCTTGGTTGTGGAGATTTTCGACATTTGGGGGATAGATTTCATGGGGCCGTTTCCCATCTCTTTCGGGAACTTGTACATTCTTCTCGCTCTTGATTACGTCTCTAAATGGGTCGAGGCTCTGCCCTGCCGGACTAACGACAACTCGTTAGGTTTCTTAAAGAAAACATTTTCTCCCGTTTTGGGCACTCCTGAGCGATCATTAGCGATAATGGAACTCATTTCTGCAATAAGACTTTCGAGGCCTTGATGCGGAAATATTCCATTAATCATAAGCTATCTACGCCCTACCATCCCCAAACCTGCGGGCAGGCCGAAGTTTCAAATCGGCAAATCAAGCAGATACTGGAGAAGACGGTTTCCAAGAACCGTAAGGATTGGTCGCTGAAACTCTCTGATGCCCTTTGGGCATTTCGAACCGCTTATAAGACCGATCTTGGCATGTCTCCCTATCGTCTTGTGTACGGAAAGGCTTGCCACCTACCTGTCGAAATAGAGCATCGCGCATTTTGGGTGATGAAGGAGCTGAATCTGTCTCTCGAAGATGCGGGCAGCCATCGGAAGCTGCAGTTGAATGAATTAAGCGAGCTTAGGGATGAGGCTTACGATAACGCGGTTGTCGTTAAGAACCGAACGAAGGTGTTTCACGATAAACACCTTTTGTGCAAAACTTTCGTACCTGCTCAGCAGGTACTTCTTTACGACACCCGGCTACACTTCCATCCAGGAAAGCTCAGATCTCGCTGGAAAGGGCCGTATTTTATGCGGAATGTGTATCCGCAGGGCGCTGTGGATTTGGAGAATCCAAAGGACGGTTCATTTTTCAAAGTGAACGGACACCGACTAAAACCGTACCTTAGCGCCGAACCAAAAGAGGAGCTCCTGGTCGTACATGAGCCGGTTTACCCTGCATAATCTTCCTCTGCCTACCACCAAACTTCGGTTATCCAGCCAAGAACAGTGGACACTGTTCCAAATAAGTTTGGGGGTTTGTATATACCTTTTTGTATTTATTTATTTGTGGATAATCTTTTCCTTTTTCTTTATTCTTTAAAAACATAAAAAAAAAATTGTGTATATCTAACCGACAATTTTGACCCTTCAAATGATCTCTTCATGCGATGACAGTGAGGACACTGTCCAGTTTAAGTTTGGGGGTACGCTCGGTACGCATTTCTAACCTTCGCATTCATATGTATATTGTGCATATGCATATTAAAATCAATAAAAATCTGAAAATTTTCTAAAAACATAAAAACTTGTCTGTCAAGATAGCTAGTGGGAGGACTCTGATTCAACATTTCGACGGTTTTGTTTGATAAAATAAGAATAACTAAATCTTATGTTTAGATTTTGAAAACCTGAAAGATAACTCTCCTTTGAAGTTAACTATAGCTGATATACGTCTTTACATCACACTACACGTGTCGTGAGTTTTGGAAATTATATGACAAGTCTTTTATGTCTAAAAACTTTTAAATAGATAAATGATTTTTTGAGGATCAAATAGGTTTGTTCTAAAATAAGTAATACCAAGAATAGTTTATGAAGTGAAGTGAATATAAAGGAATGTTATTGATGCCTTAATTGGAATTAAGTCTGAAAAATAACCCATCTGGAACTTGATTGGAATGATTACACACCGAACCTACTAAACACGTCATTTATCCAAAAAAATAATTGAACTGCCGGTTATATCTCCGTTCGTATTAAATCATCATGATTTTCACGCCAAACTGTCTTTTGTTTTTGGACTTAGGTAACTTGAGTAATTAAGTCCGCTGGGGTGTTTCTACACCTAATGCCCTAAAACCAACTGGTTTGGGTGCATTGGCCCAAAGCTCGTTAAGAAGCCTAGAAAGTCCAGATTAAAACAAAGTCAAGCAAGTGTTCTCTCCGAGTTAAAATTCCTAACGGTTCTTTGTGTGAGAATAATCCTTATAAAAGACAGGCTTTTATAAAAAAAATTTAGCGGAGATATGAAGGTTTTATTCTATGATAAAGACTATTGCACGTTCACAGAGGTGTGTATGAAATGAAAACAAGAAAAAGGTGGAGTGAAAAATAAGACTTAGTTTCCTGTTAAGGAAGATAGAAATTCTGAAGTTGAAACCATACTGGAAAACGAAACTTGAAAAATGCTTAACTCTTTAAAAAACTTATGTGATTCTTTCAAAATTCTTATCTGGGCTTTATTGTGTGACATGATGACTTTATTCGACCCTTCTGGAACTTAACGACGCTATTTGCACTACACGTAAAGACATATAGAATCTTAAGTTAAATAAGAAGCGAGATGTGAAAAATAAAGGTTCGATAGTCTAGACTTAGGATAATAGAATTGTTATTTTCTGAAACAAAACGTTACGGTTTGAATCATAGTTATTTTGCAAAACTAGCTTGACCGGATTTTGTGGGTAGTATCCGCTGAAAACCCTCAGGAGACAACACTCCTCCTACTAGGGACACCTAGAGGTTTAACGGCTTGTTGCACATGCTCAGTGCAATCGCGTTCCCTGCGAAAGTGAGGTTAGGAAATTTTTGTGAATAAATTGGCTTTGCTCGGGACGAGCAAATGATAAGTTTGGGGTATTTGTTCATATCAGATTTTTGCATTTTTATACCACCCAATTTTTATCATATTACTTATCGGTAGGTACTCTTGAGCCGTGTTTGCTAGTCAATTGCAGGATACATGTTCCCGGCTCTAAACGATGAAATTCATGGAAAAGCACGACAAAATCCGGGTTCCTGCCAACCACAGATAAAACACGGGTCTCCGCTCTCTATCCGTATGTTGCCACACACCAGTTTAAGAGACAAAATAGCAAATCAATGTCATTTTCATGCACAAGGCTCAATGGCAACACAAGATCCAAGAAATCTACGCGGAGCTCAAGAAAATCATGACAAAAAGATCCACATTCATCACCTTTTTGTTCAACAGAAATTCTGGAAAAATCGTGAAGACAATCTGAGAAAAAACATATACCAGAATACAGGGCACACAATGCCAGGAAAACCCACAAAATTGGACAAGACAATTCATCTATACGGCCGCGGAACCGCGGCCGTACAGGCTCTTCAGGAGGTCATATTTTAGGGGTTGTTTTGTAATTTTATAAGAAGACAGATTGTTGCCCTAGATTTCCGGTTCCCTGCCTATAAATAGTCCAGAACTTGCCAAAGCCAAGCGTGCTTAATCTTGTATTTTAGGTTTTAGAATACTTGTTGTTCTTCTTCCTCTTCTCATCTCTTCTCCATTGAAAAACTTGTAGTGAGCTTTTGTGAGTGAAGAATGATGAATAAAGAAGTTCATTTTGTTATTATACTTGTCTTGCTCTTGTTATGTTAATTGCTTGTAATCTTTAATTGATAATTTAGTTGTTGTTATTTATTGTTGTTTCTTTCTTTTCTCTTTTCCATTATCCTTAAACAACCATGATGCTTATGCTTGATCCTTGCCAAGGTGAGGTCACAAATAGCTAGTTGTTATCTTCTAATCTATTTCTTTCTATCTTCCGCCTTTGTTTTATTTTTCGTTCTTCTTGTAATGGGTGAGTAATTTCCATACTTGTTAGGGTAGGATAAGGGAAGTTTGAGAGAAGGAAATCTCTCTCACTCTTTCCTTGCCCAATATCTTAAATTGACTCCCGTTAATTGAACCACAATCCGCTCCCTACGGCAACCTATCCTACATGATAGCGGTGATTCCGTGGTGAGACCGGTTGTGGTTGAATTAACCGAAGGTTATGGCTAAGAGCCAAGAACGGACGGACAAGCACCAAAAGGAAGAACTTAAGCGTTGGAAAGCCTAGCTTATACTCGCAAGTTCCTTCCTAGTCGTGCTAATCCCCGTTGTTGCCGATTACCGTAACACCGATATTAAGAGTGGCAACGAAAGAAGTGAGCGACTCCTAACTCAAACTAACCTAATCCTAACCCTAACAAGCTCTCTTTACATATCATTTTAACACTTAGTTAATCACAAACAAATCTGGACTTTTGACTTAACTCGTTAAAGCACATAGAAAAAGATTCCCATCTCCCTGCAGACGACCCGTACTCAACCGGCTAGCTACAAGCGAAACCGTCTTGATTGTGGTAACAAACTTAGCACGCAAAAACTCTACAATCAAATGGTGCCGTTGCCGGGGAGACGGTAGTTTATTTCTTTGTGTAATTTTGGGTTAACTTGTGAATATAAATCTAACCGAAAACAAAAAAAAATACATTGTAAAAAAATCATCTTGTTATTTTTGATTAGTTTTTGTGCAACTGTGCAGGATAATATGAAGTTCAAGTTCAGTACCAAAGACGTGGGAAGTTAGACCCACATCTCGCGGCTACACCGCGACGGATCAAAACGAAGCAAACGGTCTACTGTAAAATTCTGGAGCAGATCCAGTGAGCAAATCCAGATTCAGGAAATCCAGACAAGAAGAGGACACCCAAAGAAGCCCAGAATAGAAAACTGAAGCCCCAACTCCCCATTACTGCCGCGGAACCGCGGCATAGGCAAGCTTAGGCCGCGGACCGCGGCCGTTTAGAGGATTCAGTGTGCCAAAATTTTTGTAAGTCCTCCTGATCTTTCCCGCACTCCTCTGAACTCCACTGAAATGTGTTTTCTGCCGCATTCTTTGCGCAAATTCTCTTCCCCCTTCCAATAAACTGTTCTTGTGCAGGATTCTTTGCGCCGCGCTAAAAAATAAAAATTGATTGCAGTTGATTTGTTACTGCTTTGCATTTATTAATACGGACTTTAAGGGGCTCGAAACCAATTCAGATTGGGTGGGGATTTCATCACCCTTCCCAGGACCCCAGAAATCACAAAAAACATATGCATTGACCATTATTAAATTAAAAAATACTAGACTCAGCCCTAAGGACTTCGCGCTCAATAGGACAGAGGACTAATTACAGGCATCGGCCCTTTATACTATCCTGACTTTTGCGGTGTCTAGGCAAGTGTGTCGAAGGCAAGTGGTTACTTAATTAGGACCACTACTTAAGTAGTGGGAAGCCTCCCACTTACCTGGAACTTACCTGGCCGCAATCGTTGGAGAAGAGGCGGTTTGAGTTCCTGTTTCTAGCCCTTTGGAACAGTTAGGAGCTGTCTAGCTGACCTAGGTGACCCTAGATCTAGGTGTGATTGTGCATATCTTGTTTGTGATTGCTTGAAGCCGTAAATCGGTACATATTTCTGTAAAGCTCTTTCAAAAAAAAAAGGAAAAAAAATCAAAAACTTGCCCTTTGTCGCCAAAATCCATTTTTCACCCACACCCATCGTATTTCTCTATTGACGTTTTCTTACCCTCACCTTCTCCGCTTTGACTATACTAAACTCGTTTAGTGTATGTCCGCTTGGACTCGGGACACTAGCGCCCGCCTAGTCCGCGTTACGTTAGTTGCTACCGACTACGCGATCGACTCAGACGTCAAAACTCCGTCCACGCCTCTTTCACCCTTACCTTTGCCGGCCAACTCCAACGTTGACCGGAATTCTGTTCATACATCTTCACCTTCACCTTCACCAACCTCTTCTTCCGCGATGTCAGGATTTAACGCAAACATCTCATTGACTCCACCTCCTGCAACTACCCCACCACCACCACCTGTTGTAGCGCCGCAGCGAATCGCGCTCCAGGATCGCTTCTATCCCACCCGTTCTGCACTTCCCACCTGCCTTTCTCTTCCACCGGCCAATGGGGATAACTTTGAAATTAAGCCCCACTTCATCAACATGCTTCCTCGATTTAATGGGCTTGAATCTGAAGATGCCTATATCTTCTTTAATAAATTTCAAAACGTTTGTGCCATGATGAAAACTACCCAACTGTCGGACGATGCTATACGGCTACGTGTCATTCCGTTCACTTTATGCGATCTTGCTGAAAAATGGCTGTATAGCACCGCTTCCCACTCCATAGCCAGTTGGGACGAGTTTGTTAAAGCGTTTCTCAAGAAATTTTATCTGAATCATAAAACCGCAAGGATCCGCAACGAAATCAACCAATTCTCTCAGCTTCCTTCTGAACCCTTCTGGAAGTGCTTTGACCGGTTTAAAGACCTTCTTGTTTAGTGCCCTCACCATGGTATCGAGAGATGGCAACTTTGCCAAACCTTATACGAGGGCCTGAACCCAGCAACCAAGCAGTTGTTGGAAACCATTTGTCAGGGCCACTTCCTATCAAAATCTGACGAGGAAGCGTGGCAATTCTTCGACGACCTTGCGGAGAAAACGCTACAATGGGAGAGCACCAGACCGACTTCTTCTTCTTCTACCTCCACTTCTACCGGTCAGTCTAGGGCAGGAATTCACCAACTTGATGTCTCTATTGCGATGAAAGCTGAAATGGCTGCAATAACGAGAAAGCTTGAAGCGATAGAGAGCAAATTTTCTTCTCCTGCTCCTACCCATGTTCTTCCCCTTCGTACCATTTGCGCTTGTTGTTCCGATCCTTCTCACTTAACCGAAGAGTGTCCTTACAATCCACCATCTCAAGGACAGGATCAGGTTAATGCTGCATTTCAGTAAAGACCGAGGAATGATCCATACTCTTCCACCTACAATCCTGGTTGGAGGAACCACCCCAATTTCTCCTGGAATCAGAATCAGAATCAATTCCAAGGCAACAATTTCCAGAGGCCTCCTCCTCCACAACAATAAGCGCAACAACAAACTCAACATCAGTTTCAGCAGCCCTTCCAACCCCAACCTTTTCAAAATCAGACGAACAACTTTGCACCCAACAATTCTTTTCCCCAAAACAACTTTGTTCCGTCAAACAACGATAAGGTTTCCTCGCTCGAACGAAGTCTGGAGGCGTTCGTTAAACAATCGACACAATCCACTGCCAACATCCAGTCTTCCATTCAGTCCTTAGTGCAATACACTGCCGCTCACGGGCAAAGCATCAAGACCATCGAGGCCCAGATTGCACAGCTGAATGCGGCATTGAGCGAGCGAGAAAAGGGGAAGCTCCCGTCCCAGCCACTCCCAAATCCCGGTCACCCACATAATGTACATGTTGCTCTTGAACAACAGAATCATAATGTGAGTGCCATGACCACATTGAGATCGGGAAGGATGTTGCAGAACAACATCGGCACACGGATCAACAATGACACCCCGGCCGCTTCTTCTTCTTCCTCTGCTGCTTCTTCGTCTTCTGAGCCTATTCTCCATTCTTCAAAAGGCTCTTCCTCTTCTTCTGCTCTAAACGGACCCAATTCTCACTCTACGAAAACACCAGTTCTGGGATCCGCTCCAGCTCCACAATCTTCTCCACAAGCATTGGACTCAACTAATTTTAAAAACGTTCCATTTCCAAACCGGTTGAGGTCCAATAAAGAAAATCCACAAATGGAGAAGATTCTGGAGTTATTTAAGCAGGTTAACATTAACATTCCTCTTTTAGATGTCGTCCAACAAGTCCCGTCCTACGCGAAAATCTTAAAGGACTTGTGCACGAAAAAGAGGAAGTCTCAGGTACCCAAGAAAGTTTTCTTGGCTAGTGCTGTGAGTAATGCTCTTACCCAATCTTTACCACAAAAACGGAAGGACCCTGGCTGTCCTACGATTTCTATTACCCTTAGGGATAAGAACATCAACCGCGCACTATTAGATCTTGGTGCCAGTGTTAACCTGCTTCCATACTCAGTATATGAGCAATTAGGCGTAGGAGAGCTGAAACCCACACACTGTACTCTCCAAATGGCCGACCGATCGATCACCCATCCTAGGGGTGAGCTAGAGGATGTGTTAATTAAAGTCGGGGACTTCATATTCCCCGTTGACTTCATTGTATTAGACACACAGCCTGTAGCTAACCCCCGGAATCAAATTCCGGTGATACTCGGTCGCCCATTCCTTGCAACCTCAAATGCTGTGATCAATTGTCGCAATGGTTCGATGAACCTATCTTTTGGAAATATGACAATTGAACTCAACATTTTTAGGTTGGGGAATCAGCCCTCCGAACCTAATGCTCATATACTGGACGTTTGCTCAATCCAGGAGATCACCCCAGAAGAGTGTGAATTCGAGGAGTTTCTGTTCGAACACGATAACCTTAACGCCACTAGTGCGTTCCTCTTCGAACCTGCTGCTGTTTCTGCGCCCGACAATGACTACGAGTGTTTCACGTTCTTGAACGATCTTAGCCGCTCACAACCCGAGTTTGAATCCTTCGAATTTCCGGATGAGTTACCTGAACCATCCAGCTCGGTCGGTTACACTCGTTTTGAACCTTTGCTGGAATCCTTTGAGTTCGAGACCTCTTCACCAATCTTGCCTTCCATCATTTTTCCTCCAACGCTCGAACTCAAGCCTTTGCCGTCTCATCTTAAGTACGCTTACTTGGGTGAGAACGAGACCCTTCCTGTCATCATCTCGGCTTCTCTAGCTCCAGAGCAAGAGAAAGCCTTTCTTGCGGTCTTGCACAGTAATTGGCAAGCTTTTGGCTGGTCCATGGCGGACATCAAGGGGATTAGTCCCCTGATCGTTGAACATCACATTCATCTGATGGATGATGCCAAACCAGCCAGGGATTCACAAAGACGTCTCAACCCAGTCATGAAGGAGGCTATGAAGAAGGAGATCGTAAAATGTCTGGATAGTGGTATCATTTACCCTATCTCTGATAGCCAGTGGGTTAGCCCCATTCACGTTGTCCCCAAGAAGTCAGGCATCACGGTCATAACCAACGAGGCGAACGAGTTAATCCCTACTCGCACCCAAACTGGGTGGCGAGTATGCATCGATTACAGAAAACTCAACGCCGCAACGCGGAAAGACCACTTTCCGCTACCTTTCATTGACCAAATGCTTGAACGATTGGCCAGACACGAGTACTACTATTTTCTTGATGGCTACTCCGGCTATAATCAGATTCCCATCGCCGAAAAAGACCAGGACAAGACCACATTCACTTTTCCTTTCGGCACGTTTGCATATCGTCGCATGCCCTTTGGGTTATGCAATGCGCCCGCTACCTTCCAGCGGTGTATGATGGGAATCTTCTCAGACATGGTGGAAAAATTTCTGGAGATCTTCATGGACGATTTCTCCATCTTCGGCGATTCCTTCAATGAGTGTTTGCTGCATCTTGACGCTGTCCTTACCCGATGTAAGGACAAGAACCTCACTTTGAATTGGGAGAAGTGCCACTTCATGGTGCGCGACGGTATTGTCTTAGGACATATCATCTCGCAAAATGGCATAGAGGTTGACAAAGCGAAGATTGAGGTCATTTCCAATCTCCCTCCTCCCAGATGCGTCAGAGACATCCGAGCCTTCCTTGGCCATGCCGGTTTCTATAGACGGTTCATCAAGGACTTTAGCAAGATTGCTAGGCCCTTGACTCTTCTACTGGCCAAGGACACGCCATTTGACTTCAACTCGAGCTGTGTGACTGCGTTCGAGTCATTGAAAAGCTCACTCACTTCTGCTCCCATTCTTTCTTCACCTGACTGGACGCACCCATTTGAGATTATGTGCGATGCATCCGACTTTGCCATTGGTGCTGTCCTTGGACAACACATCAACAAGATGCCGCACGTAATCTATTATGCGAGCCGAACCCTGAACGACGCCCAACTCAATTATACAACTGAGAAGGAATTCTTGGCTGTTGTATTTGCTTTAGAAAAGTTTAGGCCCTACCTCATCGGCTCTCCAGTCATTGTCTACACAGACCATTCTGCTCTGCGCCATTTTTTTGCAAAGAAAGATGCAAAATCTCGGCTAATACGTTGGATCCTCTTGCTTCAAGAGTTTGACCTTGTCATTAAGGAAAAACGAGGATGTGAAAACGTAGTTGCCGACCATCTCTCACGACTTCCTTCTTCGCCTTCGCTTCCAATTCCGATCAACGACGTTTTCCCGAAAGAACAGCTCTTGACAGTATCTTCCGAACCCTGGTTCGCAGATATTGTGAACTATTTGGCCACAGGGTTACTACCGACTGAATGGTCAAGTCAGGACAGACTTCGATTCTTATCCCAAGTAAAACACTTTTACTGGGATGTACCCTATCTGTTCAAGTACTGTCCCGACCAGATTATTCGTCGGTGTGTCCCTGACGATGAATTCAAGAGTGTGCTGTCGTTTTGCCACGATCAAGCGTGTGGCGGGCACTTTGGCCCTAGAAAGACAACTGAGAAGATCTTGCAATGTGGTTTCTACTGGACACAACTCTTCAAAGACGCTCATGACTATTGCAAGACTTGCTCCCGGTGCCAACACTTGGGCCGGATATCCCGGAGGAACGAGATGCCGCTCCAACCGATCTTGGTTGTGGAGATTTTCGACGTTTGGGGGATAGATTTTATGGGGCCGTTTCCCAGCTCTTTCGGGAACTTGTACATTCTTCTCGCTCTTGATTACGTCTCTAAATGGGTCGAGGCTGTGCCCAGCCGGACTAACGACAACAAGGTTGTCGTTAGGTTTCTTAAAGAAAATATTTTCTCCCGTTTTGGGCACCCCCGAGCGATCATTAGCGACAATGGAACTCATTTCTGCAATAAGACTTTCGAGGCCTTGATGCGGAAATATTCCATTAATCATAAGCTATCTACGCCCTACCATCCCCAAACCTGCGGGCAGGCCGAAGTTTCAAATCGGCAAATCAAGCAGATACTGGAGAAGACGGTTTCCAAGAACCGTAAGGATTGGTCGCTGAAACTCACTGATGCCCTTTGGGCATTTCGAACCGCTTATAAGACCGATCTTGGCATGTCTCCCTATCGGCTTGTGTACGGAAAGGCTTGCCACCTACCTGTCGAAATAGAGCATCGCGCATTTTGGGCGATAAAGGAGCTGAATCTGTCTCTCGAAGATGCAGGCAGCCATCGGAAGCTGCAGTTGAATGAATTAAGCGAGCTTAGGGATGAGGCTTACGATAACGCGGTTGTCGTTAAGAACCGAACGAAGGTGTTTCACGATAAACACCTTTTGCGCAAAACTTTCGTTCCTGGTCAGCAGGTACTGCTTTACGACACCCGGCTACACTTCCATCCAGGAAAGCTCAGATCTCGCTGGAAAGGGCCGTATTTTGTGCGGAATGTGTATCCGCAGGGCGCTGTGGATTTGGAGAATCCAAAGGACGGTTCATTTTTCAAAGTGAACGGACACCGACTAAAACCGTACCTTAGCGCCGAACCAAAAGAGGAGCTCCTGGTCTTACATGAGCCGGTTTACCCTGCATAATCTTCCTCTGCCTACCACCAAACTTCGGTTATCCAGCCGAGAACAGTGGACACTGTTCCAAATAAGTTTGGGGGTTTGTATATACCTTTTTGTATTTATTTATTTGTGGATATTCTTTTCCTTTTTCTTTATTCTTTAAAAACATAAAAAAAATTGTGTATATCTAACCGACAATTTTGACCCTTTAAATGATCTCTTCATGCGATGACAGTGAGGACACTGTCCAGTTTAAGTTTGGGGGTACGCTCGGTACGCATTTCTAACCTTCGCATTCATATGTATATTGTGCATCTGCATATTAAAATCCATAAAAATCTGAAAATTTTCTAAAAACATAAAAACTTGTCTGTCAAGATAGCTAGTGGGAGGACTCTGATTCAACATTTCGACGGTTTTGTTTGATAAAATAAGAATAACTAAATCTTATGTTTAGATTTTGAAAACCTGAAAGATAACTCTCCTTTGAAGTTAACTATAGCTGATATACGTCTTTACATCACACTACACGTGTCGTGAGTTTTGGAAATTATATGACAAGTCTTTTATGTCTAAAAACTTTTAAATAGATAAATGATTTTCTGAGGATCAAATAGGTTTGTTCTGAAATAAGTAATACCAAGAATAGTTTATGAAGTGAAGTGAATATAAAGGAATGTTATTGATGCCTTAATTGGAACTAAGTCTGAAAAATAACCCATCTGGAACTTGATTGGAATGATTACACACCGAACCCACTAAACACGTCATTTATCCAAAAAAATAATTGAACTGCCGGTTATATCTCCGTTCATATTAAATCATCATGATTTTCGCGCCAAACAGTCTTTTGTTTTTGGACTTAGGTAACTTGAGTAATTAAGTTCGCTGGGGTGTTTCTACACCTAATGCCCTAAAACCAACTGGTTTGGGTGCATTGGCCCAAAGCTCGTTAAGAAGCCTAGAAAGTCCAGATTAAAACAAAGTCAAGCAAGTGTTCTCTCCGAGTTAAAATTCCTAACGGTTCTTTGTGTGAGAATAATCTTGATAAAAGACAGGCTTTTATAAAAAAAATTTAGCGGAGATATGAAGGTTTTATTCTATGATAAAGACTATTGCACGTTCACAGAGGTGTGTATGAAATGAAAACAAGAAAAAGGTGGAGTGAAAAATAAGACCTAGTTTCCTGTTAAGGAAGATAGAAATTCTGAAGTTGAAACCTTACTGGAAAACGAAACTTGAAAAATGCTTAACTCTTTATAAAACTTATGTGATCCTTTCAAAATTCTTATCTGGGCTTTATTGTGTGACATGATGACTTTATTCGACCCTTCTGGAACTTAACGACGCTATTTGCACTACACGTAAGGACATATAGAATCTTAAGTTAAATAAGAAGCGAGATGTGAAAAATAAAGGTTCGAGAGTCTAGACTTAGGATAATAGAATTGTTATTTTCTGAAACAAAACGTTAGGGTTTGAATCATAGTTATTTTGCAAAACTAGCTTGACCGGATTTTGTGGGTAGTATCCGCTGAAAACCCTCAGGAGACAACACTCCTCCTACTAGGGACACCTAGAGGTTTAACGGCTTATTGCACATGCTCAGTGCAATCGCGTTCCCTGCGAAAGTGAGGTTAGGAAATTTTTGTGAATAAATTGGCTTTGCTCGGGATGAGCAAATGATAAGTTTGGGGTATTTGTTCATATCAGATTTTTGCATTTTTATACCACCCAATTTTTATCATATTACTTATCGGTAGGCACTCTTGAGCCGTATTTGCTAGTCAATTGCAGGATACAGGTTCCCGGCTCTAAACGATGAAATCATGGAAAAGCACGACAAAATCCGGGTTCCTGCCAACCACAGATAAAACACGGGTCTCCGCTCTCTATCCGTATGTTGCCACACACCAGTTTAAGAGACAAAATAGCAAATCAATGTCATTTTCATGCACAAGGCTCAATGGCAACACAAGATCCAAGAAATCTACGCGGAGCTCAAGAAAATCATGACAAAAAGATCCACATTCATCACCTTTTTGTTCAACAGAAATTCTGGAAAAATCGTGAAGACAATCTGAGAAAAAACATATACCAGAATACAGGGCACACAATGCCAGGAAAACCCACAAAATTGGACAAGACAATTCATCTATACGGCCGCGGAACCGCGGCCAATAGGGGGTCTAGGCCGCGGTTCCGTGGCCGTACAGGCTCTTCAGGAGGTCATATTTTAGGGGTTGTTTTGTAATTTTATAAGAAGACAGATTGTTGCCCTAGATTTCCAGTTCCCTGCCTATAAATAGTCCAGAACTTGCCAAAGCCAAGTGTGCTTAATCTTGTATTTTAGGTTTTAGAATACTTGTTGTTCTTCTTCCTCTTCTCATCTCTTCTCCATTGAAAAACTTGTAGTGAGCTTTTGTGAGTGAAGAATGATGAATAAAGAAGTTCATTTTGTTATTATACTTGTCTTGCTCTTGTTATGTTAATTGCTTGTAATCTTTAATTGATAATTTAGTTGTTATTATTTATTGTTGTTTCTTTCTTTTCTCTTTTCCATTATCCTTAAACAACCATGATGCTTACGCTTGATCCTTGCCAAGGTGAGGTCGCAAATAGCTAGTTGTTATCTTCTAATCTATTTCTTTCTATCTTCCTCCTTTGTTTTATTTTTCGTTCTTCTTGTAATGGGTGAGTAATTTCCATACTTGTTAGGGTAGGATAAGGGAAGTTTGAGAGAAGGAAATCTCTCTCACTCTTTCCTTGCCCAATATCTTAAATTGACTCCCGTTAATTGAACCACAATCCGCTCCCTACGGCACCCTATCCTACATGATAGCGGTGATTCCGTGGTGAGGCCGGTTGTGGTTGAATTAACCGGAGGTTATGGCTAAGAGCCAAGAATGGACGGACAAGCACTAAAAGGAAGAACTTAAGCGTTGGAAAGCCTAGCTTATACTCGCAAGTTCCTTCCTAGTCGTGCTAATCCCCGTTATTGCCGATTACCGTAACACCGATATTAAGAGTGGCAACGAAATAAGTGAGCGGCTCCTAACTCAAACTAACCTAATCCTAACCCTAACAAGCTCTCTTTACATATCATTTTAAAACTTAGTTAATCACAAACAAATCTGGACTTTTGACTTAACTCGTTAAAGCACATAGAAAAAGATTCCCATCTCCCTGCAGACGACCCGTACTCAACCGGCTAGCTGCAAGCGAAACTGTCTTGATTGCGGTAACAAACATAGCACGCAAAAACTCTACCAATCAAAGATCAATAGTGATATTGTTCTTGACTCGCCACAGTTTTAATAAAAATGGATTTTTTCAGAAAACAGTAGTGGGAGTATGGTAGAACTGGAAGAGATTCCAGAACCGTAAACGATTACTGAAAATTTGATAAGAACCTAAAGATTCAATCTGGATTGACATTCCATTGGCCACTCCGCAGATATGGTGGGTAACCACAGGCACCCGAGAGGTACCCCGGTAGCCTCAAGGACGGTGACAGGGAGGTTCTTGTTTACCCAGACTTGCCATTGCTATTGTTCCAGACTGTGAGACCCGGTAAGAGGATGAGTATAGACTCGTTCTAAACTATCTTTAGAAGTGTACGTGTATATGACTCTGCCATAGGGTTGTCGTAGTCAGTGGGAGCAGCGGAAGCATAGTGGACATGTAGCTTATGTCTATTTATGGACTAAAGCAGATATAGCGGAGATAGATCATCTATTTCCGATGTGACAGTCATAGGTTTGACTTCATCAGAATAGGGGATAGATCTGTTAAGAAAGTAGTAGGGTGTGATGTCCTGGTATTTGGATGACATACACAGAGTAGGAAGTGAAATTCCTATACTACGATCGGTTATACTTTGGTTGTCACACAGTGGTTTCTCCACATGGGATATGGATATTATATCAGATATTCTGGTTACTAGATCTATAGTTTTAGATCTAGATTTGGGTAGTTTCCCAATCTGGGTACTCAGAAAGCATTCTAAAGATGTTTTAGAATGGACGACTCCTGGCACGGTAGTATACCTGCAGGTGATGGAGTCACCCTCTCTAATGGTGTCTTACAGACTAAAGAGGAGTGTGCATGATTGGCATATCACTTGCTTAGGCAATTGAGTCAATCATGAGATGTTAAGTACCACACCAGATGTCGTTTATGCACTAGCTGCTATAAGTTCAGATATTAATCCAATCCTGGAGAAACATTTGGAAGCAGTTTTAGAACATAAGTAGATGTTCTAGGGATATGATAATGACAGCTTCTTTCTGGAGACGGTTATCATTTCAGGCTTCCAAGGTGACCTGGATAACAGAGTGACTGTTAGAGTTATAGTTTTCCCTCTGACGAGAGGCAGCGGTTTGGACAGGTGATCCAAGCGGACACTGAGGGAGGCATGACGCAGGATACCGATTAAGTTCAGTTGACGATACAGTCTAAGAAGTTTGGATTTGGAATTCATTTATGAAATAGGTCCCATCAGATATCCAGACATATTGTAAGACAGGTATTGCTCATTTCGGGAGATGGTTTTCTCCGCGAACTTGAGATAAAGAGAGACATAGAAAGAAATATTAGGGCAGATCCACTCACTGAGGCTATTCCTCGAATGCAATAGTTTCGCAAACGGGCTTTGTGAAACTGATTAGTAGAGGAGTTGGGTGTTCGGTATCACACGGGCTGTGAGTATGCGGCATCGCAATAATTACCCTTGAGTGCAAGTAGGAGATTGTTGGATATAGTGCCCTTAAAGTCAATTATTGGATCGCAGGCACGTGATTGCAATGATTGAGGGGGGACCTATAATGGTAGGACAGTCTTACTCAAGATGATACTATGCTATCTGGTTTATCTTTATCATCGTGTACAGCTTTAGGTGACCTTACAGGTCACTATTGCACGTTGATAGAGCCCATAGGATTCTTGCTTGACGGCCAGCAGTATGATGGCGATCATATACGTGGGAGCTGGGGTCTATAAGCACATCCTTAAAGTGGTCCCTAGTCGTGGGAGTTTCGAGACTGGGCATCGATACTCCATTAATAGACTAGTGTATATAGTCGAGACCCCGACGAGGGGCGATGGCCAGTCTCACAAGCCATTAATGTTAGTTGGTTCACCTAAGATGTATACAGGTGCTCATTGGGTTATGAGTACACCGGACAGGACTCGCCGGGAACATGCTAGTTGGTATTATACCTGACGTCAGATAGCAGTTCCCTGGTGACATGTGTACAGGTTAGTTCATCGACCTGAGATCGTCATTTGTCTCGTATGAGTTCCCACTGTGCTTTGATTACTATCCTACCATGGCTCAAAGAAGTCGTGCAAACAGGTTTTAGTTGGGTACAGTCCCGAGCCACATGGAGGCAGTGAGCGGATCGGCAAGGGTTTCGTCTCTCCCGGTATTGGGGGTGAGATCGCGCTGTGTCTAGGAGAGCCATTACATGAAGTCCTTGGCAAAGGCATGAGATTTACTGGTAGGTATTCCAGTAGTATCTCAGGGTGTTATGGGATACACTCCGATACGACTTGTACCACTTTTGGGGGTCTGACTTTTACAAACCCCCTAGGCCCGACATGTGATGCTCATAGAAGAACGGACCGGACTGTACGGATATTGTCACTGACAGGCTCAGTAGGGTGTCAGGATGAGTTAGCTCATCGACCTCCCTTTTGGTCAATACCTGGTAGCCCGTTACGTACGGCTAGTACCTCTGACGTGCTAGTGGTTAAATCCACAGCCAAAGTATTGACGAGTCTTTAGAGTCCACCACAGACAGTTTTCAAGTTTCGGGCGAAACGTTGTAGAGGCCGTATGATATATGGCAGGGTTCGATCATATACATGCAGTAGTGCACGGATCATGATCGGGCGGATCATACTAGTGGGATTTGGTTTAAGATGGGTCCTAGTATTAGATTTGTTGGATTACTTTAGTCTCATCGCATTCGTATTCAGTCGGAATGCGGATGCAGGTATGTATATACAGGTGAGGGGTACTCTTGTGATCCTTCATGAGTTTACTTTAGTAGATGCCATTCTCTTTTTATTGTTGCAAGCATTTGGATTAATGTTTGCATATGGAAATAATGAGCTCAAAATCATGATTATGAGCATTAATTGTGACACATGCACAAGTGATGAGTTATGGTCTCTTTACTTGTGCATATGTCACATTATTGTTTTTTTGATATGTTGAAATGATAAGTAGAGAGAGAAAGGGCAGCCATAAGGGTATGGTTAGCTCTTGGATTTTTCATTCTTACTCTCACTCTCATTATCATATCAACACAAAAGAAAAAGAAAAGGAAACATTTTCTTCTTCCTCTTCTTTCTTGAGCTCACTATCTCCTCACTAATGGCATCCACTAAATCCTCCATCCATACACTCTCATGCATTGAGAATCAATGGATGCTTGAGACAAAGTGATCACACACATTCTTTACTTCACCTTGGATACGTCGGCTAGCAAACTTCGTGTCCGAGTTGCTTCGGACGAAGCGGGAGCCCGTAAAAAGACTCAAAGATGTGGTGCCCTTTCCGTGGAGGAGACCGGAGATCAGAGATGCCGCGAGGAGCTAGGGATGGTGGCTAAAGACCGAAGGACACGGATCGATCGGTATAGCTTTTCTAACCTTTCTCTAGTTGATAGTTATAGGTTAATGGTTCGATCCGGGATTAAAGTCTGCGTTAGCGCCGGTTTCAAGTTATGAAAAAGTTTTCGTTTCCGCATTTTGTCCTCGGACAGATGGCCGGGGGGCTACCGTAGAAGGATATGAGTTCGCATGACCAGTTTAACCCGTTAATCGGAGGTTCTCTCGCCCTAAAGGCGAGGGGTAATTAACTGCAGCTTAGTCCGCGGCTGCCGGAGATTCGGATCCCCATAATCAATAAACCCCCGCCCACCCTAGGCAGGGGGAATCTGTAGTACGCCTGACGAGCGTGCGCGCATTCTATCTCGATGGGGTGACGAAAAACACCCTACAGATTCTGGCACGCCCGGTGGGACCTTTCTCTCCTCCCATATTTCGGGTTAAACGTTCATGCGAACTCAATCAGTATACATATCTATATTTATACTAAAATAATGCTCTTTCATGCAGGTCTTCAAGCAATCACTTTTCAACGATGTATCCAAGGACGATCTCAGCTCTCGACACAGCTCCCATCTCCTACACGATGAAGATGGACGCCAGGACGGTCCTCCCGGCTAGTCTTGGGCGACAATGGGAAGAGCCGCCGCTACCATTCGGCTCTATTCTGTTCGTGTCAGCTAACGCCATCCCATCTCCTCAAGCCCCGGTGACAGACAAGCCGGTCTCGAAAGGCAAGATGCCAAATGTGGTGGTCTCGAAGGTGCCCCAACTCAAACGCAAGTTGGTATTTGAACGACTCTCGTTGGCCCTAGCTGGGGAGAGGCTATCAACACCAACAAAGCAACAAGGCCTCTCGAGCAAGCTCCGATGGTGCCCCTGACAACTGCTCGATCGGGTTTCTTCTCTAAGCTCCCCGCTAATCGACTCACGGTGGCTTCCCAGGAAATGGATGCCCGCCAAGCCCTTAAAATTGAGAAGCTAAGGCAGAAAAGGCTCGGATATAGAGCCAACAAAAGGGCTAGGGCTCCTGCTAGGTTGAACCTCATGAGGTTCGAAGAACAGGGTCACCCCGCCAAAAATGAGGAAATGGCTGGATATGTGGTCCACACTTTCTATATGGCGGGCACGCGCAGCAAGAGCAAGGATGGGGCTACCACATCTCAAATCCAATCTGGCTTGAATTTGGTTGCCGCTTCCCAAGAACAGCTGCCTCTGCTGGGTGATGAAAACCCTCTCGATGAGGATGATCGGCAGAAAGACCCTTCGGTCCATGAGGAGTCGGGCTCGGAAAGCGAAGACGAGCCAATCTTCCGTCCTAAGAACGTATAGCAGCAACTTCTCCAAGAGCTCCGAAAATAGCTCAGAAGTAAAGATAAGGAGATGGCCAAACTTTACTCCAAAATTGATGACTTGACGAATGTCGTCTTGCAGCTCACAGCCCGACTTGCCTCTTAGCCGCCCAATCAAGCGCAGGGATCTGCTCATGAACCGGGAAACGGTGTCCCAAGGCAGCCAATGCCTATTCCCTCAAATCCAAAGGTGGGCGGACCGCATGAAAGTCATTCGCATCCTATCTCGGGAAATGTCTTGGTTACCGATGACAGTAGCCCGCTAACTCAAGATCAAATCATGGATTTGGTTGCCAACAAAGTTAAAACATTGGTAGCTGAAGCCGAAGCGCAAAAAGATATCAGCAGTAGTGGGAGACCATATCCTGCTCAGTATGATCTGGTAGAATTTCCTAGCGGTTATGTCATCCCTAAATTCGGAAGGTTCGATGGGATGGGAAATGCGAATCAGCATATCGCCCATTTTAAAGCTTCTGGTGGGAATACTGGGGGCAATGATGCGCTTCTCCTCCACCAGTTCGTTAATAGCTTGACCGATGTTGCTTTCGACTGGTACACGAGCATACCGGATGGCTCCGTCACAACTTTCGTCCAAATGGAGTCTTTGTTTCAGTAGAGGTTCATGAGCGTCAGCGATAAGATCACCATTGCCGACCTCATAAGGACCAAGCCAAAGAACAACGAAAGCAGCACGGATTTGATAACCCGATGGCGCAATCTCTCTGTCAAATGCGAACCGCCGATAGAGAATGACCAATCTGTCAGTCTCCTCGTCGGAAATCTCAACAATTGGATGGCCCCGTTTCTATGCACCGCGGGTCTCAAAACATTCTAAGAGCTGACCAGGAAAGTTCAGATGCTGGAGCGCTCAAAGCAGGAGTTCTCCTCGGATTCCTAAAATAACAATAGGTCCTGGAGAAACCGAAAGGACGATAATCGCAAAGGCGGGAATTCCGACGATTCTGAATTTTTTAACACTTCGGCTAACCGAAATAAGCAAGGGATGAGCGGGCCTAGTGCCAACCGGCCTCGGAAGCCAGTGTTCGGAGAGGGAGGAGAATCTCCACTCAAAGAGAAGCTAGATAAGGTCTATTCCTTCAAAAGGGACAAAATCCGTAAAATATTCAAAGACGCCCTGAAAAACGGTCTACAACTGCCAGAGTCAAAAAGACCTCAGGAAGCGAATATGACCGACGACCCCAAATACTGCCCCTATCACAGAGTGATAGGTCATGCCATTGAGGACTGCTTCAGCTTCAAAGATTGGGTTGAAAAGCAATACAAGGCAGGAGACATAGAACTGTCTAAAGGCGTGTTAACAAACAGTCCAGCCGCGACCGCCAATTTCATACAAATGGAGACCGAAGTTCTTCGTGAAACTGATTCTCTCAGACATGTGCCTTTCTTTGAAAACAATCGATCACCACGTCATTAAACTGGGAACAGTCGACCTCTAAGTCGTTAAACTGGGAATGTAAAATATATATATATATATATATATATATATGTAAATAAACAAAAAAATATGTAAATAAAAGAAAAATAAATAAAAGCCGAAATGATGGGGCAACTCGCAATAAAAATCAGCGAGTAAAATAAAAATGAAAATAAAGTCGAAATGATGGGCCAACCGCGAATAAAAGCCGAAATGATGGGGCAATCGCGATCTTCATGATAAGAAAAGCTGAAATGATAGAGCAATCGCGGTAAAACAAAAAAAAGGCGAATGATGAGTTGCTCCTGGTATCATATTCTAGTGTAGCGATGCAAACGCCAACCAAAATCCAATTTCTCAAAATTCTCCCGCCCTACTGTTGGTCCTAAAGTTGACCATCATATACAATCCATGGGCTTAAATAATTCTCATCATACCCATGCCCCACCTGTAACGCTTTGAAAATCGTTTCGGTGAAATTTCGAAAAAATCGGTAAAATAAGGGGGTTTTCTGTAAAAAGTAAAAATACAAATATCTTATTATAAAAATTAAATATACATATTCTAGCTATGTAATTGCTATTATTTGGTGTTTATTGAGCCACTGGTGAAATTTCAAATTTTCTGAAAAAAATATTATTTTATTATTATTTTAAGCCGTCACTAATACATTTAATTAGGGAAAATTACAAATTGGAATGAGTTGAAAAAATTTTGTGCATCATAAAACATTAAATAAAATTTTATCATGTGGTTTTTGGAATGAAATCATTTGCCAAAACGGTTTAGAAATTATTGAAGAAAAAAAGCTTTTTTTTAGCGTAAATGGATATTTGGGGTATTGTATTTATCATTTTTCATCACCCCAGACCCGTACCCACACCCACAAACCCCCACTTACTCCTCCCCATGGCTGATTTCAGCACCCACCATAATTTTTCCCCACTTGATTTCAAAGGAAAAGAAATGAAAGAAAAGAAAAGAAAATGGGTGAATTAGGTGGACTTTGACTTTTCTTTGACCTTGACTTTGCCCCACTTTCTTTACCTCCCTCTCTCTCCTCCCCGACTCCCAATTCCAGCCGAAATTTCCCTCCCCTACTGCAGCAACAGCCCCCCCTCAATTTCCCTTCTCTTTTCTCTTCAAACTTCATCAAAAATTGCCCCAAAATCCTTCAAAAAAATCCCAAAACCCAAATCCGACTCCTACCCATTTTAGCTTAGCCCGTTGTAACATTTTCAAAAATATAAAATATTAATTTTGGGAATTTTTATAATTTAATATTATTTTATTGATTATTTTAATATTAAATGCAAATAAATAGGAAATGTTAGAAAAATTATGGAAAATTCTAAAATGGGTTAATTATTGAAATTATGATATTTTTAAGTTGTTGTGATCATTTTGACACTAATTAAGTGCTAATCGCGATTAAAATCGCTAATCGGGTTTTTTGGTAATTTTGTGCAAAACTTGCACATATCACATTTTCTACACTTGTGCATTTTCTTCCCATGGATTTCTTTTGGGTTTACTATTCTTGTGAGAAGGTTTGGGTTTTTAAAAGAAAAGAAAAAGGAAAAGTAAGTAATGATGAGAGAGAGAGGAGACAAGTCAACCTTACCTTTTTCAACCATGCCTCCATCATTCCCTTCTCATTTTTCTCTTCCCTCTTCTTCTTGAGCTGCTGCTGCTCTCTCTTCCCTCATTCTCCCCCTTCACTAAAACCCTAGATCCACAATGAAATCAACCCCAAAACCCCATTCCCACTTCACAAAAAATGGTCCCAAGCTCACTAGCTTCACTTTGAGCCTAATAAGATTGGATTTGGAGCACTTTGAGCAACTCAAGAATTTTCTTGAGTTGCCAAAGGAGGTAATTTCTGCACCCTTTTGTAGCATTTCAATTTCCTTATGCATCAATTCTAGTTTAGTATCGATATCGTGTCATTTGGTGGACTTTTGAGATTTCAAGATAAGGGTTAGGGTGAAACTGAAACTAAGATGAAATTGAGGCTTGTTGAGACCCTAGAAACCCTGGTGTAATGCTAATTTGAACCCAAACTTGAAATGGGAACCAGAATACGGATTTTTGTAACCGATATCGGGGAAAAACTGGAATCTGCCACTGTTGTTTGGAATCTGCTATCATACGAGGAACCCCAAAATAATATTGAGTGGAAATTGAGATGTGCAGGCAACCTAGAGGCAACACCCCAAACCCTAGCCCCTAACTCCTCCGTACGGCCGCCAAAATCCCTTTTCTGGCCGCAAATTGCGGCCAGACCTGAGAGGAAATTCCTCGTTTTTCGTGCATGCCCCCATTTCCTCAATTCTTGGCCCTGGGTACTTCTAGTTTTGACAGATTCTTTCTAGGATGAAATCTGGGACATATATCCTAAGTTGTTGTTTTGGATTCGTATTTCCGTATTCCGTATTTTTGATTCTGAAATGGTGGGATGTGTTTTGCCTCGACTATTTGTCGTTTATACGACGATATAGAAGAGTTATTGATGGTTTTGAAGGCGTGCCATAGGTTTTCACCTATAGGCCCCTTATCGTATCGTTTTGGATTTTATGCGCCGTTTTAGATTGGATTTGGTTTTAATGCGCATATACGATATTTTGATGTGTAGGTACCCATGAAGACTTCGGGACGACAAGCATACGTGGTGACGTCCGCAATTGGTGATGCAAGGTGAGTAGATTATATCTACAGGGGGAAGTCGGGTGGATGGCGTATAGCACCCCCGCAGTCCGTAGATAGATTACTTTGTAGTTTATTGTGATATTAGGTGTATTGTGGATTGTGTAGGGTTGTAGTGACTAGTGTAGTCATAGTCGCGAACCCTAGGATAGAATTTCACCTATACACACACCCTTGCTTATCACTTGTACTTGCACTGTGATTGATGCTATGTGATGACTTTGGAGATGAGTCGATGATGTGGGCTTGGTGCCCTGGGATCGGTGATTTGATACGATTCATATGTGGGATATGATTTGTGATTCTTGCGGGCTTGAGATATGTGTTTACCCCCGCATGCATACTTCTCTGATGGTATCGACTTGTACTAGACATAGAGTAGTACCCTCAGACTATATGATCTGATGATACTGATACCTGTTATGTGACGAGATAGTGAGTTGTTGACCCCTACCCAGCTATGGGGATGCCGTACGATGATGCACCGTACGAGCCGATATTGATGATAGATCCGCACTCATAACTCGAGGATATCTTACGATATGACATTGAGGCGGGATCACCGACTACATATCTTTATATATATACATTGACTCAGATTTAGGTGGTTTCTACACCTACCCCTCCTGATTGACCGGATACTTAGATGTAGTTTGCATAGTAGATGCTTCACTGTGGTGTTGACTACTAGATATCTGCATTTTTTCCTGCTATTCGCATTGCTGGCATATGTTCATTATTATGCTATTATCATGCTGTTAGGACACCAGCACCATTATCGATGATGCGTATGTTTCACGTACACTATTTGCCGGCTCACACACTTCATCATCGATAATTGCCATGCCACTACACTGTAGTACTGTTGCATTCATGATATGATTACTGCTTGGCATATTGTACACATGTACCTGTACACAACCATAGATGATTCATACTTGATTGAGATTGAGGACTGCAAGATATTCCATGTTACATGATTTCCGATATGATTACCTCTCTTTACTTGTCGCATACATCATGGATTGATTTTATAGCACGTTGCATTGGATTTACTTCTCGATGTGGATTTTCATGTGATTTCTGGTTTTGAGGACCGTGGGGTTATTTAATAAAAGATGCTCTTTTTGAAAAACCCGGTACCTCGTGATATGATATTTGGTGCGTCCACCACGCGTTTTCTCGATGCTGAGACGTGTGCTTGAAACCCGATTCGAGGAGGTGATGTACCGTTTGCGGGTTCGTGGTGGGCCCGGTATGGTTCCCCTCGGCGAGATGATCGATGGGTTATGCCGATTGAGCCTGAAGGCGGGCGAGTACCTACCGGTGATTGTATTTGAGCTCGGTGGATATCCGGGGGATACCGCCTGGAGCCGAGAGATGGGCGTACTGCCGGGGGCCGACGGGCCGATACCGCAGACGGAGCCCAGAGATGGACATGGGTTGACTCGTACTGCCGGGGGCCGAGGGCCGATACCGCAGACGGATGAGGATTTACGTGTCGATGCTTGGCACGGGTTTCATGATGAGTTTTCCATGATTTTGGTTATATCCTCACATTGCATACATGATGCTTGCTGTCAGTGGGTGACAGGTGGACGGGTTCCACAGATATACAGACTGGATTTACACTTATCTTACACCAATAATAGTGGTATGGGACGCTAATATATGTGTATTGATATCTTTGATATTTCATCATATCTACCTCATGCAGACATACCTTACACTGATGACATGTTATTACCTGAGTACCTGGCGCTACATACATGATTAGATGTTACCTTGCCACCTTATTACACTCAGATGTACTCTTGTGGATTATATTATTGATCGTTGACCTAGGTCTACGTCTTGCATTCGGTTTCTACTTGTAGATGTTTCTATTCACGAGTTGGCAACTCACCCCCGTTGTGCCACAGTTCTTGCAGGTTTTGCCGTACAGGTCCTATTGCGGCATTTCTGGCACACTACCTTCTTGCGGGTGATTTTCTTTGGTAGGTGGATTCTTTCGTATCAGGAATCACCTTTGTATTTATTTATTTTCATTGTATCTAGAAATTTTCCATCAACCAAACCTTGTATATTCTTTCAGACTCAGAGACAGTGTTGTATTATTCGACCTAGAGTCGCGCTTAGTAGTATTGCGGTTTTCTTACTACTTTTTAGCTTTCTTTTGGTTTTGATCCTCGCCACTTGGCGTTGTATATTATCATATCTTTGCGTGGTTGTGACCGTCGATTGACGAAGAGCTAGCTCCCGCTTGGGGATGCCTTTATCATTTTATATATTGTTATTCATGTTGTACCCCATTCGGGGCCAGTTTTACAAAGGAAACTCTGCCGAAATTTTTAGAAAAAACTTATTGTTTTCAAAACGTACCTTCGGCTTAGTTATTTAAAAACCTTGATTTCAAACCTGTATTTCTCCACTTCTTTAAACCAGTTTCTTACTTATTCCTCAAAATGGTTTTAGATTTCTGGGCTTTTTGGCTTACTTGGATCAGATGGAGTCCTATAGGCTTCATATGTTTCAAGGGCCAGTCACGTGCTCTTTCGGATCGTGACAAAGTTGGTATCAGAGCGCTAGGTTGACCTTGGTTCGAGTCTAAGTTTGACTATGTGGAGCCTAGGGAGTTATTTATATACGGAACTTAGGCTTGTCCTTACGGAACTTAGACTTGGTCGAGGGGGTGTAAACCCGAACTTTCGTCGTTTTAGGATGACCCTTGGTTGATGGATTAGGTGACTAAAGTAGAGTGACGTACCGTTGGTATGTTCCGCGGCATACTTACGACACGCCACTCCGCTTAAGGAACCTTAGGATGTACATACTTTTGAGATCAGTGATTCTCTTCATATCCTGGATTATACATCCATTTGAGACTCCCGATTCTATTAGTTTCATTATCATACCTTCATTGATGCTGTTCCTTCCTATGATCATGTATCCACTTTGGATCTGTTGTTTCCCTTCTTGCTGCTGATGTGCTCTCTTTGATACTCGATTGAGATTCCTGTCACCGTGTTTGAGCGCAGTTTGGGCTGCTGCTAGGGTTACGGCCGGTGTGAGCTCGTTTGGTACGAGGGCCGACCTTTGTGTTTTCTGGTGACATGGGAACGTCTCGAGTTAGTATTGGTGATTGTGACCTCTGGTGGAGGCGAGTGCTTGGTCTTGCACCGGATGATCGGGCCATTGTTAGAGCTGCCAGTTGAGAGATGACTGTTGATGTACAGCATACCTCAGGGATTGTGATGTCGGCTACCGTGCAGACAGATGGACCAGCTGTTGCTGAGATTGACAGGATGTTGCTTTCGGAGCTTACGAGCTGAGATTGCCGGAGCTTTCAGACAGACACGCGACAGATGATAGCTAGTCTACCCGATTTGAGAGACGAAGGTGATTCGTCCGATTTTGCGCCAGAGCGGGCCCAGTTGAGTTGAAGATTTCCAGTGTGGAGAGTCTTACTCAGTTCTAGAGCAGACCGACTCAGAGATGACCGCTTATGTATTGCCTTTCCTGGAGGATAGAGGCGTTGTTCGGCGTACAGGCATATGAGCCAGTTGTTGCTGCAAATGATGAGATATCGCCCAGATGATTGGAGCTACTGCAGCATGAGCATGTTCTTAGAGAGATGTTAGCGAGTTGCTAGTCACCGAGGATGGATGACTAGGACGTGTGGCGAGTTCGCTTACCCCGATGCGAGGTCATCAGGTGGATTGATTCCAGCTAGAGACGACTTCACGCAGGTTCGTTGAGAGTCGATAGAGACGATCGAATGTCAGGAGCCTATTTTCCAAGTTTAAAGTATACGGAAAGACATGCAGGTGATTCTATGGACCCTCTAGAAGAATGAAACCCTAACTCGACTTAATGACCGTGTGACAGCCTTTGAACCTTAGGGTTTACGGCGGTTCCGCGGCGCCATTAGTGAGGCTTGGGTTTGCCCTTCTACGGCTGGACCACCGACGCTGTGGCATGTACTCGATACTATTAAACTGTACCCGAGATGTGAGCTCTTGGGGGATTATGAGGATCTGACGAGTCGATCGGATGGTTCGACATCTTTCGGATATCGTGATGGGACACTGCTTGGGAGACTCCAGATGCGAGCGTAGCCGTCGGAGCGCAGTTCGTGTAGCCACGATGAGACGAGTCCGAATCAGTCGACATTTGAGCAGAATGAAGAAAAGAGTTCGTACGAGATTTTGACGAGATGACGTCCCACTCCGCTGATATTAGAGATGTGATATGCACCCCGAGGCGTGGTATATGGATATATCTTCCAGAAAGAAGCGCAATAAGTACGCAGCCGTTCCGGAATGAGCTTTAGCTTCAGCATTGGATGACGACTTCCGGGCATTTCGGCAGGAATGAGATTTGAGAAAGGGACCTCGACAGGACTTTTCTGGAGTACGATACGAGAAGACCTGAACCAGGAGTGGTCATTTTGCGCACACCCAGCAGGCCAGAGTTCGGCATTGTCGACAAGGTAGTTGACCAAGTTCGGATAAAGGAACTTAACCAGATGCGTTGCGAATTGATCAAGGACGGACGAGTGATGAGTATTCCTCCGATGGTTGGGACGTGTTCCCAAGGACCAGTTCGGCCTGACATCTGCTACAGAGTGATGAAGCTACAGAATACGCGATTTCGAGTCCGTGTGAGAGACTTCAGATTGACCGTGGCCGAGAACAGTGCAGTGCATAGCAGCTTGGCGTGACGTCATAGTGGACGACGATATAGAGACAGTTGGAACAAGAGGTTCGTGTGAGACACTGATGAGCTGTCATTGCTTCCCGTCGAGACTAGAGACCTGATTTGCTTACAGAGACGTTGGGTTGCACCCAGGATCAGATGTGTGACGTGCTTTCAGAGAGCCAGAGGCCGACGTCAGTGATTTGCTGCCTTACGAGTGGTCGTGAGGTTTGACCGAGAGGAGACCAGAGAAGTGCCAGAACGGAATCGTCCCCGTTAGCACATTTGACAGGGCCGATGAGCCGATTGACTGTGAGATTGGTAACCCCCAGAGAGGATAAGGACCCAGAGAGTCAGAGGACGCCAGATCGTGAGCAAGAGGCAGGTAGATATCCTGCGCTGCTAGCAGTGGATTGCACTGACTCCTTCTCGACCTTGAAGGAGGATCTACCGAAGACGGTATTTATGATTTGTGATTTTGTGATTCGATTATCACGTATCCGTCATTTTGGATTTCGGTATTTTGGGCGTTCTGTTTGCATGATTTAGTTTTGGCGATTGAGTTTCATGATATTGATTTCATGCACCCACTGGACATTTATATATTTTACGCAGAGTTTTCATGCATTTTAGGGTTATGCTTTGATTCGTGCACACTGATGCACACGATTGTGAGATTCTCCTTTGCGGTACACCTGATTTTGGTTTGAGCCGCATTATATCGTTGATTTTGACCCGGGTTTTGATGGTGGATTTTGCACTCCGTGCTGGTGATATGCTTTACGCCTGTTCGGTGTTTGCTATTGGATTTCGTGATTCCGTGCATGTTGAGTGCGTAGGGCCTAGACTTTCATTCGTGCACGATGGATGCACCGGTTTGGATTTTCGCGCATGTTGGGCGCATGTTTTTAGAAACGATTTTAGTGCACGCCAGATGCGCTAAATCGGGATTTTTCGTGCATGTCACATGCACCTGATTTTTCTGTCAGGCACACACACGTTGCCTACGACAGATGTTTCGTGCACACCCGTTGCACCTAGATGTTGTTTTGTATACCTGTTTAGCACATATATGGATTTTTTATTTCAGTGCGCACCAGACGCACAGGATTGTGTTATGTGCATTTTTGGGATTATTCCTTTTGGAGCAGTACCTTTTATGATGTTGGGTTTTTGCTTTCATGCTGAGCAGGACTAGTCAGTGGACGGTACCTGGATATACTTTTGCATGCTATTACATCAGCTTTTTTACATGTATAGATTGGATGTCTACATGTGTAGTGTTGATCCATATCATATCGGTTTTGTATTGGATTTGACACTGTGTTTTTACCTCGACTCCGATGATTGCGAGATGCTTGACGGAGTTTTGCTTTTGAGTTATCTGCTCTTTTTTTTTTCATGCGCATGCATTGCGCTGTGATGTTTTATGTGTTGATATTTTCGGAGCCCCGACAAATGGATTATTACTGAAATTGTTTTTAGTATTGGGGATTTAAATTTAAATTCGGGGACCGAATTTCTTTAAGGGGGGTAGATTGTAACATTTTCAAAAATATAAAATATTAATTTTGGGAATTTTTATAATTTAATATTATTTTATTGATTATTTTAATATTAAATGCAAATAAATAGGAAAAATGTTAGAAAAATTATGAAAAATTATGGAAAATTCTAAAATGGGTTAATTATTGAAATTATGATATTTTTAAGTTGTTGTGATCATTTTGACACTAATTTAGTGCTAATCGCGATTAAAATCGCTAATCGGGTTTTTTGGTAATTTTGTGCAAAACTTGCACATATCACATTTTCTACACTTGTGCATTTTCTTCCCATGGATTTCTTTTGGGTTTACTATTCTTGTGAGAAGGTTTGGGTTTTTAAAAGAAAAGAAAAAGGAAAAGTAAGTAATGATGAGAGAGAGAGGAGACAAGTCAACCTTACCTTTTTCAACCATGCCTTCATCATTCCCTTCTCATTTTTCTCTTCCCTCTTCTTCTTGAGCTGCTGCTGCTCTCTCTTCCCTCATTCTCCCCCTTCACTAAAACCCTAGATCCACAATGAAATCAACCCCAAAACCCCATTCCCACTTCACAAAAAATGGTCCCAAGCTCACTAGCTTCACTTTGAGCCTAATAAGATTGGATTTGGAGCACTTTGAGCAACTCAAGAATTTTCTTGAGTTGCCAAAGGAGGTAATTTCTGCACCCTTTTGTAGCATTTCAATTTCCTTATGCATCAATTCTAGTTTAGTATCGATATCGTGTCATTTGGTGGACTTTTGAGATTTCAAGATAAGGGTAAGGGTGAAACTGAAACTAAGATGAAATTGAGGCTTGTTGAGACCCTAGAAACCCTGGTGTAATGCTAATTTGAACCCAAACTTGAAATGGGAACCAGAATACGGATTTTTGTAACCGATATCGGGGAAAAACTGGAATCTTCCACTGTTGTTTGGAATCTGCTATCATACGAGGAACCCCAAAATAATATTGAGTGGAAATTGAGATGTGCAGGCAACCTAGAGGCAACACCCCAAACCCTAGCCCCTAACTCCTCCGTACGGCCGCCAAAATCCCTTTTCTGGCCGCAAATTGCGGCCAGACCTGAGAGGAAATTCCTCGTTTTTCGTGCATGCCCCCATTTCCTCAATTCTTGGCCCTGGGTACTTCTAGTTTTGACAGATTCTTTCTAGGATGAAATCTGGGACATATATCCTAAGTTGTTGTTTTGGATTCGTATTTCCGTATTCCGTATTTTTGATTCTGAAATGGTGGGATGTGTTTTGCCTCGACTATTTGTCGTTTATACGATGATATAGAAGAGTTATTGATGGTTTTGAAGGCGTGCCATAGGTTTTCACCTATAGGCCCCTTATCGTATCGTTTTGGATTTTATGCGCCGTTTTAGATTGGATTTGGTTTTAATGCGCATATACGATATTTTGATGTGTAGGTACCCATGAAGACTTCGGGACGACAAGCATACGTGGTGACGTCCGCAATTGGTGATGCAAGGTGAGTAGATTATATCTACAGGGGGAAGTCGGGTGGATGGCGTATAGCACCCCCGCAGTCCGTAGATAGATTACTTTGTAGTTTATTGTGATATTAGGTGTATTGTGGATTGTGTAGGGTTGTAGTGACTAGTGTAGTCATAGTCGCGAACCCTAGGATAGAATTTCACCTATACACACATCCTTGCTTATCACTTGTACTTGCACTGTGATTGATGCTATGTGATGACTTTGGAGATGAGTCGATGATGTGGGCTTGGTGCCCTGGGATCGGTGATTTGATACGATTCATATGTGGGATATGATTTGTGATTCTTGCGGGCTTGAGATATGTGTTTACCCCCGCATGCATACTTCTCTGATGGTATCGACTTGTACTAGACATAGAGTAGTACCCTCAGACTATATGATCTGATGATACTGATACCTGTTATGTGACGAGATAGTGAGTTGTTGATCCCTACCCAGCTATGGGGATGCCGTACGATGATGCACCATACGAGCCGATATTGATGATAGATCCGCACTCATAACTCGAGGATATCTTACGATATGACATTGAGGCGGGATCACCGACTACATATCTTTATATATATATACATTGACTCAGATTTAGGTGGTTTCTACACCTACCCCTCCTGATTGACCGGATACTTAGATGTAGTTTGCATAGTAGATGCTTCACTGTGGTGTTGACTACTAGATATCTGCATTTTTTCCTGCTATTCGCATTGCTGGCATATGTTCATTATTATGCTATTATCATGCTGTTAGGACACCAGCACCATTATCGATGATGCGTATGTTTCACGTACACTATTTGCCGGCTCACACACTTCATCATTGATAATTGCCATGCCACTACACTGTAGTACTGTTGCATTCATGATATGATTACTGCTTGGCATATTGTACACATGTACCTGTACACAACCATAGATGATTCATACTTGATTGAGATTGAGGACTGCAAGATATTCCATGTTACATGATTTCCGATATGATTACCTCTCTTTACTTGTCGCATACATCATGGATTGATTTTATAGCACGTTGCATTGGATTTACTTCTCGATGTGGATTTTCATGTGATTTCTGGTTTTGAGGACCGTGGGGTTATTTAATAAAAGATGCTCTTTATGAAAAACCCGGTACCTCTTGATATGATATTTGGTGCGTCCACCACGCGTTTTCTCGGTGCTGAGACGTGTGCTTGAAACCCGATTCGAGGAGGTGATGTACCGTTTGCGGGTTCGTGGTGGGCCCGGTATGGTTCCCCTCGGCGAGATGATCGATGGGTTATGCCGATTGAGCCTGGAGGCGGGCGAGTACCTACCGGTGATTGTATTTGAGCTCGGCGGATATCCGGGGGATACCGCCTGGAGCCGAGAGATGGGCGTACTGCCGGGGGCCGACGGGCCGATACCGCAGACGGAGCCCAGAGATGGACATGGGTTGACTCGTACTGCCGGGGGCCGAGGGCCGATACCGCAGACGGATGAGGATTTACGTGTCGATGCTTGGCACGGGTTTCATGATGAGTTTTCCATGATTTTGGTTATATCCTCACATTGCATACATGATGCTTGCTGTCGTGAACGGGTTCCACAGATATACAGACTGGATTTACACTTATCTTACACCAATATTAGTGGTATGGGACGCTAATATATGTGTATTGATATCTTTGATATTTCATCATATCTACCTCATGCAGACATACCTTACACTGATGACATGTTATTACCTGAGTACCTGGCGCTACATACATGATTAGATGTTACCTTGCCACCTTATTACACTCAGATGTACTCTTGTGGATTATATTATTGATCGTTGACCTAGGTCTACATCTTGCATTCGGTTTCTACTTGTAGATGTTTCTATTCACGAGTTGGCAACTCACCCCCGTTGTGCCACAGTTCTTGCAGGTTTTGCCGTACAGGTCCTATTGCGGCATTTCTGGCACACTACCTTCTTGCGGGTGATTTGCTTTGGTAGGTGGATTCTTTCGTATCAGGAATCACCTTTGTATTTATTTATTTTCATTGTATCTAGAAATTGTCCATCAACCAAACCTTGTATATTCTTTCAGACTCAGAGACAGTGTTGTATTATTCGACCTAGAGTCGCGCTTAGTAGTATTGCGGTTTTCTTGCTACTTTTGAGCTTTCTTTTGGTTTTGATCCTCGCCACTTGGCGTTGTATATTATCATATCTTTGCGTGGTTGTGACCGTCGATTGACGAAGAGCTAGCTCCCGCTTGGGGATGCCTTTATCATTTTATATATTGTTATTCATGTTGTACCCCATTCGGGGCCAGTTTTACAAAGGAAACTCTGCCGAAATTTTTAGAAAAGACTTATTGTTTTCAAAACGTACCTTCGGCTTAGTTATTTAAAAACCTGTATTTCTCCACTTCTTTAAACCAGTTTCTTACTTATTCCTCAAAATGGTTTTAGATTTCTGGGCTTTTTGGCTTACTTGGATCAGATGGAGTCCTATAGGCTTCATATGTTTCAAGGGCCAGTCACGTGCTCTTTCGGGTCGTGACACCCGTATAGCATGGATCCTTGTGAAAAGAGAGCATTTTGGGAGGCCATGGATGCTTGTGGACCTTCATATATTTTTGGGTATAATTCTAAAACTTTTTGCTTAAATTGTTACTTGTTTCTTAAAGCTAATTTAAATTAAGTGTTAACTTGGATATGTGAGCTTAATTGCAAGTTTTGGATTTCAAGTTAGGGTTTGTTGTGGAAATGAGTTGTGTTTGATTGTGCATGGTTTAGTGAAGTGGTTTAACATAATTAGTTTTGTAGAAAACTAATCTAGTTGTTAATTACAAGTTGTTACTTGAAAAATTGTGTTAATTTGCTAATTGCTTACTAGGTTTTTGAAATTTGTTAAATTCTTGGGATTAAAAATGTGATTAGGGTTTTCTTGGCTTCATTAACTTTATTAAGTGTGGTTTAATGTTTTGGATCATGCAAATCTAAGCTAGATTGTAGTTTGTGCATTTTTGCTTTGAAATTGTAAAAAAAAAAGGGTGTTTTTGTAAACTAGAATATTAGGATTTTTGGAATTTAATGAGATTAAATTCCGGAAATTGTTTATACGACTTTATTAAGATATTTAATAAGTATATTGGCCGCTACATTCATTTAAACATCGTGTTTTGTACAAAAACGGCGAATTGTGCTTGTTAGATTTTCGGAAAAATGACTTTTTAAGTGAAAATGAGGTTTTTGTGAGTTTTAACCTAGTTTATATTAAAATTAGTGTTCGTGAATGTGCAAATGAGTGTGATTGGATTTTTCTCGATGGTTTGACGTTTGTACATCGACATCGAGGGTTGGTTTTACTATTCTTGCATGCGTAGGCGATAGGTTTGGACCTATGAGTGATACGCGTGCCGATTTGATTTTCGTATGCCGTTTCGATCTCGAATTTAGTTTTAATGCGATATGGTGCGTTATGATATGTAGGTACCCCCATGTGGACTTCGAGACGACAAGCAAGCGCGTGGCGACGTCGGCACCGGCGAGCGAGGACCAGGTGAGTAGATTTATATCTACGGGGAGAAGTCGGGTGGATGGCGTATAGCACCCCCGCAGTTCGTGGTGATGTATACGAATACGTATACACACACATATATATTTTGACTATAATTTGTTTGATATTATCGATGATATAGATAATTGGTGTTCTTGGATGGTTTAGTTTCGCGAAACCTTAGAGTAGTGGTCGCACCACACATGCACACACACACCCATACTTGCATACTTTCTTCTTTCATTTGCGCTTATACGGGATTATATAGTTATGTGTTCACATGGGTATGGGACTATGTGTTCACATACGGATTGAGGATGATAGTACTTGGGATTTATGATGAGTCGATGAGATTTGATTTGAGGCCGTGAGATCGGTGATATAGCAGGGTTCGTATCTTAGATACGACATGACGTTGTAGCGGGTCCTTGACGTAGTGTTTCACACACGTCCATGCATACGTAGGCGGTATCAGTATGGTACTAGACGTAGATCAGTACCCCGATCATGATATTTGATAAAGAGGATACCAGGTGAATAGCATGATGAATGTGATATTGACCCGTACCCAGATTGGGATGCCGTACGACGGATTTACGTACGAGCTATATTGATGATTGATCCGCACTCTTGACTTGGGATGCCTGATTATAGATATGGTATCGGATATGATATTATTGAGGCGAGATCACCGACTATACATATACAGGTATGTATATGTATCGACTCAGATGATAGGCGGTTTCCTTACCTGTAGTTCAGCTTGTAGTTCAGCCGTATAGTTTAGTGTAGTTGTTAGATTAGATTAGACTTCTTACCTATTTCAAAAACTAACGAATCGTGGGCATTTTAAAGACAGCTCAAGGGAATTTACGGATATTTCAAAAACGACGTATCTTTTCATAAAAAAAACACCGTAGCCCCTATTTTCAAAACCCCATGATTCGTGTTATTTCAAAAGGCACCATTTGTAAGACTTATATTAGATTATTGCAGATTAGTTATCGTTGTGTCTAGTATTCAGCTCCCGCACATTATTGCTGTTCGCTCTGCCTCACATATTTATTTTGCTGCATATTCCATTATTGATATCATGCTGTTAGGACACCAGCACCATTACCGATGATGCGTATGTACCACGTACACCTACTTGCCGGCTCACACACATCTTCATCGGTAATTGCCATGTCACGTACACTTTAGAGAATATAATTGCTTGACTTAGATTGTTAGCTAGTAGTGTTGACATGATATTAGTGTACTTCCCTTATATGCCATATTAGACATTGTAGTTATTACCTACCACTTCATGCATACTGTTATTCAGTTGTTCATGCCTAGTTCATTATCATTGACATATGCACTTGTGATGATTTCTTGAGATTTATGATATTTCTGGATTTCGAAGAAAGCCGCAAAATTTACAACTTATGATCTTTTAAAATATAAAATGTTGCGGTTTTCTAGTGATGTAAAGTGTCGTCCACCATGAGTTTGCTGTGGTTTTGGCGATCCGTGTCGAGGAGTGGAGGAACCGTCACGGGTACATGGTGGGCCCGGTATGGTATCCCGGGGCAAGAGGAATGTGGTGTTGACGTTGAGCCTGGCTGGGGAGCACTACCTACCGGTGATATTACCCGACGCGTCGGATATCCGGAGGATACCGTCGTGGTCTTGAGATGGATGGTAGGGGCCGGTCTGGACTGACGGCGCCCTAGATATTGAGATTGAGATATTGATATTTCGAGACAGTGAGATTTATGTTTTGTGTCGATGCTAGACACTGTTGATACTGATTTTAATTATGATACCTCAGTTTAAAATACGAAGGAAATCTCACTAATTTATGAAAACAGTTTCTTCATTTACATGTATTCTGTTTTCATGCATTCATACCTCATTCATATGATATATTGCTACCTGAGGCACTGACACGGGCACATGAGTTTACACTCGGGTTAGATATTTACCCTAGCCATTGTTATAGGCTGCATGTTATATATATTTGAGGATATATTATGATCATTGACCTAGGATTGCGTTATTTATGCGATTTCTGTGCGTAGATGTTTTTCTATTCACGAGTTGGCAACTCACCCCTGTTGTGCCCCAGTTTCTTGCAGGTTGCCGTACAGGTTCATTACGGCTTTGCGGCATAGTTTCATTCGGGTGATTTGCTAGTAGGTGGGTTTACTTGTATCATACCCCCATTATTTATCTTGTATATCTTTATTCTGTTGTATCTAGAATTCCATCAACCAAACATGTATTTATTGAGATAGAGACCAGTGTTGGTTATTCTTTCGACCTTAGAGTCACTCGTTATTTTTCTGGTGGTTTTGAGTTTCCTTTTGAGTTTTGATTCTCGCCGTTGGCGTTGTATATTATATTGTTTGTGTGGTTGTGACCGTCGATTGACGAAGAGCTAGCTCCCGCTTGGGATGCCTTTTTCTTGATTTCGTATACTATTCATGTTGTATCCCGTTTGGGGGCCAGTATTTACAAAGGAGACTCTACCGAAATTTTCAGTAAATTTTTGATATTTTAAAAACCGCATAATTCGGCTTATGCTATTGAAATTACTTGCTTTAAGTTGTTTTTCCTGCACTCTACTATTTTCTTGGTTTGGATTTTTGGGTTTTCAGTTTACTTAGATTACGTACGCCTCGAGACGTTCGTAGTTTAAGTGCCGGTCATGTTCCGTACTTTCGGGTCGTGACAAAGTTGGTATCAGAGCGTTAGGTTTTCACCTTCGGAGCGTAGGATGACCCTTGGTTGATGGAATAGGTGACTAAAGTAGAGTGACGTACCGTTGGTATGTTCCGCGGCATATTTACGACACGCCACTCCACTTATGAAGCCATAGGATGTACATTTCCTTGTTCAGTATTATATTCCTTCCTGATCTAGCCTCATCGGTACCAGTTTGGTTTTGCTGCTACGGTTACGGGCAGGGGAGCTACGGCTAGAGTTGCGGTCAGCACGAGCTCGTCACGAACGGGGACTGACCAGGGCATGATTCCGGCGACACCCGATTGTAGAGAGGTGTCTTTTGACTGTGTTTCCGCGCCACGAGCGTTTGGTGGATCGCCTTTATGAGGTTACTCGGATGTGCTGATCGACACTAGAGGATTGAGCCAAGATAGAGGCCAGCCAGATCTTGATGACCGTTGGTGTGTTGCTTACTCCTGATGATTGAGGCACGGTTCAGCATGCAGACGAGTGAGCCAGTTATTGCTGCGATCGACGAGATATTGCCCCAAATGCTGGAGTTAGTGCAGAACGAGTTGTACTAAGAGATGATAGAAGGTCGCTAGTCATCATGGATGAATGACTAGGACATGTGAATCGTTCGCCTAACCCGATGCGAGGTCATCAGATAGATTGATTCCAGCTAGAGACGACTTCACACGGAGACGTTGGGAGTCGACAGAGACGATCGAATGTCAGAAACCTATTATTCCAAGTTTAAAGTAGTCGGAAAGACATGCAGGCAATTCTATGGTCCCTCTAGAAGAATGAAACCCTAACTCGACTTAATGACCGTGTGAAAGCCTTTGAACCTTCGGGTTTGCGGCAGTTCTGCGGCGCCATTAGTGAGGCTTGGGTTTGCCCTTCTACGGCTGGACCACCGATGCTGTGGTATGTACTCGATACTATTAAACTGTGCACAGGATGTTGAGCTCTTGGGGGATTATGAGGTTTTGACGACTCGATCGGATGGCTCGACTTAATTCAGATGCTAGGTGGTGAGATGCATTTCTTGGGAGACTCCAGATATGAGGATAGCCGTTGGAGCTTAGTCCATGCAGCCGCGACGAGACGAGTCCAAAGTAGACGACATTAGAGAAAAATGGAGTAAGAGGTTCGCACCAGATCTAGATGAGATGATATTCCACTCCGCCGACATCAGAGAGGCGATGCGCATGCCGAGGCATGGTACTTGGACTTACCTTCCAGAAGGAGTCGCGATGAGTATGCAGTCGTTCCAGAGCAAGATGCAGATATAGGAAAGGACAACGACTTCCGGACAGTTGGCAGAGACGAGACATGGAAGAGACCGTGAGCAGGATTCCTTCCAGGACACTGCTGCAATGATACTTGCACCCAGGATCAGATGTGTCACGTACATTCAGAGAGCCAGAGGCCGACGCCAGTGATATGCTGTCTTACGAGTGGTCGCGATGATTGACCAAGAGATGACCAGAGAAGTTCCAGAATGGAATCGTCCCCGTTAGCACACCTGACAGGGCCGATGAGCCGATGGACCGAAAGATTGGTAATTCACAGTGAAGACCTTGACCCAGGAGTGGTCATGGTTACGCACACCAGCGAGACAGAGTTCATGATCATCGACGAGACGTCCCACTATGACCACAACAGTTGGCCGAGATTCTTAGAGGATGCACTTGAGCGGTACTATTCCGCCATTATTGATTACGATGTTTTGGGTGATTTATTCGTATGATTTGATTTTGATGATTGAGGATTTACGACCTTTGCACAGTGTTGCACTTGATATCGTTTTCGTGCTTTAGTTTCACATGTTTGTGATATTACGGTTTTAAACAGTTGAGTTGGTTTTGTGCGTATGCATACACACGATTTCGTTCCTGCACTCGGTATAGTTTATATATGCTTGCAGTGCAGTGATACGCCTTATGTGCACTTAGATGCACTGGATTTCGATTTCGATTATGATACTCGATATTTGTTTTGTGCACCTTGTGCACCCGATTGATTTTGCGCACGTTCGGCGCTTGATATTGGATTTCATGATTTCGTGCGCGATGGATGCACCTGATTTGGATTTTCGCGTATGTTGAGCGCATGTCTTGAGATGCGATTTTGGTGCACACCAGATGCACTAAATTGAGATTTTTTGTGCATGTCAGATGCACCTGATTTTGCTGTCAGGCACACATGTTGCCTACGACAGATATTTCGTGCACACCCGATGCACTTAGATGTTGTTTCTGTGCGCATGTATGGCACATTCATGGATTTTTATTTCCGTGCGCACCAGACGCACGTAGCATTCATGTGCATATTTTGGGGATTGATTTCGTATAGAGCAGTACGTTTTTTATGATATTGTTATGTGTTTTCGTACTGAGCAGGACTAGTCAGAGGACAGTACCTGAATATATTTTGCATGCATTGATAGTTATTGAAGGGATTTCAAAAAAAAAAGCGAGCTATAGCCTCAGTATTTACCTACGTGTCTGATATGACACGAAATGTTTAAAACAAGGAGACCCTTCTAAATTGTTTCCAAAACGGCGGAACGTACATTTCAAACAAAGGTATATATATATATAGTTATTTCCTTATGTTAGACGTCCGCCACTGTGCAATGTTATACGCGTGCACAGCGACATAAAGAGATTTGGCATGCATTTCCTTCAGATACTTACATATATAGATTCGATATTTACATGTATAGTTTCGAGTTATGTCATATTGGTTTTGATTTGGATTTGGCATTGATGTCTTCTCCATGACTCCGATGATTGTGGGATGCTTGACGGAGTTTTGATTTGAGTTATATGCTCATTTTTCAAGCGCATGTGCTGCGCTACGATTTGTTTTATGTATTTACTATTTCGGAGCCCCAACGACTTGATGGGTTTTCTTAGATGTTTTAGTATTTGGGGGAGTTTGAATTTAAATTCGGGGGCCGAATTTCTTTAAGGGGGGAAGATTGTAACGCTTTGAAAATCGTTTCGGTGAAATTTCGAAAAAATCGGTAAAATAAGGGGGTTTTCTGTAAAAAGTCAAAATACAAATATCTTATTATAAAAATTAAATATACATATTCTAGCTATGTAACTGCTATTATTTGGTGTTTATTGAGCCGCTGGTGAAATTTTAAATTTTCTGAAAAAAAATATTATTTTATTATTATTTTAAGCCGTCACTAATACATTTAATTAGGGAAAATTACAAATTGGAATGAGTTGAAAAAATTTTGTGCATCATAAAACATTAAATAAAATTTTATCATGTGGTTTTTGGAATGAAATCATTTGCCAAAACGGTTTAGAAATTATTGAAGAAAAAAAAGGGTGTTTTTGTAAACTAGAATATTAGGATTTTTGGAATTTAATGAGATTAAATTCCGGAAATTGTTTATACGACTTTATTAAGATATTTAATAAGTATATTGGCCGCTACATTCATTTAAACATCGTGTTTTGTACAAAAACGGCGAATTGTGCTTGTTAGATTTTCGGAAAAATGACTTTTTAAGTGAAAATGAGGTTTTTGTGAGTTTTAACCTAGTTTATATTAAAATTAGTGTTCGTGAATGTGCAAATGAGTGTGATTGGATTTTTCTCGATGGTTTGACGTTTGTACATCGACATCGAGGGTTGGTTTTACTATTCTTGCATGCGTAGGCGATAGGTTTGGACCTATGAGTGATACGCGTGCCGATTTGATTTTCGTATGCCGTTTCGATCTCGAATTTAGTTTTAATGCGATATGGTGCGTTATGATATGTAGGTACCCCCATGTGGACTTCGAGACGACAAGCAAGCGCGTGGCGACGTCGGCACCGGCGAGCGAGGACCAGGTGAGTAGATTTATATCTACGGGGAGAAGTCGGGTGGATGGCGTATAGCACCCCCGCAGTTCGTGGTGATGTATACGAATACGTATACACACACATATATATTTTGACTATAATTTGTTTGATATTATCGATGATATAGATAATTGGTGTTCTTGGATGGTTTAGTTTCGCGAAACCTTAGAGTAGTGGTCGCACCACACATGCACACACACACCCATACTTGCATACTTTCTTCTTTCATTTGCGCTTATACGGGATTATATAGTTATGTGTTCACATGGGTATGGGACTATGTGTTCACATACGGATTGAGGATGATAGTACTTGGGATTTATGATGAGTCGATGAGATTTGATTTGAGGCCGTGAGATCGGTGATATAGCAGGGTTCGTATCTTAGATACGACATGACGTTGTAGCGGGTCCTTGACGTAGTGTTTCACACACGTCCATGCATACGTAGGCGGTATCAGTATGGTACTAGACGTAGATCAGTACCCCGATCATGATATTTGATAAAGAGGATACCAGGTGAATAGCATGATGAATGTGATATTGACCCGTACCCAGATTGGGATGCCGTACGACGGATTTACGTACGAGCTATATTGATGATTGATCCGCACTCTTGACTTGGGATGCCTGATTATAGATATGGTATCGGATATGATATTATTGAGGCGAGATCACCGACTATACATATACAGGTATGTATATGTATCGACTCAGATGATAGGCGGTTTCCTTACCTGTAGTTCAGTTTGTAGTTCAGCCGTATAGTTTAGTGTAGTTGTTAGATTAGATTAGACTTCTTACCTATTTCAAAAACTAACGAATCGTGGGCATTTTAAAGACAGCTCAAGGGAATCTACGGATATTTCAAAAACGACGTATCTTTTCATAAAAAAAAAACACCGTAGCCCCTATTTTCAAAACCCCATGATTCGTGTTATTTCAAAAGGCACCATTTGTAGGACTTATATTAGATTATTGCAGATTAGTTATCGTTGTGTCTAGTATTCAGCTCCCGCACATTATTGCTGTTCGCTCTGCCTCACATATTTATTTTGCTGCATATTCCATTATTGATATCATGCTGTTAGGACACCAGCACCATTACCGATGATGCGTATGTACCACGTACACCTACTTGCCGGCTCACACACATCTTCATCGGTAATTGCCATGTCACGTACACTTTAGAGAATATAATTGCTTGACTTAGATTGTTAGCTAGTAGTGTTGACATGATATTAGTGTACTTCCCTTATATGCCATATTAGACATTGTAGTTATTACCTACCACTTCATGCATACTGTTATTCAGTTGTTCATGCCTAGTTAATTATCATTGACATATGCACTTGTGATGATTTCTTGAGATTTATGATATTTCTGGATTTCGGAGAAAGCCGCAAAATTTACAACTTATGATCTTTGAAAATATAAAATGTTGCGGTTTTCTAGTGATGTAAAGTGTCGTCCACCATGAGTTTGCTGTAGTTTTGGAGATCCGTGTCGAGGAGTGGAGGAACCGTCACGGGTACATGGTGGGCCCGGTATGGTACCCCGGGGCAAGAGGAATGTGGTGTTGACGTTGAGCCTGGCTGGGGAGCACTACCTACCGGTGATATTACCCGACGCGTCGGATATCCGGAGGATACCGTCGTGGTCTTGAGATGGATGGTAAGGGCCGGTCTGGACTGACGGCGCCCTAGATATTGAGATTGAGATATTGATATTTCGAGACAGTGAGATTTATGTTTTGTGTCGATGCTAGACACTGTTGATACTGATTTTAATTATGATACCTCAGTTTAAAATACGAAGGAAATCTCACTAATTTATGAAAACAGTTTCTTCATTTACATGTATTCTGTTTTCATGCATTCATACCTCATTCATATGATATATTGCTACCTGAGGCACTGACACGGGCACATGAGTTTACACTCGGGTTAGATATTTACCCTAGCCATTGTTATAGGCTGCATGTTATATATATTTGAGGATATATTATGATCATTGACCTAGGATTGCGTTATTTATGCGATTTCTGTGCGTAGATGTTTTTCTATTCACGAGTTGGCAACTCACCCCCGTTGTGCCCCAGTTTCTTGCAGGTTGCCGTACAGGTTCATTACGGCTTTGCGGCATAGTTTCATTCGGGTGATTTGCTAGTAGGTGGGTTTACTTGTATCATACCCCCATTATTTATCTTGTATATCTTTATTCTGTTGTATCTAGAATTCCATCAACCAAACATGTATTTATTGAGATAGAGACCAGTGTTGGTTATTCTTTCGACCTTAGAGTCACTCGTTATTTTTCTGGTGGTTTTGAGTTTCCTTTTGAGTTTTGATTCTCGCCGTTGGTGTTGTATATTATATTGTTTGTGTGGTTGTGACCGTCGATTGACGAAGAGCTAGCTCCCGCTTGGGATGCCCTTTTCTTGATTTCGTATACTATTCATGTTGTATCCCGTTTGGGGGCCAGTATTTACAAAGGAGACTCTGCCGAAATTTTCAGTAAATTTTTGATAATTTAAAAACCGCATAATTCGGCTTATGCTATTGAAATTACTTGCTTTAAGTTGTTTTTCCTGCACTCTACTATTTTCTTGGTTTGGATTTCTGGGTTTTCGGTTTACTTAGATTACGTATGCCTCGAGACGTTCGTAGTTTAAGTGCCGGTCATGTTCCGTACTTTCGGGTCGTGACACCACCGTAATCACCAGTTATGCGGCTGGTCTCTACCTTTGGAATTATGCTCCATTGAGAAGACCCACTCATGTGTCCTCACGATACATGAGGAGGACAAATCTTTGTGGGATCCTTACGACTAATAAAGGAAAAACACACTTAGGAGTCCTCACGACTCCTAAGGAGAAAATAAACCTGCAGGATCCTAACGACTCGTAGGGAGAAAATGCTTTTATGGGACCCTCACGGCCCATAAAATTGAAAAGCCTTAGGCGATAGGGATCTAAACCTATCTCCTAAGTCATCGCTCCCAAATCCCCAAGTGGCGAATGATGAGTCGCTCCTGGTATCACATTCCAGTGTAGCGATGCAGACGCCAACCAAATTCCAAATCCCAATCCCTAAATGGCGAATGATGAGTCGCTCCTGGTACCATATTCCAGTGTAGCGATGCAGACGCCAACCAAATTCTAAATCCCATACCCCAACGACGAATGATGAGTCTTTCCTGGTACTATATTCCAGTGTAGCGATGCAGACGCCAACCAAGTTCTAAATCCCAATCCCTAAATGGTGAATGATAAGTCGCTCGTGGTACCATATTCCAGTGCAGCGATGCAGACGCCAACCAAATTCCAAATTCCAATCCCTAAATGGCGAATGATGAGTCGCTCCTGGTACCATATTCCAGTGCAGCGATGTAGACGCCAACCAAATTCCAAATCCCATAGCCCAACGGTGAATGATGAGTCGCTCCTGGTACCATATTCCAGTGCAGCGATGCAGACGCAGACAAAGTCCCGAAATTTTTTTGGCCCTACGGTCTGGATCATACATCCTGCAAAACCGTATACAATCCACGGGCGTAAAACAATCCAAATCCCTCCCAAGTCCTACCGGTGAGACCACATTCAAAGTCCCACCGGCGGTGAAGATTAAAAAAAAAGAGGTATGTCCACAAGCAAAATGGGCACGGATGAAAACCCGAAAGGGCTCTGTGAGTAAAAACAGCAGGACTACCGGCGAGTTTGTGAAAACCCGAAAGGGCGCAAACTCGTAAAAAAGAGATGAAATGCACTCACAAAGTCCTCTCGACTTTGTGAGGAGAAAATTCCCACGTGAGATCCTTACGACTCACAAAGGAGCAACACACTTAGGAGTCCCCACGACTCCTAAGGAGAAAATACACCTACGGGATCCTTACGACCCGTAGGGAGAAAATGCTTTGTGAGACCCTTACGGCTTACAAAATTGAAAAGTCTTAGGTGATAGGGACCTAAAACCTTTCTCCTAAGCCATCGCTTCCTGATAAGAAAGCGCAAATGATGATTCGCTCCTGGTACCTGTTGGGGTAAAAATTTACACCCTGGTTGACCAAGTCAAAATCAAAGTCAACCCCAAGCCAGGTTGGCCCAAGCCCAGGTCAAGCGGACCCATGCCTAAGTCAAGCCCACGGCCAGCCTCCCCATGGCAATGAAAAAATCATGTAATAAATAATTATTATGTAATTTTTTATACATGAATGTATGCAAAAGGGGCATAAAGCCAATATTTTGTAAGCCCATGGCTTATGTGCAAAAATGAAATGGCACATGAGCCATGGGATGGCTAAAATGCCATTTTTGTAAAGCCCAAGGGGCTATATGTAAATATGTAAGCCTATATAAGGCAACATGATGATGAATAAAGCATACACTTTTCATTCTCATAAAAAAAACCTAGGGTTTGTATCTCTTTCCCTTTTCTGAAGGTCTCAAACCTTCTTATTTCTTTTGAATTAAATCAAGAGTTTTACTCTTCCTTTTAAAAAAACAAAATTGTTTTTCACCACGAAACCCACAAAGGGGAACTTGGATCTGTCATCAGATCTCAAAAAGGAGAGATTTTGAGATCTTACATCTCTTGATCTTCAAGATCCAGCTAACAGAGGAGGAAGAAGAAGAACCCCTTCCATTAACCCCAAAAACACACTTAGGAGTCCAACTCCACTCTGATTTCTCCTTCGAGAATCTTTTTAGGCTAAAAGCCTTTTTTCCTCGCCGGCGCTCAAGCGCATAGCGCCCACGTACCGACACGTGGCGCGCTTGCGCTTAAGCGCTCAACGCTTAAGCGCAAAGCGCCCACGTGCCGACACGTGGCGCGCTTGCACAACAGCGCCCTGCGCTCGAGCGCAAAGCGCCCACGTGGCGCGTTTGCGCTCAAGCGCAAGCGCTATAGCGCAAGTCGCCCCAGTGCCGACACGTGGCGCGCTTGCGCTCAAGCGCACAGCGCTCTGGCGCAAGTCGCCCCCGTGCCGACACGTGGCGCACTTGCGCTCAGGCGCCTAGCGCTCAAGCGCAAGTCGCCCCCGTGCCGATATATGGCGCACTTGCGCTCGAGCGTCAGGCGCTGAAGCGCAAAGCGCCCACGTGCCGACACGTAGCGCGCTTGCGCTACAGTGCCCTGCGCTCAAGCGCAGAGCGCCCACGTGCCGACACGTGGCACGCTAGCGCCTGAGCGCACAGCACCTGGGCGCACAGCGCCCAAGGCGCTGGCCTTTTCCCCTTCTTTCTTATAAATATATATACATATGTATACATATGTGCATACACACATACTCCACGACACTGTCCCTGTTAGAAAAAATTTCTAACGGAACGCTGCCCCGCACCCCGCAAGGGGGCTGCTAGCCCCCTTGACCCCCAGCCCGCTATCCGGGTAGCGGGATCCCCGTAAAAAACTCTGCGTGGCTCCCGATATATTTAAACCCCCCTCCAAAACAAAACACACGTACACTGCACATTGAGTTCGCATGACCAGTTTAACCTGTCAATCGGAGGTTCCCTCGCTCCAAAGGAGAGGGGTAATTAACAGCAGCTTAGTCCGCGGCTGTCGGAGATTCGGATCCCCACAATCATTAAATCCCGGCCTACCCTAGGCAGGGGGAATCTGTAGTACGCCTGACAAGCGCGCGCGTATTCCCATCTCAATGGGGTGACGAAAAACACCCTACAATACCATATTCCAGTGTAGCGATACTGATGCCAAGCAAAAACCAATTCCCAAATCCTCCCAGGGCAAATGATGAGTTGTTCCTGACATTATTCCAGTGCAGCAATACAGATGCCAAACCAAAACCAATTCCCAAATCCTCTCATGATAAATGATGATTCGCTTCTAGTACCATATTCCAGTATAGCGATGCTGATGTCAACCCAAATCAAATCAAACCAACAACCTCTGCGGCGGAATCATGCTCCGTCCTAGAATTTACCCCGTGTCAAAATCATGCTTCGCCTTAGGATATCTACCTTCCCTGTCAGAATTAAGCTCCGCCTCGGAATCAAGTCGACCAACAAGCTCTGCGCCGGAATCTTGCTTCGTCTCAGAGTGTACCCCGCGTCGAAATCAAGCTTCTCCTCGGTGTATCTGCGTTCCCTGTCTGAATTATGCTTCGGCTCGGAATCAACCAACGACCTCCTCATCGGAATTAAGCTCCGCCTCGAAATCAAGTTGACCAACAAACTCTGCACCAGAATCATGCTTCGTCTCAGAGTGTACCCCGCGTCGAAATCAATCTTCGCCTCGGTGTATCGCCTTCCCTGTCGGAATTATGCTTCGGCTCAGAATCAACCAACGACCTCCTCGTCGGGATTATGCTCCGCCTCGGAATCAAGTCAACCAGCAAGCTCTGCGTTGGAACCATACTTCGTCTCAGAATGTGTACCCCGTGTCGAAATCATGCTTCACCTCGATGTACCTGCCTTCCCTGCCGGAATTATGCTCCGCCTCGGAATCAAGTCAACCAGCAATCTCTGCGTTGAAATCATGCTTCGTCTCAGAATGTGCACCCCGTGTCGAAATCAAGCTTCGCCTCGGATTATCTGCTTTCCCCATCGGAATTATGTTTCGCCTGGGAATCAACCTCTGCATCGAAATTATGCTTCGGTCAGAATGCATGCCGCCCCTCGGAATTATGCTCCGATCTTTGAAATCATGCTCCATTCTTCGGAATTATTCTTCGATCCCTAGAATCATGCTCCGCACTCCGGAACGATGCTCTGATCCTCAGAATTATGCTCTGACCCTTTGGAATCATGCTCCGCTCTTCGGAATGATGCTCCGATCTTCGGAATGATGCTCCGATCCTCGGAATGATGCTCCGATGCCTGGAATCATGCTCCGCCCTTCGGAATGATAATCCGATCTCTGGAATCATGCTCCGCCCTTCGGAATGATGTTCCGATCCCTGGAATCATGCTCCGCCCTTCGGAATGATGCTCCGATGCCTGGAATCATGCTCCTCCCTTTGGAATGATGCTCCGATCCCTGGAATCATGCTCCGCCCTTCGAAATGATGCTCCGATCCCTGGAATCATGCTCCACCCTTCGGAATGATGTTCTGATCTCTGGAAGCATGCTCCGCTCTTCGGAATGATGCTCTGATCCTGGAATTATGCTCCGACTCTTTGGAATAATGCTCCGATCTCTGGAATCATGCTCCGCCCTTTGGAATGATGCTCTGATCCCCGGAATTATGCTCCTGGGATGATGCTCCGCCCCCAGACTGATGTTCCACCTCGAAGTCCAGCTTTAAGATCCATCAATTTCATGCACACAACTCAAATGTGCGGTGTGCATTTATTGATGGGGGGCACTTTTTTGGGGTCAAAATTTGTACCCCCGGTTGACCGAGTCAAAGTCAAGGTCAACCCCAAGCCTAGGTCAAGCGGGCCCATGCCAAAGTTGTGCCCGCGGCCAGCCTCTACCATACTAAATTATAGATCATGTAATAAATAATTTTTATGTAATTTTTTATGCATAAATGTATGCAAAAATGGGCATAAAGCCAAATTTTTGTAAAGCCCATGGCTTATGTGCAAAAAGAAATGGCACATGAGCCATGTGATGGGCAAAATGCCATTTTATAAAGCCCAAGGGGCTATATGTAAATATGTAAGTCTATATAAGGCAACATGATGAAAATATATAGGAGACTTTTTCATTCCCCCAAAAAATTAGGGTTCTTTGTGCCTCCTGCTCCTTCATCAAGGTTTTAAACCTTCTTCCCTTTTTTTCAATTAAATCAAGAGTTTTACTCTTCCTTTTCCAAAACTAAATAGTTTTTTACCACAAAACCCATAAAAGGGAACTTAGATCTTCCATCAAATCCTAAAAATAAGAGATTTTTAAAATCTCATACATCTTGTTCTGCAAGACCCGGCCAACAGAGGAGGAAGGAGGAGACCCATCTTCAAAAATCCCATCTTAAGAAGATCCAGAACCAAAGGGAGAAACAAAGCATCCCCCTCTGATCATTCCTAAACTTTTTTAGGAGTTTAACTCCACAAATCGGGAGCACAGCTCCCAGTGCAGAGACCAAAGTCCCTTTTCTGTTTAACACCCAGCGTCCAGCGCCCACAGCACTAGCGCCCATGTATCGAGCACGTGGTGCGCCCAGCACCCAGAGCGCTAGCGCCCACGTGCCGAGCACGTAGTGCACCCAGCGCCCACGTGCCGAGCAAGTGGTGCGCCCAGCGCCCAGTGCGCTGACGCCCACGTGCCGAGCACGTGGTGCGCCCAGCGCCCACGTGCCGAGCATATGGTGCGCCCAGCGCCCACATGCCGAGCATGTGGCGTGCCCAGCACCCAGAGCGCTCACGCCCACATGCCGAGCACGTGGCGCGCCCAGCGCCTAGTGCCCAGAGCGCTGGTGCTAGCACCCAGCGCTTGCGTACCATGTGTTGGATATATGTATGCCCTAGAGGCCATTATGTGATAGTGGATGTATCTATACATGTATATATATTCAGTTTGCATTCTTGCTCGACATGATAGTATGCTATCTGGTTTTTCTTTATCTGACATGTTTATTTGATCATGCTTCTATTCATTCAGACATGCTGATAAAGCCCTAAGGATATCGGCTTGACTACTCTGATTATGATGGAGATCATACTAGTGGGACATCTGTAGTCTATAAGCATATCCTGAAATGTCCCTAGTCGGAGGTGTATCGAGACGAGGCATCGATATACCAGAGTAGACTAGCGTATGTGATACTAGACCCATGTGATGGGCGATGGATGTTCCCACATTCATCGATGTTTGACATCAAGATCATATACGGGTGCTCAGTGGTGACTGGGTACACTGGACGGACTCGCCGAGAACTCCTATATGGAATTATATCTATCGTCGGATAGCAGTTCTCAGGTGACACTGGTACAGGTTAGTCTGTAGACCCGAGATCGTCATAGAGCCTTGTGTGTTCTCCCACTGTACTTTGATTACCACCCTACCACGGCTCTACTGAGTCGTGCAAGCAGGTGGCCGTTGGGTACAGTCCCGAGACACACGAAGGCAATGAGCGATAGGAGGGGTTTCGTCTCTCCCGATATTGGGAGTTGATGCTGTACTGTGCCCGACTGGTTATAGCAGCAAGTCCCTGGCCAGGGCTGCTGAGATTTGCTGATAAGTGTTATCAGTAGTTTCTCGAACTGTTATAGACCATTCACCGGCACGACTTATTGAGTTATTAGGGTCGACGTGACCATCCCTAGGCTCGATATGCAGCATATCTGACGAAGAGACCGGACTGTACGGTAGTGTTGCCGGTTGGCTCGACGGGAGTTGTAACAGGTTCGCTTGTTGTCTTCTGATCGCTCAATACCCGGGTGGCCGTTACGTTTGGCTGACCGCTTGCGGCTTGGGGGTGTTTGATATGATCATCACCCACTGCCGGCGTATTGACGAGTCTTAGAGTCCCACATAGGAGTTACCTAGTCCAGGCGAAATGTTGTGGTGCGCGTATGCGATATGCGCTTGGACCCGATTAAAATACGAGTATGGGATACCGTATATTAATTGGGCGGCTTGCTAATGGTCGGGTCATATGTGATATGACCGGATTTGTGAATCAAGTGTTGATTCATAATTAGTTTCTCACTACAAATTCTATCTTGTTTATGTTGGATGCATGCATGCATGTGTGCATTCATTCTTGTTCATGCACATATGGATGTGCAAGCACACATGCATACATACATCATATGTTATCATGGTTGTTTATACAATGGGAATGGTGGATGTATAAGAATTACACCATGGTTGTATTTGGATAATTATTGGATTTAATTAAAGCAAAAGGAAAATGAAAAATGGGTTAAATCACTTAAGAATTTCTACACTCTTCTAACTCAACCATGCTCACCTAACATTTAACCCATAGTTTATTTTCTTATCATGCTTTTAATTTAAATTAAAATGATATCTAAATATCTAACCATGGTTGGTTTAGAGAAAGAAAAATATATATAGCTATTTTTCTTTTCTCTTTCATAAGATAATTCATTTCTCTTCTTCTAAAATCCATCATCTTCATCAACCTCCATGCTTAAGCTCTCTAGTTCTTATAAGAGAGTGAATCACTTATAAAAATAAGATTTTGAAGTGAGATCCATAACCACAACTCCATTCTAATCAAGTCTAGCTCACTTGATTAGAGTGTTCTTCTTGTTTTACCAAACTTGCTAGCTTGGACGGGTAGCTTCGGGTGGATCGTCGGGGATGCAAAAGGACGACGAGCGGACCTTCTTCAAACACCTTAGAGCTTGAGGAGCGAAGCAAAAACGGGAGCTACAAAGGTTGTAGCCTTCTAACCCTAAGCTTTTCTAGTTTAAAGTTTAACAAACCTAATTTTCTAGGATCGATCCACTTACGTGTTTGTTTAGCCCTTAAAAAATCATAACTTTTGGACATGTGATGCTTCAAAACACCTCATAGGGTGCTAAACAAACCCTTCATTGGTATCAGAGCCGACCTAGAACATTAGGCGTTCTTTTTGCGAAGTAAAAAGTTCGATCGAAACAAAAATACGACTTTTAAGTTGCTCTCTGGAAATTTTTTTGAAACTGACTTTTTTCAGAATTAAAAATTCTCAAAAAATAGAGCAGGTAAAAATTAGACGATCTGGAAAATTCGAGCCAGTGAACAGTAAGTTCGGCCGCGAAAGCGCGGCATAAGCAAGCTTATGCCGCCCTTCCGCGGTCGTACTAGGGGCTCTTTGACAATTTTTTGCACAGTAATTTTCTTTACCTGCTATAGTGTTTTCTGAGTATGTTTAATCTGAATCTTCTATTGAAAAATTCTGGAGATGCTTTTGGCCTCGTGGTTTCGATCGAATTTTTCATTTCGTTTTCTTTTCCGGGCAAACTAGAGATTATTGAAGTGTTTGAACGAACATCATTTACTCAAATATTCACGGGGTTTAAATAGTTTGGAGATGCGTGCAAGTCTTTTTGCGGTGGTCCCTCTAGAAGACAACAAACCTTAACTCGATTATGTGACCGTCTCGAACTGCCCTTTGAACCCTAGGGTTTGGGGCAGTACGGCGTGCCACATGTGAGGCGTTGGCTTGACCCTTCTACGGCTGGACCGCCGCTACTGTGCCACATTCCGGATCTTTTGAACCCTGCTCAAGTGTTGAGCTTTAGTGAATCTTGGGTGTTTGATTGTTCGTTCGAAAAACTTTAATACTGTCTGTTTGTCTGGAATGTGATACAATATGTGGAATTCACATGGTTTAGGCATGAAATACGAGATATGTGATATTTCGCATTTATGATGTCTAAAGAGAATCTGGATTCCAAATATTGTAGTTTTACACTTTCTTTTCTGTGACCGTAAGTGTAGTATGTTAGATATCGCCGGTTTCGTTGCTATACATCAACGACAATCGGGGTACGCATACTTACTTACGCTGATGATATGTGATATTATGTGTTGCTGAGATATGATGTGTAGGATTGTCGCGATTGAATAGCCGGGGGGTTTTGTGAGATGAGAGCTTTATATTTTCATTTATGTAAATTCAAATGTAATGTAATATTCTTTTATTTAGGGCACTTCCAGGTTGCGGTTGTGTCACCAGTGTTGTATATTATTTACTTTTCCGCATTAGGATGGACCCAAGGAGGGGAGCACAGGTGACCGGGTTCTGGGGTTCAGTGGGAGGCCATCTCGAGGAGTCGAGACCGGGTCTCCTAAACTCCAGGATTGGTAGGGTCACTTGCCGTTCTCGTAGGGGTCCAGGGTGTGGGCTTGGCTATTCATCGCGACTGTGGAATCCGTATTTTCTATTCTGGCTAAATACTAAATACGGACGTCCTAGTATATCCCACGTTATATCTATATTTCTGCTGCCTGTGTTCTGTGAAATCTGAGACGAATGACTTATTATATATATGATATATAGTAGACGTTGCTTATGTTTTACACCCGCGCTAGTCCCGTCCCGGTATGCCGTTAGTTAAGTAACCTAACGGTGCATAACGGAACATTGCGGCGAATGCGGATGGCATAAGCGTACGTGTTATTTTCGTTTCTTTTCTGTGATTGGCTTAAGGACTTAAATGATGGGATTACATTAATGTGATTAATGTAATGAAAATAAACCTAAAAGATGTTGTAGAATCGGATTTAAAAACTACTCGGCTATTTGTGAAAAAGCTACATTTCAAAACTGCGGAGATTAAGCCACTCCTTTTGAAAACTGTTTGATTCTACAACGATATCAAGTTCAAAGCGTTAAAGATTTTCTTAAAAATCATTCGCAACCCTCCGTCATTTTAGGAAGTAGAGTACTTAGTATTCGTGCTACGTTTGTTGACTTTAGTTAAGGCGTAGTGTACGGTAGCTAAGTGATGTCTTCCTACAATGCATATGATGCAGATTAATTAGGACATTCATGCGACTTTGTTGACCATAGTTAAGGGTCATATGGGTGGGTCTAATTGATCAAGAAATGACGGGTAGAACTTGACCGGTACTTATGATTTGTTGACCATAGTTAAGGTCATAAGTACTAGGGGTAAAAATTACATCGGGAATTTCAAGTATTGAAATTTGCAATGAGATTGCATACCTTCCATGTGATGGTTGAATCCCGATCCCACTGTGGGCAATAGTTGCTCCTAGGAGAGTTTTACAGTTTGCAATTAGCTAACTCATTAGGTGTCTAGAAAGGTGTTAACGGGGCTCCGCCTCTGGGAAAACGAGGTTTACTATAATTAGGTCCGTGCGAAAGCACGGGGAACCTCCCTCAAAGTACCGACACTGGCCTGGCTGAACGGTTAGCGAAGTTGTAGACTGTAATTAATCCTGGCTAGTTTTTCTTTTTAAGGTTTGAAAGAAAACTTGATAAAAAGCAGTGGGAAACATCGATTAGACAAGATAATAAACCAATCTAATCTGTGCAAGAGCTTTCGCTGAGTGTATTCTTTTCTCTCTCTTAATGGCAGATACCAATGACTGGACTTAAGCTTCTATTAGATAAGAACAAACTGAATGGGACCAACTATAAAGACTGGCTAAGGAATCTGAAGATCGCCTTGACATATGATAAAGTATCATATGTCCTCACGGCTTCAGCCCCGCCCGTCCCAGGCCCAAAATCCTCAATTGCGGACATTGAAGTCCGCAAGACATGGGACGCTGACTGTGCCACGGCTAAATGCCTCGCGCTTGCATCGATGGATAACACACATCAAAAGCAGCACGAGGACATGGACATTCACGGGATATTACTCCATACAAAGGAGTTGTATGGGGAACAGTCCCGCGTATTACGATACGAAGCATCAAGGAAACTGTTTCACATGCGGATGGCCCCTGGCACACCTGTAGCGGACCATGTTTTGAAGATGATAGCTCTTATAGAAGAGCTTGAGGACCTTGGATGGACAATGGACAATGAGCAATATATAGATATTATTCTACAGTCCCTCCCCTCCACCTTTGCTCAGTTCATAGTGAACTTTAACATGCATAGCATGGAGAAGGAACTCCCTGAACTCCTTAATATGTTAAGGAGTGCAGAGAGCACTATGAAGTCAGCAAAGACTCCCGTTATGACCATTGGACAGTCTTCTTCTTCTCGCCCAAAAGCTAAGGCCAAGGGAAAGAAAAAGAAGAAACCAACTAATCCTAAGGGAGGAGTCAAAAAGGCGAAGGGAAAGGGAAAGTCCACGGCTGGAGACCCAGGGAAAGGCGAGTGTTTTCATTGCCACAAGACAGGACATTGGAAGCGCAACTGCACAGAGTACCTAAGTCTCAAGAAGAAGCATGGTGATGCTTCCGCTTCAGGTGCGTTTGTGACTGAAAACTGTTTTTCTATAAACTCTGCTTCTTGGGTATTGGATACCGGTTCAGGTTCTCACATTTGCAATTCTATGCAGGGGTTGAGAAATAGCAAGGTTTTGAAGACAGGTGACCATACTCTCCGCGTTGGAAATGGTTCCAATGTACATACAGTCGCAGTGGGAGAGTATCACTTGGGGTTGCCGTCTGGATGTATTTTGATTTTGAATCCATGTTATTTTGTACCTGATATGCTATGTAATATAATATCCGTTTCTTTGTTGGACAATGAAGGATATAATTTTGTATTGCAAAACAATGTTATGAACATTCACCTGAATCAAATGTTGGTTGGGTATGGTACACTAAATAACGGAATATATGTCCTAAATCAACACACAGTTTTCAGTATACAACACACTAATAAAAGAAAACTTTCAGAATTAAATGAAGCTTTTCTTTGGCACTGTAGACTTGGTCATATTAACGAAACAAGACTAAACAAGTTACACAAAGATGGATATTTAAAACCTTTTGAATATAAATCTTATGCGACTTGCCAGTCTTGTATCAAGGGTAAAATGACCAAAACTCCGTTTACCGGACACGGAGAAAGAGCTACTCAGCTCCTGGGCCTCATACATAGTGATGTATGTGGGCCAATGTCTACACAGGCTAGAGGCGGTTTTTCATACTTCATTACATTCACCGACGATTTCTCAAGATTCGGTCATGTATTTTTATTAAAGCACAAGTCCGAAGCTTTCGAGAAATTCGTTGAATATAAACAAGAAGTAGAAAAACAAACCGGCTTAAGTATTAAGATGCTTCGATCAGATCGAGGTGGAGAGTATCTCAGTGCAGAATTTGCAAACTTCCTAAAAGAGAATGGGATTCTCTCTCAGCTCACTCCTCCTTACACACCGCAACACAACGGTGTGTCAGAACGACGGAATAGGACCCTATTAGATATGGTCCGGTCCATGATGAGTGACGCTGAGTTACCAGTCTCGTTTTGGGGGCATGCATTGGAGACTGCAGTGTTTCTGCTAAACAGGGTTCCAACCAAAGCCGTGTCTACCACGCCATATGAGATATGGAATGGGAAGAGACCATCTCTTAAAAGAATTAAGATTTGGGGTTGCCCGGCCTATGTTAAAAAGCAGAATCCGGACAAACTCGAGACACGGTCAGTCATGTGTAACTTTGTGGGATATCCAAAGAATTCTTATGGATATCTATTCTACCACAAAGAGGAACAAAAAGTGTTTGTTTCTCAGTATGCCACATTCTTGGAAAAAGAGTTTTTCACAGATAGAGATGATGGCAAGGTGGTAGATCTAGAAGAGGTTCTGGAGACACAAACTACAAATGACGATTTGGTTGAACCGGCTGTTGCAACAGAAACTGAAGAACCTCGGCCACTCCGTAGGTCTGGTAGGACTTCTCGCCCACCGGAGAGGTACTACGGTTTCCTCATTGATGGTGACAGAGAAGATTGCATCATGGATGATGATGATCCTACCAGTTTTCAGCAAGCTATCACGAGTGGTGACTCTGTGAAGTGGCCGGATGCCATGAGATCCGAAATGGAGTCTATGTACACCAACAAAGTATGGACTTTGGACGTTGTACCCCCTGGGGTAAAACCTGTAGGGTGCAAATGGATCTTTAAAAGAAAGATTGGTGTGGATGGGCAGGTAGAGACCTATAAGGCAAGACTTGTGGCGAAAGGTTTTCGTCAAAGACCAGGTTTGGACTATGACGAAACTTTTTCGCCCGTAGCCATGCTTAAATCTATTCGGATCCTACTTGCTATTGCTGCTCACTACGACTATGAAATCTGGCAGATGGACGTTAAAACAGCATTTCTAAATGGAGATTTAGATGAATGTGTTTATATGGATCAGCCAGAGGGCTTCATTGACAGTGGGAGCAGCGAGAAAGCATGTAGATTGCTTAAATCCATATATGGGTTAAAGCAGGCATCTCGGAGTTGGAACATCTGTTTCGATGATGTTATCAAAGAGTTTGATTTCATCAAAAATCCGGATGAACCTTGTGTTTATAGGAAGGCTGTAGGAAGAGCTGTCACATTCCTCGTATTGTACGTAGATGACATTCTTCTGATAGGAAATGATATTCCTATGCTACAGTCGGTCAAATCATTCTTATCACTGAGGTTCTCCATGAAGGACCTGGGTGATGCCACATACATCCTGGGTATTAGGATCTATAGGGATAGATCCAAAAAGTTATTGGGATTGTCCCAAACCAGGTACATCAACACCATCCTAAAGAGGTTTAGTATGGAAGACTCCAAGCGGGGTGCCTTACCCGCTTGCCATGGAGTCACTCTCTCCAAGGATTCTTGCCCAAAGACCGATGAAGAGAGAGCTCGCATGAGCATTATACCTTATGCTTCGGCAGTAGGATCTATAATGTATGCGATGTTATGTACACGCCCAGATGTAGCTTATGCACTTAGTGTTGTAAGCAGGTATCAATCCAACCCAGGGGAGAACCACTGGACGGCTGTGAAGAACATTCTTAAGTACTTACGAAGGACTAAAGAATTGTTCTTGGTGTATGGTAATAAGGATCTCCAAATGGAGGCCTTTACCGATTCGAGCTTCCAGAGCGATAAGGATGACAGCAAATCTATCTCAGGGTTTGTATTTACCCTCAATGGAGGGGCGGTAAGTTGGAAGAGTTCCAAACAAGATACCGTTGCAGACTCTACGATGGAAGCTGAGTACATTGCTGCAAATGATGCCGCCAAGGAAGCCGTCTGGATGAAGAAGTTCGTCTCGGAGCTAGGAGTAGTTCCAACCATTATTGATCCAATACCCTTGTATTGCGATAATAATGGGGCTATGGCGTTAGCCAAGGAGCCCAGATCCCATCAGCGGTCCAGACACATCCTGAGGCGCTTTCATTTGATCCGGGAGATTGTAGATCGCCGCGAGATCGAGATTAAGAGAGTTGACACAAAGGATAACGCCGCGGATCCATTCACCAAGGCCCTCCCTCAGCCGCAGCATGAGCGACTTTTTGAGCTGTTGGGTATGAGATACGCCAATAACTGGCCTTAGTGCAAGTGGGAGATTGTTGGATATATGTATGCCCTAGAGGCCATTATGTGATAGTGGATGTATCTATACATGTATATATATTCAGTTTGCATTCTTGCTCGACATGATAGTATGCTATCTGGTTTTTCTTTATCTGACATGTTTATTTGATCATGCTTCTATTCATTCAGACATGCTGATAAAGCCCTAAGGATATCGGCTTGACTACTCTGATTATGATGGAGATCATACTAGTGGGACATCTGTAGTCTATAAGCATATCCTGAAATGTCCCTAGTCGGAGGTGTATCGAGACGAGGCATCGATATACCAGAGTAGACTAGCGTATGTGATACTAGACCCATGTGATGGGCGATGGATGTTCCCACATTCATCGATGTTTGACATCAAGATCATATACGGGTGCTCAGTGGTGACTGGGTACACTGGACGGACTCGCCGAGAACTCCTATATGGAATTATATCTATCGTCGGATAGCAGTTCTCAGGTGACACTGGTACAGGTTAGTCTGTAGACCCGAGATCGTCATAGAGCCTTGTGTGTTCTCCCACTGTACTTTGATTACCACCCTACCACGGCTCTACTGAGTCGTGCAAGCAGGTGGCCGTTGGGTACAGTCCCGAGACACACGAAGGCAATGAGCGATAGGAGGGGTTTCGTCTCTCCCGATATTGGGAGTTGATGCTGTACTGTGCCCGACTGGTTATAGCAGCAAGTCCCTGGCCAGGGCTGCTGAGATTTGCTGATAAGTGTTATCAGTAGTTTCTCGAACTGTTATAGACCATTCACCGGCACGACTTATTGAGTTATTAGGGTCGACGTGACCATCCCTAGGCTCGATATGCAGCATATCTGACGAAGAGACCGGACTGTACGGTAGTGTTGCCGGTTGGCTCGACGGGAGTTGTAACAGGTTCGCTTGTTGTCTTCTGATCGCTCAATACCCGGGTGGCCGTTACGTTTGGCTGACCGCTTGCGGCTTGGGGGTGTTTGATATGATCATCACCCACTGCCGGCGTATTGACGAGTCTTAGAGTCCCACATAGGAGTTACCTAGTCCAGGCGAAATGTTGTGGTGCGCGTATGCGATATGCGCTTGGACCCGATTAAAATACGAGTATGGGATACCGTATATTAATTGGGCGGCTTGCTAATGGTCGGGTCATATGTGATATGACCGGATTTGTGAATCAAGTGTTGATTCATAATTAGTTTCTCACTACAAATTCTATCTTGTTTATGTTGGATGCATGCATGCATGTGTGCATTCATTCTTGTTCATGCACATATGGATGTGCAAGCACACATGCATACATACATCATATGTTATCATGGTTGTTTATACAATGGGAATGGTGGATGTATAAGAATTACACCATGGTTGTATTTGGATAATTATTGGATTTAATTAAAGCAAAAGGAAAATGAAAAATGGGTTAAATCACTTAAGAATTTCTACACTCTTCTAACTCAACCATGCTCACCTAACATTTAACCCATAGTTTATTTTCTTATCATGCTTTTAATTTAAATTAAAATGATATCTAAATATCTAACCATGGTTGGTTTAGAGAAAGAAAAATATATATAGCTATTTTTCTTTTCTCTTTCATAAGATAATTCATTTCTCTTCTTCTAAAATCCATCATCTTCATCAACCTCCATGCTTAAGCTCTCTAGTTCTTATAAGAGAGTGAATCACTTATAAAAATAAGATTTTGAAGTGAGATCCATAACCACAACTCCATTCTAATCAAGTCTAGCTCACTTGATTAGAGTGTTCTTCTTGTTTTACCAAACTTGCTAGCTTGGACGGGTAGCTTCGGGTGGATCGTCGGGGATGCAAAAGGACGACGAGCGGACCTTCTTCAAACACCTTAGAGCTTGAGGAGCGAAGCAAAAACGGGAGCTACAAAGGTTGTAGCCTTCTAACCCTAAGCTTTTCTAGTTTAAAGTTTAACAAACCTAATTTTCTAGGATCGATCCACTTACGTGTTTGTTTAGCCCTTAAAAAATCATAACTTTTGGACATGTGATGCTTCAAAACACCTCATAGGGTGCTAAACAAACCCTTCAACATGCACGCGAGGCGCTGGCCCCCACGCATCCTTTGGATGCCCTTTCCCTTTATACACATACACACATACTCTACAACACCGTCCCTCTTAAAAAAAATTTAGGCCGGGACGCTGTCCCGCATCCCGCAAGGGGGCTGCTAGCCCCCATGACCCCCAGCCTGCTATCCGGGTAGCAGGACCCCCGTAAAAACTCTGTGGGGCCCCCGATACATCCAAACCCCTCCAAAACATGACACTGCACATTGAGTTCGCATGACCAGTTTAACCCGTTAATCGGAGGTTCCCTTGCCCCAAAGGCGAGGGGTAATTAACGACAGCTTAGTCCGCGGCTGCCGGAGATTCGGATCCCTACTATCAATTAACCCCCGCCTACCCTAGGCAGGGGGAATCTGTAGTACGCCTGATGAGCATGCACGCATTCCCATCTCGATGGGGTGACGAAAAACACCCTACAACAAGTTTATGTCCAAGCTTGATTAATATTACTAGTTATGCATAAGCTTAGTTAGGCATATGACGTGAACCATGTCATGTTTCAAAACCCATTTTTTTCATTTTATGAGCCATGTCATCTTGTTTTTCTTTTATATATATGGTTTTCTTTTTGGTTTTAATTGAAAAAGAAATAAAAAGATAAAGAAAAGAATAAAGAAAGGAGGTATGGGCAAGAGAGAGAAGAGAGAGAGGGTGGGTGGGTGAGGGGTTCTTTGACCATTGGCTCATTTGTGCTTCACTTCATCATCTTCATCATTTTCTTCTTCTCTTTCTCCTCTCATGGCTGCCCTCTCCCTTCACCACCTCTATCTCCTCACTAGAACCCCAAACCCACATCAAAACCATATATTCCTTTCATTAAAAATGTGCACAAGCTCACTACAAGCATGATGGACCAAGAAAGTTGGGATTTTGAGCACTTGGGGCAACTCAAGAAAATTCTTGAGTTGACAAATGAGGTATTTATTTCACCATTACTATAGTATTTGAGTTTCTTAACTTCTATTTTTAGTTTAGAATTGATTGAGTGTAGTTTAGTGATCTTGGAAAATTCTAAGATCAAGTTTAAGGGATTCTTGAGTTATGAGGGTGCAAGTGAGTATAATTGGTTACTACAAACACCCCTTACTGTTAAAAATCCAGATCAAACCAGTGACTAACCCTAAAACTTGATTTAGAAAATTCCGTGTCGGTTTTTTGTATAAATTATGCCTACAGGGAATCTAGAATGACCTGGAATCTTTACAAGAAAAACTAGCAACCCTATTGACCTAGGATTAACACTAGAAGAACACCCTGTAAATACGAACCCAAGACAAGCATTCCAGACCGGCCAGGCCAGAAATTCAGGGTATCTCGCCGGGTCATCTGTTGTATTTGGTGTTAGGATTGGTTCTTTAGCTCACATACCCCACTGTACCGCTTGTTTATCCCCATTTTACCTGACCAAAAATCTGGAACCTTTTTCTTGAGTTGCTGTTTTGATTTGTGACTTTTGCATGACTTGAACTTTGGATATTGTGTTTTGTCTCGATCAATTGGCATTTGTACGTCGATATCGAGAGTTATTTGGTTCTTTTTCATGCGTAGACCATATGTTTTAACCTATGTACGATTCGTGTGCTGTTTTGGTTTTCATACGCGATTCTGTTTACGATACTGTGTATTTATATATGTAGACACCCTCATGTGGACTTCGGATAATAAGGAGGAGCATGGCGACATCGACTTCGGCAAGTAAGGATCAAGGTGAGTAGATGTATATCTATGGGGGAAGTCGGGTGGATGGCGTATAGCACCCCCGCAGTTTCGTAGTGTAGCATGCAGATGTATATATATTTATAATAATAATAATAATAATACGTGTATTGTGAGACGTGAATAATTAGAAAGAAAGGCTTTAGGAGATCATGTGTTAGTTTTAGCGTAATTGGAAGATAGTGCTTTTAGTGTAGTTTCTTAGTTGCGAAACCCTAGAGTAAAGGTTCACACACGCACGCACGCACACACGTGACTTGATTATGGGTGTATATGTTTATATGTATATATATATATGTGTGTGTGTGTGTGTGTGTGTGTGTGTGTGTGTACACACACACACATACATATACGTATACACGGGTGATGAGGATAGTATATGATACTTGGAGGTGAGTCGACATGATCGGGCATGATGCCGTGAGATTGGTTATGTGATTGGGTCATGTTATGATATACGACATGATATTATAGCGAATCATTGGGCGATGTGTTTTCATACACACGAGGATATATGTTTGATGATATGGGAATGTACTAGATTTTAGAATAGTACCCCTAATTCATGATTTTACGATAATGATATTATATGAATAATGAGGTACATGTGATATTGAACCATACCCCGATTTTGGGATGCCGTACGATGGATTTTACCGTACGAGATATAGATATGATGATTGATCCGCACTCTGGACTCGAGGATTTCGTACTATGTATTTTACCGTACGTGACGTTATTGAGGCGGGATCACCGACTACTAGATATATCGACCCGGACTTAGGTGGATTCCTTTGCCCTTTCGACTGGGCTCGAGTCATACTTATTTTCAAAACTAACGAATCATGAGTATTTTTAAAGACAGGCCAATGGATACTACGGATTTTTTTCAAAAGACGTATCTTTTCTCAAGGACCCCGTAGCCCATTTTTTTTTCTAAAACCACGATTCGTGCGATTTCAAACACCAAAAACTGTATGACTCGTATGTAGAAATGTATATTCTTATATGTTGCGGTTACTACATCTTTTTCCATATATTCATATTGTTCTTATTGCATTGCATGCTTATACTTGCGAATTCTTTTATTATTATGAACCCATGTTGTCAGGACACCAGCACCATTACCGATGATGCGTATGTCTACGAACACTTACTTGCCGGCTCACACACATCATCATCGGTAATTCCCATGACACGTACACTTTAGAGAATATTACTTCATTGATATAACTTGCTAGCTGATAGTTCCAATATATTATTACTATGCTAGTTTAGATATTGCATTCTTTACTTAGATACCCATGCATGTATATATTCATTTGTCATGCAATATTATGGGGCTTTATGCCAGTAATTCATGCTTTATTTACTCTCGAGTTTGGGATTTCGGATTTTCCATGAGATTTCTGAATTTTGAGAAACCACAAGGATTTTATAAACTCATTTTCATTTCAAAAGATAGAAATTTGTGGTTTTCTTGTGATATGATGTGAGAGGCGTCCACCATGAGTTTTCTCGGTTCTTGAAAGGTATCAGACACCTGATTCGAGGTAGGGGGAGGGACCGTCTGCGGGTGCATGGTGGACCCGGTGCGGTACCCCGGGGCAAGAGGATCGTATAGAATGTAGGGTTCCTAGGCACACTCAAGGGGTTCCACAAGGCATCAAACATGCCAAATTCAAATTTTTAGGTGCCGAAAAACCCTAAACGAGATCGTTAACTAGAGGATAGGCGAAACTACAAGCAAGCAAACTACTTTGCTACTAATGAAAGGGACTACAACCTTTGTAGATCCGGTCCTCCACTTCTTTAGCTCCGTATTGACGTCCCTCTGCTGCGATCATCGGAATCCCGGACTCTAGTGATGGTTTCGTCGGAGAAATAATCGGGCTAGGTCGTTGACTTCGGTGCCGAAGATGATCTACGTCGAGACGACTCAAACTCAAGCTCCATCTTCACTTGGTCATGAACCTTGTGAAGAAAACACCCTATACAACATGGCAAGTGGTAGAGGATGAAGAAATAGGAAGTGGGTTCACTTTGGATTTGGATTTCTCACTTGATTTCAACACTTGAAATTTTCTTGCAAGCTTTCTTCACTTTATGAAGAAGAAGAAGAAGAAGAAGAAGAAGAAAAGAAAATGAATTATCTCAAAAGAAAATTCAAGTGAATTCTATCATATTGCAACCATGGGTGAGTTTAACCGTTGTAGAGACTAAACTCTAGTTTAAGTTAATGGTTAGGTTAGTAAAAGTGGCATGCAAAACAAAATGGTGGACTTTGTCAAAGATGGTTGAAAGCTTCATGAAGCTTCAAGTAAAGACAATGAGAGCCACCATTTTATTTCACAAAAATAAACAAAAACCCTAAACCATTAACTAAACATGGTGTAAGTCATACACACACCCAAGTTTGCATGTATCATCAAACATGATACAATCTAGTGCACAAAAGTATATCACATATACAACTTGTGCACATCAAGTGAGAAAATCAATCTTAAGTGAACCAATACTAGTTAATGTAAAGTAATATATCAAATATATAATTATACATTAAATCATTAAATCAATACTTGATTTAACGATCCGGTCATATCGCATATAACCGACTAATATAAAGTGTATCAATATATCGAATCAACACTTGATTCGGTAACCCGGCTATATCACATATAACCGACCGATGATACAAATCGTGAGAATAGAATTCAGTATCATATACTGGTATTATTCTCGGTCCCGCACATATCTCATATGCGCTCCTATTTCGTTTCGCTTGAGCCCGGAAACCTCTGTGTAGGACTCTAAAGACTCGTCAATACGCCGGCAGTAGGTGATGATCATATCAAACACCCACAAGGCGCAAGCGGTCTGCTAAACGTAACGGCCACCCGGGTATTGAGCGATCAGAAGATCAACGAGCAAGCCCGCTCACACTCCTGCGAATCCAACCAGTAACACTACCGTACAGTCCGGTCAGTTCGTCTGATATGTCGCATATCTCGTCTAGGGGTGGTAAACGTCAGACCCCAATAACTCGATAAGTCGTGTCGATATGAGGCTCATAACGGGTCGAGAAACTACTGGTAACACTTACCAGTAAATCCCTAAAGCAGCCTTGGCCAAGGACTTCCTGTTATAGCCAATCGAACACAGCGCAACATCAACTCCCTATACCGGGAGAGACGAAACCCCTCCGATCGCTCATTTCCTCCATGTGACTCGAGACTGTACCCAAAAGCCACCTTTTTGCACGCCCTCTTGGATGTGTTATGATGGAAATCAAAGCACAGTGGGAATCACACAAGACTCTATGACGATCTCGGGTCTACAGACTAACCTGTACCAGTGTCACCAGAGAACTGCCATCTGACGTAAGGTATAAAACCATCTGGGAGTTTTCGGCGAGTCCGTCTAGTGTACCCAGTCTCTACTGAGCACCCGTATATCATCTCTGATGTCAAACACCAATGGATATAGGATCATCCATCACCCATTTATATGGGTCGAGAAGCTACATGCTAGTCTACTCTGGTATATCGATGCCCCGTCTCGATACACCCACGACTAGGGAGTTTGAAGGATGTACTTATGTACTACCACGTCCCCACTAGTATGATCCGCATCATAGTCCAGGTAGTCAAGTACACATCCTAAGGGTTTTACCAACATGTTACAGAGAGACAATCAGTGTACACGTTAAGGTAAAGAGTAACTAGATAGCATACTATCATATCGAGCAAGAAAGTCATCCCTATATATGTCCAAGTATCCACTACAATATACATCCTATGTATAGTAATAGCCTCTAGGGCATACATATAACTAACAATCTCCCACTTGCACTAGGGCCATCTGATAGCAGTGGTTGTAGTATCTCATACTCAACCATCCCATAAAAGTCTCTCTCTGGGAAAAGGCCTTTGTGAGTGGATCCGCCGTGTTTTCCTCTGAGTCTACTCTCCTAATCTTGATCCCCTGGAGATCAACCATCTCCTCGATCAGGTGATACTGCCTAAGAATATGTCTGGATCACTGATGGGACGGGCGTTCCTTGGCATAAGCCACAACTCCATTGTCACACAATGGGAGGAACGAAGTTCATCTCATGAACTAATATACACCCAGACTGCCTCTTTGGTAGCATCTTTGGTAACGATGTATCTTGCCTTTAATCGTCTAGTATGCCACGGTATCTAGCTTGGAACTCTTCCAACATACCGTCCCTTTACTGAGGGTAAAGACAATGCCTGTGACTGACATTCAGTCATCCTTATCACTTTGGAACCTTTCCTGTGATTCTCCCCAGGATCGATTGATACCATCTCACCATAACTAGTGAGTATTCTAACATCCAATTAGATCTATCTCATAGATCCAAAACCCAGGATTTAGTAGGTATCACTTAGATCCTATATGGAGAATCATTGTGATAAGCGGAGATTGACCGAGCGTAGCATAGGAAACTCCTTCCCTATCAAGAGTATGTCATCCACGTACTCTACGAGGATCACCACCACACTCCTTACTACCTTTTTGTATATACAAGGTTCATCTACCATTTTGATGATGTCAAACACTTTGACTAACACATCAAAACAGATGTTCCAACTCCGCGATGCCTGCTTTATCACATAAAACATCTTGCGCACGTTTCCGCTGCTCCCACTGTCTACGAAGCCCTCTGACTGTGTACTTACAGACTCTCTCTTCTAAAACATCATTTAGAAAAGCAGTCATGACACCCAACCGCCAGATATCGTAGTCATGGTATGTAGCCGTGGCAAGTAGGATCTGGATGGACTTAAGCATAGTTACTTAGAAAAGGTTTCATTATAATCCATACCTGGTCAATGATGCAAACCTTTAACAAGTCTAGCTTTGAAAGTCTCAACTTTTCCATGTACACCAAGTAATTTTCTCAAGATATACTTGCTCCTGATGGGGATTTAACCCTTCAGATAAAGCAACCAAAGTCCATACTTTGTTGGTGTATAAGGATTCCATCTCAGATCGATAAGCATCCAGCCATTCTTACAGAGTCCTACTCCTGATGGCTAGATCGAAACTAGTTGGGTCATCATCTCATGATGCAATCCTTGCTCCCACTGTCATAGAGAAACCAAAGTATCTCTCAGGTGGGTGAGAAACCCTACTAGATCGGCGAAGAGGCTGAGGTTCGTTGGAAACTATTGAATCCTTCGGTTCTACCAAATCATCAACTGTAGTTTGTATAGCTGGAACTCTTTCCTGTTCTACCTCATGTCCACTTATTTCTTCACAAGAAATTCCCTTTCATAAAGGTGGCATGCTGAGAAAAAAAACATTTTTGTTCCTCGGTTAGGTAGAAGATATTCCCTTACGAATGCTTGGGATATCCAACAAACTTCCACAGAACTGACATTGCCTCGAGCTTGTCCGGATTATGCTTTTTAGACATAGGCCGGACAACCCCAAATCTTAACTGACTTAAGAGATGGGCTCTTCCCTTTCCATATCTCATATGAAATGGTAGGCATCTGAATTGATCGGAACCCTATTCAATAGGTATGCAACTTCATAAGTGCATAACACCCTAAAAGGAAATAGGAAACTCAGTAGTACTCATCATAGAGTGCACCATATCTCATAGGGTGCAATTGCTCCGCCCCGATACACCGTTGTGCTGTGGTGTATGCGGAGGAATAATGCTGAGAGAGAATCTCATTCTCTTTTAGAATAATTCAGGAATTTTGTGCATAAGTATTCTCCTCCCTGATCTTATCATAAGACATAATACTTATATCAATATTTTGGTTCTCTACTTCTAAATTATATTCTGTGAATATCTCAAAAGCGTCGGACTTGTGTTTCAACAGGAACATATGTCTGAATCTTGAGAGATTATCAGAGAATGTAATGAAGTACAAAGAACCGGTCTTGGCATGTGTAGACAGGGGACCTTCATACATCAATATGTATCATCCCAAGAGTTCACTAACTCTTTCTCTGTTTCCAATAAACAGATCTATGGTCATTTTATCTTTGTGAAATGGCTGGCAAGTTTCATAAGATGTAAATTCAAACTGATTTAAATATGCATCTCAATGTAACTTAGCTAGTCGGGTCACATTGACATGATCTAGTCTACAATACCTCAAGAAGGATTCGTTCATATCTGAACTCTTCCTCTTGTGTGTGTTCTGTATACTAAGAACTGTAGTTTGATTTAGAACGTCAATGCTTTTAGATAACGTGCCTGAACCGATCAATTCTTGATTTAGGAAATGTTCAAAACATTATCCAACAATACAAAATTATATCCTTCTTTATTAATAAAGAGACTGATATGATTTTGTATATCAGGTTCGGTATCTAATAACATTTGTTCAGAATCAATGTATTCTGGTAATACAGGGTGACAGTGACCAACAGACTTGGCTGCAACACTTGCACCGTTTTCTGTCTCATGAAACTTATCACCCGTTCTCAGTTCTCTACCTTTCTGTAGCCCATGTAATATATTACATATGTGGGATTCTGATCCGGTATCATATACGCAGGACATAAAGGACATTTGAGAAACAGTTCTCTGTAATGAACACACCCGAAGATGATGCATCAACATGCACTTTCTTCGTTTGGGCGGCATAGGAATACTGGTATTCCCCTATTTCCTGCTCTATCTTATAACAATTATAAGTTGGAGCGGGACCAACGTTCCCCAGCTCAGTATAACAAGCGGGTTCGGTCAATACATCCGTATTATTATCTTGATTAAGGCGTGAAATGGTCGCTACCTGGAGAAAGAGAGAAGAAAACACTCTGCGTGCGCTCTTGCAAGATCAGATTGGTTAATATTTTATCTAATCAGGATGGCTCCCACTGTTTTTATCAAATCTTCCTTCAAACCCTAAAAGGAAAGACTAGCCGGGATTAATTACACGCTACAAGTTCGCCAATCTTTTAGCCAGGCCAGTGTCGGTACTTTGAGGGAGGTTCCCTGTGCTTTCGCACGGACCTAATTAAAGTAAACCTCATTTTCCCAGAGGCGTAACCCCGTTGACACCTTTCTAGACACCTACTTGATCGGCTAATTGTAATGTGTAAAACTCTCCCAGGAGTAACAATTACTCGCAGTGAGTATCGGGATCCAACTATTTCATAGAAGGTATGCAATCTCATTGCAAATTTCAACACTTGAAATTCCCGATAATTTTACCCCTAGCGTCCCATGACCTTGACGCAGGCCAACAAACCATAGTGCGCTAGTAAAGTTCAACCCGTCATTTCCTGATTGAATTAAACCCACCCGCACGACCCTTGACGCAGGCCAACAAAGTCGCACGACTACCCTAATCCAATCTGCATCATATGCATTAACAGATAAATACTAGTTAGCTACCGCACACTACGCCTTGACGCAGGCCAACAAATGTAGCACGAATACTAAGTAGGACTTATCTGAAATGACGGAGGGCTACGACAGGTTTTTCTGAAAACCTATTGCGTAATGAACTTGATATCGTTGTAGAATCAAATAATTTTAAAATGGAGTGTTTTTGAGGCTTTTGCTAGTTTCGCTAAAGAGGTCACTCCCGGTGAAGGGATCGTCGGCTCTTTCCTCGTCGAATGAAGTGCAGAATATATCATATATATCACTGTGCAAAGCAAGAACTAGAAAAGCAATCAAAAGACAAACCGAAGGTTGTAGCATCTGCCAGTTATTGCTAAAGGGGTCACTCCCGGTGAAGGGATCTCGGCCATTTCCTTATCGAATAAGGTGTAGGATGTTCTACAAGGAACACCGCGATGCAAAGCAAGAACTGTATCTACCTGTTTTTGAAAATTCGATTCCACAACATCTTTTAGGTTTCTTTTATTTCATTAATCATATTAATGAAGTCCCATCATTTAAATCACCTAATCATCACAGATAAATACGACGTACACTTATGCCATCCGCATTCGCCTCGATGTCCCCTCGTGCACCGTTAGGTTAGGTAACTAACGACAGAGCGGGGCAGGGCTAGCGCGAGTGCAAAACATAAGTAACGTCTATATAATATATCATATATACTATATACAGTATCCATCACAACATATCAAATGATCACATCACAGATATAGCAGCAGAAGAAACATATGAAATATTGGATATACTAGGACGTTCGTGTTTTCAATACGAGCCAGTATAAAACACGGATTCCACGGTCGTGATGAATAGCCAAACCTACACCCTTAGACCCCTACGAGAGCGGCAAGCAACCCTATTTGAGTGATATTAGAGTTACAACCTTTACCCTTTCCGGAGTAGAAATAAGAGTAGATTTCTATGGAATTTATTGTGGGTATGGCTCTATTTGAGTGATTGTAGACCGATTGGCGAAAGCAGCTCACTTTCTGCCAACGAGGACCATTTCGGATTCTTTCAGTATGCTCAGACATATGTTGACGAGGTTGTGTGACTATATAGAGTTCCGACCTGTATTGTGTCCAAAGAGGCACCAAGTTCACTAGCCGACTACTGTAGAAACATTTAAGAGACTTTGGACACCGGATTGAGTTTCAGTGCAGTTTTCTACCCGTAGACCGACAGTCAATTAGAGCGGACCATTCAGACTCTTGAGGACATACTCCGGGCTTGCGTTCTAGATTTTGGTGGCAGTTGGGATCGCCACTTGCCCTTGATAGAGTTTTCCTATAATAACAGCTTCCAGGAGACGATTCAGATGGCACCCTTCGAGATATTATATAGGAGGAAATGTCGATCGCCCGTTTGTTGGACAGAGCTCAGTAAGAGCAGTATTTTGGGACCACAGATTTTGCAGGAGATGACCGAAAAGATTCAGATGATTTGGGATAGGATGAGAGTGACCCATTGAAGACAGAAATCTTATGCGGACCGACGTTGGCACAGACTTGAGTTCATCGTTGTAGATCATGTTTTCTTGAAGGTTTCTCCAATGAAGGGCGTGTCGAGATTCGGAAAGAAAAGGGAGGCTTAGTTCCCGATATGTGGGTTCCTTGTGATTCTCAAGCATGTCGGCGGAGTTGCTTATCGTTTGGCTCTTCCACCCAGTTTCCCAGATATTCACCCTCTGCTCATGTATCAATGCTCCGCAGGTACCTTCATGACCCCTCTCGCATGATACAACATCATATGATCCAGCTGGAGCGCGATCTTTCTTTCACCCAATAGCCAATAGTCATTCTAGATCGGCTGGTGAAGGAAGTGAGGTCCGAGGTCATACCGTCCGTATAGGTTCTTTGATGTGGCCCGAACGGCGGAAAAGGTCACGTGAGAAGCCGATGACGAGATGTGGAAGAAATATTCCCATCTCTTCGAGGGTACGCGTAATTAATTTTTAAATTCGGGGGCCGAATTTCTTTAAGGGGGAAGATTGTAACGCTTTGAAAATTCGTATAGGTTAATTTCGTGTTAATTAGCGAAAATACCTGTTTTTCGTAAAAACCTAATTAATAACTATTTTCCACATCAACTGGAATAAATCTAGTTTAATTGTGAAATTATGTAATTTCATATATAATTGTGTTTTATTCGTTAACATTTAAATTATTGTTCACTAAATTAGTTATTTTAGTTATTTACTAATTTCTAAGCCATTTTCTTAAAAAAAAAACATGCACACACATCTTGTGTGACCCTAAATTAACAACATGTTGATACAACTCTTTTGCACCATAACAACTTAATCTTTTCAAAAATATATATATAATGTGTGGCATGCTTTTCTTTCTTTACTCTATTTTTTCTAGACTATTCTTTTTTTAAATGGAAAAGAAAGGGAAAATTGGGGTATGGGGCATTTAATGCATGTATGGCTCACTTTTCTCTCTCTCTTCACTCTAGAACTCTCTCCCTTCCTTCCCCTTGGCAGCCACCCCTCTTCCTCCTCCTTCTTCTCTCATGGTTAAACTTCTCTACCTCACTTACAAATCCCACAAACCTTCACAAAATCAAATCTAAACACCAAAAATCAAACCTTTTAGTGGTTCTTGACACAAGATTTCAGTTTGGAAGGCAAGAATCTCAAGTTTGAATCATTTCCAACTCCCCTTGAGGTATAAGGCCTAACTTATGTTTTCCTTTACTAAACTTTTGGTTCTTTAAGCTTAATTTGGTGTTTAAGTGGTAATTAATGCAAGTTTTGAGTTTTAAGGTAAAGATTAGGTTAAGTTAGGGTTTTAATGATTCATTAGGGTAACTAAGAGTAGATTAGAGTCTATTAGCTTTTTGTAAATACTAACTTGCACTAAAACACCATAATATTTTAAATTAGTGTTTAATTAGAGTTTTAGTTAAGATTTGTGTTCTTTCGTGATCTGCTATTAACCCTGTTTCTATTTCTAGAAGTTGCAATTACTGGAGTATAGTTATAGAACCTAGAAACCCCCTAGTCCCTTTTTAGGCCACAATTTTTGGGGTTTTGGCCATAAATTTCAGCCAGGTATGATTCTTGGGTGTTGGTCTTTTTATTGTAGGTGTCTGCTATATAGTGTAGGTCCCTGGTGTATGCAACTTTTTCTAATTAAACTCGTATCAAAATTTGGAGCCGTTTTGCCTTTAATGCGACGTTTGTGTAATGCACGATGCGTGCATTTCGAATCTAGTTTTGCATGTTTGTTGTGGATAACAACACCTAGTATGGGTTCAGACGTTGTCGCTTGCGTTTAGCGCGTCTAGTTTTCATGTGTTTAACTCGTAATGCGCTAGTCCTTTCGTTTAGTCTTTGTCCTCGCGTTATATCAGATTTCTCGCCTCATGTATTATATTTGTGCGATTCTAGGATCGATTGCAGAGACGTCGGACACGGCGAGAAAAGAAAAGGCGGAGATCGGATCAGACTAGCGGAGGCGTTCCGGTGAGTAGATGTACACATCTACGGGGGAATCGTCTGGATGGCGCAAGGCGCCCGATAGTTAGAATTTCTTTTAGTACTTACATTTTTATGCGTAGTTCCTAATTATTCATCTCGTTGCATCGCATCATCTTTTATATTTATATATATATATATATATATATGTGATATCATCTCATAGGACACTTGCACCATTACCATTGGTTTATGCAGCAAGGGCACTATTCATGTGGACACACACACCTTGGTAATTGCTATGCCACGAACACTATATAACTTGTTTAAATCAGAATATAAAACCATTGCAACATATATGATTTGTAAACTTGTATTTGTATATTCAATTCATCAGGATGGATACGTAGGATTGTTAGTCATATGCATATACCTCATTGCATCATCGTTCACGCATAGTTTTCTAGTCACGCATCGTATTTTATATTGTTGATACCATAGGCATTCATCATCACCGACATATGTACATATGGTGATTTTCCTTGAGGTATTCAGTATTTTGAGATTTCTGGATTTTTTGGGAAACCGCAGGAATTTTATAAACCGTTATCATTTTAATAAAGCAAGTTGCGGTTTTCTCGTGATATGATGTATGTGTCGTTGACCATGAGATTTCTCGGTTCTTGAGCGGTATCATACACCCGATTCGAGGAGGAGGAGGAACCGCTTATGGGTGCATGGTGGACCCGGTGCGGTACCCCGGGGCAAGATGGTCATAGATGATGGCGTTGAGCCCAGCAGGGGAGCACTACCGACCGGTTATTTATGACGCGGTGAATATCCGAAGGATACCGACGTAGTCGTGATTTTTGATGATATAGGCCAGTCCAGATTGCCGGAGCTCGAGATATTGAGATATTGATACTTTGAGATGGGCCAGTCCGGATTGCCGGAGCCCGAGATATTGAGTTATTGATACATTGAGATGGGCCAGTCCAGATTGCCGGAGCCCGAGATATTGAGGTATTCATATTTGGTGTCGATGCTTGACATAGATTTCTATTGATTTCATTGATGATACTACAGTCAAATTACAGAAATTTTACTAAGATAAGAACACAGATTTTCACGTGCTAAACATATTCAGATCTCGTGTTGATTATGCATTCTTGTTGCATACATACCAGTGCATCGCATCACATTAGTATATGTAGGCTGTGACGAAATTGCGTGCATGCTTACGATAGCCTTATTAGATATTACTTATTACTCACGAGTTGGCAACTCATCCCCGTTGTGCCACAGTATCTTGCAGGTTGACCCGTCAGCGCAGTAGCGGTGGTCGTTCTTCCTCTTTTGGCTTCTTTTGCTTGATTTGCAGCATTGCTCATAGGTGGGTTGCGAGGATAGTTTTATTCCATCATGTACATTACATTGTATCTAGTATACTCCATATACCCTTGTATATTTGACTAGACAGTTAGACTCGTGAGACTTGTGTTTGTGGTGTTTGGTGTCGATGCTCACTTGAGTCGACGTGGTAATTTCTTATTTCTGCTTTATAGTGCTTATTGTGCACTTTTGATATACATGTGCATGTGGTTGTGTTTCCACCATCGGCGAAAAGCTAGCTCCCGCTTGGGGATGCTTTTATTCATTATTCATATGTATTTTCATGTGTTGTACCCGTTTGGGGCCAGTATTTGCTAAAGAGACTCTGCCGAAATTTTCGAAAAAAAATATTGTTGCTTTTAAATGTTAATGCCACTTATGTTAAGAAAACAACTTGCTTTAAAACAAGTTTTCCTTCACTCTATTTGTTATATGGTTTAGTTTTCTGGGCTTTGTCTTACTTAGATTACGTTGTGCCTTGAGACGTTTCGTAGTTTAAGTGCCAGTCACGTTCCGTACCTTCGGGTCGTGACAGTTTTGTCTTACTTAGATTACGTTATGCCTTGAGACGTTTCGTAATTTAAGTGCCAGTCACGTTTCGTACCTTCGGGTCATGACAGAAAGCTTTTTGTTTTACTTTTGCAAAGGATTTTACTAAACGATTTTAATCTCTTGCCTTTGCAAAATCTTAATCTCCTATTCTAAAACACTTTATCATTTTCTTTGAGATCAAAAAGGAATTTAACTTGACTTTATCAAATACCCTAATTCTAAAATTGTGTTGATATAAATACGAGATTAGGAGTTTGTTTGTTTTACTTTGGTCATTATCAAAGTGTGAGTTGTAACGATTTGATCTGATCCTGAAAAGATTACCCGGTGGAGGTGGTCCATCAAGTTGTAACGGTTTGATCTGAGTTTGTGGAAAAGATTACCAAGTGGAGATTGTCCATCAGTTGTAAATCAGGTGAAGGTGGTCCATCATTTGTAATGTTTTCTTCACTTTAAGAAGAGTTGAATAGTGGATGTTCCTAAGGGGAGACATATGTGGAGACTAGATACCGCGGCATCGAATTTCGTTACCAATTGCCGGTGCCCTACTCAGTTTGCATTTTTCTGATCTCATTTTACATCTATTGTTAGCGTAATTTATTATTTATATTATCTTTATGCAACATTTAGTATATTGAGCAATAAAATTTTAATCGTTAGTCATTTTCCCTATTCACCCCCCCCCCCCCCCCCATCTAGGACATTTTTTAATTGGTATCAGAGTGGTTAGCTCTCTTTTTGGAAAACCCTAGAGCTTATATCTTATGGATAATAATAATAACATTACTCAAAACAACAAATCACTAGAAGGTTAAGCCACCAATCGTCCACCACTCTTTGATGGCACAAACTACAACTTCTGGAAAATCAAGATGTGAATTTTTCTTTAATGCATCGATCTTGATATTCTAGATGTTGTCATGATAAATTCATTTCACTGGCTAGACCTTATGGTAAGAATGATCGGAAAAATATGGCTATGAATATTAAAGCTTGTTGATCTACGAGTCTCATTCTCTTTAGTTTTGATTATTTTACAAAAATCATATTTCAAAGATACAATATGTTATTAACTATGCCAGATATGTTAAAGTGCTAAAAGCAATGGATTTAGTCAAGAAAGAAAACAATCAACACTTCAACTGGCATAACAATAGTAATATCGAGCGACTCTGAAGACCAAATTGCAAGTTCAAAGGAAATTTCGAAGAAGTCACACAACAGACGTATTCATGACTTTTTATTTTCTTTGAGTTTAGAGTCGATCTCAATAGTTAGAATCCCTTTTCTGATCCTAATCGTCTATACTAGATATCTCTTTACTTGAAAATATATCTACACTTTTGATTAGAATTCCAAAATTAGAGTTCCAAAATGCAGGTCTCGAGAAGATCTTTCCAACGAGCCCAAAAACGCCAAAATCGGATAACCGAGAAAAAAGTTATGATGGTTTCAATTTCAGAACATATATCAAAAATAGACATCTAAATAGATGTCTATTGAAGCGTCTATAGGCTATAGACGTCCCTAGGACTTCTATAACAATTATCAACTTTCAAATTCTGGTTTTTGGTGGAAATTTCGATTTTACAACGGTTATAAACCATCAATAAATGTCTTACACTTTAGGAACAATTATTCTAACCGTCCTAACCATGCCACATTCAATTTCTATAAATAGGACCTATTTCCAAAGAGCTTTTAACCAATTCTTTTCTTATCACTTTCACGTTTTCAAGCCTTTATCATTCTCTAATTTTTTTGTGTAAACTTTGCCTCTCTCGGTTCTTAAACTTTTAGTGTTCTTTTTAAGAGAAAAGATTTTTTAGAGCTTTAGATTTTTCTAGTATTAGAAACGAAAGATTTCTTATTGTCAAAGAAGTTTGTTTGCTTTAAATCTTTTTTTAGTACTTCTAAAAAACTTCTTTGAATCGTTCTTGAGTTTTTTTACTATTATTTTTGAAAGAAGAGATCTTTCAGTGCTTTAGATATTTCTAATTATTAGAATCGAAAAATCTCTAAATTGTCAAAGAAGTTTCTGTTTAAACTTTTCTTAATCCTTTAAAAAACTTCTAAGAATCGTTTTTAAACTTTCCTAATCTCCAAAACACAATCCATTATCACATTCGATTCGAAACTTGATTTATCTAATGAGATTATTAGGATTGTATAGTTGGTTCTGTAAAGATTTATTAAAATCTTACTTTGTACGACCTAGTAAAGAAAGGTCTAAGATCTTCACATTGTAAAGGTTTGGACTTGAGCCTCGGAAAAACTCTACGTGTTCACCGCCTGCAAGTGTAAAGGTTTGGATCTGAGCCTGGGTAAAAGATCTGGGTTTCTCCACCCGCAAGGAGTCACTGGATAATATGTTGCATTCTGAGTAGAAGTTCTCAGGCGGGGATTAGCCGCAGGGTTGGTGAACCTCGATAACAATTCTCCGTGTTCATTTACTTTTATGTGATTCTGTATTGTCTCTATGATTCTGTGCTGTGATAGTATTCGTATTTTAGACTCCTATTTTATATTCCGCTGCATAATATTTAAATTGTTACAAATCACGCTGAGTTTGCCATAAGGTTGTCACGACCCGATTGTACGGAACGTGACTGGCACTTAAATTACGCAACGTCTAGAGGCGTAACGTGATCTAAGTAAGCCAAAGCCCAGAATTTAAACCATTTAAAGAAATAGAGTGAAGGAAAACTAGTTTAAAAGTTAACATAGAAAATCACTTTAAAGTCTTTATAATAAGTCTAAGTTTTATAAAAATTTCGGCAGAATTTCCTTTGTAAATACTGGCCCCCAACGGGTATAAAACAAGAATATACATAAGTAATGAATAAAGGCACCCCAAGCGGGAGCTAGCTCTTTGCCAAATGGCGGAAACAACCACGCAAGCAATACAAATATACAACACCGAAGGTGAAGATCAAAACTCAGAAAGAAAACCAACATCCTCAAGAAAACCAGAGAAGAACCATAATATTACAAGCGCACGACTCTAAGGTCGAAAGAATAAACAACTAGTTTTCTAAGTCTATCAAATATACAAGGTTTGGTTGATGGAGCTTACTAGACACAACTGAAATAAATAAAAGTACAACGGTGGTCACGATGCGAGTGAACCCACTTACCAAAGAAATCACCCGAAAGGAAATGGTGTGCCAGCGAAGCCGCTATGGAACCTGTACGGCCAAACCTGTAAGAAACTGTGGCACAACAGAGGTGAATTGCCAACTCGTGAGTAGAAGACATCATCAGGTAGAAATCGTATGAAAAACGATCTCCTAGGTCGTACAATAATATGCTCATAATATAACACCGAAGCATCTAGTAGTGGCAAAGGTATTAATCTAAGCATAAGTGTAATACCAATACTCGTGTCAGTGCCTCAAGTAGTAACATGTCATATGTATATGTATGAATGCATCATGAATGAAACAATCAACCACGAAATATGGATATATCTGGTATAAGAAAATCTGTGTTTTTATCTTAGTAAAACTTGTATAATAAAAACCGGAACATCATCAGTGAAATCGACAGAAAATCAGTGTCACGCATCGATACAATATATGTATATCTCAAAATCCCAATGTCTCAATATCTCAATATCTCAGACTCCGTCAGTCCGGATCGACCCATATCATCAAATCTCATGACTACGATCAGTATCCTCTGGATATCCACCGCATCAAATATCACCGGTAGATAGTCTGCCCCTGCCAGGCTCATCGTCTATAACTCGAGCTTCTTGCCCCGGGATACCATACCGGGCCCACCATGTACCCGAGACGGTTCATCTAACTCCTCGAATCGGGTCTTGAAAACCAACAACAAACAGGAAAACTCATGGTGGACGACACATATATCATATCACGAGAAAACCGCAACTTGCATTTTAAAAAGATAATAAGTTTATAAAAGTCTTGCGGTTTTCCCCCAAATCCAAAAATCTCATAGAAAATCCGAAATCCCAGAAATCAAGAGTCAATAAGAAATGAATATCGGCATAAAGCCCACAATATGGCATAATAGAATGGATATATAAATGCATGGGGTATCTAAGCAAGGAATACAATATCTAAACTAGCACATGGGAGCGAGCATAATAATAATATGTTGAAACTACCAGCTAACAGGTTATACCAATGAAGTAACATTTTCTAAGGTTACGTGATATAGCAATTACCGATGATGATGTGTGTGAGCCGGCAAGCAAGTGTACGTGGAGCATACGCATCATCGGTAATGGTGCTGGTGTCCTAACAAACAGGGTTCATAATTACTAAAGAAAACACATGTATAAACATGCATTGCGATGAGAACAACATGAATATAACGGAGAATGATTAGCAAACGCAACATTGAAGATTATACATATCTATATACGAGTCATACAGTTTTGGTGTTTGAAATAGCACGAATCGTGATTTTTAGAAAAATAGGGGCTACGGTGTTTTTTTAAGAAAAGACATGCCCTTTTGAAAATACGTAGCATCCCTCGGATAACATTTTGAAAATACTCACGATTCGTTGGTTTTTGAAAATAGATATGACTCGAGCCTGGTCTAACATCTTCTTAATCAACTAAAAGACTAAACTAAGAAACTAGTCGAAAGGGGTATGAAAATCCACCTAACTTCCGAGTCGATATACCTAGTAGTCGGCGATCCAGCCTCATAGCGTCACGTACTGAATAATACATAGTACGACATTCTCGAGTCAAGAGTGCGGATCAATCATCATATCCATACCTCGTACGGTAAAATCCGTCGTACGTCATCCCAAAAATCGGGGTACAGGTCAACTATCATATATACATCATCGTTCATATAGTATCATCATCAAACAATATCATGATCAAGGGTACTGTTCTAAAGTCTCGTACATTCCAATATCATCAACACATATTATCGTATATATAAATACGCGTCGCCCAACGATCCATTATAATATCATGTCGTATAACATATCGCGATTCAATCACATATCACAATCTCACGGCATCATGCCCGATCATATCGACTTATCTCCAAGTATTATATACTATCCTCATATCACGTGTGTATGTATGTATCTATATATATACACATATAAAACCTACACTCATACGTATATATATACACACACATATACACACAAAAATCAAGTGTGCGTGTGTGTGGCTACATGTAACCTGTGATTCGCCTCCAAGGTAATCATCCTCTGGGTAGTCTTCCTAGATCAACTTAATCTAACTTAGAGCCTTCTAAATACCCTACTCGCTAAGTATCCAATATCACATCCAAGCTCAAGAATACGGTAACAACCCTATTCTACGTTTGCGAGGGTGCTATACGCCATCCACCCAACTTCCTCCATAGATATACATCTACTCACCTCGATTCTCGCTTGCCGAAGTTGATGATATTTTTTTCCCTTGTCATCCTGAAGTCCACACGAAGTACCTACATATCACAAAATACATCGTATCGCATCAAAATTCGATTCAAAAATCGACACGACACGCGAAGTGCTCATTGGTTAGAACCTATAGCCTACGAATGCAAAAACAATCATAAAACCCTCGTCGTTGACGTACAAACGTCCAACGACCAAATCCACAATCAGAAGCCAAAATCTAAGTTTTAGAAATCGGAAAACCATTGCTAAAATCAACTCAAACGCTCCCAGATTTTGCCTCAGGTAATCTGGAACAAAACAAATAATAAAGTGGTTAAGTTATGAGGAGTGTGAGGTACAGGCCAAAACCCAACATCAACAGCCAAAATCTGGCCGACCAATAGTGCTACAGTAACCGCCCCGCCAGCCGAATTTTTGAATTTTGGTCTCGTCTTCTCGTGGTGGTCTTCTATTGGTCTAACTAGGTTAATGTATATGTTTAATTTATTTATAAAGGTCCCAGGTTGACCCAGATTCCCTGTAGACCTCAAAAAATCAAAAAACCGACACGGAAAGTTTCTAAAGTCCAAGTCTTGGGTTTTCTACAATAAGTGTTTGTCCAGAATTTACACTAGAGAGGTTGTAGTTATGACTAAATCTTAATTACACCATCACAACTCATAGAATCCCCCAAACCTCATCTTGGAATTTTCAAAGCTCACTAATCCTCACTTAACCAATTCTAAACTAAATTATAAGCTAAAAAAACTCAATTAATAAACTAAAAGTGTGGGATTTATCTCATTTGGCAACTCAAGAATTTTCTTGAGTTGCCCCCGAGTGCTCAAAATCTTAACTTGTTTGGTCCACCATGCTTGTAGTAAGCTTGTGCACAATTTTAATGAAGGGGATATAAGGTTTTGATATGGATTTGAGGGTGTTGTGAGGAGGTGGAGGAGGTAGAGAGAAATGATGGAGAATGAGAGATGAAGAATGAAGAAGAGCTTGGAGAGCTCTAGAACTTTCTCACTCTCTTTCTCAACCATGCCATGATGCTTGTCATATCATCCACATTATTTATTCTTTTCTTTTATTTTCATTTTTCTTTTTTTTCTCATTTTAAAACAAAACCATAATATATGCAAATGAGGAATTAAAGTCATGGTTCATAAAATGTAACAAGTGTATGCAACATATTTTGTTGCATGCCATGCACATAAGCATGATTAATGCATAATTAATAAAAATTAATCGAGTTTAGTAATAACCTGTATATAATTAGTCGTATATGATTATACCATTTTATTCAAAAACCAATCTCCACACTTATAAAATATTCATAATATTTATTAATTTAATTATTTCAATTCCTAAAAATAATATTTTATTTATTTATTTATATATTTAACATTTTTTTTGAAATGTTACAATCTTCCCCCCTTAAATAAATTCGGTCCCCGAATTTAAATTTAAAACTCCCCCAAATAGTAAAACATTTTAGCAAAACAATCAAGTCGTCGGGGCTCCAAAATCATAAATACTTAAAAATACATCTCAGCGCAATGCATGCACATGAAAAATGAGTGTAAAACTCAAAATCAACACTCCGTCAAGCATCATGCAATCATCAGAGTCATGGCGAGAATACAATGTCAAATCCAATACGAAAACCAACATGATATAATCAAACTATAATTTTCATATAGTACGCATCGTCATGAAATCATCAAAACATCCGAATAGTAATGCATGCAAAATCCTTTTTCAAATCGCCGTGCGATACGCGTATCACGACACAAGTAGCGGACGTTTATTGTAAGAAAAATAACTATATATATATCCTTTGTTTAACATGCATGTCCCGCAATTGAAAATAATTTAGAAGGGTTTCCTTTGTAAAATGTTTCGTTTTATCTCGGACACGTAGGAAAATATTGAGACTATAGCTACTTTTTGGAAATTCTTTCGGTAATTATCGATGCATGCAAAAGCATATTCAGGTACTGTCCTCGGACTAGTCCTGCTCAGTTACTATACCATATAGTATATGTCATAAAAACATGATGCTAAAAATGAAATAAATCTCAAACTGTGTACAAAAATACTACGTGCGTCCAGTGCGCATGGAAATCGAAACCAATTACAGGCACCACGAATATTCACAGAAACAAAACTGAGTGCAACGGGTGTGCAAAAAACATCTATCAAGTGCAATGGGTGTGCCTGAACACAATATCAGGTGCATCTATTATGCATGAAAAATCCCGATTTAGTGCATCTAGTGTCCACAAAATCGCATCAAGTGCGCCAAGTGTACGCAAGAATCTCAATCAAGTGCACATGGTGCACGAAAACAAATACCAACATCTCAATCAAAATCGACAGTATACAATATACATCAATCCAAACTCAAGTATACCGCAGTGCATAAAATCATAAACATGTGCATCTGCGTGCACAAAATCATACCAATACTGAAAACTCATATAACTATACCGAATGCAACAAGTCAATTCATGTGCACACTGTGTGCATGAAATCAAAATCAAATGTCTCAAAATTCATAAAATCGAAATCAAGGGCAATGAATACGCACAAAACAAAAATCGGCACAACTGATACATAGAAATATGAATCATGTGCAACTGTGGTGCACATAGGAAATATTAATCATAAAACAAAATCCTCAAAATACCGAAATCCAAAACACGGAAACGTGATATTCGAATCACCAAATCGCAAACATAATTACTATCGTCCATGTGCCCCTCCTTCCAGATCGAAGGGTGCCGGTGCATGCAAGCTAGCAGAGCAAGTTATCTACTTGGCTCCTTTTCATGGTCTGGCGCCTCTGCTCCTTTTTCCTCGTCTCTCACTGCGGATTTCCTGTTACATGACTCCTCGGCTCAATGTCCCGATACGGAGTGATGATGGAAACATTTCCGCTCTGGCGCATCCTCTGAAGATCTCCTGACCAACTATCATGGTCACTCATATCATGTCTCATTAAAGATGGCAAACTCTGGCCCACTGAGGGTGCGTGATATGCTTGATCCTGGTTCCAAGTCTTTTTGTGTAGTGTTTCAGAAAGATCCTGTCGGGGTTTCTCTCGAATCTCGTTTCTGCCGAACTACTCGGAAGTCATCACCCTTTACTTAATCAATTTCATGTTCCGGGACAACTGCATTCTCATCACAACTTCCTCTGGAAGATATATCCGCATTTAACGCCTCTGCATGCGTATCACATCTCTGATGTCAACAGGGTGGAATGTCATTTGTCAAGATCTCTTACGAACATCTTACTCTGCTTTTCTTCAATGCGTACTAATTCGGAATTCTCTCTTCGTAGTTGCATGAAGTGCGCTCCAAACGGCTACACTCATCTAGAGTCTCCTTTCCAAAGCTACGTACTCGGCATCTCAATTATCCTGTAGTAGGCATCTTGCCAACTATGTCCTCGGGAACTCTTCCAAATCGTCGGAGGAATATTCTTCATTCGTCCATTTTCGATCGACTCTCAACGTGCCTGTGTGAAGTCCTCTCTAGCTGAAATTAATCAATCTGATGACCTCGCATCGGGGTATGCAAACGAACCACATGTCCTACTCATTCATCCATGGGTGACTAGCGATCTTCTATTATATCCTTAAGTATAAACTCGTGCTTCAATAGCTTCAAACATCTGGGGCGATATCTTGTCAGTCGCAGCAACAGCTGGCTCATTCGTCCGCACGCTAAACAATTCAAGAATAGACGGTACATTAACGGTCTTTACATTATAGCCGGCCTCCAGCAGTGGCCCAATCCTCTGGTGCTAATCTGAACGTTTGCGTCAACGAGAAATCTTAGTAAAAACAATTATCAGAACATTCACGTCACGGAAAAAACAAAATAAACGACATATCTATGCAATTGTGTGTCACCGGAATTACGCCCTGGTCAGTCCTCGTCCAAGACGAGCCCATGCTGACCGGAACTCTAGCCGCAGCTCTCTCTGCCTGTGCAACCGTAGTAACAAAAACCACCAGCCGACATCGATGAGGATAGATCAAAGGAACGAATAGAATACGGTGCAAAGAAATGTACATCCTAAGGCTTCTTAAGCGGAGTACCGTATTGTAAGTATGCTGTGGAACATACACACGGTACGCCACTCTACCTAAGTCACCTACTCCATCAACCAAGGTCAACCTAGACTCAAACCAAGGTTAAACCTAGTACTCTGATACCAACTTTGTCACGATCCGATTGTACAGAACGTGTCTGGCATTTAAATTACGCAACGTCTAGAGGCGTAACGTGATCTAAGTAAGAGAAAGCCCATAATCTAAACTATTTAAAGAAAATAGAGTGAAGGAAAACTTGTTTAAAAGTTAACATAGAAAATCACTTTAAAGTCTTTATAATAAGCCCAAGTTTTATAAAAATTTCGGCAGAGTTTCCTTTGTAAATACTGTCCCCAAACGGGTACAAAACAAGAATATACATAAGTAATAAATAAAGGCATTCCGAAGCGGGAGCTAGTTCTTCGCCAATTGGCGGAAACAACCACGCTAGCAATACAAATATACAACGCCGAAGGCGAGGATCAAAACTCAGAAAGAAAACCAACATCCTCAAGAAAACCAGAGAAGAACCATAATAATACAAGCTCACGACTCTAAGGTCGAAAGAATAAACAACTGGTTTTCTAAGTCTATCAAATATACAAGGTCTGATTGATGGAGCTTACTTGACACAACTGAAATAAATAAAAGTACAACGGTGGTCACGATGCAAGTGAACCCACCTACCAAAGCAATCACCCGAATGGAAGTGGTGTGCCAGCGAAGCCACTATGGAACCTGTACGGCCAAACCTGTAAGAAACTGTGGCACAACGGAGGTGAGTTGCCAACTCGTGAGTAGAAGACATCATCAGGTAGAAATCGTATGAAAAACGATCTCCTAGGTCGTACAATAATATGCTCATAATATAACACTGAAGCATCTAGTAGTGGCAAAGGTACTAATCTAAGCATAAGTGTAATACCAATACTCGTGTCGGTGCCTCAAGTAGTAACATGTCATATGTATATGTATGAATGCATCATGAATGAAACAATCAACCACGAAATATGGATATATCTGGTATAAGAAAATCTGTGTTTTTATCTTAGTAAAACTTGTATAATAAAAACCGGAACATCATCAGTGAAATCGACAGAAAATCAGTGTCACGCATCGACACAATATATGTATATCTCAAAATCTCAATGTCTTAATATCTCAATATCTCAGACTCCGTCAGTCCGGATCGGCCCATATCATCAAATCTCATGACTACGATCAGTATCCTCCGGATATCCACCGCATCAAATATCACCGGTAGATAGTTTTCCCCTGCCAGGCTCATCGTCTATAACTCGAGCTTCTTGCGCCGGGGTACCATACCGGACCCACCATGTACCCGAGACAGTTCATCCAACTCCTCGAATCGGGTCTCGAAAACCAACAACAAACAGAAAAACTCATGGTGGACGACACATATATCATATCACGAGAAAACCGCAACTTGCATTTTAAAAAGATAATAAGTTTATAAAAGTCTTGCGGTTTTCCCCCAAATCCAAAAATCTCATAGAAAATCCGAAATCCCAGAAATCAAGAGTCAATAAGAAATGAATATCGGCATAAAGCCCACAATATGGCATAATAGAATGGATATATAAATGCATGGGGTATCTAAGCAAGGAATACAATATCTAAACTAGCACATGGGAGCGAGCATAATAATAATATGTTGAAACTACCAGCTAACAGGTTATACCAATGAAGTAACATTTTCTAAGGTTACGTGATATAGCAATTACCGATGATGATGTGTGTGAGCCGGAAAGCAAGTGTACGTGGAGCATATGTATCATCGGTAATGGTGATGGTGTCCTAACAGACAGGGTTCATAATTACTAAATAAAACACATGTATAAACATGCAATGCGATGAGAACAACATGAATGTTCACCGCCGAAAGACGCGACCGGGAAGTTGGGACGTCTGGGCTGAATTTTGGGGGCAGATACTATTTGGTTTTATCCGTCCACCTCTTCGAAGATGCCAAGTTGATTTATGGCACCATGTATCGGAGGATTAGACGGATCCGTCCGTTGTAGCAGACTTCGTCAGATTCCCCCTCATTGTGAGGGTTATTTTATTGTGGGGACGCTCTTCCCTGCAGGCGCAAGCCCCTGCAGTTAATTACGCTACCGCATCGCGGTAAACACTTTCTCCTTCTCTAGATGTTCACTTCGTATCGTGTGTGTTTGTTTTATTTTTGGTTTCTCGTGGATTGTATATGGAGACTAATTTATGTTTTCGCCCGTAGGGCGGGGATTAGTCCAAATCCGTATTTTCTTAGATTTGGGTTTGTTTGATTTAAGGATCGTTAATCTCATTTAAGATTAAGTTCAACTTAAATGTTTGTTAAGGATACGTTAGTCTAATTTTAGACTAAGATCCACTTAACGAGGTTTTAGGATCATTTAGATCCAAAGAAAGAGCATTCGGGCTCTATCGCTTTAGTTTAAGGACGTTACGGTCCATTGGGTTTAAGGACATCATAGTCCATGGTTTAAGAATATCATAGTCCGTGTTTAAAGCCATCATAGTCTGTAGGGTTTAAAGACATCATAGTCTGGGTTTAAAGACATCATAGTCTGTGGAGTTTAGTTTAGGGACGTTGCGGTCCACAATTTAGTTTTAACGACGTTGCGGTCCAGAGTTTATTTTAAGGACATTATGGTCCAGAGTTGGGATATATCCATAGGTTTGGAAATGCACCAAATAGTTATTGGTTGTTGAGACCCGCCACCTCTCTGAAGACGTTGAAGAATTACAACGACATGTATCAGAGGTGTTGTCACGCCCCGCTTCCCAAAATACGGAATACGAGGGGTAGACAAGGCCAGCCATGCTCCTACGGTCAAGGAAAATTCCTGCCGTAGTCACACTTCGGCTTCTAGCTTTTCATGGTAAACAGTAAATGATGCGCAGGTAATGGGAAAATACAGTAACTGAAAGGAACAATGTAAAGACTGACCTGAAGTGGAACAAATGAAAGTAACTCGGGAAGGCGAGTCAAGAAGTCTGTGAAGCACGTCTAGTTCTGATCCAGGCTAAATCTTCTCCTCATACTGAGCATGCATACTCAGGTCGTCAGAGCGACACAATAGCAATATAATGTATATAATCAAGTAACAGTTCTAACAGTGGTGAAGGATATGAATAACAGTAAATCAATAACAGCATGAATATAAATGAGCAGAGATAAATGCAGCGGAGCAGTAAAGCAGTATAACGATATGTCATGTATGTCAACACAGTATATAAGGAATGTAAACGACAGTAACCCTATCAGTCTCTAAGTCTCACTGCACAGGTCAATAAGCCTATCGTCAGTCCAAGTGTGAGAGTCAACCACTCGCGAGTGTCCTCCACCCAAGGGTAGAACCCAAGGGCAAGGGACCACGGGCCCAACATGTAACGAATGTATCACGGTGTATATAGCACATACCCTGTAAATCTCCATATAACTCCCTAAATATATAAGCCGGCATGGGACTCCCGAGATTCTGTTGAATTCACACTTGAACTACCCCACACCCCGTGGTCTACATCAAACGCTAACCATAACCCTAAATACTAATCGATCCGTGACAAGTCTGCGCGAGAACTGGAGGCAGGACCTCCATCAAGCACGTCCCGACTAATACCTAAGATAAATGGCAGTGCCGGATGCCTTATCTGTGACATCCGTGCAAGCGCTTCCATAAGTGTCCCATACCACTTATAGTCACACGTACACGCATCCCACAGACGTCGACAATGCAATAGAATAAAAGGGACACTGATTGTGCACAAGTACGTATCACTTTCACTTAATCACGAATACACGAACACTGACGTACTTGCCACAATCAACACTAAAATCTAACACTGGGTAAATGCACGATGTCACTAGGTTATCAATACAATGACATGGGTATGATATGATGCGTGAACAAGTATATAAACATGGTGAGGATGTTATAAAACCGCATTCTTTCACTTGCACGATTTATCATGAAACATATGTATATAATTTGGCGAAATGACAAACAGGTAGTAATTAATATGTTCAGTTATCTATCCATCTAATTTGGTTTCGAGCCAATCGGGTTCCAGGATCAATAGTTATAACCATTTCATTTTAAGCGCACGCGGCTGGAAATCCAATTTCAGAATCAGAAGTCCGTTTCGCAACGCATTTTAACCCCAGTTGGGATCATAATTTAGCGACGCTACAGTTGGATGGATTCTAGGGTTTTCAGTAAAGTTTTCAACGCAACAACCGGATCTTCAATCGCGTCTGTATGTTAGGAGTTATAATCTGTTTAATATCAACATGCCAATTCTGATTCTGCTGGGACTGTTATGTGTCCCGATCTTCTAAATTACAGATTAAATAGTAAATGATAACGAAACAGGATGAAACTAATAGTGTTGTCTAGCTAACAGAGTTACCTACAATAAGCAGCGGAGTTCTGCAATCTACGAGTTAAGGAAAACCTATGGTGTCCAATACGGAACAGCAAGCAATGACTGGAGTCGCTCTGGACTGCAGTCCAGAGTCGCACTCCGATACAATTATCATCCTAATTTAAGTACAGGAATGTCTGGAAACTAGCACAGGGTTAAAGTTCGTCGAGTTAGATTCGATTTGAGCCCTCGAACGCACCATTCTACTATGTATATGATTTATGGTGAATTTAACGATTTTCAGGTGCAATAAAATTACAGTTTTACGATTAAACTTGGGGTTGGTCGTTTTGGACATAAACGATCAAGTTTTCCAACGAATCTTGTACAAAGTACTCAACATAGCAAGGGCCAATGAGAGCCCTCCAGTTCCGTCAAATTTTATATTATTTTCTTAAGGGAACAAGCATCGAATGGTTGTGTTGCAATATTTAACATAAAGCAAACATGAGATATATATATGATATTGACTTGTATCACATAGAGAATAGCATGAAAGCAAGTAAAAATTTTCCTGGAGACGTACGGCAGACGCAGCACAGCACGGTACGGAAACGGCGACGAGGGTTTGGCTCGGCTTGATCTCGGCACAGGCTCGGCTTGGCTTGGCGTCGCAGGGATTGGCACCGTGGAGCTTGGCTCGGAGATGGAGATGGGCTGCTGCGGACGGCGACAACGAGTTCAAGCGATGGCCGATAGCATAGAGGCCACAGGTGGCGGCTAGGAGTTGTAGTTGGGTGGTGATGGTGGCTCTGGAAAGGTTGGGAGGCCGGAGTCTATGGGGTTGTAGGGCAACGAGTTGGCCGGCAGTGAGGCGGTGGCCAGAGGTTAGAGGTTGGGGGAGTTGGTGGGGTGTCTGTGGGTTAGGGTCGCCGGTGATGGGTCGGCAAGGGAAGTGTCTCGAGTGCAGGAGAAATGATGGGTGCGACGAGGGACGAGGGTGAAGGCGGCGAGGGGGAACGAGTGGCGTGAGGCAGGCGAGGTGGAGGCGATGGTGAGGGAACGGCGGTGAGCGCGACTTGCTGGCGTGGGCGTGGGTTCGAGGGGAGCGGAAAAGAAAATGCAAGAGTGAGAGAAGGTGAACAACGTGAGTGTTAGGGAGAGAGTGAGGTAACCTGTGTGTGTGAGAGAGAGAGAAGAGAGGGAGAGAGAGAAACAGAGAGTGAGATGCAGATCAAGAGAGGGAGTAGGATGGCGAAGGTGATGATGATGGGGTCGTTGGCGGCGGCTGCGGTGAGGAGGAAGAGAAGGGGTAGCTCGGTGGGTTTGAAGGCGCAGGGTGGTGACGGAATTATGTGAGGAGGAGGGGTGAGGGAGAGAGAAGGAGAGACGAAGGGAGGAGGTCGAGTGGAGCGGGTTGTAGGGATGCGCGACTCGGGGTAACGGCGAGGCGTGGGCGCGGGCGGGGGAAACGCGCGCGGAAATTGGGGGTGTAGCCGTTGGAGATTTGAAGAAGAGGCACAGTATTGGGTTTGGGTGAATGGGTTTGGAGTCTTGGGCTGAAGGGTTATTAGATTTAAATGATTAAAGGAAATAGGAAAAAGACTGGGCCGGGCCAAAGGAGAATTTAGAATAAATGAAGAGGGAAAGGGTCGGGCCGTAAGGAATTGTGGAAAAGAATAGGAAAAAGTTGAGGAAATGGGGTGGGCTCAGGCTGAGTTAAAAGGAATTGGATTTAAATTAAAGGGTTGGGCTGGGGATTTGTATGGTTAATATGAAAAGTAATTATAAAAAAAAAAGAAACGGGCCAGGTTGGAATTTGGCTGGAAAAATGGAAAGAATTAAGGGGAAGTGGGATAAGAGGCCGGGCCGGGGTTGGGTTATATAAAAAGGGAAATTTCCTTAGGAAAAAGTGTGGGCTTGGGTCAGAAAATAAATAAGTAAGGGAATGGAAATGAAATTTATTAGTGAACGGGCCAGAGCTATAAATGAAGAATGAAAGGATAAAATGAGATAAGGAATGAGCTTGGGGTTTATAAAATAAAAGGGAAAAATAGATTTGGGTTTAAATCAAATAACTGGGAAATTGAAAAGAATTGGGCTGACGGAACGGGCTGAGGGTTACTGTGTGGAGATTTCGGATTTTAGTAAGGGAATGGGGAGAACTAAAATAGATTGGAAAATTTAGAGTAATAGATAATTTTAAATGAAATCTTATAGTTGGAAAGAAAATTACGGATATAGACGTACAAAAGTTGCTGGGTATTACATCATACCACCCTTACAAAAATTTCGTCCTCGAAATTTAAAGAAATAGTAAGTTATAGAACATAAGCGAAAGCCATCATAGTTGCGAACTAATATATAAGAATTTACTATAAAAAAAAATCCGCGGACGAAGAAACTTGAAAATATATATATAAGTAAGAACAACATACAGAAGGGTAGGTCTAATAGATATAAGGCATGAACAACTATAAGGGTAGATACATGTATTCGAGAATTTAGGTAACAATAGCGAAAAATAATACTCAAGGCTTGTTCGACAGATTCGAACCCAAATGTGTGTACAAATAAGCATTTTAAAAGTAGAAAGATAGAAATACTAAGTATAAGACACAATCATTTATAATAGTAAACATAGGCACAACACCCGGAAATATAGTAACGACAATGAGGTAGTGAAAGCTTAGTCGATAGGTTAAAACATTTTGAGGTAATTTATCGATCGAATAGTCTTAAATCAGTTTAGAAAACTCACATAACGAAAACGTGGAACATAGCACAATACATGCGCAGTGTTAGTTTGCGCTACCGAAAACGAGATTAATAATAGCGTACTTAGAATATATGAAATAGAGTAATCAATAACACGCTCTCTTTGATAAATTCAAAGTACTGAAAACTAAATTTTTGAGTAACAGTGTCCCTAAATATAATTAGGGTAATAGGGAGAACACAAATAGGTATAGAGCTAGATAGGGCAATGATTATGAGGAAGTTTGGCTCAACAGAAGGTTGAAGTGTGTCGGCTTTAGGCTGAATGTGAAGGAGATTAGGATAGGGTCGGTACAGGAAGTAAGGATGGGTAACAAAGGAATACCAAGGGAAAAGTGTGGGGGAAACAACAGTCGGTACAACACACGAATCAGGATTTGAAGAGTTAGTGAACTCGGAAGTTTCACAAGAATTGTTCTTCTCCCAGAAGGATCTCAAACGGGGCACAGACGATGGATGAAGGGGCTCATTCCAAAGATCAGGGTGCAGTACACTCTAATCGAACGGGGTGAAAACTATACAAGGATTAGGGTGGATAGTCAGGAATCTCAGCAGAAAGATAAATGGATGCGATCAATAAACAAGTATTTAACGAACCAATAATCAACAAGTTTACGAATCTAGAAGATTTATTTCATTCAAGAAAATTTGAAACAAGCATTGTCCAAGATGAAAAGTGGCACTAAACTATACACAATTTATTTGGCCAGAAAGTCAACATCAAAATACATCCCATTAGTCGCGGTTGTGGAGATTCAGCAGGTTGCGGTAGGCTCGCGCGCTCAGGTAGGGGCGTCCATTTCCATAGCACCTCGCAGGTATCGCTAAAGGAAGTTCTTCTATGGCAGGGTCTTGATCTTCTGGTCCTTCATCCTCGGATAGAACTTTTTCATCGAGGTCTGATCCCATGTGGTTTTCTTCTTCTGCATTTTCTTCCATGGGATTCTCCTCCACTGGGTTTTCTTCCATCGGTTCTTCCTCGGGGTCTTCATCGGGATCTTCCTCTATCGGGTCTTCCTCTATAGGGTTCTCTTCAGGATCTCCTTCTTCCTCGTCGGAATCAGCTAACACGTTAAACTCTGGGGCGGCTACACCTTCGTCCCCTGAATCGTTGTTTCCGAAGTTGACCTGGGGACCGTTGACCTCATCGTCAGAACTCATCAGCGTGCGATCTAGGGAAACGCATGACTGTGCATCCTCGTCTAGATGCGGCGCTGCTCCAGGGTGAGCCTTAGTCTGAAAGGAAAGAGTCATGATTAGACAGTGGAATAAATCAAAGAAAGCTCAGGGTACGAAATATAGGAAAAATATGCGGTTGCAGGAACTGAAGGATCAGAATGAAAATACTGTGATAATGAATAGAATTTGACATAGAGAAAGCATGAGAATGATACGTATATTATGATTCAAATTTCATTGCATTCAACCAAAAGTTCAAAGGATGCAGATTTCAAACAGAAAGAAATATTCATAAAGGATGACAACATTATTATTACTGAAAATTATTCTTCGACTACTATAACATTGCATTCTCGTCGCGTGAGTTGAATCCTGCGTTTGATCCACCTTATCGTCGAAGTCCGAACTACGCGACAATCCTCACTTGGCAGAAGTGGGGAGTGTGGATGAATCTCTTCCTTGTAGCTCCTTCCTTTCTGGGCAACCATTGATAAGATGTTTGTTGGATCCGCAGATCAGACATTTCCCTTGGGCACGGGGACAATCCTTCTGAAGATGTCCTGGTCTCTTACAATATCCACAGCAAGGGTTCTTCTGATGCTTCTGTTGACGCTTCATCTTCTTCTCTTTTCCTCGTCCAATAGGGATCCCTTTATGATAGGAGACTCCTGCTGGTGCCTGACTCACCTGTCTTCTCAGTCCTTCAGCCAACAAGTCGTTTGCTCGCTCCTGGGCTTCCTTCAAACCTTGCAGTACACTCAGAATCTTAATGGTCTGCTTCTGGGGAGCGGATAAAGACGAAGAGTCGTTGGAAGACGTGATCCTGAAACAACGATTTTGAGGATGATATACGTCACAAGCTAAACAAATCAAAATGTGATATGGATAAGACAAAGATTCAAGAATATCAGGGATGATGAATTTATTACAATTGAAGAATCAACTGTATGACTTTAAGTCACCTAAACAGAATACGGTAGTGCAATTGCAACCACGTAATCTTGCCAGGTCACCCGAAACCATAGCGAATGGATAGCTGAACACACGATGTGAATGCGGATCAAGAGTGACAAGTTTACAACCTAGACCGAGGGATGTCTTAGATTGCCAAACCAAACACGGAAAACTGCAATCCCAAACGATGCAAAACCTAGGCTCTGATACCAACTAAACCATGTCACGCCCCGCTTCCCAAAATACGGAATACGAGGGGTAGACAAGGCCAGCCATGCTCCTACGGTCAAGGAAAATTCCTGCCGTAGTCACACTTCGGCTTCTAGCTTTTTATGGTAAACAGTAAATGATGCGCAGGTAATGGGAAAATACAGTAACTGAAAGGAACAATGTAAAGACTGACCTGAAGTGGAACAAATGAAAGTAACTCGGGAAGGCGAGTCAAGAAGTCTGTGAAGCACGTCTAGTTCTGATCCAGGCTAAATCTTCTCCTCACACTGAGCATGCATACTCAGGTCGTCAGAGCGATACAATAGCAATATAATGTATATAATCAAGTAACAGTTCTAACAGTGGTGAAGGATATGAATAACAGTAAATCAATAACAGCATGAATATAAATGAGCAGAGATAAATGCAGCGGAGCAGTAAAGCAGTATAACGATATGTCATGTATGTCAACACAGTATATAAGGAATGTAAACGACAGTAACCCTATCAGTCTCTAAGTCTCACTGCACAGGTCAATAAGCCTATCGTCAGTCCAAGTGTGAGAGTCAACCACTCGCGAGTGTCCTCCACCCAAGGGTAGAACCCAAGGGCAAGGGACCACGGGCCCAACATGTAACGAATGTATCACGGTGTATATAGCACATACCCTGTAAATCTCCATATAACTCCCTAAATATATAAGCCGGCATGGGACTCCCGAGATTCTGTTGAATTCACACTTGAACTACCCCACACCCCGTGGTCTACATCAAACGCTAACCATAACCCTAAATACTAATCGATCCGTGACAAGTCTGCGCGAGAACTGGAGGCAGGACCTCCATCAAGCACGTCCCGACTAATACCTAAGATAAATGGCAGTGTCGGATGCCTTATCTGTGACATCCGTGCAAGCGCTTCCATAAGTGTCCCATACCACTTATAGTCACACGTACACGCATCCCACAGACGTCGACAATGCAATAGAATAAAAGGGACACTGATTGTGCACAAGTACGTATCACTTTCACTTAATCACGAATACACGAACACTGACGTACTTGCCACAATCAACACTAAAATCTAACACTGGGTAAATGCACGATGTCACTAGGTTATCAATACAATGACATGGGTATGATATGATGCGTGAACAAGTATATAAACATGGTGAGGATGTTATAAAACCGCATTCTTTCACTTGCACGATTTATCATGAAACATATGTATATAATTTGGCGAAATGACAAACAGGTAGTAATTAATATGTTCAGTTATCTATCCATCTAATTTGGTTTCGAGCCAATCGGGTTCCAGGATCAATAGTTATAACCATTTCATTTTAAGCGCACGCGGCTGGAAATCCAATTTCAGAATCAGAAGTCCGTTTCGCAACGCATTTTAACCCCAGTTGGGATCATAATTTAGCGACGCTACAGTTGGATGGATTCTAGGGTTTTCAGTAAAGTTTTCAACGCAACAACCGGATCTTCAATCGCGTCTGTACGTTAGGAGTTATAATTTGTTTAATATCAACATGCCAATTCTGATTCTGCTGGGACTGTTATGTGTCCCGATCTTCTAAATTACAGATTAAATAGTAAATGATAACGAAACAGGATGAAACTAATAGTGTTGTCTAGCTAACAGAGTTACCTACAATAAGCAGCGGAGTTCCGCAATCTACGAGTTAAGGAAAACCTATGGTGTCCAATACGGAACAGCAAGCAATGACTGGAGTCGCTCTGGACTGCAGTCCAGAGTCGCACTCCGATACAATTATCATCCTAATTTAAGTACAGGAATGTCTGGAAACTAGCACAGGGTTAAAGTTCGTCGAGTTAGCTTCGATTTGAGCCCTCGAACGCACCATTCTACTATGTATATGATTTATGGTGAATTTAACGATTTTCAGGTGCAATAAAATTACAGTTTTACGATTAAACTTGGGGTTGGTCGTTTTGGACATAAACGATCAAGTTTTCCAACGAATCTTGTACAAAGTACTCAACATAGCAAGGGCCAATGAGAGCCCTCCAGTTCCGTCAAATTTTATATTATTTTCTTAAGGGAACAAGCATCGAATGGTTGTGTTGCAATATTTAACATAAAGCAAACATGAGATATATATATGATATTGACTTGTATCACATAGAGAATAGCATGAAAGCAAGTAAAAACTTACCTGGAGATGTCCGGCAGACGCAGCACAGCACGGTACGGAAACGGCGACGAGGGTTTGGCTCGGCTTGATCTCGGCACAGGCTCGGCTTGGCTTGGCGTCGCAGGGATTGGCACCATGGAGCTTGGCTCGGAGATGGAGATGGGCTGCTGCGGACAGCGACAACGAGTTCAAGCGATGGCCGATAGCATAGAGGCCACAGGTGGCGGCTAGGAGTTGTAGTTGGGTGGTGATGGTGGCTCTGGAAAGGTTGGGAGGCCGGAGTCTATGGGGTTGTAGGGCAACGAGTTGGCCGGCAGTGAGGCGGTGGCCAGAGGTTAGAGGTTGGGGGAGTTGGTGGGGTGTTTGTGGGTTAGGGTCGCCGGTGATGGGTCGTCAAGGGAAGTGGCTCGAGTGCAGGAGAAATGATGGGTGCGACGAGGGACGAGGGTGAAGGCGGCGAGGGGGAACGAGCGGCGTGAGGCAGGCGAGGTGGAGGCGATGGTGAGGGAACGGCGGTGAGCGCGACTTGCTGACGTGGGCATGGGTTCGAGGGGAGCGGAAAAGAAAATGCAAGAGAGAGAGAAGGTGAACAACGTGAGTGTTAGGGAGAGAGTGAGGGAACCTGTGTGTGTGAGAGAGAGAGAAGAGAGGGAGAGAGAGAAACGGAGAGTGAGATGCAGATCAAGAGAGGGAGTAGGATGGCGAAGGTGATGATGATGGGGTCGTCGGCGGCGGCTGCGGTGAGGAGGAAGAGAAGGGGTAGCTCGGTGGGTTTGAAGGCGCAGGGTGGTGATGGAATTGTGTGAGGAGGAGGGGTGAGGGAGAGAGAAGGAGAGACGAAGGGAGTAGGTCGAGTGGAGCGGGTTGTAGGGGTGCGCGACTCGGGGTAACGGCGAGGCGTGGGCGTGGGCGGAGGAAACGCGCGCGGAAATTGGGGGTGTAGCCGTTGGAGATTTGAAGAAGAGGCACAGTATTGGGTTTGGGTGAATGGGTTTGGAGTCTTGGGCTGAAGGGTTATTAGATTTAAATGATTAAAGGAAATAGGAAAAAGACTGGGCCGGGCCAAAGGAGAATTTAGAATAAATGAAGTGGGAAGGGGCTGGGCCGTAAGGAATTGTGGAAAAGAATAGGAAAAAGTTGAGGAAATGGGTTGGGCTCAGGCTGAGTTAAAAGGAATTGGATTTAAATTAAAGGGTAGTGGGCTGGGGATTTGTATGGTTAATATGAAAAGTAATTATAAAAAAAAAAGAAACGGGCCAGGTTGGAATTTGGCTGGAAAAATGGAAAAAATTAAGGGGAAGTGGGATAAGAGGCCGGGCCGGGGTTGGGTTATATAAAAAGGGAAATTTCCTTAGGAAAAAGTGTGGGCTTGGGTCAGAAAATAAATAAGTAAGGGAATGGAAATGAAATTTATTAGTGAACGGGCCAGAGCTATAAATGAAGAATGAAAGGATAAAATGAGATAAGGAATGGGCTTGGGGTTTATAAAATAAAAGGGAAAAATAGATTTGGGTTTAAATCAAATAACTGGGAAATTGAAAAGAATTGGGCTGACGGAACGGGCTGAGGGTTACTGTGTGGAGATTTCGGATTTTAGTAAGGGAATGGGGAGAACTAAAATAGATTGGAAAATTTAGAGTAATAGATAATTTTAAATGAAATCTTATAGTTGGAAAGAAAATTACGGATATAGACGTACAAAAGTTGCTGGGTATTACAGGTGTGAAGAGATGTACCCTTGAACCAAATGCCAGATTGAGAAAGAATGGGATGAACATTACTTTGAATGCCATCTGAGATCAATTTTGAAAGACCTGGGTATAATTGGAGCTTGGTTGAAAAAGGGTGTTGGCTTTGGAAGACTTAGCTGATTTAGGCTAAGGTTAGCCTCTCATAGTGTTAAACACTAGTGTATGCTCGACACTCATGTGGGGTCACGTGCGGTGCCTGAAGTAGTGTTAAACAATAAGAATTGATGCGCTCGCGTGGGGTCACGTGAGGCGCTTGAAGTAGTGTTAAACACTAAGAATTGAGGCGCTCATGTGGGGTCACGTGAGGCGCTTGAAGGTTGGCGCTATCTCTTTGGGTTTTATTCTTTGTTCTCTTATGAGATCTGAGCATTATTGGGGGTCACATGGGATCACGTGAGGCGCCCCAAAAAATGAAAATTGTCTTTGATTTATCCCCTTTCTACTTTATAAGTGCTAAGCACTGTTTGGGAGGGGGGGTCACGTGGGATCACGTGAGCCGATCTTAGTTGTTCTCTTTTTGTTCAAGCACTAATCTTTTCTTTACGTGCATGCTAATCTTGAGTTCTAGGATGTTCGAGCCCTTTGTTTTATAAGAATTAAATTCTTTTATAGGGTTAAACCCTAGTTTTATTAGATGAATTAAATTCCTATATGTTCTGGTAAGAATTAAATTTTTGAACATAGTTCTTTCCCCTAGGTTTAAATCTACATAACAGAATCTCCCCGATGAGAATTAAATTCTCAACTTGTGGGGAGATCTGCTTCTGCAGATCTCAACCAGAGGAAGAACTAAGTTATTTTTAGAAGAGTTAAACTCCTGTGGAGGCAAAGAAGAGGTAAGATGTCCTCTGTGTTTTGTTCCTTCTCTTACCTAGGGTTTCTTTTTTTCTTTGAGGAGATCTTCTTCTCTTTGGAGAATTAAATTTTCTTTTCTTTTAAGCTTATGATGGGGTTTTTCTCTCTTTAACTTGAAGTTTAGGAGGGGTTCTTCTGTACAAGACTTGAAGCCTTGGGCCCTTTATATAGGGGAGGCTGATTTGTTGATTTAGTTGAGGAAATATCTCATTAAAAGATTTCTTAATTTATTTGAGGAATTTATCCACCGTTGGATCTTTGATCCAAGGATTTCTATTTTACAGAAGACATTTCTCTTGTTTTTAACAAGATTGGGAAAATATTTTCCCATACAGAACTTATTCTGTATCTTGGTGATTCTTAATCACCATTGGATCTTTGATCCAACGGTGCTATGATTTACAGAGCACAATCTTTCTTGTTTAAAAAGATTGTGGAAAATATTTCCAAAATAGGGTTCTGATCCCTTTTATTTTATCGGCTCAGAAGGCATTAGAAGCCCTCACGTGCAGTACGTGGCTCTACGAAGTTAAGCCCAACAATTGGCTCAGAAGGCATCTGAGACCTCTCACGTGCATCACATGACCCTTCACAGAATTAACTTGGTTCGTTTGTATGCAGCAGTCCAAACAGAGGGAAGGCATCACGTGGTAACACGTAAGCTTCTTTGCTCTTTGTTTGTTTTATAACTGGGTCCTACACGTTTTTTTGTGAAAGACGATCACGTGCTTGCACGTGAGGCTTTAATTGCCGCTTATTAAGTGGAGTCGCTTGCTCTGTATACAGATGCATCACGTGCTTGCATGTGATGCTCCACTAGCGGAAAGTTTTTCCTTTCCCTCTCTGAGTCTCTTTATAAGGGATCGATGATCACGTGCTTACATATGATGTTTCCATTAGTGGGGGACTTTCCCTTCCCCCTTTCTTTCTGAATTTTTATAAGGGAACAAATGCCCCCACAGCGTTGTTCTCACGTGTCTTGAACGTGAGTACAACGCTGTCACCTTTGTAGCCGTTGGATCTGCCTAGGGAACGGGGAAGACGAACCGTTCCCCATCATGTCTTATAAATGCAGGGGTCTCGTCTCTGCAACGCCTCCGTTCCTTCATCTTCTTCCTTCTTTGCTTTCTTTGAGAATTTAACTCTCCTCTTCAGATCTTAGTTCTCTGTCCATTGAAAATTTTCAGAGTTTAACTCTGCCAAAAGAACCCTTTTTTAGGTAAAGCTTTCGAACATTAGAGAACCCTTTTCTTAAAGAAAGCCTCTGGATTTTAAATCCATCATGAGAGCTTTTCTCTCCTCTAAAACTCATCTCTTAGAGATCCAAAGATGTGATTTTTTGAGTAATAACTCTCAACGCTTTAGGCATTGACCTTCAATGATTCATGGCATTTGATTTCCTCTCTATGGGGGGTTTCTAGAATTTGATTCCATTGCATAAAAGGAATTTAATTCCTCAATGAAGAGCTTTGCTCTGAAGGTCAATAGGACCTTTCGGCAATTTGATTCCCCAGTGTTCTTGAAAATCTTTTTAAGGGATTTTTCCTTTATTTTCACCCATTTGACAGAGTTTGTAGTGGGTGTTCTTTTGTGAGAATGTCAGAAGTTGTTTAAAATTCCAATGTGCATTCATTGAGAATATCTTTTTTTATCCTCAAAATGATTACCCTGCCTCAAGATTAGTGAGCCGTCATACTGATTTTGTGGGGCCCATTTTTTTTGCAATCAATGGTCCCACGGAATAAAATTCTTGTCGTTTTTCTTCTGCTGTTTATATATATATATATATATATAGAGAGAGAGAGAGAGACACACACACACACACACACACACGTATAGGTTGCATTAATAGTTTTTCCTTTCTTTATTTCAGGAACAATGGCTTCTCTTCCCTACTTTCCTTATACTCGCTCAGACGCTGCTTTTCCACAATCGCCGTCGGATGAAGAAGCAATGGCGATGATCAGGGCCCATGACAGGGATTGTACCGGTTTGCTCTTGTAGCGAACTTGGTATGGGCATATCATCCGGGGCCGCCACAACTTTATTTGTGAAGTGCCAACAGAGCCTCTTCGCCCAATTTTGCCGATGGAGCGTTGTTCAGTTGATAAAACTGCGCTTTTAATATGACGTTTTTCCTACTATTTTTATATAATAAAAGGTGTTTATTATAAATATGAAACATATGAGAGTTTATCTGAAAAATATCTATTATCGTATGTTTCTATATTATAATTAACATTATGAAGGAAAATGTAAGCATATGATATCCATGTATTATTTGGTCTATTTAAATATGCTTACCTTATTAAATACCTTTGACCAATTCTCTTAAAACTATAATATCATGACAAATGGTTAAGATAGTATCTGAATAAAAACAAATTCTACTAACATTATTTATTGAGTTATTGTGCAGAATTTATATCAGGACTGAAATCAAGGAAAATCCGAGTTGGCGAGAACAAACCTGGCTAAATAGGAAAGTAAACTGAAGAAATCAATTCTGGCAGAGACGTAGAGAAGATTTTCAGTTTCTAGATATTCAAAAGATCACCAAGTGCTACAGAGATGAAGCCCCAGAAATTCGAGCCTAAGATCCTACCAACAAGCGGAGGATCCACGGCCAAAACCCACTATTGGCGGCGGATCCGCGGCCTGTTAGGGAAGTTTGGATGTGAGAATTTTATGTTGGGATCCTAACAGCCAGTTGCCTTATTAGGAAACTAAAGATTCTGGGTATGCGACTATAAATAAGGACCGAGAGCCTCTTGGAAAAATTATCAAACCGACGCGATCACGAAGTCCACGACGGCTCAAGAATCCTGGTTGATCATCGATAGTTCATTTACCTCCTTAGAAGAGATCGAGAAGCAAATTAGGGTTTTGTAATCATTTTCTAAAGGAACAAAGTGTACTTGATCTTATTGATTAATAAAGGTAGTTGTTTTCTTATATCATTTTATTCTTATTGCATTTTATTTACATCAAGATCTCTCTTTTCTTTTATCTCCAACATGCGTGAGTAATTCTCCACTTGTCAGGGTTCGTAGGATTAGGGTAGATCAATGAATGATAAAGATCCTTAAACTCTTTTTACGTCCTATAAAGTTTATAAATTTTATCAAAAGAATAGTTAACATCCTAATTGGTCGCGCTATCAATTCATTGATATTCACGACCACGATTAGAGATTAGATTAACAATTGTTTTGGTAAAGCCTAGACATGAACAAAGATCCATGTCATGATAAGGGTTAAGAGTGGGAACCCTATTCCCTCCAGAAACCCTAATCTACATGCATCACTGTCGATCTAGTTTTAAATCTATTAAAGGATAAAAGGAGTAATCTTTAATTAATCATCCATGACTACTAAATCTTAACAAATCCTACAAGCCCCCTTCTAATACAAAACCTACATCCGTAGTTAATCTAGATCTATATCCTGCATCCGTGTTTGACGTGGATCTAGAATCTACAACCATTCTTCACTATTCATTATTCTTCCTTCATTCCTAATCAACACGCCTAAAGTAAGATTAAAAGATTCAACGTTTCCCTGAGGACAACCCGTACTCATCTCGGTCTAGCTACACGCGACACCGTTATTGATTGCGGTTAACTATACACACTTTTTTCGCATCAATCAAATGGCGCCGTTGCCGGGGATACGTGCGTAATTTATTTTTCTTACTATTCATGTTGAATTCTTATTCTATCCATATCATAAACAAAACAAAAATGCAAATTGTATATTTAACGATTATTGTGTGAATTTTGCAAGCGGATCTGGAGTCACAAAATTGAGGAAACAGAGAGCCAGAGACATTCATCAAGATCCAGAGGAGCACAGGAGGCCACGTAGCAAAAATCATCATGAGATCCCTCCATTTCGCGGGGAACCATGGCAAAAGGGCATATTCGCGACGGAAGCGCGGCGGATTTGAGGGATTAGGGTTCCAAACTTCTCTGGCGAATTTCTCAACACTTTCTCTCTCCGTGACAGGCTGAAATACTCACCACTATACTACAACGACCGAGATGGACGGTACACCATCAAATTAACTCCACGCTGCCACCGCCCGTAGGTGAGCAGAATCAACCGCGTATCTCTCTCCAAGAGAGATTCTATCCTATCCGTGGTCCACTTCCTACCTGTCTATCTATTCCACCAGCTAACAGGGTTAATTTTGAAATTAAACCCCACTGCATCAACCTGTTGCCCAAATTTCACGGGCTTGAGTCTGAAGACGCATACGTTTTCATTACTAAATTTGAAAACGTATGCGCAATGATGGGTACTTCACAACTATTCGTGGATGCTTTGCGCTTGCGTCTTCTCCCATTCACTTTGTGCGACTTGGCAGAAAAATGGCTTTATAATACTGCCGCACAATCTATTACCAATTGGGATGAATTCATGATATCATTCCTTAAGAAATTTTACCCAAATCATAAGACTGCCCATGTTAGGAGCGAAATCAACCAGTTCACCCAGCTTCACAATGAACCATTTTGGAAGTTCTTTGAACGTTTCAAGGATCTGCTTGTCTAGTGTCCTAATCATGGAATACATAGATGGGATCTGTGCCGAATTATATATGAGGGAATTAATCCAGCGATAAAGCAGATGCTTGAAACAATGTGTCAATGCAATTTCATGTACAAAGATGATGGTGAAGCCAGGAAATATTTGGATGATCTCTCTGAAAACACTTTGCAGTGGGAAAGCGTTAGACCTTCTTCATCTAGGGGATGTATTCATCAGCTCGATATTTCCATCGCAGTAAAAGCCAAAATGGCAGCGATGCAAAAGAAACTCGATGCTATTGAAAACAAATTCTCATCAGTCTCCCTATACCAGGTAACACTTCCCAAAACCGTGTGTGGTTGCTGTTCCGATCCATCACACTTAACGGAAGAATGTTCTATGAATGCACCGTTTCAAGATCACGAGCAAACTAATCCTATTTTTCAGCAGCGACCTAGAAACGATCCTTATTCTTCCACATAGAATCAGGAGTGGAGGAATCATCCTAATTTTGCTTGGAACCAAAACCAACCCCAAAATCAAAACCAGTTCCAAAGTAATTACCAAAAAGCTCCTCCACAGCAACAGCAACCACCACCACAGAGTCAGCACCCCTTTCAATCGCAACCTGTTCAAAACCCGGCAAATAATTCTTTCCAAACGACCGGTACCGATAACTCCTCTTCACTCGCACAAACTTTGGATTTATTTATGAAACATTCGATCCAAATGTCGGCTGATATGAGGTCTTCTATTGATTCCATAAAGAAAGACTCTGCCTCCCACGGTGAGATTATTAAGTCAATAAAAGCCCAAATTGCACAGTTGAATGCCGCGATTAGTGCGAGAGAAAAAGGGAAACTACCATCTCAACCCCTACCGAATCCTGGCCACTCACAACATCATAATATTAGTGCTGCTATTATGTTGAGATCGGGAAGAGTGCTAGATAACCGAGTGGGTTAACAAGTTGATGACGTTAGTGATACCAATGATACCCCGGCTTCTACTTCTTCCCCTAATTCGTCTAGTCTCCCACCTACTTCCGAGCTTATTCTATGCTTCCTACAAAGCTCGAACCCTCAGCCTACTTCCTCAAATCTATCCAATCCCCACTCCAATTTTGGGATCCATTCCATCCCCACAATCTTCTCCAATGTTGGACCCAACTCTTATTGATAAAGCTCCGTTTCCAAACAGATTAAGGGCCAACAAACCTAACTCACAAATAGAGAAGATTGTGGAAATGTTTAAGCAAGTTAACGTCAATATTAATCTCCTAGATGCTATTCAACAAGTCCCATCTTCTGCAAGAATTCTTAAAGACTTGTGCACCAGGAAGAGAAAAACCCAAGTGCCGAAAAAAGTTTTCATGACGAGTAATGTTAGCACGACCTTTACCCAGCAAATACCAAAGAAACGTAAGGACCCTGGCTGTCCTACCATCTCTATTTTTATTGGGGGTACAAATATTAATCGTGCTTTACTCGACCTTGGCGCTAACTTTAACTTTCTTCTATATTCCGTATATGAGCAGTTAGGGATTGGAGAGTTGAAACCCGCCTATTGTACTCTCCAGATGGTAGACCGATCAATCACCAAACCTAGGGATGAACTAGAGGATGTGTTAATTAAAGTCAGGGAATTCATATTCCCAGTGGATTTTATTTTTTTGGATACACAATCTGTGGCTAACCAACGCAACCAAATCCCGGTGATACTTGGTCGACCTTTTTTAGCAACTTCTAACGCTGTAATTAATTGTCGTAACGGTTCTATGAACTTATCCTTCGGGAAGATGACAATTGAGCTTAATATTTACAAGCTAGGAAGTCAACCATCTGAACCTTCTGCTGATTTACTCGATGTCTGTTCCATCAACGAGATAGCTTCCGACAGCTGCGAAGCGGAAGCACTTTGCTATGATGATCTCGACAACACTAGTGCGACATTGTTTGATTTGGAAAATTCTTATAGTGAGGATATCTTCGATGAGTCCATCTCTGGGTTTGAATCCGTTGACTCATCACAAAAGTCAGTAGCACTTTCCGAGTCAATATCCTATGCAAGTTATGAACCTCTTAGGGAGTCCGAGCATCATTCCTTTACCCCACCTTCTATTGTCTCTCCGCCAATACTTGATCTCAAACCGCTACCTTCTCATCTTAAATATGCATATTTAGGTGAGAATGAGTTTTTACTTGTTATCATATCCGATTGTTTAGCTTTAGACTAAGAGAACACACTTTTGGCAGTGTAGAGATCAAATCAGCAAGCATTTGGTTGGACAATGGCTGACGTCAAAGGGATCAGTCCCTTAATTGTTGAACATTATATACATCTGATGGATGAAGCCAAGCTAACCCGAGACCCACAAAGACGGTTAAATCCCGTTATGAAGGAGGCGGTAAAGAAATAAATCGTCAAGTGCCTTGATAGTGGGATAATTTACCCGATATCTGATAGCCAATGGGTAAGTCCTATTCACGTGGTCCCTAAAAAGTCTGGCATCACGTTCATAACTAATGAACCTAATGAGTTGATCCAAACACGCATCCAAACTGGGTGGCGTGTATGTATTGTTGGAGATAGTGCCCTCAGAGTCAATTATTGGATCACAGGCACGTGATTGCAATGATTGAGGGAGGACCTATCCCGGTACGACAGTCTTACTCGAGATGATAGTTTGCTATCTAGTTTACCTTTATCATCGTGTACTGCTTTAGGTGACCTGACAGGTCACTATTGCACGTTGATAGAGCCCCTAGGATTCTTGTTTGACTGCCAGCAGTATGAGGGCGATCATATAAGTGAGAGCTGGAGTCTACAAGCACATCCTTAAAAGGTCCCTAGTCATGGGAGTTTCGAGACAGGGCATCGATACTCCAGAGTAGACTAGTGTATACAGTCGAGACCCCGACGAGGGGCGGTGGCCGGTCTCACAAGCCACTGGTGTCAGTTGGTTCACCTAAGATGTATACAGGTGCTCATTGGGTTATGAGTACACCGGACAGGACTCGCCGGGAACATGCTAGTTGGTCTTATACCTGACGTCAGATAGCAGTTCCCTGGTGACATGTGTACAGGTTAGTTCATCGACCTGGGGAACGTCATTTGTCTCGTGTGAGTTCCCACTGTACTTTGATTACTACCCTACCACGGCTCAAAGGAGTCGTGCAAACAGGTTTTAGTTGGGTACAGTCCCGAGCCACATGGAGGCAGTGAGCGGATCTTCAGGGGTTCGTCTCTCCCGGTATTGGGGGTGAGGTCGCGCTGTGTCTAGGAGAGCCATTACACGAAGACCTTGGCCAAGGCAGGAGATTTACTGGTAGTTATTCCAGTAGTATCTCAGGGTGTTCTGGGCTACACTCCGACACGACTTGTACCGCTTTTGGGGGTCTGACTTTTACCAACCCCCTAGGCCCGACAAGCGATGCTCATAGACGAACGGACCGGACTGTACGGATATTGTCACTGACAGGCTCAGTAGGGTGTCAGGATGAGTTCACTCATCGACGTCCCTTTTGGTCAATAGCTGGTGGCCCGTCACGTATTGGCTTATACCCCTGACGTGCTTGTGGTTAAATCCACAGCCATAATATTGACGAGTTTTTAGAGTCCACCACACTTTCAGTTACTCAGCTTTCGGGCGAAACGCCGTAAAGGCCGTATGGAGATATGGCAGGGTCCGATCAGATACGTGCGGTATTGCACGGATCAGGATCGGACAGCTTTGTACTAGTGGCCGTATAGATATATGGCAAGGTTCGATCAGATACGTGCGGTATTGCACGGATCAGGATCGGACAGTTTTTACTAGCCGGTTTTGGTTTAAGCCGGATCCTAGTATAGTACAGTGTAGATTTTGTCTCATTGCATTTGTATCCGGACGGAATACAGATGCGGGTGTGTATGCACAGTATCGGGGTTTTTCCTGTAATTTATTACGGGACCAGTTTTCTGGAGTTGCCAGTTTGCATTCCGTTCCGGCCGGTTTTCGTTTGTTCTTTCCCGGCCGGACTTTTCCGATGGAGGGGGTTATTTGCAATTGTGCAAATAACTTTTGTGGAAGGGGGTTTCTTGCATAAACGATTGATTATGATAGCTTCATATCTTTGCTCCATGATGCATTTATTTGACATGAAAGAGTATGGGATTTGGGAATGGGCCGACACTGTTTGGGAATGGTGTGGGGGTTAATTTGTATAGTGGATTATTTCCTTAGAAAATGAATGAATGAAAATTGAGTGTGCTGGAATGGATTGTGGGGGCTTGATTAATTTATATATATTTATTCATTTTGGTTGCTTGGGGTGCACAGAGAGAGAGCTTGCTTCATTCTATTTTTCACAGTGAGCACCTTTTATAGAAGTGGCCGAGCTCATTTGCTAAGTGGCTCCATTCTTTTTCTAGCTTGCTCCATTTTTCTCTAGCATCCATGGAAAAATTCTTGTCTACAAATTCCTCCATAAATGGCAACCTCCTAAACCCCAAAAGAGACAAGTTTCTACATTATTCTACAGCAAATCTTGGACGCGTCGGCCAGCCAACTTCGCGCCCGAGTTGCCTCGGTATTGAGGTGGGAGCCCGTAAAAGATGCAGGCGACGTGGTGCCCTTCCGGCGAGGAGGCGACGACCGTAGATCCCGCGAGGAGATCGGAGTGGAGATGAAAACCGGAGGACACGGATCAGTCGGTATATCTCTAACCCTTCTTCTAGTTTGCTTAGACTAGTTTAATGGCACGATCCGGGGTTTAGTGCGCGGTGGTGCCGGTTTTGCTAAGTCCGCAAAAATTAAAGTTTATCACCGTTTCGGCGTTTGGCCGTCGGTTTGACGGCCGGGGCGCCGCCGTGTACTTACAGTAGTATCAGAGCCTCGCCATTAACTTCGTCTAGCTTCGTTTGATGTGTTTTTCAGTTCCGATCGACCAAAATTCCAAAAACCGTATTTTTCCTTCACATCAGTTTCTGTTGAAATTTTTTGAAGTCTAAAAATTTTTCAGGTTGTAAATTATTGATGTACTGGAAAATCTAAGAGCTCTGTAAAAATTCGTCGAAGTAACTCCACAGTGGGAGCGCGGAACCGCCGCGAAAACCCCCTTCCCGCCGCCCTTCCGCCGCGCACTGTGGAGATCACTTCACCAATTTTTTACAGAGGCCTTCTGGGCTTAAAATATGGGTTTTGGAATATTAAAATTTGGACCCAGGTTTTCTGTGAGTGCTACAGTTTTGATTGGGGGCCCACTTGTTAATTTTTGATCGATCGGATATTTTTAAACACATTTTTCACAGTATTTACATTATATCTGCGACTATGAATGTCACTCGATCGGTAAATCCGGTCTGACTGCTATAGCCCGGTTAGACGGATTTGCGAACGTGACTTTCACGTTGATGTTCTATGTATTTGCTGTGTTGTTGCGGATCGGTCGTGGGGGATAGCCTGGATGCAATGCTAGTACAGTGCTGTTGTATTATGTACATTTGATATTGCGGGGCGAGCGTCCGACATGTGGACTGCCGTCACTGCCTGATTGTATTATTCTTTTGGGGCACGACCTGGTTGCGGTCGATGTACCCGTTGTATGTATATTTTACTTTCTGTACTAGGATTACCCCGCGGAGGGGTGCACGGATAGCCGGGTTCTGGAAGGCAACAAGCCCGCATCTCATGGCATTGGGACGGAAGGGGCTTCACTCTGGGATTGGCGGGCTATTCGCTGCACTCGTAGGGGGTACAGGTTGACCCAGGAGGGGTGCCCAAGTTGCCGGATTCCGTGGAGTACTGGGTGGTCCATTCACGCAGCTGAAGGGGGCTGCCTCGCTTCAGGTTTTGGCGGGTGACTTGCCGCGCCCGTAGGGGTCTAGGATTTCATTCCACAGGCTATCCACACGACCAGGGGAACGTCGGGTTTCAGTAGTGGCTCTGTGAAACCCGGGGATCCCAGATATCTGTATTGTTCTGTGATACTGTACATTTATGTGATGTTGCATTTCTTATCACGCTTTGAGCGAATATAATATATTGGTATATATATTAGTAGATGTTGTATATGTTTTTCATCCGCGCTAGTCCAGTCCCCGCTCTGTCGTTAGTAAGCTAACCTAACGAGTGATGACGGGACCCAGTGGCGAATGCGAATGGCATATACGTACGTCAGTATATTTTCGTTCTTTGTGGTGTGATCAATGATGGGACTGCGTTGATTCGGATCAATGCAAGTTAAACAAACCTTTTCTGATGTTGTTGGAACACTTTTCAAAAAGCTGTTATTGCAAGGACGTTCACTTTTGTTTTGCATCGTGGTATTCATTTGGAATATCCTGCTCCTCAGTCGACGAGGCAAGGGCCGAGATCCCTTCACCGGGAGTGATCCCTTGGACAGAAGTTTGCGTCAGGGCATTAACTTCACTATAGCCGATTACTTTTGCTTTGCATCGTGGTATTCATTTGGAATATCCTGCACCCCATTCTACGGGGAAAGAGCCGAGATCCCTTCACCGGGAGTGACCTCTTTAGTAAAGGTTTTCGTCGCTATATTTTCTAAAAAGCTATCCGTTCCTTCAACGAGATCAAGTTCATTACGTTAAAGGTTTTCGCCAGAAACCATTCGTAGCCCTCCGTCGTTTCATATGGGTAGTCAATAGTATTCAAGCTGTGTTTGTTGGCCTTAGTCAAGGCACAGTGTTTGGTAGCTATTGGGTATTCATATGCTGCATAGATAGATGTGTTGGTTTGGGACAGTCGTATAGCCTTGTTGGCCTTAGTCAAGGGCTTGTACGGGTGGGTTCAAATCAACCTGGACAATGACGGGTAGAACTTGACATGTGACTTATGATTTGTTGGCCTTAGTCAAGGTCATAAGAGCATGGGGCAGAAATCACATCGGGAGTTTCAAAAGAACTGAAACTTGCCAGATATGCGCATACCTTCTGGAGTGTGATACCGTGAGCGGATTCCGTCACGTTATCATGCGATGAGAGTTGGATCCCGATTCCTACTGATGAGTTAGTTTACTCCTCGGGTGACCCCGACTAATTCTTCTTTCAGGTTTGGAGGAGAATTTGAGGTACAGTGGGAGGTTTCCAGATTAGATAAATTGGTAACCATTCTGATCTAGGATAGAGTGCACGCTGAGTGTTTCTTTTCTCTCTCTCTTTGGCAGCGACCATTGACCCGACCCTAAGACTATGACTCAGTGACCAAGTTGACCGAACCTTCTTAACACTGGCTTTTGGATTGTCAGAGTTGCAGACCTCATTGCCACTCCTACTTTTACCCTTTTCTCCGGGACACCCCGTATTACTGCGAACGTCCACTTCCATTGGACAAAACCATCGTATGGTTAGATACGAACTCGAAGGAATTCGAGGATGGTTTCTGGTTCTGGAGAAAACGGATAGGATTATTCAGTTGTCTTTTCTTTTCACCCTCTCTCAGGTTGCGAGTACTCCTTGGTTTAGGAGTAGTACACCCTTTATGCAAATTGGATAGTCTTCTTCCAAACCATAGGCTGGTGCCGACCGGTAGGGAATGAAGAAAACCAGTTAGCCTAAACGGTGTACATAAGGTATTAAGATTAAGACAAAGCAAGGGATTAGTAAGAGGGCAAAGTAAATTGCGACTGATATTCACGACCAAACCAAGTATTTCTTCGCCAATCCTAAATCACCTTTGTATTTCTCCAGGACACTCCGTATCACTACGAAGATCCACAGTTTATTGGATACTCCATCGTATGGTTATATACGAACTCGAAAGGAACTTGTTCCAGTTCGGGGATGGATTCTGGTCCAGGAGAAATAGGAATAAAGTACATTCAGTTGTCTTTTATCTTCACCTTCTCTCGCGTTGCGAGTGCTCCTAGGATTAGGACAGTACACCCTTTATGCTTATTGGATAGTCTTCTTCCAAACCATAGGCTGGTGCCGAACGGTAGGGAAGGAAGAAAACCATTTGGCCTAAGGGGTGTGCAGAAGGTAATGACTAAAGACATATAAAGGGATTTGGAGAGGTGGCAAAGAATTATACTGTTATAGTTGTGAATCTGGATAATGGAAGAGGCATTGCTAAGAATACCGGGATACCCTACCGAAACATTTCAATGTTTCAGTTTCACTGTGTACTGTTAAAAGGAAACTGATTTCCTGATTAGACACTTGCTCCAGGGTATGTATTTACCAGGTTTGATTCTCACATCTGTATGGTTTTACAGATGGTGAGTGGGAGTAAGTTATTGGGAATTGGGTGATCATCCTCATTATATCGGGATTCGTTGTAATCGGTGATATTTGAGGAGATCATCTGGGCTGTTTGCCGGTCGGCAAATATTTGGTTTTGAATATCCGCTGTTGTGCACCAATTTCAAATTGATATATCTGTACGTCTATTTTCATAGAGTGAGATTTACCTTTTGATATTATGTCGATGACATTTACCTATATCAGTGGATGGTTAGGTAAGGAGCATTAAACAGCGGTGTAATTCTTCTTAACCATAAGTACAGTTTTCAACCTACGACACACAGTGAAAGAGTTATTAGACTCAGTGGACATATACAGAGTATTGTATGTTGTCTAGTGTCCATTAGGACAGAGGGGTTGGTCCTCATACTATATTCTGTTTACTTTTAACTTCTCTAGTTCTTAGACATGTGTTTCGTTGAAACACAGGGTCTAAGTTTTGAGGAGTTATAGGTATTTGAATAGAGTAGAGAACCGGGTGTAGCAAGTATCGGGATTCTTCAAAGTGATCGAAGATGTAGATACTTGTGTATGGTATTCAGTTGATAGTAATGATAAAGAGAAATTGCTTCTCTTTCAGGTTACTCATAATTGGAAGCATTCCTAAGTTGAGTAACGCTGATCGGCCTCTCTCCATTTAGATAACATGCACTGGAGACAGCTGCATGATTTGAATCTGGTTCAATTAAATCAGTGCCTCTGGTTCTATATTGGATATAGAACAGTTCATATCTTAACGTTGTTAAGGTACGGGGAGTTGTCTGGCTTATGATTAAAACCAGACACTGGACAGCTCAAGGCACGTTTCTGTAATGGCTGTTTGTGGGTTGACCCAGGCTATGACGAGGGTTGATTTTCTACCATCTTGACTCGCCATAGTTTTAACAAAAATGGATTTTTTCAGAAAACAGCAGTGGGAGTATGGTAGAACTGGAAGTGATTCCAGAACCGCAAACGATTACTGAAGGTTTGATAAGGAACCTAAAGATTAAATCTGATTTGACATTCCATTGGCCACTCCGCAGATAAGGTGGGTAACTTCAGGCACCCGAGAGGTACTTCGGTAGCCTCAAGGACGGTGACAGGGAAGTTCTTGTTTACCCACACTTGCCATTGTTGTTGTTCCAGGCTGCGAGACCCGGCAGGAGGATGAGTATAGCGTCGTTCTAAACTAGCTTTAGAAGTGTACATCTATATGACTCTGCCAGAGGGTTGTCGTAGTCAGTGGGAGCAGCGGAAGCATTGGTGGATATCAGGCTTATGTCTACTTATAGACTAAAGCAGATGTAGCGGAGATAGATCATCTATTTCTGATGTGACAGTCATAGGTTTGACGTCATCAGAATAGGGGATGGATCTGTTAAGAAGGTAGTAGGAAGTGATATTCCTATACTACGATCGGTTATACTTTGGTCGTCACACAGTGGTTTCTCCACAAAGGACTTGGACATTATATCAGACATACTGGTTACTAGATCTATGGTTTTAGATCTAGATTTGGGTGGTTTCCCAATCAGGGTACTTTGACAACATTCTAAGAGTATTTAGAATGGACGACTCCTGGCACGGTAGTGTACCTGCAGGTGATGGAGTCACCCTCTCTAAAGGTGTCTTATAGACTAAAGTAGAGAGGGACGTGCATGATTGACAGATCACTTGCTTAGGCAATTGAGTCAATCATGAGATGTCAAGTACCACACCAGATGTTGTTCTTGCACTAGATGCAATAAGTTGATATTGATCCAATCCTGGAGGAACAGTCGGATGCAGTTTTAGAACATAAGTGAATGTTCTAGGGATATGATAACGGCTGCCTCCTTTAGGAGACGGTTATCACTCCAGGCTTCCAAGGTGACATGGAAGACAAGGAGGTTGTCAGAGTTATAGTTTTCCTTCTGACGAGGGGCAGTATTTTGGACAGGTGGTCCAAGGCAATACTGAGGGAGGCATGGCGCAGGATACTGATTAAGTTCAGTTGACAATACAGTCTAAGAAGTTTGGATTTGGAGTTCATTTATGAGCTACGTCCCATCAGACATCCAGACATTCTAAGACAGGTATTGCTCATTTCGGGAGATGGCTTTCTCCGCGAACATGAGATATAGAGAGACATAGAAAGAAACACCAGAGCGGATCCACTCACTGAGGCTATTCCTCGAACGCAATAGTTTCACAAACGGTTTTTGTGAGACTGACTAGTAGAGGAGTTGGGTGTTCGGTATCACACGGGCTGTGAGTATGCGACATCGCAATAATTAGCCTTGAGTGCAAGTGGGAGATTGTTGGAGATAGTGCCCTCAGAGTCAATTATTGGATCACAGGCACGTGATTGCAATGATTGAGGGAGGACCTATCCCGGTACGACAGTCTTACTCGAGATGATAGTTTGCTATCTGGTTTACCTTTATCATCGTGTACTGCTTTAGGTGACCTGACAGGTCACTATTGCACGTTGATAGAGCCCCTAGGATTCTTGCTTGACTGCCAGTAGTATGAGGGCGATCATATAAGTGAGAGCTGGAGTCTACAAGCACATCCTTAAAAGGTCCCTAGTCGTGGGAGTTTCGAGACAGGGCATCGATACTCCAGAGTAGACTAGTGTATACAGTCGAGACCCCGACGAGGGGCGGTGGCCGGTCTCACAAGCCACTGGTGTCAGTTGGTTCACCTAAGATGTATACAGGTGCTCATTGGGTTATGAGTACACCGGACAAGACTCGCCGGGAACATGCTAGTTGGTCTTATACCTGACGTCAGATAGCAGTTCCCTGGTGACATGTGTACAGGTTAGTTCATCGACCTGGGGATCGTCATTTGTCTCGTGTGAGTTCCCACTGTACTTTGATTACTACCCTACCACGGCTCAAAGGAGTCGTGCAAACAGGTTTTAGTTGGGTACAGTCCCGAGCCACATGGAGGCAGTGAGCGGATCTTCAGGGGTTCGTCTCTCCCGGTATTGGGGGTGAGGTCGCGCTGTGTCTACGAGAGCCATTACACGAAGACCTTGGCCAAGGCAGGAGATTTACTGGTAGGTATTCCAGTAGTATCTCAGGGTGTTCTGGGCTACACTCCGACACGACTTGTACCGCTTTTGGGGGTCTGACTTTTACCAACCCCCTAGGCCCGACATGCGATGCTCATAGACGAACGGACCGGACTGTACGGATATTGTCACTGACAGGCTCAGTAGGGTGTCAGGATGAGTTCGCTCATCGACGTCCCTTTTGGTCAATAGCTGTTAGCCCGTCACGTATTGGCTTATACCCCTGACGTGCTTGTGGTTAAATCCACAGCCATAATATTGACGAGTTTTTAGAGTCCACCACACTTTCAGTTACTCAGCTTTCAGGCGAAACGCCGTAGAGGCCGTTTGGAGATATGGCAGGGTCCGATCAGATACGTGCGGTATTGCACGGATCAGGATCGGACAGCTTTGTACTAGTGGCCGTATGGATATATGGCAAGGTTCGATCAGATACGTGCGGTATTGCACGGATCAGGATCGGACAGTTTTTACTAGCCGGTTTTGGTTTAAGCCGGATCCTAGTATAGTACAGTGTAGATTTTGTCTCATTGCATTTGTATCCGGACGGAATACAGATGCGGGTGTGTATGCACAGTATCGGGGTTTTTCCTGTAATTTATTACGGGACCAGTTTTCTGGAGTTGCCAGTTTGCATTCCATTCCGGCCGGTTTTCGTTTGTTCTTTCCCGGCCGGACTTTTCCGATGGAGGGGGTTATTTGCAATTGTGCAAATAACTTTTGTGGAAGGGGGTTTCTTGCATAAAAGATTGATTATGATAGCTTCATATCTTTGCTCCATGATGCATTTATTTGACATGAAAGAGTATGGGATTTAGGAATGGGCCGGCACTGTTTGGGAATGGTGTGGGGGTTAATTTGTATAGTGGATTATTTCCTTAGAAAATGAATGAATGAAAATTGAGTGTGCTGGAATGGATTGTGGGGGCTTGATTAATTTATATATATTTATTCATTTTGGTTGCTTGGGGTGCACAGAGAGAGAGCTTGCTTCATTCTATTTTTCACAGTGAGCACCTTTTATAGAAGTGGCCGAGCTCATTTGCTAAGTGGCTCCATTCTTTTTCTAGCTTGCTCCATTTTTCTCTAGCATCCATGGAAAAATTCTTGTCTACAAATTCCTCCATAAATGGCAACCTCCTAAACCCTAAAAGAGACAAGTTTCTACATTATTCTACAGCAAATCTTGGACGCGTCGGCCAGCCAACTTCGCGCCCGAGTTGCCTCGGTATTGAGGTGGGAGCCCGTAAAAGATGCAGGCGACGTGGTGCCCTTCCGGCGAGGAGGCGACGACCGTAGATCCCGCGAGGAGATCGGAGTGGAGATGAAAACCGGAGGACACGGATCAGTCGGTATATCTCTAACCCTTCTTCTAGTTTGCTTAGACTAGTTTAATGGCACGATCCGGGGTTTAGTGCGCGGTGGTGCCGGTTTTGCTAAGTCCGCAAAAATTAAAGTTTATCACCGTTTCCGCGTTTGGCCGTCGGTTTGACGGCCGGGGCGCCGCCGTGCACTTACATGTATTGATTATAGGAAACTCAATGCCGCAACGAGGAAAGATCACTTCCTTCTATCTTTCATTGACCAGATGTTAGAACGATTAGCTGGACACGATTACTATTGTTTCTTGGACAGATACTCTGGCTATAACCAGGTCCCCATCGCCGAAAAGGATCATGATAAAACTACATTTACTTGTCCTTTCGGTACTTTTGCTTATAGAAGCATGCCCTTTGGGTTATGCAACGCTCCCGCTACATTTCAGCGGTGTATGATGGGGATATTCTCAGACATGTTTGAGAATTTTCTGGAGATTTTTATAGACGATTTCTCCATATTTGGGGACTCCTTTGAGGACTATCTTCGTAATCTTGACGCGGTTCTTACCCGCTGTAAGGATAAGAACTTAACTTTGAATTGGGAAAAATGCCATTTTATGGTTCAAGAAGGTATTGTCCTTGGACATATAATTTCACGAAAAGGCATTGAGGTTGACAGAGCTAAAATAGATGTCATCCACAACCTCTCTCGTCCCAAATGCGTCAAAGATATACGATCTTTCCTTGGTCATGCAGGATTTTATAGGAGATTCATTAAGGAATTTAGCAAAATTGCTAGACCCTTAACTCTTCTCTTAGCCAAGGACACAACATTTCACATCGATTCGGATTGTGAAGCTGCTTTTGAGTCGCTTAAAAGAACTTTCACGACAGCCCCTGTTCTATCATCTCCGGATTGGAACCACCCGTTCGAGCTTATGCGTGATACATCAGATTTTGCTATTGGTGCGGTCTTAGGACAGCACATTGATAAGATGCCACATGTAATTTACTATGCAAGTAGGACCTTGAACGATACACAAATTAATTACACAACTACTGAAAAAGAACTCTTGGCAGTTGTATTTGCATTAGAAAAATTCAGGCCCTACTTGATTGGCTCGCCAATAATGGTTTACACTGATCACTCCGCCCTACGACACCTTTTATCGAAGAAGGATGCTAAGGCCAGGCTAATACGTTGGATCCTGTTGTTATAAGAATTTGATCTTGTCATACGAGACAAGAGTGGATGTGAAAACGTAGTATCCGACCATCTTTCACGCATCTCTTCTTCACCAACATTGACCGTGCCGATAAATGACTCATTTCCTGACGAACAGCTCTTGACCGTATCCTACGAACCTTGGTTCGTGGATATTGTGAATTATCTAGCGATGGGACTTATTCCCAGCGATTGGTCGAAACAAGACAAACTTCGATTTCTATCCCAAGTAAAATACTTTTACTGGGATGAACCTTATTTGTTTAAATATTGTTCTGATCAAATCATTCGCAGGTTTGTCCCTAACAATTAATTCAAGAGTGTATTATCATTTTGTCATGATCAGGCATGCGGCAGTCACTTTGGACCTCGAAAAACGGCGGAGAAAGTTTTGCAATGTGGTTTTTATTGGCCAACACTATTTAAAGATGCTTATGATCATTGCAAAACTTGCCCGCGGTGTCCGCACTTAGGTCGGATTTCACGAAGAAATGAGCTGTCGCTCCAACCTATCTTGGTTGTGGAAATATTCGATATTTGGGGAATTGATTTTATGGGCCCTTTTCCCAACTCTTTTGGGAATTTTTATATCTTGTTAGCGGTTGATTACGTCTCGAAATGGGTGGAAGCAATACCGTGTCGCACTAATGACAACAAAGTTGTTATTAAGTTTCTTAAAGAAAATATCTTCCCACGATTCGGACACCCTCGCGCTATAATTAGCGACAACGGGACACATTTCTGTAATCAGTCTTTTAAGGCTTTGATGCAGAAATATGCTATCAACCACAAACTCTCTACGCCTTATCATCCCCAAACAAGCGGGCAAGCTGAGATCTCGAATAGGCAAATCAAATAAATTTTGGAGAAGACGGTTTCTAAAAACCATAAAGATTGGTCAACCAAATTGACGGATGCTCTTTGGGCATTTCGCACCGCTTGTAAGACCGATCTTGGTATGTCTCCATACCGCCTTGTGTTTGGGAAGGCATGCCACCTTTCTGTCGAGATCGAACATAAGGCAATGTGGGCTATTAAAGAGCTAAACTTCGATTTTGATCAAGCTAGCAGTTACCGGAAGCTGCAATTGAATGAGCTAAGCGAACTCCGCGATGAAGCTTATGATAATGCGGTGAGAGTAAAGACCGGACTAAAGTGTTCCACGATAAAAATCTTTTTAGAAAAACTTTCACATCGGGACAACAAGTCCTTCTTTATGATCCACGACTCCATCTTCATCTGGGTAAGCTTAAATCTCGTTGGAAAGGACCTTTTGTGGTGCGGTATATACACCTGCACGGGGCAGTAGAAGTTGAAAATATTAAAAACGGTTCAATTTTTAAAGTAAATGGGCACATATTAAAACCGTATTTCTCTGCTGACCCAACAGAGGAGCTCCTGTTTTTACAGGAGCCGCTTTATCTTAACTAAATTCCTCCGCCTCACCTCCATGTTTCGGTAACATTGTATCATCTTAATGAATGGAGGTGAGTGAAAAACATGACTTAACTGAATATCTGTGCGTGCCAAAGAACAAGTTTGGGGGTAGTCTTCATTTATCTATTATTTTACCCCTATTATTATCTCTCCAAGTCTGCTGGTCTATGCTCTCAAAAGACAACATCAGTGAGGACACTGCTAGAAATAGGTTTGGGGGGAGGTTTGTATTCACTGAATTATTATAGGATTTTGTGGGTATAATCCGAAAAGCTGGTATAGTTAGAAACTCTTAATTTCAAGTTCTTTCTTTTATAGTTCTTATCTTTATATGTAACTTTCACCATCTTTATTTTATTATAGGATTTTGTGGGTATAATCCGCTGAAAACCCTCAGGAGACAACACTCCTCCTACTAGGGACACCTAGGGGTTTAACGGCTTGTTGTACATGCACATTGCAATCTTGTTTCCTACGAAAGTGTGCTTAGCCTTTTCTTTTTCTTTTTCTCCTTCTCTTGAATAACTGGTTTGCTCGGAACGATCAAAGATAAGTTTGTGGGTATTTGTTCAGTTGATAAAACTGCACTTTTAATATGACGTTTTTCCTACTATTTTTATATAATAAAAAGTATTTATTATAAATATGAAACATATGAAGGTTTATCTGCAAAATATCTATTATCATATGTTTCTATATTATAATTAACATTATAAAGGAAAATGTAAGCATATGATATCTATGTATTATTTGGTCTATTTAAAAATGCTTACCTTATTAAATACCTTTGACCAATTCTCTTAAAACTATAATATCATGACAAATGGTTAAGATAATATCTCAATAAAAATAAATTCTACTAAAATTATTTATTGAGTTATTGTGCTGAATTTATATCAGGACTGAAATCAAGGAAAATCCGAGTTGGCTAGAACAAACCTGCCTAATAGGAAAGTAAACTGAAGAAATCAATTCTGGAAGAGACGTAGAGAAGATTTTCAGTTTCTAGATATTCAAAAGATCACCAAGTGCTACAGCGATGAAGCCCCAGAAATTGGAGCCCAAGATCCCACCAACAAGCAGCGGATCCGCGGTCAAAACCCACTATTGGCGGCTGATCCGCGGGCTGTTAGGAAAGTTGGGATGTGAGATTTTTATGTTGGGATCCTAACAGCTAGTTGCCTTATTAGGAAACTAAAGATTCTGGGTATGCGACTATAAATAAGGACCGAGAGCCTCTTGAAAAAATTATCAAACCGACGCTATCACGAAGTCCACGACGGCTCAAGAATCCTGGTTGATCATCAATAGTTCATCTACCTCCTTAGAAGAGATCAAGAAGCAAACTAGGGTTTTGTAATCATTTTCTAAAGGAACAAAGTGTACTTGATCTTGTTGATTAATAAAGATAGTTGTTTTCTTATATCATTTTATTCTTATTGCATTTTATTTACATCATGATCTCTATCTCTTCTTTTATCTCCAACATGCGTGAGTAATTCTCCACTTATTAGGGTTCTTAGGATTAGGGTATATGATGAAGATCCTTAAACTCATTTTACGTCCTATAAAGTTTATAAACTTTATCAAAAGAATAGTTAACATCCTAATTGGGCGCGCTATCAATTCATTGATATTCACGACCACGATTAGAGATTAGATTAACAATTGTTTTGGTAAAGGCTAGACATGAACGGAGATCCATATCAAGATAAGGGTTAAGAGTGGGAACCCTATTCCCTCCAGAAACCCTAATCTACATGCATCACTGTCAATCTAGTTTTAAATCTATTAAAAGATAAAAGGAGTAATCTTTAATTAATCATCCATGACTACTAAATCTTAATGAACCCTACAAGCCCCCTTCTATTAAAAAACACATCCGTAGTTAATCTAGATCTATATCCTGCATCCATATTTGACGTGGATCTAGAATTTACAACCATTCTTCACTATTCATTATTCTTTCTTCATTCCTAATCAACACGCCTAAAGTAAGATTAAAAGATTCAACGTTTCCCTGAGGACGACCCGTACTCATCTCGGTCTAGCTACACGCGACACCGTTATTGATTGCGGTTAACTACACACACTTTTTTTCACATCAATCAAGCGTCCGCAGACTGCTTTTGCGGTGAAGGCGGCTGATTAGACTCCTATAGGCCGGCTTGAGCCGTTGACAGCTGGGATACCCAACCAGCCTTTGTCGGCCATAGATATCTTGGATCGTCGCATTTGCTAGGGTGAAGCTCAGCCCTGGAGACAAATTTATAAGATAGGGCTTACCCCTCGCCACCCAACGGGCTATCTTTCCTGGGCTCGATATGTTCTGTCCGCTCATCGTGTACGATTGCAGATGGTCGGGGTTTATCAGGCGGTGTATGCGTCCCTATTTCATTATCAGTCCCCTCATGTCTGGTGGGTTAAAGCTTTCCTGAATCAATGGAATCTTCCCACCAACACTTTCTTGCTAGGGGATCATGAGGTCTCGATTTCTTTGGAAGAGTTCCGCGAGATTTCTGGATTGCCGATCAGGGGAGAGCACTATGAAAAGTTGCTTCCTCTCGATGAGTATGTATTCACTACCGTGCCTGCTATGCTTGACGGCTTGACGACCGAAAACGCTGTCCGTCATAAGTACCCCAGTCTAATCAAGACTCTGGGTATTTTCGAGAAGTTGTTCGCGGAGTCAGGGGGACAGGGCATCACCTTTAAGAGCTTCATCGCCTGCTTCCTCCGTGAAGATGTCTTATAAAAGGAGGCTCCGAAATCTGCGAATATTAACGACCCCTTCGGGTTTGGTCTGAATAAGCCGCCGGCCGAAGAAGAAGATTTACCGCAGTTTTACATCCCGATCTTGTCGGCCGTGTCGTTTGATTCGATTGCGGCTCCCAGCATGGACGAAGATACCTTCTTTGTCGGTTTTATCAGCCTTTGGCTTAGCTGGTTTGCCATTCAACGCATTGTCGCTTCATGAGAGCTTTGGTCATCTATCCAGCTCATCATGTGGCTGAAGAGACACGACTGGTCGTGGGTATTACGTGGTTATCACACTTATACTATGGCCTGAGCACTGCGGCCAATACTTTGACCCCGGGTGTAGATGTTATGAGTTTCTCCCTCCACTAATTTACGTCGTGGATCGAGATGCATGTATTAGGGGAGTTCACAACGCATCAAAGGCCGGATTTCTATGATGCTTACACCTTCCCGCGGCTCATAAGGTTGGTGGATGCTTCAACTCCTGATCCAACTCAGCTAGGGGCCTTTCGCATGTTGCTTAACCCGTATGCTAATGAAGGTGGGATGGTATTCAACGACCGAGTCCTCTCTGCTCCTTCGGGATCTATTCAACAGTTATTCGATTTATCGAAAGGGAGAGCACCATCCTTAAAGCCTAAGGAAATTATGCACTTATATTCGATTAGGTCGAGTTATTTGGTGTTCCATCGAAATGATACGGCTCTTTTCATGCGGTATAATCTGCACCGCTTTGCTCGGCAGTTGGGTTATAACCAGGGTGTTCCCTTCGAAGCATTTTTGGTGGAGCCCAGCTCGTCTCTGGGAGTTGTTAGTGACATCACCCATCACTTCATGCGACTGAACACCGGCTCTCGTTTCGTGATCCCCGAGGCCGACTATATTCCATGGTGTGTGGGGTCTTTTACGGGTTGATACCGCCATCGAGTTGGTCCCATCATTGCCGAGAAGAAGCGGATACTCTTCGGATATAGAGCTCCTGCCCCGACCCAGGCCACGGGCGTTCCGCCGCGACCACAGAAAGTGGTTCGCCCTCTATTGAGGGGTAACGGTGTCTTACTTATCCCTGAGGCGAAGGATGCGGAATCGACTCCTCCCACAGTTGGTATGCCAATGCGTACTAGAGCCTAGGCAAAGGCTTCCGATAAGGCGCCAGCAGTAGTTTCTTCAGTTTCAGCATCATCAATGGCAGTGTCATCATCGGTAGTACCGCCAAAAGAGGATACTGGAGGAGAAATCGGCCAACGTCGCGCCAAAGCGCCGAGGGGCAGGAAGCGATCTTCCTTTAGCATTAGCTCCAGTTCAAAAAGGAGGAAGAAAACGGTTACCGGTCTACTCGACTTCTTGCTCGAATCTGAGGCTGTTGCCTAAGACGAACCCATATCTATGCAAGAGCCGGATGATGGTCTTCTTTTTCCGGGTTCTTCTGCCGAGGAAGCTGCACAATTAGCTGAGGCTATAAGGCGCTCACAAGATGAAACTGAGAACCTGGGTGTCCCGAAAAAACCTTATCCTCCCGTCATATTCTACGAAGATCCCCTATCACTACGGAGGGTACATATGGGTCCCCTGCGACAGGAAGACGAGATAGCCCTCAAGCAACCTATCTCACCCGCTTCCGAAGATGAGCTGGCCTTGAAGACCGGTGGCCATGAATCTGCATTTGAACCCCGAAGAGCACACTTCCTCAGGAAGGAACGACGGCTTGAAAACGCCATACTAGAAGCATCCTGGCACATCGGTATGTGTGCTTTCCGTGTTTTTTCTTTCGGCAAATAATTTGTATCGCTTTTTATATCTCCTTATCTTTGCGAAAACTTTGCTGGGACTTCAGCAATGACAGAGGATTTGAGCTCAAGTCACGTCCTGACTGTTGATTCTATAAATGTCTCCGATAAGGCGCTAGCGGGTGCGGAGGGGGTCGTTACAGCTGCTATTCCTACTGTGGAGATTCCGGTGGTAACTTCTGTTCCTCTAGTGTCTATTCTTCCAGCAGAGGTGACTTCACCGGCATCGGCTCCCATGGACATCTCTAGTTACACACCGAAGGGTGTAGAAGAGGTTGTCGGAGCCGTTAGTCTTGTCTTGGAGCTCCCGATGGCGACTGTTTTTCCTTAATTGGAAGCTTCCTCACTGGCCCATATCCCCAGCGATGTACCCGAGGGTGTGGAGGAGCCTACCGAAGCTGCCATCCCTCCAGTTCAAAGGAGGGAGAAGTATCGAAGGTAATACTCTATATTTTGCTTTAACGATCCTTCTATTATCTGAACCCTTCTTTCCTTCAGAATTTTTGGGAATTGGCAGCCTCCATCATGGATCTATCTCCCAGGAAAACCTTCCAGCGTTTGCTTGATATGGATAACCCACTGCCGATACCCCCGCAAAGCATAGTTTTCTTCCGGGCAAGGTTGGTGTTCTTTGACCCCTTTCGTTTTATTATTATTATTTATAATGACACTAATATGCGCTCCACAGTTCTGGAAGCCGATGACGAGGCCGAGATCCTCGATGGTCTTGGGGATCTCTCAAACCCTCCTTACATGACTGCAGTTAATTAAGGTTTTATCTTTGGCATTGATCTGCCTATTTCATGTTTGTGAATCTCACCGACTGTTCACAAATCTTGACAGCTCTGCCAACCCAAACTCCGTTGGAATCTCGAATCTTCATGCCACCGGGTCCCTATGCCCGGCGTGCGTCCGAAAGGATGGCGAGACAAAGCATCTACTCCCTGATGCCTCTCATTGAAGACCTTCATGCTGGTACCTTTGTCCCGGCCGAAGAATTTGTTGTCAAAGCCAATGCTTCCTTGTCCGTTCTCACCACCTATCATGATGAAGCATTGTTACGCGTCTGGTTGAGTATTGTCGCCGAGTGGAAGCCTACCTATACGGACTTGAATGCATCTGCCTTCCCTCCGACATCTTAACCGTGAAATCGAGTCTTGGGGATGGATCGAACGGTGCGCGACCAATCTTCAGTCATGCGAGACGAGGCTCAATCGGAGGTTTTCGAAGAGGGAGTTAGCTTCGAGTGCTTTGGGGGAACTTCAAGCTCAACTCACTACTAAGACCACTCGTACGTATGAACTTTGGAGGGTGCTTCAAGAAGCTATCACGGAGGTGGTAGCTCTTGATAAAGCCGTTATCTTTACTCGCGAGATGGTTAAACCTCATAAAGTTGCTAAAAGGGAGCTTGGGAGTTGGCTCACCTCGTATCAGGCTCAACAGTCTCAGGCGGAGACGCATCTTGTGGCCATAACAAAGCTTGAAGCCGAGACCCAGCGGAAGAATGACGAATTGACAAACTTATTGCGTCGTCCGCCGGTTTGAAGATATATATGTTTTTTTATATTCTCCTTTTTGTATTTACTCCTGAATGAGAGTATCTTTTTATTCTTTTATGAAATTTACCTTGTATTCATTTGGATTCATAAATAAAAAACATATTTTTTTCATAGTGGTGTGTCCTTTTTAGCAACTACATTTTGTAGATAGTCTATCTTGATCTCTTCACAGGACAGCGATGGTTTAGGAAACAGGTTTGGATCTGCCGTCTAAGACTTTTCAACTTTATGAGCCGTGAGGGTCTCATAAAGACTTTTCTCCCTACGGGTCGAGAGGATCCCGCAGGTGTATTTTCTCCTTAGGGGTCGTGAGGACTCCTAAGTGCGTTTTCTCTTGAGAGTCGTAAGGATCTCACAAGAGAATTTTCTTTTCATGCGCGGGGACAGTAATTTCTTTGCAGGTCGAGACGAATCGAGAGATTCTCGCAAAGACACTGATTTCCTTACGGGTCGAAACGAATCGAGAGATTCTCGCCAAGGTCATTTATTTTCCTGAACCGAGAGGTTTCGCCAAGGACACTGATTTCCCTAGGGGTCGAGTCGAATCAAGAGATTCCTGCAAAGACACTGATTTCCTTGCGGGTCGAAACAGATCGATAGGTTCTCATCAAGGATGCTGATTTTCCTGAATCGAGGTATTTCGCCAAGGACACTGATTTCCCTGGGGTTGAGACGAATCGAGAGATTCCTGCAAAGATACCGATGTCCCTGCGGGTCGAAATGAATTGAGAGGTTCTTGTCAAGGACGCCGATTTCCTTGAATTGAGGTATTTCGCCAAGGACACTGATTTCCCTGGGGTTGAGACGAATCGAGGGATTATTGATTGACTTGTTTCCGCTTTCTGCTGTATTGGGGTTAACTTGCTCCGCTTTCTGCGGTGTCGGGGTTGACTTTCTCCGCTTTCTGTGGTGTCGGGTTGACTTGCTCCGCTTTCTGCGGTGTCTGGGTTTACTTGCTCCGCTTTCTGCGGTGTTGGGTTCGACTTGCTCCGCTTTCTACGGTGTCTGGATTGACTTGCTCCGCTTTCTGCGGTGTTGGGGTGGACTTGCTCTGCTTTCTGCGGTGTCGGGGTCGACTTGCTCCGCTTTCTGTGGTGTCAGGTTTGACTTGCTCCGCTTTCTGCGGTGTTGGGGTTGACTTCCTCTGCTTTCTGCGGTGTCGGGGGTTGATTTGCTCCGCTTTCTGCGGTGTCAGGGTTGACTTGCTCCGCTTTCTTCGGTGTCGGGGTTTGACTTGCTCCGCTTTCTGCGGTGTCCGGGTTGACTTGCTCCGCTTTCTGCGGTATCGGGGTTGACTTGCTCCGCTTTCTGTGGTGTCGGGGTTTGACTTGCTCCGCTTCTGCGGTGTCGGGTTTGACTTGCTCCGCTTTCTACGGTGTCGGGGTTGACTTGCTCCGCTTACTGCGGTGTCAGGGTTGACTTGCTCCGCTTTCTGCGGTGTCGTGGTTCACTCTAGATTGTCTGTGAACCGTAGAGTCCTGGAACTGGGGACTTTGCCATGGATCCGATTGTTGATGTCGCGTCCGTATCCTGCTGGAATGAAGAGGAACGCCGTTGTTGGTTTCTAGGCTGTAGTTGTTGCCGTTGAGGTTTGGCTTCCCTTTGACAGAGTCTGTCGGGAAATGTGGTTCCCTTTTCGTTTATGCCCATGGATTGTATACAGGGGTCAGTATGGACTCTCCTGTAGGGAAAAAGTTTCATTCTTTCATCATTTTAATTTTTTTTATTTCTTTCTGCGATGCTCTATCATTTCAGCTTTTATATCGCAAAAGTCGCGATTGCCCAATCATTTCGGCTATTTTTCGTAGTGCCCAATCATTTCGGCTATTTTTCTTTTTACTCACTGATTTTTATTGCGAGTTGCCCAATCATTTCGGCTATTTTTGTATGCATGTGTTTTACCTGCTGATTTTTGTTGCAAATTGCCCCATCATTTCGGTTATTTCATATGCATTTTTAGCTCGCTGACTTTTTGCTGCGAGTATGAACTTGGAATCTGATGCCAATCTTAGCATCAGCATCGCTGCGACTGGAATATTTCCAGGAGCGAATCATCATTTGCCGTGAAAGGACTTGGAATTTGTTACCGATTTAGGCATCAGTATCGCTATAACTGGGACATTGCCAGGAGCGGATCAACATTTGCCTTTGTTAACTTGAACAAATGTGGCTTAGTAAACAGGGTAAGGATCCTGTCGACTAAGGCTTTTGACTTCATGAGCCGTAACGGTCTCATAAAGATTTTTCTCCCTATGAGTCGTGAGGATCTCATAGGTTCGTTTTCTCCTTAGGAATCGTGAGGATTCTTAAGTGCATGTTGTCTTATAAGTCGTAAGAATCTTGCAAGAGTGTTTTCTCCTTGTAAGTCGAGAGGACTTACAAGTGTTGTTCACCAAGTGGGGAAATTTCACGCCATTGGTGGAACTTGGTGGGGGAGACGTTTATTTGTGACCGTGGATTGTATACAAGGGTCAATATTGAACCGTTTGTAGGGCAAATTGGGGTGTATTGCGACTTAAGAATAGGTTTAGATCCCTGTAGCCTAAGGCTTTTCGAATCCTATGAGCCGTGAGGGTCTCATAGGGGAATTCTCCTTACGAGTCGTGGGGATCTCGCAAGTGCATTTTCTCCATATGAATCGTGGGGATTCCTATGTGTGTTGCTCTTTCGTGTGTCGTAAGGATCTCACTCAGGTATTTTCTCCTCATAAGGTCGAGAGGACCTTGTGAGTGCTCATGACTGTTGTTTTTTTACGAGATTGCGTCCTTTCGGGTTTTCACAAACTCACCGGCAGTCCTGCTGTTTTTACTCACGGCGCCCTTTCGGGTATTCATCCATGCCTATTTTGCTTGTGGACGTACAGTTTTTTTTGCCGCGTTAGCCTAAGGATGCTGCGGTTCGTAGTAGTTTAAGGACGTTTCGGTCTGTAGCTAGTTTCAGGACATTGCATTCCACAGACATTACGGTCCCTTGTTAGTTTATGGACGTTTCGGTCCGTTGTTAGTTTAAGGACATTACGGTCCGATGTTTTCCTTGTTTGGGATGGGGTATCGTTGGATACTATTTCCGGAGTCTTGACTCAAGAAGATAGCGAGCGAGCATAGGCGTCGTCATCTATCATTAACCTGGTTCGTGACTTGTCTGGCGCAGTACTTCTTAAAGAATCAGCCATTTATTGCACGGAAGGGTCTTTCGCCATATCCATGAGCAAGTAAGCCCCACCTTGGTAGACTTTGTCTATAATGTACGGGCCATCATAGTTTGGCTCGAATTTCCCCCGTTTGGCACGATTGGGGATCATAGGTCTCTTGACCACTAGCACGAGTTCGCCTTGGCGGAATATTCTTGGCCTAGTCAATCTTTCGTATGAGCGCGTTATCTTTGCTTTATAAGGTTCTAGGTTTTGCTGCGCTATGAGACGAGTTTCATCGAGGTTGTCAAGCTCCTCAAGCCGAAGCTGAGCATTCTCTACATCTGTTGGTTCATAATGAACTGCCACTCGTAGAGATGGTGGCTCTATCTCCAAGGGGAGTACTGCTTCCATGCCGAATACTAATGTATACGGCGTTGTGTTTGTGGCCGTTTTGAACGTGGTCCGATACGTCCAGAGAGCTTCATGCAGTCTCTCGTGCCAGTCCTTTTTATTTTTGGACACTGTCTTCTTTATGATCTTCGTCAAGGTTTTGTTGAAAGCCTCAGCTAGACCGTTAGCTCGGGGATTATAGACCGAAGAGTATCACCAGTCTATATTATGTTGCTGTGCGAAGCGACTAATTTTTTGACTTCTATAGGCCGACCCGTTATCGGACATAATCCGTCGTGGAGTGCCGAACCGATAGATGACGTGTGTCTTGAAGAAGTGGAGAATGTTCTCCGTCTTCACTTCTCTTAGCGGTACTGCTTCTGCCCACTTAGAGAAGTAATCATTTGTCGCCAATATGAATTGATGTCCTCTGGATGACGCTTGTTCGATGGGCCCAATTATATCGGTTCCCCACATTTCGAACGGCCAGCTAGCCACCGTTGGGTGTACCGGATTCGGATGCTGGTGGATGAAGTCTCCATGAATTTGGCATGAGTGGCACTGCTTCGTGTATTCGAAGCAGTCCTGAATCATCGTGGGCCAATAGTAGTCCATCCTTTTGATCTTCAGCTTCATCTTTGGCCCGGCTTGATGAGAACCGCAGAGTCCGTCGTGAGTTTCTTGGACGACTCTCCTTGCTTCTTCCGGCCCTAGGCATCTCAGCCATAGGGAGTCGAATGATCTCTTATATAGAGTATCATTAACGAAGGCGAAAGACAGAGCTCATTTCATGAGCTGATGTCTTGAGGATGCATCTTCAGGTGTTCGACGGGATTTTAAGTAGTCTATAAAGACTTCTATCCAATACTTAGCCTTTTCTTGATCCTCCATTTGTAGGGTTGTTTGCTTGGTCGCTTCCTTCTCTTCAGACGATTCCGGAGGCATTTCCGCTGGAACCAGAACTCGACGGCTTTACACAACGATTCTTACATCATCGAGGTTTTCGTCAGCAAGTTCTTTAGCGAATTTTGCTAGTGAGTCTGCTTTGCTATTTTCTGTACGTGGTATGATTTCTAGGGCGTATGAAGGGATTTGAGTCAGCAATTGTTGCACTCTCTCGCCGTACTTTACTAACTCTGGTTTGCACGTTTGATAGTCATCGTTTACTTGACTAATGACCACCTGGAAGTCTCCGTATATGAGGAGGTTTTCGATTCCCATGTCGACAGCGATCTCAAGACCTGCTATCAAAGCCTCATATTCCGCTTCATTATTTTTCCTCGGCTCTATTAAGGAAAAGGCAAAGCGCATTATCCTTCCTTGTGGTGTTACGAAGATAAGGACTACTCCTGATTTGATTATAGGGGTGTTGTGTTGTCTCTTCTTCATGGAAGATGCCCCATCAAGTAGAGTTCCCATCGGGTATCACTCCCTCCTTTCTCCCTGCTGATCGTGTCAAATGCGTGCTCGTCTGGCAATTCGCAATTTAAGGGTGAATCGGCAGGTATCGGATGCTCAGCGAAGAAGCCGGCGATGGCTTGGCCTTTCACTGCTTTGAGGGGTCAATAGATTATCGAGAACTCCATCAATAGGAAGGCCCATTTAGCGTGTCGTCCTGTTAATATGATTCTTGACATCAAATATTTGAGAGGATCCACTTTTGATATTAGATGAACCTCATGTGCTAACGCATAATGCCGAAGCTTCATTATCGCGAAGATTAACGCCAGGAAGTTTTTTTCGATAGGGGAGTAGTTGTTTTCTACCCTCAGGAGAACTTGACTCAAATAGTAGAGGGCTCTCTCTTTCCCTTGACCATTCTCCTATGCCCATAGCGCGCCTAAAGAACCTTCAAGGGCTGTTGTATACAGGATGAGGGGTTTTCCCTTAACCGGAGCGGTCAGTACCGGCGGATTCTGCAGGTACTGCTTGATTTGTCCAGTGCGCTTTGGCATTTGCAATCCCAAACGAATGGGGTTCCCTTCTTCATCAGGTGACTGTAGGGACGACATTTGCCGGAGATGTTGGCTATGAACCGTCGGATATACGCGAGCTTTCTTTGGAGAGACCGCAATTGTTTTAAAGTTCTTGGAGTGGGAATTTCCATAATCACCTTGATCTTCGATGGATCTATTTCGATGCCCCGATGTCTTATGATGAACCCTAGGAACTTTCCTGAGGAAACTCCAAATGCGCATTTCAGAGGGTTCATCTTCAGGTTGTACTTCCGAAGACGCTGGAATACTATTTTCAAATGCTCCCAGTGTTCCTCATATGATTTTCTTTTCACCATGAGGTCATCAATATAGCATTCGAAGATTTCATGTATGATGTCATCGAAAATCTTCATCATGTCCCTCTGATAGGTAGCGCCGGCGTTCTTCAGACCGAAAGGCATCACTTTGTAGCAGAATATGCCCAGAGGAGTCCGGAAAGCGGTATGCTTCTGGTCTTCGGGATGCATCTTTATTTAATTTGTAGGGTTCCTAGGCACTCTCAAGGGGTCTCACAAGGCATCAACCATGCCCGTTTCAAAAATTACGGTGCCGAGAAACCCTAGACTACGGATCGTTAGCTAGATGTCTAGGGGAAAGATGCAACTAGTAAACTACTTTACTAAGAGAACGGAAATACAACCTTTGTAGATCCGGTTCTCCACCTCCATAGCTCCGCAATGAAGTATCCTCATTGTCCAAATGGAAACCCGGACTCTAGCGTCGGCTTCATCGGAGAAATGGGCGGGCAAAGTCGTCGGCTTCGTGCCGAAGATGATCTACGTCGAGGCATCGCAAAATCAAGCTCCCACTTCACCAAGTCATGAACTTGTGAAGAGAACACACTTTACTACTTGGCAAGAGGTAGAGGATGAAGAAATAGGAAGTGGGTAGACTTTAAAATTGGATTTCTCACTCATTTCATCAATCCACCATTGATGAAGTCAAGTTTCTTCATGTGTAGAAGAAGAAGAAGAAGAAGGAATATTATTATGATAAGTTCATTTCAATAATTGAAAAAGAATTATTCTTATCATAACTTGAACCATGGTTAGATGTAGAGAGTTAACTCAAGTTAGATGAATGGTTAGGGTTTGAAGAAGAAGACAAAAAGGTTACATGAGTCAAAGTTGCATGAAGCTTCAAGAAGCTTCATGTAAGAATGCAACCTTTTCATTTTCTTTTCACTTTTTCTTTTAATCCAAATTAAAAGATAAATGAATGAATAAATAAGTAATGGATAAACAAATAAAAACCCTAACCATTTATTTAACCAAGGATTAATTCTTTACACAAAACCCTAGCAATCTTATATCATCAAACATGATACAATCAAGTGCACAAAAAATATATCACATATACAATGTGCACAGCCGAGTGAGAAAATCCATTTAAAGTGAACCGATATTAGTTAATGCAAACTAATATATCAAATATATAATTATGCATTAAATCATTAAATCAACACTTGATTTAATGATCTGGACATATCGCATATAACCGACTAATATATAAACAGTAACAACTTATCGAATCAACACTTGATCCGATATCCCGGCTATATCGCATATAACCGATCAATGTCACAAATCATGAGAATCGAATACAGTATCACATACTGGTATCATTCTCGGTCCCGCACATATCTCATATGCGCTCCTATTTCGTTTCGCTTGAGCCAGGAAACCTCTGTGTAGGACTCTAAAGACTCGTCAATACGCCGGCAGCAGGTGATGATCATATCAAACACCCACAAGCCACAAGCGGTCTGCTAAACGTAATGGGCACCCGGGTATTGAGCGATCAGAAGATCGACGAGCAAGCCCGCTCACACTCCAGTGAATCCAACCAGTAACACTACCGTACAGTCCGGTCTGATCGTCTGATATGTCGCATATCTTGCCTAGGGGTGGTAAACGTCAGACCCCAATAGCTCGATAAGTCTTGTCGATATGAGGTCTATAATAATTCGAGAAACTACTGGTAACACTTACCAGTAAATCTCAGCAACCCTGGCCAGGGATTTCCTGTTATAGCCAATCGAACACAGCGCAACATCAACTCCCTATACCGGGAGAGACGAATCCCCTCCTATCGCTCATTGCCTCCATGTGACTCGGGACTGTACCCAAAAACCACCGTTTTGCACGCCCTCTTGGACGTGGTAAGGTGGAAATCAAAGCACAGTGGGAACCACACAAGACTCTATGACGATCTCGGGTCAACAGACTACTCTGTACCAGTGTCACCAGAGAACTGCCATCTGACGTAAGGTATAATACCATCTGGGAGTTCTCGGCGAGTCCGTCCAGTGTACCCAGTCTCTACTGAGCACCCGTATATCATCTCTGATGTCAAACACCGATGGATATGGGATCATCCATCGCCCATCTGTATGGGTCGAGAAGGTACACGCTAGTCTACTCTAGTATATCGATGCCCCGTCTCGATACACCCACGACTAGGGACTTTGAAGGATGTACTTATGGACTACCATGTCCCCACTAGTATGATCCGCATCATAGTCCAGGTAGTCAAGTACACATCCTAAGGGCTTTACCAACATGTAACAGAGAGACAATCAGTGTACACGTTAAGGTAAAGATCAACCAGATAGCATACTATCATGTCGAGCAAGAAAGTCCTCCCTATATATGTCCCAGCATCCACTACAATATACATCCAATGTACAGTAATGGCCTCTAGGGCATACATATAACTAACATAATTGTACCCTGATGATCCGTCCATGAAGGAGAAGACTTTGTGAGTGGACGTGTTATCTATCATCAACTCGGTAACCGGTACAGGAAAATCATCCTTCGGGCAGGCTTTGTTGAGGTCCCGAAAGTCCACGCAGATGCACACCATCCTATTTTTCTTCATCTCTGGGATAATATTGGCGATCCAGTCGCGGTATTGAACTTCTTGGATGAAGACGGAGTCGATTAGCTTCTTAACTTTGGTGTGGATGCTCATTTCCAGTTCGAGCTGCATCCTTCTTGGTGCTTGTTTGACTGGCTTGACGTCCGGAGATATCGCCAATTTATGCACAGCTATTTCTGGGTCTAGACCCGGCATCTTGGAATAGTTCAATGCGAAGCAATCTTTATACTGCATGAGCACGTCTTTTAGCATAGCCACCTGATTTTTAGACAGCAGGTCACTGACGAACGTAGGCCGCAGGTCGTTTGCAGTCTCCAAGTCGATTTCCTTAGGTTGTCCGCAGTAGTATGTATTCCATCTTCCAATTCTTTTGGCGCTGGTGGAAATTCTGAGATCATTTCCTCTTCATCCTCGTTTTCGAAGCACCAAGAGAGGTCATCCATATTCTCTCGCTCTCCTTCTGACAGCGTTATCACGTGACAGGTACGAGATCGTTTCCAAGATCGATGTTGATCTGGTTCTACTCTCGCCATATACGTTGCCTTTGGCACATGCTTTTGTGGTGGGGCTACCCTCCAACTGTCAGATAGAGCGAACCTACCGAGTTGATATTGGTCTTCGACCCGGTTTTTGAAGGTGAAGCAGTCTTCTAGAGGATGTCTTATCGCTCGGTGATAGGAGCAATAATCTGGGTGATGAACCTCGTTTTCTTGATCGGGTTGCCGAGACTCCAGGAGTGTCATCATTTGATGTTTCATGACGAGGTCGAAGATTCTCCTTGTCTTGTCTCGAGGGAAAGAATATGCTCGATCCATCATTTTCATAAGCAACGGGTTTCAGCTGACCTTTTCTCGATCGCGTGGCCTTTTGGATCCGTTTTGCCTCTGTCGAACGTTTTTTCCGTTCTTTAACTTGTTTTTGCCTCCGCGTCGGGCCTTTTTCTTATCTTGGGAATGCATGGTGGGATGACGGTGGAGGGCATTGTCATCCTCCGTAGCCTTTTGAAGGAGGCGTTGTGTCTTAGCTTTCTCGTAAATGGCCATTTCGCGTTTGTGGTCGCTCCGAACCTTTTGACTCGCCTCCCTTTTTAGCTTGTCCATCGGTTCTTCAAACGACGGACTCAGCATTTTTATGACAGGACCGTGTTCTGATTCAGCGTTAGCGTCTTTTGAAAGAGCATCCTCTTCTTCATCAAGGTACTTTATGATGTGGCAGCCATTGAACTGCTCCCGTTTCTTGGACTGGACATATCCAAGCCCGATCGTTTCCATTTTTCCGTTGGGCAATTTTCGCTGAGTTCCGGGGACGTTCCAGATCCTGTTATAGAATTGGGTCTGTCGCACGGTTTGTTTAACGGGTACTCCTTGGTATCTCAACAACCTTTTCAATCCCTCTGCGTAGTATCTGGGAAGACGGATTGGTTGGAGCCTGTCGACCGCAAAATCGGCACCATGCCAGACTTCTCTTTCGACTTTAGTCTCCGTGGATCGGTAGAATAGGATCACCTTTTCACCTCTTCGCCTTGGGGGGACGTAGAATGCCTGCAGCTCTCGCACACTATATGTCTCAAGCGCATCAAGCTCTCTGTAGTGCTGCCGTGGAACTATGGCGATTTGCAAACTCCGATCATCTACAGTGAATTCCTGTATTGATGGACGGACCGAGAACACTGCGTTGACTTTGTCTTCATAGTCACTGCCAAAGACCAGAATAGGGGTAGATGGTCCCAGCCTGTTGTATTGGGGCAGCCCTGAATAGACTATCTCTTCTTCCTCCTTGGTATCGATCCCGAAGACCGGAATAGTGGTGATAGATTTTTGTTTATTCTCTGGTTTATGGCATCTTTCCATGTCTTCAAAGTTTGGCAGGAAATACTTTGCGTCTTCATACTTCTGGACTTCATTTACGAAAAATGGGTTCAGTTCCCCCGTCACGGTATACTCGAGACCATCTTTGAAGTACTTCATACTCTGATGTTGTGTAGAAGGGATGATGTTATATTCGTGTAACAAAGGCCTGCTGCGCAAAGTGTTGTAGCAGGTCTTGGCGTCAATGACATGAAACTTGATGTCAGTGACGAGCAGCCCAAAGCGTAACGTCAGTATTACAGACCCGAGCGTCCGTGATGACTGGGAATCGAACCCGGAGATAATGATTTTATCCCGAGCGAGGTGCTGAACGCTCATGCAGATTTCTTTTAGTACCCTTACATTTAGGAGGTTGACAGAGGACCCGTTGTCAACTAATATCTTCCCTATCTTGATGTCATAGCAATACCTGGTGACATAAAGGGGACGGTTGTGCTCGCACGTTCCGAATAGGTGATCTTCATCACCGAAAGTGATGTCAGCTGTGTGCACTTCTTCCAGCTCGTCCTTCATCTTTTCTTCGGCAAGGAAAGCTTGAAACTGCTCGGGCTTTTGTAATTCCTTGATCAAAGAATCTCGTGCTTCTTTAGATAGCAGAAGGGCATCCAAAATGCTTAGCTGCGAGGGTATCTTCCTCAGGTGTGCCAGAACATTGTAATCCACCATGTTTTTCTTGGGCGGGTCTTGGCTGTCAGCTCTTCGACGACTCGATCATTGAGGGCGATATCCTTAGGGACTTTTTTCTTCCCTTTATCTTTTTTGTTCCTCCCCTTGTTTGTAGGTTCGAGATTATTTTCATGCAACGTACGACTACGCAGCTGAATGTTTTCACAGTTCTTTATCTCCTCCTCTTTTCCTGAGGTGGAATCCTTGAAGGGAGGGCCGAGGGCTATTTTTTCATCAGAATCGCTTCCGAAGGTGAGAACTTGCGATCCCCCAGAATCAACCATGTGACAGTTGCCGGCAGTTCTTTTGTGCTCATATGTCGTGCTTCTCTGCTCCCGACGAGCCTTGCGCTTCGATCGCTTGAAGTGTTGTCGGTGGGCAACATATCCCTGCCACCAGTTTTTAAAGGCATTGCACTCTTCGGTAGGGTGTGTGACCTTCCGATGGTACAAGCAGTAGTTAGGATGTACATCCGTTTCGTCAAGGCGTATACCGCTAGGAGTATTTTCTTTGGGAGATGGCAGCTTCATTCCCATTGACAGGGCTTTAGCGAACCGTTTCCTTGTCTTAAGCCTGTTTTTGTCTACTGCAGGCATGCCTCTATCTGGTTGAAGTGCTTTGCGACTCATCCCTACCATGACTTCTTGATGTCGACGCCTGGCCCTTTCGAATATGGCCATTTCGCGCTCTTGAACAGCTTTTCTCTACTGATGGGCTTCGTTCAGCAGCATGTCAATCATCTCGTTTGACGGTTCCAAGGGTTTTGGCACCGATCCTGCCCCCAGCTCCTCTTTGTTATCATTTAACACTGAGTGAGCTTCTTCGTTATTTAGCGACGAATGAGAGATCATGTGGCAACTTTCCACATAATCTTCGGGTTCCTCTGACGAGTCGCCTCCCTCATTATTGTCGTTATCTCCACCCTCAAAGATGTGGTTGAGAAACTCTTGGAGTGTGACTAGGGTTCGCACCTTCTAGTTGTATTCCTCCAGTACATCGATGTAATTCTGCAAACCTGTACGGTTGTCTTCGGGTTGGGCTGGCTTCTTGGCCTTCTTCTTTTTCTTTGGAGACTTTGGAGGCTTGGCCTGAAGGTTTTGTCCACCGTCACCAACTTTTAGCGTTGGGCGCGGCTTCAGCATCCCATCAATAATCTCAGGCTCCAGCGGGTTCTTCCACCTAATCGCTGGATATGCTTGAAGGTCCTTCAGCATTCTTTTAGTTTTAGCTGAAAGGGCCACTTCCTACGAAGCTTCTTCTATAAATGAGCATGATTCCCCCGGTGTGTCCATATTTTTTGGAGCATGCGGTTGTGGCGGGTTTATCCTCTAGTTTTCAGACAGCGTGAATTTTCCTTGCCGGTACTGATCTTCAATCCAGTTTTTGAAGATGAAGCAATCTTCGATTGGATGGCCCAATATTCGGTGGTAGGGGAAATAGTTGGGACTGTTGACGTCACCGGGCTGTAGTGGGCGTTTCGGATCCAGCAGGGTGATGTGTCTGTTGCGCACCGCTAGTTCGAATAGTCTTCTCATTTTGTCCAGGGGAAACGAGTAAGGACGTCTCAACATTTCGTCGAGGAATCGTGGTTTGTTGCCTTGGCGAGCAACCGGTTTCGGATCACTCGGCTGTTGTTGAGCGTTAGCGATGAAAGTCACTTTCCTTTTGCCTTTTTCATTTTGAAGCTCCGTTTTTCAGGAGGGCGGTCTATGGCCCATCTGGTCCATTTGGGCCAGCTTGTCGATCAAAGCTTGGAAAGTGATCGGCTTGAAGAACATCATGAATTGGGATATAGCCGCCTGTGGATCTAGGGTCCCCACGAACATGCCCACGGCAGGAGCTTCTTCTTTGCGTTGTTCGCATGTCGACCATAGGTTCCTCCACCGAATTGCATACTGAACCCAAGTCTCTCCTGGCTTCACCCTGGCATTGATCAATGCCGTAATCGGGGTGCGTTCGCTGGCGCTTGCGAAATGCTGGGAGAATAGCAACTCCATTTCTGTGAATGTTTTGATGGAATCATTCGGAAGCTCCGAGTACCATTCAAAAGCTTTCTCCGCTAGGCTGCCGACAAACTAGTGAAGTAGCAGATTGTCATCACCTTCAGTATTGCCGCAGAGAGCACTGAACTGGGCGACGTGTTGATGGGGGTTGCTTGTCCCCTTATATACATGAAATTTAGGGATCGTATATCCCGTCAGGTACTTAACTTGATCGTACCAGCCTGGACATTGTCGCCTAGTTCTGACGACTTGGCCCGCAGTTTCGCTTGCCAGATGAGCCCGTATTTGTTAAGCTATATAGTCATCAAGCGCAGCTTTCGAGATCATCTCCTCCCTGGCTGCTGATAAAGTCGGAAGAGGATTTGATGTCTCCCCTCTGTCGTTTTCATTGATTACTGAGGGATCTTCGGCTGGAAGGTCCAGCTAGATCATCATTCCTACCATATCTTGGAACAGAAGCGCCATTTGTTTTATATTAGCCGCTTGTTCTGCGGCCCCTTTATCTTTTTTCTCGAGCGTCCTTCGTAAGAACTCGGCGTCGGTTTCCTACTCCTGGCGTTGCTCCGACGACGATCCTGGGCTTTCCTTCTGCCAAGTGAGTGCGGCCATCTTTGTCAGCATCTCCTCGAGTTTCTGTTGTTGCTCTTGAGCCTTTCTTACGGACTAAGTATGTGGTCGATGGCCCCCAGAAGCACGACTTTCCTCTTTTCCAGAAGCCATATAGACAGTGTGCACCACCATACCCCCAGACTTGGGGCGTTTAGGTTCAGTGTCCTTGAGGTTTGTCGCAGACACGGGGATCTTCTCCGGACTTCTCCTTTTATGAACAGTCAAAGTTGAGGGGGCTGTTGTGTTAGTGTATATGCCCTAGAGGCCATTACTGTATCATTCTAGTTTGTATATTACTTAATGGAAGCTTGGGATATTCACAGTTGTATAGACAATCTTGCTCAAAATGGTAGTATGCTACTTGGTTTGTTTCTACTTTAATATATGCATGTGTTTCTTTTAGCATATCGCTTATACATATTAGTGGAGCCCTTAGGATCTTTGCTTGATTACCAGCGTTGTGATGGCAGTCACACTTGTGGAGGCAGGGTAATCTACAAGCACATACTTATACAGGTCCCTAGTCGTAGGATTATCAAGACGGGGCATCGATACTCCGGAGTAGACTAGCGTATGCGCTTCTCATCCCAGCAGGGGAGATGGTCTGTCCCACAGCCATCAGTACGTCGTACTGGAGATAGTATGCGGGTGCTCGTTAGGTTACGAGTACACTGGACAGGACTCGTCGGGAACTGTTGGTTGGTACTATACCTAACGTCAGATAACAGTTCCCAGGTGACAGGAGTACAACTTAGTCCGTCGACTTGACACGGCTACTTCACCTCGAGTGTGTTCCCACTGTACTTTGATTACTACCCTACCACGGCTCAAAGGAGTCGTGCAAACATGTAGTAGTTGGGTGCAGTCCTAAAGCACTTGGAGGCAGTAGCGGTTAGATAGGATTTGTCTCTCCCAGTATTGGGGGTTGATATCACGCTGTGTCTAGGAGAGCCATTACACAAAGTCCCTGGCCAGGGCAAGCGAGAATTACTGGTAGGGTTTCCAGTAGTTTCTCAGGGTGTTCTGGGCTACACTCCGGCATGACTTGTACCGCTATTAGGGGTCTGACGTTTACCTCCCCCTAGGCCCGACATGCGATACTCATAGACGAACAGACCGGACTGTACGGAGATTGTCACATTCAGGCTCAGTAGGAGTTCGGATAGGTTTACCTCATCGGCCTTCTTATCGACATCTACCTGGGGACCGTTATGTACAGCTAGTGCCGCTTGCGGTCTGTGGTTAAACCCACTGCCAGCGTAGTGTCGAGTCTTTAGAGTCCCACACAGAGAGTTTCCCTGCATTGGGCGAAAGGTGTAGAGGCCGTATGGTTTTACGGCAGGTCTACGATCACTTACGTGCACTTGTGCGCGTACGCTGTTCGGGCAGACAATGCTAGTGGGCTTTGGATTAAGCCGGATCCTAGTATTATATGGATGGATTAGTTTTGTCTTCTGTGCATTCGCATTCTACGGAATGTGGATGCGGGTGTGTATGCACGGTTGTGAGGAGCGAAGAAGAAGGAGGTGCCTCATTAGGGTTTTGACCGTTGGTTCGGTCAAAACCATTATGAGGTGGGGAAAATATTTACTAATCTTTTTAATGATAATTGTGTTATGGCTAATTGCTTTGACCATTTGACCATGCTTGACCATTTGACCTAGTTGACCATTGTTGACTTGGACTTTTCTTGATAGCACTAGATCCTTCTTTTGCTTTTGGCTTTGGATTTGATTTGAGATGATAATGGTCAAATCAATGTAGCCATCAACTTTATCATGATAAGAGATTAGTAATTATTATGTTTATGGATCATTATCTCTTGCTCATTCTCTCTCTTCAAGTGAGAGCTCCCATGGTTCCTCCTTCTTCTTCCTCTCTTGATTTTTCTATAGCTCTCATGTGTTGAGAAAAATAGAAACAAAATAGACAAAAAAATCCATCATCATCTTCTACACCACCTAGGACTTCAAGAATAGCAAACTTGTTGCCCTAGTTACCTCGGCTTGAGGTGGAGCTCGGACTACAGACTCTCGGGTGGATCGTCTTCGACTCTAGGAGGCCGCGGAGGTGACCAAGATCCGAATTGATCCTCGGAGCTTGCATGGACGAGGAGAATAGCGGAAAGAAGACCCGAAGGACTTGTTGCATGAGGTATAATCTCCTAAGCATAGTAGATAGAATCTCTTGTTGTTTGTTAGCAATGGTTTGGCAAAGATCCTCAAGTTTTAGTCCATATTACCTTGTGTTAAAAAAATTGATTTTTACCTATTCCGCCCCCGCCGTAAGCAACGGGGTGGGTAACGTGGACTTACAGTGGTATTAGAGCCTCGCAAAACCATTACTAACTTGTTAGCAAAGTGTTAGAAATTCGATCGCTGAATAAAATCGCAAAACACATTAAAATATGCACTTTTCCATCGTTTTTAAAAACTGGTCCAAAAATTTTTCCAGGGACCTTAAAAATACGTGCAGGCTTTTTAGAGAAAACTGTAGAAATTTAGGCGCCTGAGTCGCTCAGAAGACAGCGGATCCGCGGCTGAGTCAACTCGGCTGCGCACCAAATTTCTTCTGGGGTTCTCTGTGTTGGTTTTGTGATTTTTAAGATAGTTTGTTTCTGCCCAAATTTTACTGAGTACTGTGTCGTGCTTGGGGTAGTTTCAAATCAAGTTATCGATCGAAACTCTATGTACTTTTGCTAATCGGATCTTCTGTGATGTGATATATGTATTGAACGTCTACTAATCGCTATACGTCGATTAGTGGGGGTTATACATATCTGTGATCTGTGATGTTGGTTTGTGTATATGAACTTGTTGGATTGTCGTGATGAATAGCCGGGGGTATGAGATGAGAGTTTTCATTTTTCATTCAATGTAAAATTTGTAATTTGATGTAATATTATTTTATGGCCGCACATCCAGGTTGAAGTTATAGCCGCCATTGTATATTATTTCTTTTACTGTTTTTGCTCCTAGGATAGACCCAAGGAGGGGTGCACAAACTACCGGGTACTTTGAAGTGCCAAGTGGCCTACTCACGTTGTTGAGGAAGGTTGCTTCACTTCGGGTACTTGGCGGGTAGTTTGCCTCACCCGTAGGGGTCTAGGGTGGGGTTTGGCTATTCATCGCGACCGTGTAATCCGTCTTTCGTTGCAAGCTCGAACGAAACGCGGATTCCTAGCATATCCAATGTGTTCATCTGTGATCTGGAATGGCTATCATTGCATCTGACGAATGTATATATCTATATATGATATCTAGTAGGCGTTGCTTATGTTTTGCATCTGCGCTAGTCCAGCCCCCGCTCTGTCGTTAGTTAAGTAACCTAACGGGTGATGATGGGGCCTAGTGGCGAATGCGGATGGCATAAGCGGACGTCATATTTTCGTTGTTTTCTACAATCGTAGGATTAATTAATGGGATGCATTAAATTAATGTAAAGAAAAAAAACTAAAGTTAAATCGTTGGAACAATTTCGAAACCACTCGGTTTTTTCAAAAAACAGAAAACTTTTAAAAACGCGGAGCTTAAACCACTCCTTTTAAAAGCTATCAAGGTTCCTTCGATCATATCAAGTTCACTACGTTCACGGTTTCGCTAAAACCATTCGTAGCCCTCCGTCATTCATATGAATATTCAATAGTATTCAAGCTATGTTTGTTGACCTTCGTCAAGGCATAGTGATTGGTAGCTGTTGGGTATTCATATGTAGCATAGATAGATGCGTTGGTTTGGGACAGTCGTATTACCTTGTTGACCTTCGTCAAGGGTATATACGGGTGGGTTCAAATTAACCTGGACAATGATGGGTAGAACCTGACATGTGACTTATGATTTGTTGACTTTCGTCAAGGTCATAAGAGCATGGGGCAAAAATCCACATCAGGAGTTTCTAAAGAAACTGAAACTTGCTAGTGTTGCATACCATTTGGAGTTTGATAATGTTGGTAAGATTCCTTCAACATTATCTCACAATGATATTTGGATCCCGATCCTACTGTGAGTATCCGTTACTCCTCAGGAAACTTTTCACTTAATGGTCAATGCTATAAACCAAGTAGGTGTCTAGAAAGGTGTTAGCGGGGCTACGCCCACAGGGAAAAAAGATTATTTAATTAAGGAACTTCGCGAAAGCGTCGTAAAACCTCCCTCGAAGTACCGACACCAGCCTGGCTGAACGGTTAAGCAAGTATTGTACGGTGAGATCAATCCCGACTAATTCTTTTTTTTTTGGTTTGAGGAAGGATTCGAGAAACAGTGGGAGCCATCCTGTTTAGATAAATTAAAAACCAATCTAAACTTGTAAGTGCATCATGCTAAGTGTTTTCTTCTCTCTCTCTTAATTGCAGCGACCCAGTGACCAGACATAGGTTACATCTAGATAATAAAATGACTGAATCTGACTGTTATGACTGGCAAAGGCCTGTCCAGATGTCCATTACCCATGGCAAGCTGGGACACCTCCTAACTAATCAAACCCCTGCCATCTCAGAACCAGTTTCCCCTGTCACAGATATTGATATCTGTAAGATATCGAAAAAAGACTGCGCGAATGTCAAGTGCCTCGTGTTGGCCTCAATTGATAGTGCATACCAGAGGCAGCACGAGAAGATGGACTTAGCTTCTGTCTTCCTCCATAACAAAATTTATATGGAGAGCAATGTCGTATCGTAAGATATGAGACCTCGAACGAATTGCTTCAAGTGAGGTTGGCTTTCGGGTCATCTGTAGAGGACAACCTCCTTACAGAGACTAGCTATTTTGATGATCTCACGGACCTGAAGACCACGTTGAAGAACGGGTCAAATACTGACTTGATTCTACAGTCTCTGCCCTCTAATTATACCCTGAAGGAAACTAGGGAAGAAGAAGGAAAGGGAAGGGCAAAAGATTCGGGACTGGATGTAGTAAAGGAGGGACGTTCCTATTGTTACGGGAATGAACATTGGCAGAAGGATTGCAGGGCTAGCAAAGCCAGTAGCCAGGATTCGAAGCATGTTGTGGCTTCGGCTTCGGCTTCGGGTGTGTTTGTAGTAGAAAACTGTATGTCAATTAACCCTACTTCCTGGGTACCGAATACCGGATCAGGATCTCACATCTGTAATTCATTACAGGCTTTGAGAAACCATAGAGTTATCAGGATAGGTGATATGACTCTCATGGTTGCCAATGGAATGAGCGTGGACGCTGAATCCGTAAGGGAATATCACCTTGGATTGGCAACTAGGCAGATATTGATTTTGCGTAACTGTTTGTATATACCTAGTATGGCTTGTAATATCATATCTGTATCCTTACTTTCTAAGGAAGGATATGATTTTACTTTTGTAAGCGATGTGGTCCACATCCACCTAAATCAAGTTCTGATTGGGTCAGGTACATTAGAAAAAGGGATATACATATTGAATCAAGCTCAGGTTTTCAGTATCCAGAACACACTTAAAAGAAAGTCTCCGGAAACAAATCAGGCTTTCTTATGGCATTGTAGACTGGGTCACATTAATGAAACACGGTTAACAAAGATACATAAAGAGGGATACTTGAATCCGTTCGAGTATCAGTCTTATACTACTTGTGAATCTTGTCTCATGGGAAAGATGACAAAGACTCCGTTCACTGGACACGGAGTAAGAGCGAGCGAGCTCTTGGGACTCATACACAGTGACGTGTGTGGTCCAATGTCTACACATGCGCGAAGTGGTTATTCATACTTCATTACTTTTACGGATGATTTCTCTAGGTATGTACATGTCTTCCTGATGAAGCATAAATCCGAGGCCCTTGAGAAATTTCGGTAATACAAGAATGAAGTTGAAAAACAAACAGGAAAAAGTATCAAGACACTGAGATCTGATCGAGGTGGTGAATACTTGAGTGCCGAGTTTCTGGGCTACTTAAAAGAGAATGGAATTCTCTCTCAGCTTACTCCTCCATACACACCACAACACAACGGTGTATCGGAAAGGCGGAATCGAACTCTATTGGATATGGTTCGTTCCATGATGAGTAAGGCTGAGTTACCGCGATATTTCTAGGGTTATGCACTAGAAACAGCTGCATATCTTTTGAACAAGGTTCCAACCAAGACTGTGCCCACCACTCCATATCAGATGTGGAGTGGGAAGAAACCCTGTCTTAAGTATCTTAAGACATGGGGATGTCCAGCTTTTGTAAAGAAGCAGCATGCGGACAAGCTCGAGGCACGCTCAGTACTGTGTAAGTTTGTGGGATACCCCAAGAACTCCAGGGGGTATCTTTTCTATTCCGCAGTGAAACAAAAGGTTTTTGTTTCACAGCATGCCCATTTCTTGGAAACTGAATTTTTAGAAAATCAGATACGTGGGAGCGCGATAGAACTGGAAGAAATTCCAGAACCACAAGCTATTACTGAAAGCTTGGTAGAACCAGAAGTTTCAGGAGAACCGGACATCTTAGCGCCACTCCGCAGGAGTAATAGGCAGTCTCATCCGCCCGAGAGATACTACGGTTTTCTCATAGACGGGGATCGAGAGGATTGCGTCATTGAATATAATGAGCCTACTAGCTTCCAGCAAGCCATTAAGAGCGGTGACTCAGTAAAATGGCTGGATGCAATGTGGACCGAGATGTTGTCTATGTACACCAACAAAGTTTGGACTTTGGACATTGCTCCAGAAGGGGTAAAACCCGTAGGCTGCAAATGGATCTTCAGAAAGAAGATTGGTGTAGATGGGCAGGTTGAAACCTATAAAGCTAGACTTGTTGCAAAGGGTTTTCGCCAAAGACCTGGTTTAGACTATGACGAAACTTTTTCTCTAGTGGCTATGCTCAAATCCATTCGGATCCTTCTTGCCATTGCTGCCTTCCACGATTATGAGATCTGGCAGATGGACGTAAAGACGGCTTTTCTAAATGGAAATTTGGAAGAGTGCGTCTATATGGATCAGCCGGAGGGTTTCATTCAGAGTGGGAGCATCGGTAAAGTGTGCAAGTTGCTTAAGTCCATTTATGTACTGAAGCAGGCATCGCGGAGCTGGAACATCTTCTTTGATGATACTATCAAATAATTCGACTTTATCAAAAATCCGGATGAACCATGCATTTACAGTAAGATTGTAGGGAGAACTGTTGTATTCCTCGTCTTTTACGTGGATGACATTCTCCTAATAGGAAATGACATTCCTATGCTACAGTCAGTCAAAGGATTCTTGTCACAGAGGTTCTCCATGAAGGACCTGGGCGATGCCAACTACATTCTGGGGATCCAGATCTATCGTGATAGATCTAAGAGGATGTTGGGACTTTCGCAGTCCAGGTACATCGACACCATACTGAAACGATTCAGTATGGAAGATTCAAAGCGCAGTAATCTGCCATCTTGTCACGGAATCACCCTCTCCAAAGATATGTCTCCCAAGGCTGATTTGGAAAGGGCTCGCATGTCATCTATACCCTACGCATCTGCGGTAGGCTCTATAATGTATGCGATGTTATATACCAGACCAGATGTAGCATACGCATTAAGCGTTGTAAGCCGGTATCAGTCGGACCCGGGGGAGAAACACTGGATAGCAGTAAAGAACATTCTCAAGTACCGGAGAAGGACTAAGGAGATGTTCTTGGTGTATGGCGGAAAAGACCTCCAGATCCAGGCCTTTGCTGACTCCAGCTTCTAGAGTGACAAGGATGACTCTAAGTCCATGTCGGGTTATGTCTTTACCCTCAATGGAGGGGCGGTTTGCTGGAAGAGCTCCAAGCAGGAAACCGTTGCTGACTCAACTATGGAAGCGGAGTACATAGCTGCTTGCGATGCCGCAAAAGAAGTTGTCTGGATGAAGAAGTTCCTCACGGAGCTTCAGGTGGTTCCTACCATTGTTGATCCAATACCGCTGTATTGTGACAACAACGGCGCTATAGCTTTAGCGAAGAAACCCAGGTCCCATCAGAAGTCCAGACATATTTTGAGGCGGTACCACCTGATCAGGGAGATCGTAGATCGCCGGGAGATCGAGGTGAAGAGAGTAGATTCGGAGAATAACACTGCAGATCCATTCACGAAGGCCATACCCCAGACTCAGTTCGAGCGGCAGATCGAGAGGATAGGTCTTCGATACGCCAGTACATGGCCCTAGTGCAAGTGGGAGATTGTTAGTGTATATGCCCTAGATGCCATTACTGTATCATACTAGTTTGTATATTACTTAATGGAAGCTTGGGATATTCACAGTTGTATAGACAATCTTGCTCAAAATGGTAGTATGCTACTTGGTTTGTTTCTACTTTAATATGTGCATGTGTTTCTTTTAGCATATCGCTTATACATATTAGTGGAGCCCTTAGGATCTTTGCTTGATTACCAGCGTTGTGATGGCAGTCACACTTGTGGGGGCTGGGTAATCTACAAGCACATCCATATACAGGTCCCTAGTCATAGGATTATCGAGACGGGGCATCGATACTCCGGAGTAAACTAGCGTATGCGCTTCTCATACCAGCAGGGGAGATGGTCTGTCCCACAGCCATCAGTACGTCGTACTGGAGATAGTATGCCGGTGCTCGTTAGGTTACGCGTACACTGGATATGACTCGTCGGGAACTGTTGGTTGGTACTATACCTATCGTCAGATAATAGTTCCCAGGTGACAGGAGTACAACTTAGTCCGTCGACTTGATACGTCTATTTCGCCTCGAGTGTGTTCCCACTGTACTTTGATTACTACCCTACCACGACTCAAAGGAGTCGTGCAAACAGGTAGTAGTTGGGTGCAGTCCCGAAGCACTTGGAGGCAGTGGTGGTTAGATAGGATTCGTCTCTCCCGGTATTGGTGGTTGATATCGCGCTGTGTCTAGGAGAGCCATTACACAAAGTCCCTGGCCAGGGCAACCGAGAATTACCGGTAGTGTTTCCAGTAGTTTCTCTGGGTGTTCTGGGCTACACTCCGGCATGACTTGCACCGCTATTAGGGGTCTGACGTTTACCGCCCCCTAGGCCCGACATGCGATACTCATAGACGAACAGACCGGACTGTACGGAGATTGTCACATTCAGGCTCAGTAGGAGTTCGGATAGGTTTACCTCATCGGCCTTCTTATCGACATCTACCTGGGGACCGTTACGTACAGCTAGTGCCGTTTGCGGTCTGTGGTTAAACCCACTGCCAGCGTAGTGTCGAGTCTTTAGAGTCCCATACAGAGAGTTTCCCTGCACTGGGCGAAAGGTGTAGAGGCCGTATGGTTTTACGGCAGGGCTACGATCACTTACGCGCACTTGTGCGCGTATGCTGTTCGGGCAGAAAATTCTAGTGGGCTTTGGTTTAAGCCAGATCCTAGTATTGTATGGATGGATTAGTTTTGTCTTCTGTGCATTCGCATTCTACGGAATGCGGATGCGGGTGTGTATGTACGGTTGTGAGGAGCGAAGAAGAAGGAGGTGCCTCATTAGGGTTTTGACCGTTGGTTCGGTCAAAACCATTATGAGGTGAGGAAAATATTTACTAATCTTTTTAATGATAATTGTGTTATGGCTAATTGCTTTGACCATTTGAGCATGCTTGACCATTTGACCAAGTTGAACATTGTTGACTTAGACTTTTCTTGAGAGCACTAGATCCTTCTTTTGCTTTTGGCTTTGGATTTGATTTGAGATGATAATGGTCAAATCAATATAGCCATCGACTTTATCATGATAAGAGATTAGTAATTATTATGTTTATGGATCATTATCTCTTGCTCATTCTCTCTTTTCAAGTGAGAGCTCCCATGGTTCCTCCTTCTTCTTCCTCTCTTGATTTTTCTATAGCTCTCATGTGTTGAGAAAAATAGAAACAAAATAGACAAACAAATCCACCATCATCTTCTACACCACCTAGGACTTCAAGAATAGAAAACTTGTTGCCCTAGTTACCTCGGCTTGAGGTGGAGCTCGGACTACAGACTCTCGGGTGGATCGTCTTCGACTCTACGAGGCCGCGGAGGTGACCAAGATCCGGATCGATCCTCGGAGCTTGCATGGACGAGGAGGACAGCGGAAAGAAGACCCGAAGGACTTGTTGCATGAGGTATAATCTCCTAAGCATAGTAGATAGAACCTCTTGTTGTTTGTTAGCAATGGTTTTGCAAAGATCCTCAAGTTTTAGTCCATATTACCTTGTGTTAAAATTTTGATTTTTACCTATTCTGCCCCCCCCCCCCCCGTAAGCACCGGGGTGGGTAACGTGGAATTACATGTTGTAGCCGATGCTTTCCGTGGTACGACGGCGGTAAGATTCTCCTCTTTCCGGAATCGGCAAGAGTAGTCTTTGTCGATTACGGAGGCTTGGACTCTTCACCAGACCTTGTGGATTTTGGAGGACAGCCGCTTAGGGGGATGCTCTGGCTTCGCCTTAGTAACATTTTCCACTGGTGGAGGAGAAATTTTCAACACGGAAGTTGGAGTGTTCTTGCACACCCTCCTGAGCGGTTCAAAGCTGTTCCCAGTTGGAACAGAAGCATCAACTTCCACCATTGGAGCTAGTGGGGTATGTCCAGAAGGGGAACTGCCTCCAGCTTTCCTTACTCGGTGCCAGTGGCGACGTCGAGCATGTCGTGCGGCCGGGATCACCTCCGTCGTCGGGGTGGTTTCGTCATGCCCCATGATCTGATGAGAAATTGTCGTCGGTGTCAGCCTATCGAAGACAGACGTTCGCATAGAGGGAATAGTCAATCTTTCGAAAGCCGACTTTTGGTAAGGGGAAGCACTTGTAACAACCTCATCCGAAGAAGGAATTGGGATGGCCAGTCTTGCAAAGACCGACCCCTTAGCAGGAGAAGCCCCTTTGACGACTATGCCTATCGAAGCTGGAATGGCTATTTGCTTCGAGATAACACCTTCAGGTATTGGAGGCATCTTCATGGGCCAACTTAACTTTGCCCTAGTCTGTTAAAGTCCGAGACGTTGGATTTGCAAGACCCGTTGAGAGGGGCCATTGTAGTGGTAAGCCGATCAAAGACCGACTTCTTTGGAGCTTCATATGACGGCACAGGAGCGTTAAAGCTCATTGGCGGGAGCATGGTCCCGAAAAACAATCCAGTGGTGGCATGTGTAACCTGTTCCACTGGCATTGTGAAGATGGAGGCTGCTTGGGGCCCGTAAGTTACTCCTCCAGACGGGGCGGAGCGGGAGTTTTTGTTCCAGTTGGTGCAGTTAGAAGCCATTGACGCTATCTTCTCGTCTGCACAGAGCAAGACACCAAATCTTAGTACCTCGAATCCAGGGGCAACTATATTAAACCGCGATTCGTTCGCGAACACGACACACGAAGTGTGGAGTGGAAAGAGGAAAAGGTCCCACCGGGCATGCCAGAATTTGTTCACCGCCAAAAGACGCGACCGGGACGTTGGGACGTCTGGCCTGAATTTTGGGGGCGGATACTATTTGGCTTTATCCGTCCACTTGTCCGATGATGCCAAGTTGATTTATGGCACCATGTTCGGAGGTTTAGATAGATGCGGCCATTATAGCAGACTTCATCAGATTCCCCCTAATTGTGAGGGGTTTTTGATTGTGGGGACACTCTTCCTTGCAGGCGCAAGCCCCTGCAGTTAATTACGCTACCGCATCGCGGTAAACACTTTCTCCTTCTCCAGATATTCACTTCATGTCGTGTGTGTTTGTTTTATTTTTGGTTGCCCGTGGATTGTTTAAGGAGACTATTTTATGTTGTCGCCCGTAGGGCGGGGATTAGTCCAAATCCGTATTTTTTTAGATTTGAGTTTGTTTGATTTAAGGATCGTTAATCTCATTTGAGATTAAGATCAACTTAAATGTTTGTTAAGGATATGTTAGTCTAATTTTAGACTACGATCTAATTAACGAGATTTTAGGATCATTTAGATCTAAAGAAAGAGCATTTGGGCTTATGATGTTCTATAAACAATGGGATTATGATGTTCTTTAAACAAGGACTATGATGTCCTTAACCATGGATTATGATGTTCTTAAACCCTACAGACTATGTGCCAACAAGGTAGTCAATATCTATATGCATGTGGATGTCGTCCACCAATAAAATCAATGTCTATATGTACGTAATTGTCATAAAAGGGCATGCATGAAAGTATGAGGATATATATATCAACGGTGTCCCTCCCGACACATCAAAATCATGGAACCTGAGTGCCTAGTATCGACACTCGAAAACATCATGAAAACAGTGCCCAGCATCGGCACGTAAATCCTTATATATCGGGCATCCGTCAGTCCGGGTCAGCCCCCTCTCATATATCGGCCATCCGTCAGTCCGGGTCAACCCTCTCTCATATATCGGGCATCCGTCAGTCCGGGTCAGCCCTCTCTCATATATCGCTCTAGCACCGAGAAAACACATGGTGGACGCACTGAAATATCATATCAAGAGAAACCGGGTTTTTAAAACAACACATAATCTCTTTTTGAAATATCCACGGTTCTCAAATTCAGAAATCTCATGAAAACAGCATATCTCCATGCGTAAAATAATAGAGCATGATGTATGCGACATGTAAAAAGAAATGCGAGCACATCCGTGTATCATGCAATATGGAATAGTGATATGACATATTAAGGGAAAAACCGCTCTTTTGAAATGATTCCAGTTTTTAAAGTATAGCAGGTGGTTCCTAATTTTACAATAAAATCGGTTATCTATGTAGGTACATTATGTATATGTCATGATGCAGCAACCGTACTGTGTAGTGACATGGAAATTATCGATGATGAAGTGTGTGAGCCGGCAAATATGTGTACGTGTAACATACGCATCATCGACAATGGTGCAGGTGTACTATCACAGGTATATGCGATGCAATAATAATATCATGAATGCAGCACAAGGTAAATCATCGGCTAACAGCTATAAGGTATACGTAACTATCATACGTCCGAGTCAGTGAATCTATCAATCGGCATCTAGCCTACTAACATCGCGTACGGTATAATCCATCGTACGGAAACCTCTAGTCAAGGGTAAGGATCAATCATCAAGTCAAACCCATCATGTACGGAATATCATCGTGCGACGGCATTATACTTAAAGGGATCCTATCATCCTATACGACCAATGAGGGTACGGCCTAATATCGCATACGGCCTATCATCCATGATTCACAACATTCTATATATATATATATATATAACCCTATAGACCTATGTCCCAGGTCGCATCTGCAATAATCTCATATCAGGGGACCGGCAGGGTATAAATCATTACGATCGACTCGCATCCGTATACCATCATATCATATCATCATCTCATCATATCATCAAATTCGCCTTGTATTCTTCCATCGCATTTATGTCTCATATCATGTCAAGTTTACATAAACATGCTATCTCTACTAAGTATAAGTATCTAATCTAACAAACACACCCGAACCATACAATCAGATTTTTAATGAAGTGAATCGTAGTTTTGAAAACAAGGGTTACGGTGTTTTTAAAGAAAAGATAACATTTGAAAATCCGTAACATCCTTCAAGATATACATTTAAAAGATACTTACGATTCTTTGGTTTAGAAAAAGGTATGGTTCGGATGACGCATCTACATCGACTATCTAGTCCTACAGAACCCTAAGCGGTAATATCGCTAAACATCAACCTAGGGTAGTTGTAATAGCATATCACACTTAACTATCCTCTAGTTTCTAATATGACTACATAGCTATCTATGTTCTAACCCTAGTTTCCTAATCTAGGTTCCCTAACCATACTCTATAAATCGGTTTTTCCATCAAAAGTTGCGGGGGTGCTATACGCTATCCACCCGACTTCCCCGGTAGATATAGATCTACTCACCTGTCTTCGCTCGCCCAAATCGATGACGCCACTCTTTTTCGCCTCGGAATCCATGCGAGGGTACCTACAATAATAACCAATCGCAATACGTATTAAAATCGACGCAGAAAACCGATACAGCGCACAGTGTGCTCAAAGGTTAGAACCTATGGCCTAAACGTGCAAATCAATCAAACAACTCATGTTGTCGATGTACGGACACCCGACAAACAAATACAAATCCAAATATCAAGAAAGTGCATTTAAAAATACGGAAAACATCGCCTAAAACACACCAAAATGCTCACAGATTTTTCCCAGATGACAATTAGCCAAAACTGCATATAGGAGGGGTCTAATTTAGTGCAAAATGATCCCTGGAATAAAAATGAACCCATTCCCTTCTACTCTGGCCACAAATTATGGCCAGAATGATTAAATCTGCGGCCAGGGTTTTGAATTAGGGGCTCGGGTCTTGGTGGTAGCTTCCTAGTTTCCTGCACGACTCACTGTCAGCTCAATTTTATTTTTGGGGTCTCGGGGTGATAGCAGATTCCTAAATACACTCCTAGATTTGCAGTTCTCCCCGATATCGATTCACTAAATCCGTAATCTGGGTTTAACTCTTAGGTCTGGTCCAAAATAACATCCCACCAGGGGTTCTAAGGTCACCATAATCTTCAATTTCATTTTTGATTTCAAATCTAACCTAACCCTAACTTGAAGTTTCAAAAGTCTATCAAACGACACCATATCGACATGAAACTAGAATGGATGCAATAAGAATTGAAATACTAAACTAGGGGTGCAGAAATTATCTTCGCAACTCAAGAAAATTCTTGAGTTGCTCAAAGTCTTCAAGATCCTCTTTTTCTAGGTCCAATGCGATCCCCTCGAGCTTGTGAGCAAGTTTTGTGAAGTCGAAATGGGGTTTTGGCTTTTGATTTCATGTAGATTTGGGGATTGAAGATGAAGGAGGGGAAAGGGAAGGGCAGGAGCAGCAGCAGCTCATATGGAAGGGGGAGAGAGAAATGAGATGATGAAATGAGGAGAATGGTTCAAAAAAGAGAAGGGTTGACTCTCACTTTCTCTCTCATCATCACAACTTCACTTTATCTTTTTTCTTTTCTTTTCTTTATTTCCTCTCACCCCATGGTAAACCCTAAGCAACCATGCACCCAAAACATGTAACAAGTGTAACAAGTGTGGAAAATGATATGTGCACATTTTTGCACCAAAAATGCTAAAAATCCAATTAGCAATTTTTAATCGCGATTAACACTAAAATAGCATATAATTAACCATAAAAGCTTCAAAATGAATTAATTCCACAAAATACCCTATTTTAGAATTTTCCAAAATTTTTCCAAAGTTTTCCCCATTTATCGGTATTTAATTATACCGAAATATTAAAATATTCATTAAAATAATATTAAATTATAGAAAAAATAAAATAATATTTTAATTTTTTTTTGAAATGTTACAATCTTCCCCCCTTAAATAAATTCGGTCTCTGAATTTAAATTTAAACCCCAAAATTCTAAAACATTTCAATAAATGTCCAATTCGTCGGGGCTCCGAAATCATCAATACATAAAACGCATCATAGCGCAATTCATGCGCCTGCGTAATGAGTAGATAACTCAGAATCGAAACTCCGTCAAGTATCCCGCAATCATCGGAGTCAAGGTAAAGACCCGAATGCCAAATCCAAGCAAAACCAATATGATATAAAATCATAACCATACATGTAAATATCAAATCTATACATGTAAATATCTAAAGGAAATGCATGCCAAATCTTTTACAGTTGCTGTGCAATGCGCATAACACTGCACAGTGGCGGACATCTCTTATAAGAAAATAGCCATGTACGTATATGTTCTTTGTTTAATATGTACGTTCCGCCGTTTTGGAAACAATTTAGAAGGGTTCCTTATTTAAAACGTTTCGTGTCATGTCGGACACGTAGATAAATACTGAGGCTATAGCTCGCTTTTTGGAAATCTCTTCGGTAACTATCAATGCATGCAAAATATATTCAGGTACTATCCTCTGATCAGCCATGTTTGACTACTACAAAATATAGTGCCCAACATAAAAACAAAGTGCTCAAAAGCAAAATCAGCCTCAAAAGGCGTATCCAGTAATCACATGCGTCTGGTGTGCATGGAAATCAAATCCAAATACAGGTACCACAATAAGCACAAAGAAAATCTATGTGCAACAGGTGTGCATGAAAGCATCTGTCTAGTGCAACGAGTGTGCACGACAACAATATCGGGTGCATTTGATGTGCACAAGAATCCAATCAGGTGCACAAGGTGCACAAAACAATATCGAGTATAAAATCAAATCATCCGTATGAAATCCATGAAATCATAAACATGTGCGGCTAAGGCACAAAATCGACATCAAGTGCTATAAACTTGCACAAATCAAAAACCAATACCATGGTGTATAAAAACATATCTCAAGTGCAATAACTATGCACAAAGTGTAAATACTCAGTAGGTGCAGCCATGGTGCATGAAATCAATATCAGGAAACCCGTCATCAAAACTCAAATCCAAGCGATATAAGCGTGATACTCAGATCACAAACGTAAATCGCAACAAAGGACATCGAGGTACACCTCCTATAATGTCGAGAAATAAATCGGTGCGCCTAATAACTGGCAGAACAAGAACATCCGCTCTTCTCCTGCTCACGGCCTGGCGTCCTCTGTCTCTGGGTACTCATCTTCTCCTCGGATTACCAATCTCGCGATATATCGGCTCATCGTCCCTGTCAGTTGTGCAAACGGAAACGATTCCGTTCTGGCACTTCTCTGGTCATCTCTCGGTCAATCATCATGACCATTCGTAAAGCAGCACATTGCTGGCGCCGGCCTCTGGCTCTCTGAATACATGTGACACCTCTGATCCTCGGTGCAAATCTCATTGTATCAGTGTCCCGGAAAGAATCCTGCTCAGGGTCTCTTCTGATCTCGCCTATGCCGAATTGTACGAAGACTGGTATTCTTATATAATCTTTCCTCGTCTTCCGGGCATCTGCGTGTTCCGCACACATTTCCTCGAAAACTGGCCGTATCCCAACGCCTCTACATGCGCATCGCATCTCTGATGTCAGCGGAGTGGAACGTCACCTCGTCGAATTCTCGTGCGAACTCTTCACTTCACTCGGCTCCAAAGTCGACTTATTCGGACTTGTCTTCTCGGGGCTGCATGGACTGCGCTCCAACGGCTATGCTCGTATCTGGAGTCTCCCAAGCAATGTATCCCATCACAAGATATCCGAATGATGTCGAACCATCCGATCGATATGTCAAAACCACATAATCCCTCAAGAGATCAACATCTTGGGTACAGTTTAATAGTATCGAGTACATGCCACAACATCAATGATCCAGCCGTAGAAGGGCAAACCCAAGCCTCACTAATGGCGCCGTGGAACTGCCGCAAACCCTAAGGTTCAAAGGCTTTCACACGGTCATTATGTCGAGTTAGGGTTTCATTCTTCTAGAGGGTCCATAGAATTGCTTGCACGTCTTTCCTAATACTTTAAACTTGGAATATGGTTTCCTGACATTCGATCGTCTCTATCGACTCTCAACGAATCTACGTAAAGTCATCTCTAGCTGGAATCAATCTATCTGATGACCTCGCATCGTGTAGCGAACGGACCACATGTCCCAGTCCTTCACCCTTGGGTGGCTAGCGACCTTCCATCATATCTCTAAGTATATACTTATACTGCAGTAGCTCCAACCTCTGGGTGATACATCGTCATTTGCAGCAACGACTGGCTCATTCGTCTGTACACTGAACAACGTCTCCATCCTCCAGGAAAGGCGATACATTGGCGGTCATCTCTAAATCGGTCTGCTCGAGATCTGAATAAGACTCTCCACACTGGAAATCTTAAACTCAACCGGGCCTGCTCCGGTGCATAAATCGGACGAATCACCTTCGTCTCTCAAATCAGGATAGACTAGCTATCATCTTTCTCATATCTTCCTGAAAGCTCCGGCGATCTTAGCTCGTAAGCTCTGGAAGCGACATCCCATCAATCTCAGCAACAGTTGGGTCACCTGTCTGCACGGTAGGCGACATCATAATCTCTGAGGTATGATGTACATCAATAGTCCTCTCTCAACTGGCAACTCTAACAATGGCCCGATCATCCGATGTAAAACCAAGCACTCGCCTCCATAAGAGTTCACAACAACAGTACTAACTCGAGACGTTCCCATGTCACCAGAAAACACAATGGTCAGCCCTCGTACCAAATGAGCTCTCCCTGACCGCAACACTAGCAGCAGCTCAAACTGCGCTCAAACAATGGTGACAGGAACCTCAATCGAGTATCAAAGAGAGCAGATCAACGACACGAAAGAAAACAACAGATCCAGAATGGATACATGATCATAAGAAGGAACAGCATCAAGGAAAGTATGATCATGGAACTAATAGAATCGAGGATCTCAAATGGATGTATAATCATGGATATGAAAAGAACCACCGTTCTTAAAAAATATGTACATCCTAGGGTTTCTTAAATGGAGTATCGTATCGTAAATATGCCGAGGAACATACGTACGGTACGTCATTCTACTCAAGCTACCTACTCCATCAATCAGGGTGAGCCTATGAAACGAAAGTTCGGGTCTAATAACCCCCCCCCCCCCCCGTTCAAGTCTAAGTTCCGTAAGGTCAAGCCTAGGTTCCGAAATACACTCCCGCCTTAGACTCCGCAAAGTCAAACATAGACTCGAACCAAGGTTAAACCTAACGCTCTGATACCAACTTTGTCACGACCCGAAATATTAGCTCGTGACCAGCACTTGAATCACGCCACGTCTAAAGGCGTAACGGAATTCAAGTAAGCTGAAACCCAGAAATCTAAACCTTTTATGAAAAAATAAAGGAGGTGAGGATTTGAAATAAAGGTATAATGAAATCAAGTTTTCTTAATGCATAAGAAAGAAACATGAATGATTCCAATGAAATTTTCTAGTTTGAAACATGTTTCGTCTTTTGAAAAATTTTGGCAGCACCTCCTTTGTATATTTTGATCCAAAACCACAAATACATAGCAAGAATAATGGCATCCCCAAGCGGGAGCTAGCTCTTCGCCAAACGGCGGATCACAACCACGCAATACAGTATAAATAAGTATACGACGCCCAACGGCGAGGTTCACCACAAAAAGATAAGGAAATGAGCAAATCTAACCCCAAAAGTGAATATAAAACCCATCTCTCAAATCTCACAACTACAAGTCTCACTAAGTCTCATCACTTATACAATTACAACTTTTGATTGATTGATGGAGTTAACTAGATACAATATGAAATATAATACAAGAGTGGGTACGATACAATGCCCCACCTACCAATGCAAAACACCCGAATGGAATGCCAGCGAAGCCGCTACTGATCCAAGCGGTCAACCTGCAAGAACGGTGGCACAACGGGGGTGAGTTGCCAACTCGTGAATAGAAATATATCTACAAGTAGAAATCGAATAAACGACTCCTAGGTCAACTATATCATACAGGTAATACTATGATATTTAGGGTGACCGGGTCGTATATGTGCCAACAAGGTAGTCAATATCTATATGCATGTGGATCTTGACCACCAATAAAATCAATGTCTATATGCACGTAATTGTCATAAAAGGGCATGCATGAAAGTATGAGGATATATATATCAACGGTGTCCCTCCCGACACATCAAAATCATGGAACCTGAGTGTCTAGCATCGACACTCGAAAACATCATGAAAACAGTGCCCAGCATCGGCACGTAAATCCTCATATATCGGGCATCCGTCAGTCCGGGTCAGCCCCCTCTCATATATCGGGCATCCGTTAGTCCGGGTCAGCCCTCTCTCATATATCGGGCATCCGTCAGTCCGGGTCAGCCCCCTCTCATATATCGGGCATCCGTCAGTCCGGGTCAACCCTCTCTCATATATCGGGCATCCGTCAGTCCGGGTCAACCCTCTCTCATATATCGGGCATCCGTCAGTCCGGGTCAGCCCTCTCTCATATATCGCTCTAGCACCGAGAAAACACATGGTGGACGCACTGAAATATCATATCAAGAGAAACCGGGTTTTTAAAACAACACATAATCTCCTTTTGAAATATCCACGGTTCTCAAATTCAGAAATCTCATGAAAACAGTATATCTCCATGCGTAAAATAATAGAGCATGATGTATGCGACATGTAAAAATAAATGCGAGCATATCCGTGTATCATGCAATATGAAATAGTGATATGACATATTAAGGGAAAAACCGCTCTTTTGAAATGATTCCAGTTTTTAAAGTATAGCAGGTGGTTCCTAATTTTACAATAAAACCGGTTATCTATGTAGGTACATTATGTATATGTCATGATGCAGCAACCCTACTGTGTAGTGACATGAAAATTATCGATGATGAAGTGTGTGAGCCGGCAAATATGTGTACGTGTAACATACGCATCATCGATAATGGTGCAGGTGTACTATTACAGGTATATGCGATGCAATAATAATATCATGAATGCAGCACAACGTAAATCATCGGCTAACAGCTATAAGGTATACGTAACTATCATACGTCCGAGTCAGTGAATCTATCAATCGGCATCTAGCCCACTAACATCGCGTACGGTATAATCCATCGTACGGAAACCTCTAGTCAAGGGTAAGGATCAATCATCAAGTCAAACCCATCACGCACGGAATATCATCGTGCGGCGGCATTATACTTAAAGGGATCCTATCATCCTATACGACCAATGAGGGTACGGCCTAATATCGCATACGACCTATCATCCATGATTCACAACATTCTATATATATATATATAACCCTATAGACCTATGTCCCAGGTCGCATCTGCAATAATCTCATATCAGGGGACCGGCAGGGTATAAATCATTACGATCGACTCGCATCCGTATACCATCATATCATATCATCATCTCATCATATCATCAAATTCGCCTTGTATTCTTCCATCGCATTTATGTCTCATATCATGTCAAGTTTACATAAACATGCTATCTCTACTAAGTATAAGTATCTTATCTAACAAACACACCCGAACCATACAATCAGATTTTTAATGAAGTGAATCGTAGTTTTGAAAACAAGGGTTACGGTGTTTTTAAAGAAAAGATATCATTTGAAAATCCGTAACATCCCTCAAGATATACATTTAAAAGATACTTACGATTCTTTGGTTTAGAAAAAGGTATGGTTCGGATGACGCATCTACATCGACTATCTAATCCTACAGAACCCTAAGCGGTAATATCGCTAAACATCAACCTAGGGTAGTTGTAATAGCATATCACACTTAACTATCCTCTAGTTTCTAATATGAATACATAGCTATCTATGTTCTAACCCTAGTTTCCTAATCTAGGTTCCCTAACCATACTCTATAAATCGGTTTTTCCATCAAAAGTTGCGGGGGTGCTATACGCCATCCACCCGACTTCCCCGGTAGATATAGATCTACTCACCTGTCTTCGCTCGCCCAAATCGATGACACCACTCTTCTTCGCCTCGGAATCCATGCGAGGGTACCTACAATAATAACCAATCGCAATACGTATTAAAATCGACGCAGAAAACCGATACAGCGCACAGTGTGCTCAAAGGTTAGAACCTATGGCCTAAACGTGCAAATCAATCAAACAACCCGTGTTGTCGATGTACGAACACCCGACAACCAAATACAAATCCAAATATCAAGAAAGTGCATTTAAAAATACGGAAAACATCGCCTAAAACACACCAAAATGCTCCCAGATTTTTCCCAGATGACAATTAGCCAAAACTGCATATAGGAGGGGTCTAATTTAGTGCAAAATGAGCCCTGGAATAAAAATGAACCCATTACCTTCTACTCTGGCCGCAAATTGCGGCCAGAATGATTAAATATGCGGCCGGGGTTTTGAATTAGGGGCTCGGGTCTTGGTGGTAGCTTCCTAGGTGCCTGCACGACTCACTGTCAGCTCAATTTTATTTTAGGGGTCTCGGGGTGATAGCAGATTCCTAAATACACTCCCAGATTTGCAGTTCTCCCCGATATCGATTCACTAAATCCGTAATCTAGGTTTAACTCTTAGGTCTGGTCCAAAATAACATCCCACAGGGTGTTCTAAGGTCACCACAATCCTCAATTTCATCTTTGATTTCAAATCTAACCTAACCCTAACTTGAAGTTTCAAAAGTTTATCAAACGACACCATATCGACATGAAACTAGAATGGATGCAATAAGAATTGAAATACTAAACTAGGGGTGCAGAAATTACCTTCTTTGGCAACTCAAGAAAATTCTTGAGTTGCTCAAAGTCCTCAAGATTCTCTTTTTCTAGGTCCAATGCGATCCCCTCGAGCTTGTGAGCAAGTTTTGTGAAGTCGAAATGGGGTTTTGGCTTTTGATTTCATGTAGATTTGGGGATTGAAGATGAAGGAGGGGAAAGGGAAGGGCAGGAGCAGCAGCAGCTCATATGGATGGGGGAGAGAGAAATGAGATGATGAAATGAGGAGGAAGGTTCAAAAAAGAGAAGGGTTGACTCTCACTTTCTCTCTCATCATCATACCTTCACTTTATCTCTTTTCTTTTCTTTTCTTTTCCCTCACCCCATGGTAAACCCTAAGCAACCATGCACCCAAAACATGTAACAAGTGTAACAAGTGTGGAAAATGATATGTGCACATTTTTGCACCAAAAATGCTAAAAATCCAATTAGAGATTTTTAATCGCGATTAACACTAAAATACCATGTAATTAACCATAAAAGCTTAAAAATGACTTAATTCGACAAAATACCCTATTTTAGAATTTTCCAAAATTTTCCCCATTTATTGGTATTTAATTATACCGAAAAATTAAAATATTCATTAAAATAATATTAAATTGTAGAAAAAATAAAATAATATTTTTTTTTGAAATGTTACATGTATGCTCGACACTCACGTGGGGTCACGTGCGGCGCCTGAAGTAGTGTTAAACACTAAGAATTGAGGCGTTCACGTGGGGTCACGTAAGGCGCTTGAAGTAGTGTTAAACACTAAGAATTGAGGCGCTCACGTGGGTTCACGTGAAGCGCTTGAAGGTTGGCGCTATCTCTTTGGGTTTTATTCTTTGTTCTCTTCTAAGTGTTGGATATATTGCCCTCAAAGTCAATTATTGGATCGCAGGCACGTGATTGCAATGATTGAGGGAGGACCTATACCGGTAGGACAGTCTTACTCAAGATGATAGTATGCTATCTGGTTTATCTTTATCATTGTGTACATGCTTTAGGTGACATTACAGGTCACTATTGCATGTTGATAGAGCCCATAGGATTCTTTCTTGACGGCGAGCAGTATGATGGCGATCATATACGTAGGAGCTGGGGTCTATAAGCACATCCTTAAAGTGGTCCCTAGTCGTGGGAGTTTTCGAGACTGGGCATCGATACTCCATTAGTAGACTAGCGTATACAGTCGATACCCCGACGAGGTGCTTTGGCCGGTCTCACAAGCCATTGGTGTCAGTTGGTTCACACAAGATGTGTACAGGTGCTCATTGGGTTATGAGTACACCGGACAGGACTCGCCGGGAACATGATAGTTGGTATTATACCTGACGTCAGATAGCAGTTCCCTGGTGACATATGTACAGCTTAGTTCATCGACCAGAGATCTTCATTTGTCTCATGTAAGTTCTCACTGTGCTTTGATTACTACCCTACCACGGCTCAAAGGAGTCTTGCAAACAGGTTTTAGTTAGGTACAGTCCCGAGCCACATGGAGGCAGTGAGCGGATCGGTAGGGGTTTCTTCTCTTCCGGTATTGGGGGTGAGATCGCGCTGTGTCTAGGAGAGCCATTACACGAAGTCCTTGGCCAAGGCAGGAGATTTACTGGTAGGTATTCCAGTTGTATTTCAGGGTGTTCTGGGCTGCACTCCGACACGACTTGTACCGCTTTTGGGGGTCTGACTTTTACCAACCCCGTAGGCCCGACATGCGATACCCATAGACGAACGGACTGTACTGTACAGATATTTTCACTGACAGGCTCAATAGGATGTCAGGATGAGTTCTCTCATTGACCTCCTTTTTTTCAATACCTGGTAGCCCGTTACGTACGGCTAGTACCATTGACGTGCTAGTGGTTAAATCCACAGCCAAAGTATTGACGAGTCTTTAGAGTCCCCCATAGACAGTTTCTCAAGTTTCGGGCGAAACGTTGTAGAGGCCGTATGATATATGGCAGGGTTCGATCATATTCGTGCAGTAGTGTATGGATCATGATCGGGCGGATCATACTAGTGGGCTTTGGTTTAAGTCGGATCCTAGTATTAGATTTTTTGGATTACTTTAGTCTCATCGTATCCGCATTCAGTCGGAATGAGGATGCAGGTATGTATATACTGGTGAGGGGTATCCTTGTGATCCGTCACGAGTTTACTTTAGATGTTGCCGTATCTTTTTGTTGGACCAAACATTTGGATTAATGTTTGGATGGTGGAAATTGTGAGTGGATTTCATCATTTTGTGCATTAAATGAGACATGTACTTCATAGGTGACTCATAGTCTCATTTCTTGTGCAAATGTCACATTATGTGATTGATTTGTGAGTTGAAATGATAAGGAGAGAGAGAAGGGCAGCCATATGAGAGCTAGCTCTTGTATTTTTTATATCTCTCTCTCATTTTATCATTGCAACAAGAAACAAAAGAAAGCTCTTCTTCTTCCTCCTTCTTTCTTGAGCTCACCATTTCCACCATGTCTTCATCTTCAACCTCCATCCATACACTCTCATGCGTTGAGAATCAATGGATGCTTGAGACAAAGTGATCCCACACATTCTCTACATCACCTTGGACACGTCGTCTAGAAAACTTCGTGTCTGAGTTGCTTCGGATGAAGCGGGATCCCGTAAAAGGATTCGAAGATATGGTGCCCTTTCCGACGAGGAAACCGGAGATCAGAGATGCCGCGAGGAGCTTGGGTTGGTAGACAAAGACCGAAGGATACGGATCAATCGGTATAGCTTTTCTAACCCTTCTCTAGTTTGCTAGTTGTAGGTTAATGGTTCGATCCAGGATTAAAGTCTGCGATAGCGCCGGTTTCAAGTTTAGAAAAAGTTTTCTTTTCCGCATTTTGGCCTCGGACAGACGGCCGGGGCGCTACCATAGACTTACATGGTATCAGAGCCACGCCATTAATCTTTACTAGCTTGTTCTAACGTATTTAAAACATCGATCGAACGAAGTTTCCAAAACCGCGAATCCAATTTATGCAGTTTCTGTCGAATTTTTTTTGTCGTCGAAAAATTATTTTGAGTGTGTCAGAAAATCAGGCAGGCTTTTCTAAGACCACTGCAGAAATTTCGTTGAATGATCTCACTGTAGCACCGCGGAACCGCGGCCGTACCCACGTTTTGGCCGCGGTTCCGCCGCATTACTGTAGCTTCACTGCACCAAATTTTCTACAGTGGTCTCTGACTTGGAATTGGGGTTTCTGGTATTTTTAGTTTTGGCCTAGATTATTTTGAGTGCTGGATTTGTGCTTGGGGCCTACTTCGGGAAATTTTGTCGATCGAAAAATTTAAATATGTTAGTTTACAGTACTTACTTTATATCTGTGACCGTGAATGTAATTCGAGCGGTAAATCTTGTCTAATTGCTATAGCTCTTTTAGACGGATTTGCGAACGTGACATTCACGTTTATGTTTTGTGTTGTGCTGTGATGTTGCGGATTTGTCGTGGTGGATAGCCTGGATGCAATGGTAGTACAGTTTGGTTATATTTGTATATTTGATATTGGGGGGAGAGCGTCCAACATGTGGACTGCCGTCTCTGTCTGTTTGTATATTATTCTTTTGGGGCACGACCGGGCTGAGGTCGATGTACCCGTTGTATATATTTTTACATTTTGTACTAGGATTACCCCAAGGTGGGGTGCACGGATAGCCGGGTTCTAGAGGGCAACGGGCCCGCATCTCATGGCTTTGAGACGGAGGGGGCTTCACTCTAGAATTGGCGGACTATTCGCCGCACTCGTAGGGGGTACAGGTTGACCCAAGGATGGGTGCTCAAGTTACCGGATTCCGTGAAGTGCTGGGTGGTCCATTCACTTTGCTGTAGGGGGCTGTCTCGCTTTGGGTTTTGGAGGGCAACTTGCCGCGCCCGTAGGGGTCTAGGATTTCATTGCACAGGCTATCCACATGACCAGGGGAACGTCGGGTTTCAGTAGCGGCTCTGTGAAACCCGGGGATCCCAGATATCTGTATTGTTCTGTGATGCTTATTACATTCCTGTGATGTTGCATTTTATCACGCCTCGAGCGAAATATTATATATTGATATATATATACTAGTAGATGTTGTATATGTTTTACATCCGCGCTAGTCCAGTCCCCGCTCTGTCGTTAGTTAAGTAACCTAACGGGTGATGACGGGACCCAGTAGCGAATGCGGATGGCATATACGTACATCATATTTTCGTTCTTTTGTGGTGTGATTAATTGATGGTACTGCATTAATTCGGATCAATGAAAGCTAAACAAACCTATTCTGTTGTTGTTGGAACTTTTTTCAAAAAGCTGTTATTGCAAGGACGTTCTCTTTTGTTTTGCACAGTGGTATTCGGTTATGAATATCCAGCACCTCAGTCGACGTGGCAAGGGCCGAGATCCCTTCACCGGGAGTGACCCCTTGGACAGAAGTTTGAGTCAGGGTAATAACTTCACTATAGTCGATTACTTTTTGCTTTGCATCGTGGTGTTCAGCTGGAATATCCTGCACCGCATTCTACGAGGAAAGAGCCGAGATCCCTTCACCGGGAGTGACCTCTTTAGCAAAGGTTTTCGCCACTATATTTATAAAAATCTATCCGGTTCCTTCAACGATATCAAGTTCACTACGTTAAAGGTTTTTCACCAAAAACCATTCGTAGCCCTCCGTCATTTCAGAAAGGTAGCACTTAGTATTCATGCTATGTATGTTGGGCTTCGTCAAGGCATAGTGTATGGTAGCTATTTGTTACTTTTCTTCTGCATAGATAGATGCGTTGGTTTGGGACAGTCGTACTACTCTTTTGGCCTTCGTCAAGGGTATGTATGGGTGGGTTCAAATTAACCTAGATAATGACGGGTAGAACTTGACATGTGACTTATGATATGTTGGCCTTCATCAAGGTCATAAGAGCATGGGGTAAAAATCACATCAGGAGTTTCTAAAGAAACTGAAACTTGCCAGATATGCGCATACCTTCTGGAGTGTGATAACGTGAGTGGATTCCATCACGTTATCATGCGATGATAGTTGGATCCCGATTCCTACTGATGAGTTGGTTTACTCCTCGGGTGATCCTGACTAATTCTTCTTTCAGGTTTGGAGGAGAATTTGAGGTTACAGTGGGAGGTTTCCTGATTAGATAAAGTTATAACAATTCTGATCTAGGTTAGAGTGCACGCAGAGTGTTTCTTTTCTCTCTCTCTCTTTGGCAGCGACCATGACCCGACCCTTGACTATGACTCAGTGACCAAGTTAACCGAACTTTCTTAAAACACTGGCTTTTGGATTGTCTGGGTTGCATACCCTATTGCCACTCCTACTTTTACCATTTTTCTCCGGAACATTTCGTATCACTATGAACGTCCACTTCCATTGGATAAAGCCATCGTATGGTTATATACGAACTCGAAGGAACTTGTTCTAGATTTGAGGATGGTTTCCGGTTCTGGGAAAATGAATCGGTCTATTCAGTTGTCTTTTCCTTTTACCTTCTCTCAGGTTGCGAGTGCTCATTGGATAAGGACAGTACACCTATTACGCTAATTGGATAGTCTTCTTCCAAACTATAGGCAGGTACCGAACGGTAGGGAATGAAGAAAACCAATTAGCCTAACGATGGTGTACAGAAGGTAATAAGTAAAGACAAATAAAGGGATTAGTAAGAGGGCAAAGTAAATTGCGACTGCTATTCACGACCAAACCAAGTATTTCATCTCCATTCCTACATCACCTTTGTATTTCTCCGGAACACTCTGTATCACTACGAAGATCCACAGTTATTTGGATTCTCCATCGTATGGTTTTATACGAACTCGAAGGAACTTGTTCCAGTTCGGGGATGGATTCTGGTTCAGGAGAAATAGGAATAAGGTTTTATTCAGTTGTCTTTTATCTTCACCTTCTTTCAGGTTACGAGTACTCCTAGGATTAGGAGAGTACACCCATTATGCTTATTGGATAGTCTTCTTCCAAACCATAGGCTGGTGCCGAACGGTAGGGAGGGAAGAAAACCATTAGCCTAAAGAGGTGTACAAAAGGTAATGAATAAAGATATATAAAGGGATTTGGAGAGATGGCAAAGAAATATACAGTTATAGTTGTGAATCTGATAATGGAAGAGGCATTACTAAGAATACCCGGATACCCTTTCGAAACATTTACATGTTTCAGTTTCACTGTGTATTGTTAAAAGAAAACTGATTTCCTAATTAGCCCTTGCTCCAGGGTATGTATTTACCAGGTTTGATTCTCACATTTGTATGGTTTTACAGATGATGAGTGGGAGTAAGTTATTGGGAATTGGGTGATCATCCTCATTATATCGGGATTCGTTGTAATTGGTGATATTTGAGGAAATCGCCTGAGTTGTTTGCCGGACGGCAAATATTTGGTTTTTAATATCCGTTGTTATGCACCAAATTCAAATTGATATACCTGTACGTTTATTTTTATAAAGTGAGATATAACCTTTTGAAATTATGTCCATGACATTTACCTATATCAGTGGATGGTTAGGTAAGGAGCATTAAACAGCGGTGTAATTCTTCTTAACCATAAATACAGTTTTCAACCTACGACACACAGGGAATGAGTTATTAGACTCAGGGGACTTATACAGAGTATTGTATTTTGTCCATTGTCCATGAGGACAGAGGGGTTGGTACTCGTACTATATTCTGTTTACTTGTGACTTCTCTAGTTCTTAGACATGTGTTTCGTAGAAAAGCAAGGTCTAAGTTTTGAGAACTTATAGGTATAAGAATAAAGTAGAGAACCAGGCATTGCAAGTATCAGGATTCTTCAAGGTGATCGAAGATGTAGATACTTATGTATGATATTCAGTTAATAGTAATGATTAAGAGAACTTGCTTCTCTTTCAGGTTACTCATAATTGGAAGCACTCCTAAGTTGAGTGATGCGGATCGGCCTCTCTCTATTTAGTTGATGATTAGTGTTGGATTTTAACGATCAAAGATATTTTACCGCAATCAAGAATGGTATCGCTTTGCAGCTAGCCGGTGAGTACGGGTCGGTCCACAGGGATGGTGTCAATTTCCTAAGTGTTCTTATGAGCTAATTCCAATGGGTGTTGGATCTTCTAATTAAATCTAAAAACTAAGTTGTACGAGAATTAAGAAACTTCCTAGGATTAGGTATAGGTGAAGTTTGGTAAGATTTAAATTTCACACCTCTTTCAATGCCCTAAATTAAATCTTTTAGGAGTTATAGTAATTATTAGTAAAGGGGATTAGGATGATTGGAAAGAAACAATGTTTCTTCCTCTAGATCCTTGTCCGTCCTTTCCTAATAATTGCTCTAATCTTTATGGAAGACATGCATGTCCGGTCCTTTATACTACGGTTTCACCTTTACCTCGTGGGTGGGGTGCCGTAGGGAGTGGATCATGCATGCATGCATGAAGTTCTAATTATTACAAATGATTGGGCACGAAAGAGATGAGAGATCTTCATCTCTCAATCCCTCCTCTATTCCTAACCCTAACAAGCGAGGAAATTACTCGCTCATTAGGGGATCTATTAAAAACATCATTTTTATTATGTGTATTTTTAGATCTAATGGATTAATTACCTACTGCAGTTTAAGAGATTCTAAGAGATTCTACACTAGATTAAACTAAGGCAAAGGATTAATTAATCTATGGCAAGAAACAATTATAAAACTAAGGCAGAAAATAAAAGACGAACTTACAGAAATGATGCTCTCCCAACTTTGATTGAATCTGAATTTTTATTTATGAAAAAGAGGCATCCCCCATACAATATTTTGAATACATATTTATAGGGAATAGGAAAATTAGGGTTACAATTGCTCGCACGTGTGTTATTACAGATATACCCCCTAAAAATTCCAATAAAAGCACCGACGCACCGCCAGGAGTTTTTTGCACCGACACGTGCAGTAGATGGCCGCGGAACCGCGACATGGGTGGGGGTAGGGCCGCGGTTCCGCGGCCCCTTGGTGAGTTCGTCTGCTAAAAATTTGTGGTCAGCTTTTGGGTCTCTTTGGGCTTCTGATTCTATGGTTCTTTTCTCCATTTGGCTTCTGGGTCTTCTCCAGATCTCT